>JAWWMP010000148.1:16890120-17011163 GCA_035047865.1 Dendrocincla tyrannina | reverse complement strand
TAGATAGATAGATAGATAGATAGATAGATAGATAGATAGATAGATAGATAGATAGATAGATAGATAGATAGATAGTCTTTGTGATGAGGTGGGAAAGGCAACCCAGCAGTAAGAAAAGCCTGGGGGGATAATCAAGGCAGCAGGAGAAGTTACAGACTCCCATGCTGTCAAGGACTCTTTGTTTGCTTTTAGTTGTGAAAAATGCAAGGAAAAGTGTTACTCCAGAGAAAGCCCAAACCCTTTGCAAATGTCAGCCAGTCTCCATGTAACACATGAGCTGATTCTTTAGGAGCTGTTGTTGGTGAAAAGCAAAGAGGGCTTGGTGAGACTCTCACAGTTGCCAGACCATCTGTCAGTTCCAATTTGATATAAATTTCTCTTTACCCCCCTTTTTTTTGATTTCTTACCTTTAGGGACTGAACACTCTTGTATCAGTATAACACTTGCCTTAGGAGACGGACCTTGTCTGTTTAGACCAGTTAATTTTGAAATGGGTAAACATGTCTGAGAAAGTAACATGTGCATTCCATAACCCTTATAAGTCCTTGTTTACATTGCAACACATATATTTATAAAACACATTAATGTATAATGATAAAAGAGAAATAATATTTATTTTTAGATATTTACAACACCAAGAGTCCATAACTTTTGCTCTCTCCACCACAGCAAAGGCTTGATTGATCATTAATTAGGCTCTGTTCGCACACAAGGATCTGCACTGAGTCAAATCTTCCTTCCTTGCTTTCCAAGGGAGTGAGTGTCTTCAGGCCCAATGGCTTATAGCCCAATATAGATGAGAGAGACTCTGGATATGGCTCAGTGCAAGGATGCCTATGCTGGCTCTTGTGAGAGTGTGAGGAAACCAGAGGCAGGACCATCTGGACTGTTTCTGACTCAGAAGAAGGGTTATAGCACCAGCACAGCTTTATTTTCTCCGCTGTCCTGCCTGGTCTGTGTAGCTCAGAAGCAACGCTGTACTGGTTTTGTAAAGGTTCAGTCCTTCAAAGAAACTCCAGCATCTTTATATGATACTGCTTTTCTGGTTTAGATTAGGAGATTTGGATGCATTAAATGAAATTGTTGTCTTTTTCAGAACTTGACCATTTTTATATATTCTTAGATCAGCTTCTGAACAGGCCCAGGTCATCCAGCAGGGCAGTTTACTGCCTGGTCACTGCAGGAAATTGGGCTGCTTGTGTGAAGTTTAAGAGGAGCAAACCCAGCTCCTAAAAAAACCTGGAGATCAGCCCATTGCCATGTCATGACTGCCTGCCAGGTCATGACTGAGGTACAGGACAGGTTTGACAAATGGATATAAAGATTTATTGCCTGTGACATCTATTTTTAGCCAGTACCAGTGGTTCTTCCTGGATATCAAATTTACTCCAACAGAGAGACAGCCACTGGACTCATGAGCTCAGTTCCTAGACTCCAGTGGGTGTCCAGTCAAGGATACCACCAGACAGTCTGAGCTCAGTCATCAACATGCAGAAGAGCAGTTTTGTAAAGATTACGAGATTTTGGAAGTCTTTAACTCTTGAGGCCAGCAAGAGATAAAACTGTTGTAGCAGACAGGATTCCCCTAAGCTCTGGGCTTCTGCCTGCTAGGAATTGTCCAGCACTATCCTGCACAACACCAGACTAGTGAGCCACTAGTTATGAGCCCCAGTGCTGCTCCTTTCCTGCACTGTCAAATCACTTGGGAAAGGAATGGAAAACAAGCCTTCCTTGTCCTGCCTCTTTAACTTGTAGCTGTCAAGTCCCTCACCAATGTGAGTTCTTCTTTTTCATTGTCATTTTTCATGCTCAAGGTGAACTCTGGCCGTGCCAGTGAGGCGGAGACAGAGATGGGGCTCGTTGTTGGCCATGCCTACTCAGTGACTGCAATTCGGAAGCTGCGCCTTGGGGAAAGGCTCGTGTTCTCTTTTAAGGCAGAAAAGCTGTTCATGATCAGGCTGAGGAATCCCTGGGGGAAAAAAGAATGGAACGGCGCCTGGAGCGACAAGTAAGTGCTGCAAATGCAGTGTCAAAGGAATGAAACTGCCCTGGGGCCACTGGGCATTAGATGTGTGGTTAAACACTGCCCAGGCACAGCTGTCCTCAGTGACAACTGGACCTCTGTGCCATCTCCTCCCAGGCAGAGCATTTGCTGAGAAAATGAGCACATCCTGGAGGAACTTATGGCTTCCTGGGCCTTAGTTTGCTGCATACATTGTTGTTCTGGCACATTGGCACGTGGGCTGAAAAACAGCCCAGAATTAAGGACGTGAATCAAGAACACGAGGCTTGTTCCCAGTTTCATTGAGTTTGTGACTCAGTTTCTTGTCTGTAATTGCCAGCTGCTGGTGATAGTATAAGTCTTTTATTCTTAGATAATTTAAGTGATTGGGGAAAAATGCTGTTAAATTGCCACATCTGTGATTTCTTGAATTATTTTCTAATGAATTTTCCTGTGGGCCGTAAGCTTATCAGTCACCTCTGCAGCAACAAAATTGATCACTGGAGGGAATATATTCCATCAAAAGTGATTTCTAAGTGAAAAACATGTTACAGCTCAGCACTGTGCTTACCAGCCACTGTAGTATTTAACAATGCAATGATCTTAGCAAGAGCATATTCATTTTTTATATCCAGCACTTTAGCTAGAAAAAAATCTATTACTTTCGAAGGGATTGATCCAAATGAAATGCAAAAAATTCTCAGCAGAAGAGATGCTGTGTCTTTTTTAACTAAAGCCCTTGGGATTGTCCACTGGCCTGTGTGTGTGGGCACAGCTGCCACTCATGCCAGTGAAACTCTGAGGGCTCTGAGCTTGGCCCATGGCTTTTGGCCTCACAGAATTAAACTGACAATTTCCAAATAGGTTAAGGAAATGTCTGTTATGGTAAGCAACCTCCCTTCCCTCCTGCCAAGCCACCTCCAACTTCAGCCTCCAAGTGCTTTTGGAAAGGGAGCGGGGAATTGTGGCTCTGTTTGCCTAATGCAAGAGATCAGGGAAGGGGCTCCCGCTGCCTGTGGTTGGATTTCAGCATGAGACTGGTGTGTTTGGGGTCTGCGCTCCCCTGCAGTCAGCGGGAAGAGGCGGGTGCCTGCAGGAGGCAAGGCAGAGCACTGAGCTCATGCAGGCAATGAAGGGGCTGTGGAACGCAGTGCTCCTCTGGAAACTGGACACTGGGCTCATGCTCCAGCAGTTCCTTCTCAAAGGCTCTCTGGGGAAAGCTCAGACCTCAGGCCTATTGATTAAGGTAATTAAAAGACAAAGAGAATACACTGGTCTAAGTGATGCATCCAATAAGCTCCTGAGGAGGAAAACCAGGTTTCATTTGAAGGGCCTTCAGGGAGTAGAGTCAATCTCCTATGACCTTCTGAACTAGATGTTTAAGCGTTTGAACACCCTAATGGAGGGTGTGATAGAGGAAATCAATAAGGTTCTGCTCTATTTGTGCTAATTTCCCATTCATCTCTTCCTTTTTTAGTAGGTTTCAAATGAATGAATGGTTTAAAACTCCTCCTGCAAGCTTCACGTTTTCTTCCTGAATATCATTTGCCTTTTCAGTACTCCAATGTTACTTTTGAAACAAGGAGGCTATTAGTGATTTTTACTTACAATTTTTTTCCATGTGAGAGCATTTAATTTATTAGTCATCTTTGGTTTTCTTTTTTTTCGTTTTTTTTTTCTTTTCCCTTTTAGTTCTGAGGAGTGGAAGAAAGTGAGTGATTCAGAACGCAAGAGCTTGGGGCTCACTCTGGAGAATGATGGAGAGTTTTGGTGAGTAGGAGAGATGTGAAGGGTTTGGAGACACTGGCTACA
The DNA here is from genome assembly GCA_035047865.1 of Dendrocincla tyrannina. Classification (NCBI taxonomy): domain Eukaryota; kingdom Metazoa; phylum Chordata; class Aves; order Passeriformes; family Dendrocolaptidae; genus Dendrocincla; species Dendrocincla tyrannina. Next base: position 17,007,349 of record JAWWMP010000148.1, on the reverse strand, counting down.
CTGAGTAAATCTTCCATTTAATAGCTTCAAAAACAACTTTCCCAAATGGATAAGATTATCCAGTCCTGGCACAAGTTCTATTTCTTTTAAAGTCTCAAGGGATCTCAAGGGATAACAGAGAAGAATAGAAAAAAGCAGATTAAAAAGTAGTAGAACAAAATTAATAGCTCTTAGTAAATATAAGTTTCAAAAGCCCTTGAAATCTATTATCTGTATTTAGGACATTCACTCAGAATCCAGACAACACATGTGGTGGTTTACATGACAGAATTCCAGGTATTGAACACACAATCAAACCTGTTTACTGACTGCTGTGCCTCTCTGTAGGATTTCTAGGTCAACCGTGGCTGAATTACCAATAAATAGAATTGCAGCCAATGAATTTTGGTATTTGTTGGTGTTTTCCAGCATGGGCACAAGGAATGTTTTTATCTACAGATATTTTTAGAGCTTTATTAATTTTCACTTTGCTTAAAGTCTGGATACTTAGTCCAGCAACATCTTCAGCAGATCATCAGTATTGCATCAAGTGTGCTGGCAGGGCTCAGTATGAAAAGCCTTCTGTTGGATTTGTCAGAATGGGCAACCTCAGGGTTTGGTTCTTGGCCGTTAAAAAGCCAAGACATGATGGCAGTTCAGAGATTCCCAAGCTATTGGGGGAGGTGAATGTTTTTTAACTGCTCTGCAATCCAGCATGTTGCTTTAGCAGGCAGAGGCTGTAGCAGTGAGATGGTGCTAAATAAAAGCTGGGTCCAGAACACAGAGATTTGAGTCGAGCTCAGGGACAGATATGACAATAAGGACTGTAACAATGAGGAGTGGGTCATGCTTTTCTTGCAGGTGATCTCTTTTGCCTTTGCAAAATATATGTTATCAAATCCAGCTTGGTGGATACACCCTGTCCTTTAGGCTTAGGAGATGCAACGAAACATACCCAGGTCTGACCAAACACACTCAGTGATATTTCTCTGAATTAATTTCTGAGACTGTGTGAATGTGGTTTCACAAGTATTTCCACATGCAGAGCTTTCCAGAGAATCAGTTTGTCCTCTGGACAGCTGAGCAATGACTCCTCTTAAATGATTGGAAGATTTTGTGTTAATTTGGCTCTTTGCGTGAGTATCACTGTTTATTTTTAAATAAGCCTCTGCTTTCCTGGTGTCCCGTAAAACAGGATGACGTTTGAAGACTGGTGTAAGAATTTCACAGATGTGGACATCTGCCGGATTGTGAATACCTCCTACTTCAGCATCCACAAGACCTGGGAGAAGAAAATGATGCATGGGGCTTGGACAAAAAATTCAGAGCCCCTGCTAAATCGCTGTGGTGGCTGCTTTGATAACAGAGAGACCTTCCTTCAGAATCCCCAGGTGGGAACCCCTGTATTTTGTGCAGTATTGAAGCGTATCCACTTGAGCTGGAGTTTCTGAATATCCACCCTATTTAGGACTTGGCAGCGAGTACTTGCCAAAAAGCTTCATTGCCAGTGTCTGCCCCCTGGGAGTGTGCTGTGTTTTGGTGATTTCTGTGAAATCTCTCCATAGAGTTTAGATGTTTGTTTGGAAGTGATCATGTTTGGGGCTGATGAGTCAAACACACCAGGATTACTGACACCCTTCCTGGACTTCTCTTAGTTTCCCAGCTGTAGAAAGGCAACAAGTTTGATTTTCCAGTTGTAGAGCTCCATTTACTCAACACCCTCAAACAGCCTGAGGATTTGATCCACCGTATTTAGTTACTATCCCTTGGCATTAATCTAAGATTCTGACAGTATTTGGTCTCCTACCCAAGCTCACCCTCCCCTCAGAATTACAGAATTTTCCTTGTCTCATCCTACCTGGTATTTTCAAGCTGCTCAGTTTATCCGTTCATCCATTCCTACTCCATTTCTCACCTTTCTGCCCTTCTCCATGTGGTGCATTTTCATCCCAGCACACACAAATTTGGGCATAAAACTTCATTACTGTCCATGAGAGCTGAGCCCTTACTGTGCTCGTTATTCCTTTGAAAATCGATCTTTCTCTCTAGATTAATTAAAGCTGGTTTTGTATCTGCTTCTCTGCACTTGCAAGGGAGGTTTCTGCCTGCACCCCTCTGTTTCCATAGCAGGATACAGGAGCAGTGCAGCCTCTGCTGTTCAGCTCAGAGTGAATCTCAGACTCCCAGTTAATCCTATCATGTAGATGTAGATGCAGAAGCAGCTCTTCACTGCCCTGTCTTCTCTCAGTGCCTTATTCCCAGAGTTGGTCTCCTGTATGATTCTGGATGTGTTTCAAGCGCTTGTCTGAGTCTCATTTGTAAGTGTTTAGCTGCCACAGAAGACAAAGTATACACATTGCAGTTGAGTGCAGTGCCTGATGCAATGGAAGTCCTTTGTATTCCACCGTTATCTCTGGGCTAGTTGATTTAAAGGCTCTTCATAGCAATGCTGGAACACATTTATGTTATCTTAGAGCCATTATCAATTACTGTGGCACACACCACCATAATCCAGAGGTAATTTCTGTCTGTCTTAACCAAGTGAAATGCCTGACAGAGGCCTCCTGTGGAGTTTATCTGGACAGAGAGGGATTGTGACACTTCCAGTCCCTTTTGATAAGGGAATTTAAGCCAAGTGTAAGTCTTTTTCTACAGTCACCTGCTGGCTGTTAGATCATTACCCATTAAGACAGTTGAAATGTCATCAAAAGAAGGTCACAGTTCCAGTGGTTTCATCAGACAAAGAGAGCTCTCTTGGTTCCACTTGTTCCCCTCCCACACCTCCATTTGCCCTGGAACACTCTGGACTACCTAATCAGGTAGCACTGCATATGGTTCAACAGGGGACAAGAATTAAAATGTGCTTTACTGGGTATTGCTGCATATTTCCCCTTGTCCTATCCCTGGGATTACATATTCAAGGTCTTTGATACTTTTGGTTTAAAGGTCCTCATTTGTGAGCATTAATTTTCAGTTGTGATTTGCTGGGAATACCTGTTATATGAAGAACTCCCACACCCAAATATATTTCTATTTGCTTCACTGGATACAGTCTATATCAGTATCCTGAGGCACTTTTAACAGCTCACCCTCCTCTCTCTTCTCCTAGTACATCTTTGATGTCAAGAAGACTGAGGACAAAGTGCTGGTCTCATTGCAACAGGAGGATCGCCGCAAATACAGGAAGGAAGGGAGAGGAGACAGCATCCCGATTGGCTTTGAAATATTCAAGGTAAGCAGCCACCTGCACTCCTGGTGCAGGGTTTGTTCAGTCCTGCTTCCCCCTGAGATCTTTGGCAGATGGAGCCACGATTATCATGGGCTCTGGCTCTCTGCTCAACACAAGCTTTGGTGGGCACTGTGCTCAGAGCTGACGTTAGAGACACTACTGGAACTAACCTGAACTTAGTTCAATTCAAACTCTATTTGAACTAAAGGACCATAAGTCATTTTTCCCTTTTGCAAAAGATTTTTAAGTGCTTTTCCTACCCTAAGCTTTCAAGAGAAAGACAAAACATGGAGGGCTTTTTTCCCTCCTTCTCACTGGAGGCTTCTACCTCCGTTTTGTCAGCAAGTGAATGAGGTTGAAAAGACTCAAGTTTTCCTGTTACCACTTAGAAAAAAGAGTGTTTCCAAAAGCTGGAGTAGCGAGTAGGAAATCAATATACGGGAAAAGGAACCACAGGGGTCCCAAACAGTAATTTAATTGCACTCTCAGAGCAAACTGAGTAAAATGAAAACATCTGAACTCGAGAAGGAAGAAAAGAAACAGCTGTTATTCTGATTTTTTTTACTGAGGATTTGGATAATGCTATCATCTGTTGCTATAGTTAGTGGGACTACACTGAGTCTGTGGCCTTATCCTAAAAAAACATCAATTTCTAACAGTTAGAGCTGCTGAAATCTCATCACACCTATTAATTTGACAATCACCTGTTAACCACATATATTGAAATGTCATTACAGAAAGTAGCATAATTTACCTTGTCTTGCTCATGCCCGTATATCTCATTTGGAAAGGCTTGGAAAAGGAAATCACACCTTCAGAAAAGTATCTATATTTATTTCTGTTCAATAATTTTTCTATTTTAGAGATGTTCTAACCCACCAGGCTCATTAACATGACTAAAGGCCTTGGGAAGAGAAGTGCCAGAAAAGAATGTAGAGCTGCCTTTGCCTTCAAGAGCTGCTTAAGAAATAGGTTTATATTTTAACTGTGCTGTGGCAAATACCAGTCCCCTGAAGAGGATGTCAATAGCTAAGCACAGCTTCAAGGCTTAGAACAAAACATAAATGGTTGTTTTGTGGGTTTTGTATTCAGAAAAGGGCAATAAAAATACAGGTGTGTGCACCTGGATTGAGAGCCTGCTATGAAAGGCTGGAGTGCTCTCTCCATACTAGAGAAAGAAAGCAGAGGAACCTCAGCCTGTCTCAGGCACTCAAAGGTCTCATCAAACTTGGTGGTTGTTGTTGTTGCTGGTGTCTTGGTCCACTGGGGAGTGGTGGGGCAGAGAAGCCCCCAAAACATAAAGTCCAGTTTCTATACCCTCAGAAACCTTCCTGGTGCCCCCCCGTGTGCGTGGGAAGGCTGTTTTTGCACAGTCATGCTTTTTTCAGAGGCTGGAGGTGCTGGGTTTTGTATAGTCATTTAGGCTTGGAGAGGATGCGTTGGAGTCACCCCTGCTAAGCCTGAGTCCTTCTCGGGGTAGGGATGGGTTTATGTGCACAGGACCTCCTTTGGCCCACAGGAGATAACCATCACACACAGAGATTCACCCTCAGGGTCTCCACAAATCTAAATTCATGGGCTATGACCTCCTCCCCTCAGCTTTATCTTCAATCCCCTGGCAGGAGTCTTGCACAGCTCACTAGAGCAGCAACGTTTTAAGGCAGCTGAAGAAGCCCCACTCACCACAGGCACTGGGGTGCCCATCAGGACTGTCTCTGCCACAGCTTCAGGGGGTGGAAAAACATTTGCCAACTAATTTGCCTTTATTGCACGTGGTGTTTTCCGGCCATGAAAGGCTGTGTGATGTGTAGGGGGAATCCCTCCTGCCATGAATCCCTGTGGCTGTAGGTGGAGGATAACAGAAGCTATCGACTGCACAAGCTCACTGTGCAGGAGAGAGTGGCCACCTCTCCGTACATCAACACACGCACCGTGTTCTTGAGGAGGATCCTTCAGCAGGGCCGCTACATCCTTATACCAACCACGTACCATCCGGGCATCATCACAAAGTTCATCCTGAGGCTCTTCACAGATGTGCCATCAAAACTCAGGTAGGCTGCACCCACAGCTCAGGAGATCCTTCCTACCCCTCACTGGCTGCACCTCCTTGGAAGTGGTTGCCTGGTTGTGCTCAAACCCCCCTGACTCACTAATTCATATCTCTCCAGAACTAGGTCAGGACTTGAGCTGGTCAGGTCACCTCTGAGAAACTCCAGGTCACTGGGATTTCTGCATGGTCAGGACATTTTTACTTAGGAACCTCATGGACAATTTAGTTTGGGTCTTTTGACCTTTTAGTTTGGCTTTTGTAGTGGCCTCAGTTGTAGGGCAGAACACTGAGCACTGGTGCTCCTGGTTACAGCTGATGTTTGTTTCTGGGACCATCTCCTCTGAAACCAGTGGTTGCTGTGAGAGTCAAACCTGTGTTTCATGAAATCAGGCCCACTGCATTTTTTTCTTGCTGTGATACTATCTTTCATTATTTAAAGGGGTTTTGTCCACCCCTTTTGCTGCCATGAAAAAGATAACACAAATTTGCTTTACCCTTGCTTTGCTCTATTTTTATTTCTTACATCTGTCATTTCTCTACCACAGAATTCCAAAATGGCAGAGGAGGAGAAAGTACGAATCTCATGTTCCAAAAATGCTAAATTTCCGCAACAATTGTTTGTTTATTCGATGTTCTTTTTCTTCAGTTGCTTTTCCCGTGATTTTTCAGGGAGCTGAAGGCAGATAAGCCTAAAATGACCTGTTGGAATCTTCTTTGTGGCTATCCCTGCAGAGTCACCCAAATCCAAGTTCACTCTGCAGAGGGCTTACAGAAGCAAGACAGATCGGGCGGTAAGTGGAAAGTGAGCCTGGGAGAGTGGAAGGGACTTCTCAGTCCTCTAAAGACGGTTTAGGTTGATATGTGAGCAGTCAGAAATTATCCCAACAAACTGAGGATTTATGGGATTTTCGTTTTCATCGCATTGTAAAATCTACTCCAAGGGAAAGATCAGATGAATATGGGGATGCAAACCAGCAAGAGTTATGTGTTAACTCCACTGGTCCAGATGGGCAGGAGTAGCCAGGCCTTCCTGAGGAGCTACATGTGGGGATTAGTAAGAAATTATTCTTTCAGGGTTATGTCTTTTCTGAATGGAAAACACCCAGGGAGACATCTGAAGGGCACAGACTCATGTAGGATGTTACACTTATCTCACAATGCTCTTCAAGGCCTTCAGAAAAAGTTGTTATTCATTACCACAAGCTTAACAGAACTTCAGGGAGGACTTCATGGCTTTTAAACAACCATTTTCAGCCGGTTAAACTGGAACAGGGAAAGGTTAAATGCTTTATGTGACAAGAGTAGCAGAGCAGTGCACTGAAAAGAGTTAGCATGTTCCTGCTCCTGCAAGATGGACATTTTTATTTTTAAGAATGGGGTTTTTTTGCTTTTAAAATTCCTTAAATATTTTTCTCTAACATTCCCTTCAGTAAAGCAACAAACCCCAATTTTCCACCCTCAGTGTTTCACAGTCTAGCACAATTAACAGCATTGACAGGATCCAATTAGAACCAATTGCTGCAGATGCCAAAGACCCAACTTCAGCTGAGAGTTGTGAGACTTGGTGCATCATGACACAGACCCTCAGAAATATACACACAGGGCTTATAACTAATGTTTAGTAGATATTCTAACTACAGCATAGCCCAAATACCTTTAGGACCCAGTACTACCATACTGTACCATACAGTTCAGGTTGAACTGAAACATCTTCTTCCACTTTGGTTTCAACAATCAGTGTTGGGCTGATGAATACCCTGTCAGAACAGAAAAGGTGTGGAAAGAACAGTCTGTTGGAAATGGACTCAGAGATTTTCTGTTTAAAGCTAAACAAAATTTCTGATTTATTATTCTATCTGCTGAAAAAGCGCAGAATTAGGTTAAGTGATACTGTTTGGGAGTTAGTACTCAATCCATCAAGTGGCTGGAAAACTATCAATCTATCACTGCCAATTTTTTCTTAAGTGTTCCCATTTCCCTGTGTGAAACATTCTGTCAGTTTTAAATCCATCAGAAACATACAGGGTTGTGAACACAAAACCTAGATGAATCTCATTGTTTGGCATTGAATAAAACTTCACCAAAAGAGTTAAAATACTTCCCTTTTGTATCAACATAAGGCTTTCAGTAAAAGCCTTTGTCTCTTTTCAGCCTGGAATTCCAAATCTCATCCATTCAGGGGGCTCTGAAGGAGAGCTGAGTTACCTCACTTCAGTGACTTCCCCATTATCTTGAATTCTGCTGTGAAATCCCTGTTTGACTCTTTATTAGCCTTTTTATTTTCCTGTAAGTGCCTCCAGCTCACAAAGTACGTTCATAGATTGTCTTGGAGAATGCCACATCTTACAGCAGCTTCAGAGAAATGAAGTAAGGAGAGTGTAAATAAAACCCCTATGCAGTCAAATGCCCACTGCTGACATTTGTGCTACACAATAACGCCAAGCTATGCAAAGGTCTGGGTAATGCCCATACCTGGCATGCTGCCTTCTAAGGCCACCTGGCTGTGAAACCTGGCAAAGCTCCTGATTGACACTACAGTCCATTTTGGGTAGCAAAAAAAGCTGGATATGGTACACACATTGATTGTAAACTAGAAAATAAAATAGAAATTAGTAAAATAGAAATTAGTGTGTCCAGGGCCAGGAAACATCCCACATTCTAGGACTGCTTCCTAGTATTGCCACAAAAGAATGGAATTCCTTGTCATCCCTGGTCTCCTCTCTGTCTTCTCCGGATCCACATCTGGACCCTCTCCCATGCTGACTTCAAGCACAGACAACAGCCAGGAATTTGAAAAAGTCACATGGGCAGTTCCTAAAATACTGGCCTTACCTGCTGCTCCTGGAGCATTTTCTGATGGGAACTACATTTAAAAGTCAACAGCAGCCTTCTGTCTAATTAGCACTGTGAGATGAGGAAAGAGGCCACACAGCGATTGCCACTGGGAGTGACAAGGAGAGGTTTCCTTTCAGGTTAGGCCAGTCAATATGTTTATTCAAGCAGAAAATAGGTAGATGAAGTGGTTGTGTTTGCCTGCTGCTAAGAGGACCTCACACAGGGGTTACTCATTTTCTGGTACAAAGGTTATTGGCAACTTGTTTCTGTGTGAGCTGCTGTGTCCCATTAGTCCCCCTGCATTTCACCAGGGCTTCCTGACTCCTGCACCTTCTGATGGGCAGCATCTCGGCCCTCAAGCTGCCTCATTCCATAGGCTCAGTTCCTGTCACCTGTCAGCTGGTTTGTCACTGTCACCCCTTAGCACAGAGAGAAGACAAACCCTGATGAGAAAGGAGGAGAGAGAAAGGAGAGCTTCATTCTGGAGCTTCTGAGAACTGAGACTGGCATTAAATCTGAACAGGGAAAACTGCCCTGAAAACATCAGGATGTGTCTGCTGATGTTGGAGTATGCAGATGCAGAAAGTAAGAGCAGCCTGAACAGAGATACCTTTTTTATAACACTAGAATTGAGGGATTTGAGACTTGAGTGCTCTGTTTTGCACATAAACCCATCACTGTCATCTGAAAGTTGTGCTTAACACAAATTTCTGAGGGGCTAAATAAACAAAGCTGGAAGAGAATGAAGATTGCACAGTCAGTGCTGGTTCATAAGCTGTTTGTCCAGTGCCCTTTCCAGGGACTGAGTGTGTCAGACCTCCCTACGTACCAGTAAGAGCAATTCAGCTGGAGAGGAGTGGGAATGCCTCTGAAAATTTTTTCTCAAGAATATTTTCTAGAAAGCCTTTTGCTTTGGCACAGTGCTGAAGAATGTGGGTGTTAGATCCCCAGTTACAGTTCTCAAAACCCAAAAAAGTTAGCCTTAGACTATTGACCATAGATTTCTTTAAGCTTTAGAGATGTCATTATTGTTCAGGCGTTTCTGGCTTTTATGGATTCCAACTTTTTCCTTTGTGCTGTTCTTTTGTGCAACTTCCCAAAGCAGCAGCATGGTCAGGACTGAGGGGAGAGAGCTGTTACACCCAGTGTAGTGTTCAGGGCATAGCTGGAGCCATATTTGTGCCTGAGAACAGAACCCAGCCCTCCTTCCACTGCCAGAGCAGTCAGAGTAGCAGCTCCAGTTGTTTTCATTCCCAGTTCATGGCCAATACTAGGGCATTGCTTTTGCATGTGAGCAGCCCTTTCTGCTTTCTCTATGTCCTCTGTGTCTGGAATGACAGGACATGGGGGAATGGCTGCACACTGTCAGAGGGCAGGATTAGATGGGATATTGGGAAGAAATTTCTCCCTGGGAGGGTGGGCAGGCCCTGGCACAGGTTGACCAGAGAAGCTGTGGCTGCCCCATCCCTGAAAATACCCAAGGCCAGGTTGGACAGGGCTTGGAGCAACCTGGGATAGTGGAAGGTGTCCCTGCCCATGGCAGGGAGTTGGAATAGTTGGAATGATGTCATCTTGAAGGTCCCTGCAACCCAAACCATTTTGTGATTCTGTTTCTCCATCTGGGCAGGTAGCAGTGCTAGCACGTAGCACGTAGCTCTAGTTCCCTGTTCCTGTGCTCAGTAGCAGCAGTGCTGCCAGGCACAGGAGAGTATTGTCTCTCCTGGGTTTCTGGGCAGGTCTCAGCTGCCATTCTGTGTCCTGAGAGCTGTGCTGCTGCTTGTGTTTTAGGAGCAGATCCCTACGTGCTTGTCAAGTGTGAGAACCAAAAAGTGCGCTCCCCCGTGCAGCATGATACCACCAGTCCTGTCTTCAACACACAAGGGATTTTTTACAAGAAGAACATCGACAGTCCTATCACGATCCAGGTGAGGCAAGGACAGGCCACTGAGGGCAGGGAGGGGGGCACAGCAGCATCACTGGCCTTCACACGTGCCAATTTTTCCATTGTATGGCTGATACCCAGGGGAGGAGTGTGAGAATCCCTGCTCTCCTTAGTGGGCTCTGCCTGGAGCTGTTCTGCTGATTGTCTGGTCTAAAATCTACTCCATGAACACCAGCTGATGGTACTTAGGAATCTGAAGGCATATTTCGCTCCAAGGCTTTGAAACAATTCACAGAATTACCTTTTGCCTCATGTGGTACCCAATGAAAGAGAGACGAAGAAAAGCCATGTGTTGTCCAGAGTCAGTGTCTGAAACAAAACCAAAGGCAAGCTGTGACCTAGAAAGCAAAACGCTGCATATCCCTCCTTATTTGCATAGAGTATGTAAACGAGCATGCAAATCCCGACTCTCCCACACGCTCTCTAGACAATTCGCTAAATTTAGATGTACGCCCACTCTTCACAGCTTTTTCAGGGGGTTAATAGGAGTGACCTCTCTGGAGCACAGCCCTTTCAGGTGGAGTGTGAGAGCAGCACCGCTTCAGCTGGGTTTGTTTGTGTCCCCTTTTCCCCAGGTCTGGAACAGCAACATCCTGTGTGACCAGCTCCTGGGGCAGGCGGTGCTCGCAGCTTCCCGCAGTGACCCCCGGCAGCAGCAAACGCTGCAGCTCCGAGGGAGAGGCGGCCGGGAAGCCGCCGAGGTGCCGGGTCGCATCACCATCAAGGTTTTCTGCAGCGATGACCTGGCGGAGCTCTGAGCCCCGCAGAGCCAGACAGAGCTGTCACCTCGTCTGTGCCTGCCGGGGCAGGGACTCGGCAGCGCTGGGTGCACATCATCATAATCGCTTTAAAAAGATAAAGCCCTCAAAACTCTCCCCGTTATCGCTGATAATGGGGAGAGAGGCTTTGAAAGAGAGGAAAATACATATTTATACATATACATGTTCATGGTACACGCATGCAGTAGAAGAGGGGCCAGGCATAATGTTAGCAAATAAGCTCATTATTTGCTAACCATCTTCCCAGCAGCATCTTTCAGGAGCTCTCAGCACATAAGCTGGAAGCCCATGTGACTGTCCCCACAGGTCCCCAGCACATCCTCATCTGCTCCTAACAGTAGGGCTGGGTGCAGGCAGGAGTGGCTCCAGCTATGCAACCAGGTTGGGGTGAGGCAAGCACGAGGTGGATTCACATCACTCAGTTCTCGTTCATTGCCAGCCTGGATTTGGGAGGGAGATTTTTATTTTCCCCCATAGAGGGATATAAATTTCTTGATGGATTTCCGTGTTATTGCTATAGATCAGACATTTCTGTTCCTTGATGAAAATGTCATTACTCAAGCAGCTCAGTCTCAGCTCACAGCCTTAGACCCTGCAAGCCAGGGCAATTAAAATAGAGGGGCTGGCCTTGCAGTGCTTGTTTGAACACCACAGCAAATAAGAGCTTTGTGCACGTAAAGGCTCTCAGATTGACTTTCTGACTCTTCTTTTCTCCACCTCAAGCTGACTCACGACTTGGTATCTCCATCCAAGAGCAGGAAAGGCACTTCACAGTTCAGCTGTGGTTTTGCTAAGAGCACAAATTCAGTAATGGGGAACTCCTAGCTAAGGAGGCTTTGTTTAATCCACAGGATGCTAAACATGGAATAACACTCCTTTTGTTTTGTTGGATGGGTAGCACCAGGCTGAAAGAGGAGAAAACTAGCTCATGACAAGGATGGGTTTGTAAAACCAAGGTTCTGTGCCCTGGCAGGTGTCAGCTTTCACTCTCAAAATGTTGCTGCCTTTTCCGTTTTGTTTTTTTTTTTTTTTTTTTAATGACAAATCTGACATCTTTGATAAAGTGTCACTTGACTCTCATGGAGGACAGGTATTGTGTCACATTTCCTTCAAAGCAGGGTTCTGGTACAAACTTTCTCTTACATTCTGCCTGCAACCCCATGGGAGGGTTCCCCCAGACCTGTTTGTGTGTGGGCACACTGGGCACTGACCCTGGCACTGCCAGAGGCTCGCTGTGTCAGACACTTGGAAGTGGATTTTACACTGTTGCAAATTCTGTTCTGTAAAGTGAAGCTGAAGGATGACTGTTCTTCCTTTTGGACAGTGAGGAACTTTGGATTTCTCTGTACCTCATAACCGGTCTGGCCACATTGTGCAATTTTTATAATTTATAAAATGGCTCTTGATAGAGCTAATGTTTTCACAAAGAGTTTTGAAGTCCCCTCAGGGCTCCAAAAGGATTGCTGCTGTGGTAGGAAAATGCTCTCCCTGACATATTGGAGATAGAATGTGAGGCTATGGATGATACCACTCTGACATCAACTCAGCTGCATGTACCAAGTACCTAAAGCCAGCTCTTTTCAAATAGCTTGGGCTCAGGCCATTTGGCACACAGAGCATTTGTAAGGTGTGTGAAGAGGCAAGAGAAATTCTTCTCTGTAAACTCCTGGCTTTGGAGTTGCTTATTCTCTAAATTCCAGCCTCGTAAGGGCCATCCCCAGTATCAGCAGGGCAGAGGGAGCATGACCAGCAATTCTTGGTCATGTACAGCCTGACAAAGAAGGGAGTCACGGTGGTGAGCATAAAGGTGGTGGGGTTTATGCCTTGATAATTATGTCAGCTCTAGACATTTCCAGTTTGTCCCCATAGTATGGGGACAGAAGCCTTTGAGCACCACCACTGGCCCGTGCTGATCAGAGGGAATCGCAGTGCTGGGAGCTGTGGGAGGCTGAGGCCAAGCAAAATGTCTGTACCTCTGCATTTATTATTCCTTGGAAGTACCTGGAACAGGCAGGATTTGCCTATCAGAAGCAGGTGATCCAACCTGGGAACACAAGTGGCTGTGCTGATTTGCAAGGCTTCTGGCTTCCCAGGTGAATCCCAGGTGAAGGAAGGCCAGAGCAGGTGGAAAGGGGCTTGTGTTGCTGCCTGTTCCCTGCACAAGAGCCCAGGCTGGGCAGGGACGACGCCCAGTTGCTGGATGCTCCTGCTGCTAACAGAGCTGGACAGGATTTTTTAACTATTAATGTCAACTTGTGGGAAAACAGGGTCTTTTTGGAGGGTGTTGCATTTGGAGGCTGCAGGTCACCTTCAGCAGAGAGTTCCCTGGAAAGGAAGACAGGGGGAAATGGGTGGAAATTTTCGACCTTTTGTAACCTTTCAATATTAAGCAACCTAAGCGAAAGGTTTACAAGAAAATACACAGATTCAGGGATTTATGACTCCATCTGCCCCACTGGCAGCCGCGAGAGGGCGATCTGTATCCATTCATCCATCCATCCATATCCAGGTAAAACCATGGCCAGGTTCTGACACAACACACACAGTGTATCATTTATAGAAGATACCATATATCATCCTACACACTATATTACATCTCTCTATACGGTGTGTAGCAGTTACAGGAGGGCCTCTGAATGTATATAAAATATATATTTTTATATCTATACAATTTATATTTACACACATTATATATACACTATATGCACACTCTCTGTAAATATATACACACACATATATACATTATCTGTATCTAAAGGAGCATTATGTAAGGGGCTATAGTGCAGGAGAGCTATGGGGTGTTGTGCAAGTGCCCTATACAGTCCAGAGCACATGTATGTCCATAGCACTGTCACACACTATCTATATATATAATAATTATACAGTCATAGTGCGTCTATATATTTTTTCAGTTTGCTCATGCCCCATATAATGCTCCCACATTTAGTAATCTCTATATACTATATACATCTCTTTGGCAGTCTATATATATTTATACATTTTTTATGTCACTATGTTCTGCCAAATGGAGGGAGGGCAGGGAATTCTCCATATCCCGCCTGCCTGTGGGCCCCTCCCAGGGGAGGTTGTCACCCTCTGTGCCAGCCTCGGTTCCCAGGGCAGAACTCAGATGCCTAAGGACACTCATCTGAGGACAAGCCTGCAGAGCAGCCCAGCTCCTCCCTGCTCTGCCCAGAGTGGCACAGACACTCCCAACCTTTCCCAGGAGCTACAACACAACCAGGAGAGGAGGAGGCATCCCCAGAAGTGACTCCACTACTCCACTCTGTTTTGCCCTTCTCTATGCCCGTGCAGATCCAAGGTGACAAATCCCATCAGTCCACGCATTCCCATGCATGCACACAATTCCCCTCTGGAGCAGCTCACACCCAGTTTGTCTCTGAGACAGGAAGATTAGCCTGGTCCCAGGAAGAGGCAAGCATCCAGGGCTGGGCTGCACCTTCTTCCAGCCTGGCTCTGTGGATGCTGAGCCTGCTCTGTGCTCTGCCAGGGCCCTGCTGGGGCTCAGCACCTCACACTGCTGCTATGACAGCCTTGTATCAGATGTACCCTTTTGGAGCACACAGACTGACCCTTTTGCTTTTTCAGCTGAGTAAGACTCTCATCCAGGCACAGAGATTGCAGTCAGGGATAGAAATCCAATTGTCAAGAACCCAAACTCTCTACAGTCCCAGCTGAATCCTGTACCAAACAGGGTGTTTTGCCTGCCCCACTCTTCAGCTGGTTTTGGCTGGAAATGTAACTGCACTTTCTTCCTCATCTAGAAGTACCAACGACTGGGCAAAACCAGTCAGTGGAATGGATTCCAAAGGCAGTGTGGTGTGGAGCTGATGAATGAAGGAAAGCCTTCCCCAATTCCAAACCATACCAAAACCCTCATAAAGGGGACTTTCCATATGTAAGTAACATCATGTAGCACTCTTAAACTGCCTTTTGCCGTCCGCTTCACAAACTGAATGGATGAAAACAAAGGACTGGATTTACACAGGCTCATGAGCATTTCATGTTCATTTTCCATGGATTTTCTGACCTGGGCTTTGCAGAGGGGCAGGTACCTCCAGGAGATGGTTTCTCCTGTATCCTATATATATCCTGCATAGCATTCTGATGATGAAACATGAAGTTCTGGTTTTCCAGGTGTCAGTGGCTGGCCTGAAGCACCGTGTCATGGCAGGACTCCAGCCCTCAGAATCTTCAGCCATGAATGGCAAGCAGCTCTGAATTACACCAAGAGCAGTGCTAACCAAGGCTGGCACAAGGCTGGCACTTACTGATTCTTCAGGTTCTGCTCCAGCAACAGCTGGAGATTCCTTCCCCACTCCCTACTCTTCATCCTCCTGTCCAGAACCAGAGGGAGCCAGCAGAGGTTCTGGTGCAGGTGTTGTGTCCTGGGGACAGTCAGTACCATCAGTGACAGTCACCATTGTGCCACTTTGGAGCTTTGATGGTTACACACATCTTTAATCTGCTTAGACATTAGAAACCAACCTAGACATGCACTTGGTCCTGTGGGCCTCAGTGCTACAGTACACACCCTAAAAGAATTTATCAAATTAGGTGAGTTGAACTCTCCCCTCCCATGCCAGCTGCTTCTCAGTGGCAGAGCATTACATCACATTGTCCCAAATTTGCTCTGTTGACCAATTAATTAGGCAGTACTGCACATTGCTGTGGCTTAGATATTCCACCATGGCTAAAAGCAGCAAGCAATCTTCTGCCTGCAAACCCAGACTTTCCTCTATTGAAAAGCTCTTGAACAGCAAATAGGTGACAAAGTTTAGAATCTGTGTCTATAGAGGCCATTTGTCAGTCATACACACCCCAGAGCTCTGAATAAAGTAATGCCTTGCTTTCTAACACTAAAACTGCAGTGTTTGAGGGTTCTGTTATCCCAATGATTTTGGAGGTATTTGACAACAGCAGCTGACTCCAGGCAAGGGAGATTCCTTCCCTGCAGCCCTCACAGCACAGCCCTCGCTGTACTAAGCTTGAGTTCTCCCCTTTAAATGTGGAGAGGTTGGAGGACATTCAGAACACCTGTGATTGCCTGACATTGGACAGTGTTTGTTGTTAATCCATCAGGGACATGTCCATGTCCATGTCCATGTCCATGTCCATGTCCATGTCCCTCCCCAGCTCTGGGGGCAGGGGAGCCCTCAGAGCAGCTGTCACAGTGTGGGTGCACCCCTGGGTGTTTCCTGCTCCTTCTCCCCACTTTGACCACTTTTCCTACAGCCACTCCAGTCCAAAAAAGTTCTCTGCCCAGCACTGAGCTCCTGGTGCCACTGCAAAAACAAATTCCCTCAGGCTTGTAGGAAACCTGCAGGGTTGGAACACTCGGTGGACACAGAGCTCTTAAATCCTTCTCCTATCCAATTTCTGTGTGTGTGTAAGATGTACTCGGGCCCTGAATAGCTTTTCTCTCTGCAACAATGGAATATCAGGGCCCTTTCATAGCTTAAATTCATCCATTTCTCTCTCTTCCACCCTCTCATGAATTACTAATTTAAAGTGACTTAATATCTATTCTCTATTCCCCTTTGGCTTTGCATATTTTAATTATGCCTCTTCCTAATCCTCATTTTCCCAGAACCGACTAAAATTACCCAAATTACCCCTTCAGTAACTGTCTTTGATAGCTCAGTTATTGGTGCAAAATTGTCACTTTTGCCAAATGTGCTATTTTTATGGTGAGGTTTTTTATACCAAGTGATCACACACTATGTTCCACTAGCTTTTACCTACAAACTCAAGTGATCTGCTGCAAAAAATGCCATCTCCATCACAGCTTTGCCTTTTTATTTTTTTTTATTACAGCTGAATCACTTCCTTGAGGATTTTAGTGCCATTTTGCAGCAACTTTTCAGCAGTCTTATCTTGGTGTGCCAATGGCACATCAGGACAGCGAGATTTCTGGGAGCAATCCTGCTTGTGTCTGGTCTTTCTCCCACCCCTGTGTCCTTGGTCTCCACCACATATTGCCTTACTCCGGTTCAAAACAGAATGATAACTGCCCTTTGCAAATTGATTTTTCTGTCAAAATACAGGTTTTGATATCCTCCAACTCAAGGAAGTATTGCATGCAGAGTCAAATAAATCCAAGATTTTTTTTTTTTTTTTTGCTTTGCCACAGATGGGACAACTTTTTGTTCATTTATAGAATTATTTCTGCTGGTCTTAATATTTCTTAGGTTCTCACTGAGTCTGAATTCAGCCCCACCAAGTGCAGAGACCCACCATGCTGTGTGGTGCTGCTGTCAGTAGCAACCTGGGGAAACTCAGCACCACTGGGAATTTAGCCCATAATTCTTCAGGGGCACAGTTCACTTTGATCCCTGCTGAAATACAATCCCTCCTGGGCTGAGATGGGATAACTGTTACCAAAATGACAATCAGAGGAGCCCAGCAAGGTAATGACAGAGGAGGGAGAAGATTATATGATGATTAAGCCAGCAGGCAAAGTGCTGTTATCCCTCCTGGAATATGGATTAAACCATCTCCCCAGTGGGGGAAAGATGGGTTTTAGTGAGAAGAAATTTGAATTTCAAAACTCCTTGGAAAAACAGTCTTCCAGTTATCAGGACTTCTCCCCAGACTGGCCTTGCTGGACAGAATTGTCTCTTGGCCAACCCAAGTGTGCTCAGCACCAGGCTCTGAGCACGCACCCAAACATGGGGAGCATGGGGGGTTCTTCCCCAGCTGCTGATGCTGTGGGGTTTTATTCAAATGTTCCTTCATTAATAAATATCTGCCAGGCTTTGGGCAGAGGTGGGGCCTCCCACGTGTCACACTTCAGGACACACAGGGCAAACATGAAAAGCTGCTGAGCTCAGTCTCTTGCTGCAGAGGAGATGCCCTCACCAGGGTGCAGGACAGTGGTTTGGCAAACAGGGAGGGAGAGACAAGCCCATGGTGGTTGTTGAAGGAAATAAGACAGGGAAAAAACAAACTGGGAGAAGACAGAACTGGGGCGAGGGGGGCATGGGGGGGGGGAGTATCAAAGGACCTCTAAACACAGCAAGTCCACATCTGGTCAAAAAGAAACAGTTTGTCAGAACAATTTTTCCAAGAGAGGAACATTTACACACCTATTTCTGCAGTGAGAGGGCATCTTTTGCCAAGACAATAACTACTGGTCCCAGAAAGCTGGTTCCCACAGTCTCTTGGGAGTGGTTACAGCCACATGCAGCATGAGAAAAGAGCCCTGGGTATGTTAGAAAGCACCTGGAGAGAAAAGAACCTCATGCTCACAGTTAATAAAGCAGATATTGGATCTGTCATATTATTTTAGGAAGCATGGAAAATGTGACCTTTGTATTTTTGTTAAACTTTTCCTCTGTCACGTTGGGGAAAACTTTAGAAGGGTGAAATAGCATTTATTTTCAGGAAATACAGATTTCAGGCATAAGGGATAGGCAGAGAGAGGAAGGGGTTTCAGGAGCAGACTCGGGGCCCCAGGAGCTGTGATGAAGGTGGGCTGCCAGGCACTGGGCACAGTCTCAGTGCCTGTTTCATCAGCGTCCTTGTGTTCTCGAAGTTTGAAAGGAAGCTCTTTGCAATCCTGTCTTTACCCCAAGCAGTATCCAGCCCCAAGTCACCACGCAAAAACAGGAGTAAAGAAATGGCGTTAGAACATAAGGCATCAAGTAAAATCAAACTGCTCAGACAAGAAATGAAAGCAGTGAAGGTGGAACAGGATTTTGAGCTGCCCCAGGACTCCTGGACTGTATTCAGTGTAAAATGTGGCACCGAGAAGGTCACCAGAGCAGAGAGAGCAAAGCCCAGAAGTGCTGTGCATCTCTTGAGGAGTGGGGAGCACCACCAGTGAAATGGTTCCCTCTCGCCAGGATCCCTCACCACCAAGATCTTCACGCTCCAGGCAAGCACATGGACAGGCCAATACATGGGGCAAAACTGGGCTGAGTCTATACTTGCTGAACAGTCTTCTCAGGTGCCTTCAGTTTTGTGAGCAACCTGGCCAGCATGGCTACTGGACTTTCCTCCCAGGCTGTGTTAGATAAACCCAGCTGGCAGCCCCAGGAACCTGAGCGTGGTGGTAACAGCTTAGTGGCAGGGCTGCTGCAGGGTGCCAGGTGCCGCCTGTGCCATCAACAATCCTCTACCTGGTTGACCATCGCACGGAGGTTGAATCTCAGCATCACCCCCTTGGGCTGGGGCTTGGTCACCCGTGCTGGGGGTCTCTGGCTTCGCAGGAACGGGCGCTTGGATCCAGGCCTGGGGAAAGCACAGATCCACAGTCACTCCGGATGCTAAGGCAGCTCGCTCCCTATCCCCTACAAACCAGCACGGAGGAAAGGAGACACCCTCATCCCCCAAATGTCCCATGGCATGTCTGACCCCTGGCAGAGTCAAAAGGCTGTCAGGAGAGCTGCCGTGCAGGCAGAGTTCCAGCACTGGGCACTGTGTCACGTCCAGGCTATTGTGGGGTGTTCTCTGCACCCAGGACATGCACAGTGCACTCTCTGCCCCCAGCCGGGTCCTGCAGCTGCACCAGCTCAGCCCTCCTCAGATCCAAAGTTCACCTGAGCCAGGTGCATCAGAGTGCCCATCACCCCTGTCTTGAAATCCCCTAAGGGGCAGTGCCAGGCAGGGACTGCAGATTCTCTTCATTAGTGACAGGGGGGAAAAAAAACTGCAAAGAGTCTTCTATGGCAGTTCAAAGGGAATAGAGCCTGGAAGAACAGCTTTGTTCTCTTCAATCTTCTCAACAGGATGATTTTCAAGTAGCAAAATATGGTTAAAAGGCCGTGTTCAGCATCTAACAATAAAACATAAGCTCTTCTGTGGTGGGACACCTATTCCGGAGCAAGCTAATGAGGCTGTACTGCTAGAAGTGTTGCTCTTGAAGAGCTGAGAATGATGTGCCTGTGGTTCCCATGAAATAAAAGGCCTAAACACCCCTCTTGTGGGCAAAATATGGAGTGTCACAAAAGTGATCTGATTTTTGACAATTCTGGAATAGGGTGGAGTGCTTCCATCCCCTCAGCTACAGATGGGTGCATGAAGATGCTAAACTTTTTCTGACATGTATCCTTACAGACAGCCTTAGATCCCAAGGAAAAAAACTGAAACCCAACATTTATTTGCAATTCTATCATTTGAAGTGACTACAATTGCAATTGTAGTTTTGGGTGGCGTATTTTGCTGTTATTTACCAAGTAACTGTGATATGGGGATCTTTATTCATGCTACTTAAACAAAACAGAAACTACTGAGGAAAATACAACCATAGAATCATTAAGGTTGGAAAAGACCTGTAATATCACCAAGTCCAACCATCAGCCCAGCACCGCCACCATGTTCACCACTAAACCATGTCCTCAAGTGTCATATCCATGTTTTCTGAGCACTTCCAGGGATGGTGACTTCTCTGGGCAGCCTGTTCCAATGCTTGGCAACCCGCTCCATGAAGAAGTGTCAGAGAGCCCTACCAAGTCTAAAGATAGAGAAAGAAAATAGTTTCAAAACTATTTTCAGTCTTGAAAGGGACATTACCTTTCATAAATGGTTCTTCTAAATGCACCTTCCCCCTCCCTGCAATTGTAGTTTGATTTTTCCTTCTGACTGCCTCGCTGCAGCTGTGAGAGTACAAGATGCCTAATGCAATCGTAATTTGCCATCTCGTGGCGTATTTGTGAATTACCACAGTTAAGTTTCGAGTCAGTTGAGGGTTTGGTTTGTTTCTTTAGGAATGGACTCCTGTTTGCCCATTCATCATCCTACACAGGGAAAGCACCTAGGCCAGTGCTAGAGGCTGTTCTGTAGTAGGGATGAATAACCCCAAGGGATCACCTACAGCTCTCCTCACTCCTGCTTAGCACAGAAGGGCAAATTTAAAGCTTTTAGGCAAATATGTGTAGCTCAACAGAATTTTGCTTTCTCCATAGTATTCCAGTTGCTATTATTGACTTGGTGGGGGCTTCTGCTTTGTTTATTTGCTTTAATAACAGTTAAAAAAATTGCTGATTTCTTTATCTATTCACTAACACATTTAGTTTTGTTTTCCCTGGTGAGAAAGCAAACAATATGCCAAGGTGAGTTTCCAATGTCTGCTCAGCACTGGGCTCTGCTAGACTATTACTTAAGTTGTACTTAAAAGGTACAAATCATTTTCACATGAATATACAGCTTTAACCTTTTTCATCAGCATTCAAATTACTTACGGAGCCTGGTGCATCAACTTCTATTAATTTTAGACCTGTGCCATTTCACGTACTCCTAATAAATATGCTGGATTCATCAATGCTGAAAGTAATCTGGTTCTTCATTCTTTTATTTCTCATCTTCCACCTCTCCCCTTTCCCTTCCAAAACGAAGCACTGAAACTCACAAGCTTCGTTTCAAGAAATTAACAAGTTCAAACACAATATTAATACGAATGATATGTAAATAATTACCTGTGTTTGCCAGTCTGGTGGGGAGAAGACAGCCATGTAAATAAGTTAACACGATAGAGCTCCACTCAGACCGCTGGGATTAGTGGACAGATCCCTATTGGATTTGCTGCTCTCCGGATGAGACCTGGGGCACACTAATTACACGCCACATCACTGCCTGCCTTTTCTCCTGCTGCTCATTGTTACTTCTTGGTTAGCTGGGTGCTTAATAGAGAAGAAGAAGAAGAGCATCACTTTGTATTGTATCCCTTTATTAATTTTTGGGGGGTTTGGGGAATTTTTGTCCTTTTTGAAAAAGACCTGGCTGGCTGCTGGCAGTGAGATTTGTAATGTCACATCAAAATGAGCAAGGTTTGCTAGAGTAGCTGTGACATTGAACAGTGTGAGAAATCAGGAGCTCCAGGTGATGTGTCAGTTTTAGGAGGAATGAAAAACTGATGTGCTATCAATATGTGCTGACAACTAAAGCTTCCTGAATGTAGCTCAGGAAAGGAGAGCAGATACATCGAGACAAAACAGCTCTGCTGGTCTGTGCTGTGTCTCCACAAGAGGGCCCTGCCAGCACTGCCAGCAAAGCTCTGCAGGAGAACACCTCTATGGACCTGCGTTCACATACAAAGCAGAGCACTGGGTTAGACTCCTGCGATATGGAAGCAGAAATTGTCTTTCATCACTACAAGATAATTGTCTCATGAAGTCTTAGCAGTGTCCAGTAAGAGCTGTCCAGGACAGACCTCACCTGTCTGTGCACCTGCCTCTTTCACTTGTCCCCTGCTCCCTCCCCATCTCTGCTGCTTCTCAGTACAGAAAAAATGTTCCTGGCTGCTCTATTTGCTTTCTTATTTGCAGACAAATTATGCTTATTGTATTCCATCCATTATTTGCAACAAATATTGAAGATTGACAAGTTCTCATGGTCCAAAAAAGTTGGGAATCACTGAACTAGATATTTCAATTATAATTCCTCCTAACTCCAAAAATTTTATTCTGAATGGATCTTTGCTTTTATAGCATTGAACTGTTCAAGCTAATTTAAATGCACTTGTTAAGAATTTATAATTTATGATCCAGTGTTATGCTGCAGAAGTTATATTGTGTTTGTTCCCTCTAAGGTTAAAGAGTATGTTCCAGGGATTTCCTGGCTATCACAGAATCCCAGAATTTCCTGAGTGGGAACTGACCCACAAGGAGCACCAAAGTCCAGCTCCTGGCTAGTTTAGAGTTTTCTGTGTAACCACGCCATGGGACCACAAGAGGTCAACAGTGATCCATAATGGCTAATATCTCCTTATTTCTAGGTATGAAATACATTATAATAAAAAGATCTAGTCAGACTAGATTTTCTAATTATTTTAGAGAAGACTTTCTATTGTTTCTAAAAATAATGCTAATAGGATTGTTAACAATCTCTTTTTCTAGACATATTTGAAGAATGATGATCTAATATTCTAGAACATTTGTTCAGTGTTTGTTTTTAAACAAAAAACAAGTTGTCAGAAACTAAGTAAATTGTCTAAAAATGTATGTTTTCTGGATGACACGATTGTCTTTTTTTCATATAATGATAAAAGAAACCTACATTTGCTGTGTGAAATTTGTCTCACCATGTCCATTAATGTGCAAAGTTATTTATGTATCCATATACATATAGAAAAGTATTTCACTGACACGTTAAAGTGGCACATTGACTTCCTTCTTAAAAATTGTATCTGTTGTGTAGGGCTAAGACCTACCAGCTGAATACCATAGGACAGTTTTTATTGTAGTTATTCGTGTTGATATAAAGGCAGCATGAACACTTGCCCATCACTTCCTTAACTGGCCCCCAAACTTCAGACATTCACTGCCTATGCAGTTGGAAACTGTGTTTTTCCTCACAACCTCTTTCATCGTTCTATGTCTCATCATCAGTTTCTTCTTTAAAAATTGGGTTAAGGCCTCAGAAGTAGCTGTTTTCCAAAGTGTAAAGGCCCATCGTGGTCGTTGGTGATGCGACTTGCAGCATCCTTGTCTGTTCACCTAAAATGGGCTCCCACATATCACGTTTGCATCAGCAGCCCACGTTTCTCTGAAAGAAGGTACCTTAGCAAGCCTTTTAATGGGTACCAGTTGTGTTTCATGCTCATTCATGAAACACATGGTTTGAATGGAATGGTTTGAATTGGAAGGGACCTTAAAGCTCATCATCATGGGTAGGGACACCTTTCCCTACCCCAAGTTGCTTCAAGCCCCATCCAACCTGCCCTGGACACTTCCAGAGATGGGGCTGCCACAGCTTCTCTGGGCAACATTACAGGAGCATAACACAAAATGGAAAATTTATTGCAATACTTTCCACCTGAATGACACTAGTATGATAATAATTAATGTAACAAGGAGGTGCTGTTACGTTTTAGTCCCTTGGCATCTGCAAGTGATACAGAATGCTCCTCTTAAGTTTTGAAAAGGCAAAAAAAAAATCACACACATGCTTTCAGAAGCTTTAAAAGCAGGGCATGCCTTGAATAAAGAGAGTTCAATTAAAGGAAGTAATTTCAAAATATAATTGATAGTTTTTAAGTAAGTGTGGCCTTGTAACAGAATACAGATGGCAAACCCATGATCCAGCCGACCTGGGGGTGTGAGTGAGAAACAAGCAGGAGGTGCAATACATTCTATTAATTATTTTCACTGCCACAGTTGTTTGCTATATAATACAGGTCAACAGGGGTTAGCCTGAAGCTTCTCCTAATATATTAGTAAATAAATTTGAACAGATATTAATTTGCTAACGGAAAGGTCTGAGCCAGTTGCAAATAAGAGTGGAGCTACTTTGTCTTGCTCATTGCTATGCAGTATGGATGCTCCCAGCCATTCATACAAAATGTTACATTTCCATAAAGCACAATGTAATTTGTCACACGGAAAGAGGGGGGGGAAAGGAAAAACAACAACAACAACAAACCAATCCTGTAAACTATATTAGATTAAAGATAAATGTGTATCACGGAGCAATCATTCTTATGGACCCCATGGAATAATGGCATGTTGAACACCTGCCCCCAAAGGCTTGCCAAAAGATCCAGCATGGAATCTTTGTAATACTCAGGTGTCTCAGGGAGATAAAAACATAAGATATGCTGTTTCCAGAGGATATAAACAAGAGTGAGCCGTTTTTCACTTGCCTCCTTATGTTTTCCCACCCTGTTTAGAAGCTTTGCTGTGCCTCTGTTCCAGCTCACACAGCTTCCAGCGCTGTACATTCACAGAACTCTAACACAGCACGAGCTGCATGAACTGCTGGTTTCTCACCCTTTTTCTACTCATAATAACAATCCCTAGGGTGTTTTTCTTTTTCCTTCGTAGACATATGCAAGTATTTTCCTTTTCCAGTGGCAGAAACGGAGGCATGCAGGTGTGCCTTGCCCAAGGTCTAGGTTGGCTGGAGTGAAACTGGGAAGAGAGGCTGTTCCCAAGCCTTTGCTCAGAGCAAGGCTGCTGCAAGCAGAGGGAATGACCCCTCTTTAAACACTCCAGCTGATTACCAGGTACAGGCAGCGTGCTGCTGACAGGTGTTTTAGCCTGCCAGTGCTGCCTCAGTGCTTGAACCTCAACATTTCTTACATTAGTTCATGAAGCTTCAGTCCTGTGCCTCATTATTTTATTTACTTGAGCATCTTCCTCTCTGCTAAATTATAATACTTAGGTTGTCCGATTCACTCCTTCCGTGTTAATGAGATACAATAAATGCAAATGCTGGAGTGGACAGAAAACCTGCTGTTACTGATGTATTTTTAAAAGAGGCTTCTAAAGGAGAGAAGGGCAATTTCTTGGTGGGGGGGGGGGTGTTGATGCAATCAGGCATTTGAGGGTTCATGTACAGAGGGTTCACAAATTGGCAGATTAAAGTCTGTGTTCTTAAATTGCACACAGAATATTTCTTACTCTCAACACTTTTCTCCGTATTTAAACTCTTTCTTGGTTTTTATGGGCGTGCTTTTTTTGCTCCGGTAGAGAGTTCTGTGGTTCGGTTTGGTTTTAATGACCTCCTGGTTTTAAATATTCCACCTGTTTGTATTACTCAGATGCAGGAGGTGACAGGAAAAGCTGTTAATGTTTAAACCTTTGTCATTGTCACCTCTTCTTCTCCCTTTTGTGATGAAAGAAGTGGCACTCTATTTTAAAACAGACACAAATTAAGAAGCATCTAAGGATTAGTCCCTTAATTACAATAATCCTTAAAGGATTATTCAGAGATTGGCCCTTACTAAAGTTTTAAACTTTGCCATGCATTTTAAATCAGGAGCAGACTGAGCTATGGCCCAACAACAAAAGAGAGGGTCCAGCTTTGAGCGTGTTTGCATAAATATATTTAGGTTGAGAAAAGAGTCAACACAACTCCTGATGCAGGTTCTGTTTGTTTCTGGTAAACACCTCTATAAACCAAACCTAAGAGAGTTGGGGTTGGTCAGCGTGGAGAAGAGAAGGCTCCAGGGAGACCTGAGAGCAGCCTGCCAGGACTTATAATAAGAAAGATGAAGACAGGACAAGGTTTTAAACTAATAAAGGGTAGATTCAGTCTAGATAAAAGAAAGAAATATCTTACAATGAGGGCAGTTGCCCAGGGAAGCTGTGACTGCCCCATCCATGGAAACCTTCAAGGTCAGGTTGGACAGGGCTCTGAGCAACTTGGTGTGGTTGAAGATGTCCCTGCTCTTCGCAGGAGGGTTGGACTGGGTGGACTTAAAGGTCCCTTCCAACCCAACCCATTCAATGATTCTATGAAAACAACTCAGTCTGCATTGTCCTTCACAAAATGCTAGTCCCAGACAGATAATAATAGTAAATAGCGTCAAGTATTGAAACTAATTTTCCTATTCAGAATGATGTTCTGCTGGGATTCTCTTCATGTGCTGCCCTGTGTTACACCAGAGAATTTTTCACGTTCATTTCCACCCAGGAATGTCTTTGCCTCCCAAAGAAATTATCCTGGTCCTTTGTAGTTGCTGAATACAGCTCCTGTTATTATAGAGCAGCTTAACCTGAGGACTGTGTATCTACAATTTTAATAACTTCATTGTACAGGAGCAGTTTATATTTTAGAGGACTTTCTATTTCCATTTCTCGGCAGCATTTATGAGTAAACCAGTGCAAAGAAAGGCAGGCACCTTAAAGTTTCTAAAGTGTCATTGTTACA
The DNA here is from genome assembly GCA_035047865.1 of Dendrocincla tyrannina. Lineage (NCBI taxonomy): Eukaryota > Metazoa > Chordata > Aves > Passeriformes > Dendrocolaptidae > Dendrocincla > Dendrocincla tyrannina. Next base: position 16,980,920 of record JAWWMP010000148.1, on the reverse strand, counting down.
TCTCACCTCAATAAAACAGTTGTAGGAAAGTTAAACACCAACAAGCACTGAGGGGAGAAAAATTAATTTCAAAACTATGTGAGATATTAAGCTTATAAATTATTGTGTTACAAAATGATGCTGAGAGCTCTGTCTTCCATGGAAACAAACCATTGTACCATCAGAACTTTTTAATCACGGAGCTTGTTAAGTTCTAAACACTGTGCCTATGTGCTTGTTCTGCTGCAATCTTGATTAGTTTCCTTCTGCTCTTATTATCTCCTTTGAAAGCTCCCACCAAGAGGTTAGAAGCCAAGGATAGCAATAAAAATTAAAAGGCAAAACTACAAAGCTCGAGGATTTAGCTTTGCAACTGTAAATATTTTATTGCATTTTAGTCATGGCTGAATATTTTTGTTGAGAAAAGAAATGATTCATTTGAATGTGTCTAGTTGTAGATACAACGCCCAGAAAACTTTTTCCTACATTATTCCACAATAAATACTGGCTAGAAATAAAGTAATAAAATAATGAAGCAATTTTTGTGACTGTTTTAGAAGTTACTTATATTTTTATCTAGTACACAGCATAATAAAGGATTTTATACAGGGTGATAAAGGAATTACCTTTACTTAGATTGTTCAGACCTTAAGGATAAAAGCAGTTGCTTTGGTAATAAGCTTAAAGAAAGTTCTTTGGAAAATTAGTTACACATGTCAGCTCCTTCTTTAGGATAAGATTCCAGTCATTGATACTTCAGATTAGGGAAGAATAATCTGCACATCCACAAGGAAATCTGCATTCTAGAGAGCATTTCCCCTACATGCTGCAGGAATCTAGAGGAAGTATGTGGGAAAGGCAATAAGCTCTTAAAAGCAAAACTTATTTTAAATGTCCTTCAAAGCTAAACGATAAAATCCTTAAGACTTCTAGTGCATTGTTGTATGTCTGTAAAAATGCAATGGCTTGTCTCTTTTCCTTATATAATTAAAGGAAAATGCAATCTTAAGGCAACCTTATATTACCATGATTTAATTTTGAAACCAGTGCCTTGTACTATGGAAATGCTTTGCTTCCCAGTGTCAATGCACAGGTAGTCAAGTCAAATTCAAATGTATTTACTGTGATTATTTTAAACAAAAAAAAACAACTCCTTTTTTGTGTTTTTGTTTGTTTGTTTGTTTTTATATGTATACCTAAAATGTTACTTCATATTAACAAAAACATACTGTGGTGCCAACTTCTAAACCAACTAAAACTCCTTAGTTTCTTTTAATCCAGCCTTTTTGTATAAGAGATCTTTTTGCACTAAAAACACCTTTATGGGTACGGCTTTGAGAGCTTTGCTTCACCACCTTGTTCTTGTTAGCAGCAATTGTTGGTTTTGTCTGTGCATCCACTTTGTGCATTAATACAAGAACAGAAAAGGGAAGCAAATTAAACCACCTTGAAATGGGTGGAAAGGGAGGGGATCAGATCTAAGCTCTGCTCTGAGGGTTCTGGCTTTTGCCAATGTGAAACGTGGGAAATCCTTGATACCTGTAAAAGATGGAAGCGATGACAGGAGATGATGACTGGGCTCTCAGAGGGGAAGAAGGTGTGGCTTTCTTCATGGGCTTCTCATGGATGAAAGTTTAGAAAAGTAGAATATCTGAGAATTCTGCCACTGCATAAGATTTGTCTGAGCTTCAAGAGTAGAGAATGAATTGATTTATTGCTCTTTTCTGCCTTTTTCCTCTCATGGACACCTCCACATGCAGCACACTTGACCTTAGGATTTATTTCTTGAGGAAAAAGCTAAAACCTAGATATGAGGGAGTGGATAAGATCCAGAATTTGCATTTTTCAAAAAGCTTAAGAAATTTCTGTAGTCAGGCAACCATTTGAAGGCACTGGAGAATAAGGCAAAGTTCAGTGGCTCTGTTAAATGTGTATGTCTTCCTTTGGGACATGGAGACAAACTTTATTTTCTGCTTTGCTGTATGACTTCTGACAAACCATACCCTCTCCTCGTGCCAGTGCCCCTCCTTTCCTTGTCTCCCAGAGCCCATGGGTTCTTCACAACAGAAACTTTCTCCTACTCTTTCATTGTGCAGCCTCCATCACAACAGGCTTTGCATTTTGGAAGGAAAAACCTTTTTAAAACCATAATGTAATACTAGCAATAATAAGAAATAATATGGAATACATCATTCTTTAGGACTAGAATAAGAGGTTACTACAAATTCGCTGCATTCAGTTGTGCAAGTCCTCTGCAAATGGACAGAATACAAATAACATTTTCCCTGCACTCCCTGACCTATTTTCTAATCTGCTTCTGCTTTCAGAAAAGACATAATAACTGTCTTATTTTTACTCACCTTTCTGACCTTGATTCATCTGTGCCATTCCTTTTGTCCCCAACAAATCAGCCTTAGCATTGAGAATGACTCTTTAAAGAGAGGACATGTCCTGCATGTGTTGCTTTTTCATTCCAGGCTGCCTGTGGGTGTTTGTGTGTGTGCTCATCAACTTATCTACTATAATAATTAATTCCTTTTCTTTTTGTCAGCTGACAGGAGAAATACCAATGTCAGTATTCATAGGACTGATATCCTTTAATACCTCTTAATTTTCACTATAGCTGTTAATTGTCACCAGACTGCTCAGCTATTTGTAGGAAGACCATTTACTATGATGAACACTTCATTATCTCCCAGTACCACCCTAAATATTCTTTATCAGTTTATTCTACAATTTCACCCCTGATCTAGGAATGCCCATAAAATGCCTAGGACATTAGAGGGGGGAAATGCCCACAGATGATTCCTTAGGTGAGCACTAGTGGTAAGAATTGGACTCTTTGTGCGATGGGAGGATGAACCTTTATGTTTCAGTATTCCTGTCCTGAGTTTTAACTTCTGGAGAAAGACTGATGTTTTCCTGGCTTTCTGTTCTGCAAAATTTTCCCCTATTTTCTTTAAATGTAAAAATGTTAAGGTTTATTTTTTGTATCTAGAAGGCTACTAAGAATTTAGCAATCGGCTCCTTGCTTGGGTGCCGGAACAGAAGGGTGTGAAGAGGCCAGAAAAGATTCTAGCTGAATTTCCTCATTAAAGCTGGAGTCTTGAAGTGCTCCAAGCATGTTGCCTGCAGATCCCTTTCCATGGGGCTGTTTAGTGAAAATAAACAAACACCTGGAACGATGCCCCAGTGTGACATCAATGGACAAGATGGAAGAGAGGCAGAGTTAAAGCTGCTCTGAACCAGAATAAGTATTAATGTGGTTGCCACAGTTTTTAAGGGATTTCTTACCACCTTAACCTTATTCCTCTAAAAAGCAAAGATGGATTTGTCCCTGGACAGATGTCTTTGATTCTTACTTCAAATTGGTGGACTACCAGTCTATTTCAAAGTGGGAGTTTATATATTGGCCCATAATCTTCTTTTTAAGCCCTTTGTGGGGCAGTTCAGTTTGAGCTATATCAGCTATGAGAGCAAGTGAACCTCGTGATGATTGTCTCTGTTTGAATGTGTAGGTACAGGTGTTACCTGTGGCACGTTGCAAACCCTGGGGAGTAGCCAAGAGGAGATTTCCCAGCTTTCACAGGAAAGTTGAGCAAAACTGGAGACATATCAGTGAAGTATCTCAACAGCTGCCTCATCAGATGTGATGCCATTTTTACACTTAGGTGAGGCTCTTGAATGCAGGTGACACTTGAAATTATTTCCCTGAGCTAAAATTTGTGGAGTTTGGAGCCGGTTTGCCTCCATCAGTCTTTATCCTTAAGTGGAAAGTTAAATGGGACTAATGCATAATCCGTGAAACCTTTGCACACCATTTCAGAAAGTGAGGCCACCACAAAGTTCATGCTAAGGAGACTGCTCCATTCAACAACAAAGTCACATAAAACACCCACTATCCATTCAATAAAAACACTTAAGACAGTGGGCAAAAGTGCTACAGAAAAGCATGTTTTGCCACAAGCAGCTATGGACACACTTTTCCTTTCATCTTTCACCCAAACCTTTACCATCAGGGTGAGTGCTATTCAACTGATGTAGAAGATTGGCTTTTCCTGATAACGCTTTTTCAGCCTGTTTGCTGATGTCAAGAACACGAAGCTGGTGCATCTCTATTGCACCTTTACAGAGGTGAAAGACAATCAGGGCTTGGAGTCAGCCTTTTCTAATAAAAAACCAAACCAAACCAAAACAAACGCATTTAAGGTCTCTTACTTTAAAATGAACTCTGTTATATTAGTCAATGCAGATGCCTCCTCTTAGTTCTCAATTTATTTACAGTGGGATTTTTGACTTTCCTGTGCTAAATCAAGTAAAGGCAAGAACTTCCAAAAGGCTCAGGGTTTCAGGGAGTTTTTGCTTCTAGACTGAGAATGGTTACCATCACCAGGGAATAAAAGCTGCTTCGAAGAAGAATTACAAGAAAGAATCTGAAACGTGATTATGTGCATCCAATCATCCAACTTAGGCACTGTATGTGGTTCTGGGAAAACCAGTATTCCACCCTCTGCCCTCAAACAAGCTTTAAAATAAGCAGAAGTCAGCTTGGTCACTGGAAGTGTTTTATTCAATACTAAACCCTTCCTATTGCTCCATTTTTCAAATGGACATGGATTCCCTTTCTCCATAGTATCATGGCAGAGAGAAATGGAGGCTGGGAAAGCACTCGCATACTACAAATTTATGGCAGCCCTAGACAATATGAATTGCTTTGCTGAGTTAGTTGTTGTCTTGCTTTGGTTTTGCCCTGAATCTTTCATATTTTCTTAAAATAGTATGACAGATGTGAAAGAAGACCCATCTCAAAGGCAGAAGTCAAGAAGGAGAGTTCTGGAAAGGAGTCATCAAAGCATTAGGATGGACATCATATTTTAGAAACTATTTACTCCTTTAAAAAGAGTTGGGTGAGACTGAATGCAACCCTCGAGCTGCCTTTCCTGTACACGTTCCCTCAGCTCTGCCCCAGGTCAGTAGTGCTCGAAAAATCCTCACTTATTAGAGGGCTGTGCTATGCCCTGTATGGAGAAAAAAGCTGGTGTTCCCAGTTCAGTTCCTAATGGACAGGTGTTCACAGCACAAAACCCTGCACTACAATTGGCCCTAATTAGCACCTTTATCAGCAGCCTCCCCAGAGAGGCCAGAGAATGAACAGGCTTGGAAACTGAGCCACCAGCCCGGCTCATCGCTGGAGGTGAGCCCTGCAGGTCAAGGTTGAGGGGCAGTGTGAGGAAGCTTTCCCTGGGCTCTGGCTGCTCCATGAATAGAGGACTTCAGTCCCAGGATTGTCAATCTGGCACCTTTCAAAAGCACTAAATTCACTTAATTAAGAGACAGGGAAAAAATAGCCTTCCCTAGCAACTCTTGCATCAAATGGCACTTATGCTACCTTATATTCTGAGCACCTAACCCTATTAGCATTGCATTGTGTGTTTCTCTTGGAGTGCCTTTATGGACACACCAATCTTAACATACACACTAATGTATACTGGGAGATTTAGCAGCATTTTAAATTAAACTGGCATTATGAAGTAAAATTCAAGGCTTAAAAAAATAATTTCTCTTACCTGTTATAAACCCTTAATTTCAAAGAACAACATTTTTTCCATATGAATATTCTTTTCTTCCCCCCCCCATGCAATTAAATCACTTTCTCCATTGAATTTCATGCTCTCCCTGATCATTTTGTCCTTTTCCTTCTTTTTCTCTTCTTTTTCTTTGTTGGCACAAGGCAACACTTTGCATTGCTGTGTTCTCATGAAAGGTCAGTCTATTGTCTGCTAAGTCTGCAACACAGCAAAAAAACATACGCCTCATTTTCTTTTCAGAGAGATGCAGGATATACTAATTTGTACAATAACATAATATAGAGATAGTAATTACCTATTTTTGCCCTCTCCTGAGTGTGATTGTTCATAGCTGGGTAATTCTTAGGGCTACAGGCTCAGCTTTATGGCATGAAGGGGTCTGCACTTCACAAATGTGAACATTTAACAGTAGGGAAGTGGAAAAACTGGTACAAAACTCTGATTTCCCGGAAATCTCTTAATCCTGTTATAAGTTCCTGTATTTATCCCACCAGATAATGTTTGCCAATGATAGTGTGTTTACTCTTCAGGTAGGACTAAGTGATTATGCTCGAAATTAGCTATCAATGAGTAACCAATTTATACTTAGCAACTTTGATTTTTGATGAAACATGTAAGGTGCTAACAGAGCTGAGGAAAAGCTTTCTACTCTTCAGATTGGATTTCAGCTACTATTTCCTGTTCTTCTCTGAGATGACATATCATGTTCTAATCCATTGCAAATAAAGCAACTGGCATCTGGCTAAAATCAGTTGATTAACACTTCTAACCTGGATGCATTTGATGGACTAGTAAATAATTTTACATCTGTCAGCAAACAACTGTGCTGATTACCATTGTTAATAAGGCTGTAGCTGCTGTTCAGAGTTGGCACTACCTCACAGCAGCTAACACACGTCAGATATCTTAAGATAAAATCACAATCAATATAAAATATATTGATTTTATAATAAATGCAGGTATGGCAGCACTGACCCTCAGTGAGTCAACTCTGGGCCTAATTAGCTCCTGATCTTTGTCTCCTTTAATGAGCTATCTACCATTTTTATTTTTTCCCCTCGCAGAAAATCTGTTTTACATTAATTAACCTGGTGTAAAAGTTCAGTTAATTTTTAAGCAATGAAGAATGGCATCAAACCACAAGGATATATTGTCACTGTTACAACCTACTCCCTTCTCTGGGATTTTAACACCAGAGAGGCAACAACACTAAGAACAAAACTCTTTGAATTACATTGCAAAATACTTGTTAGTGAACTTGGATCAGTGAATCACTGCTGGCCCAGGATTCCATGTCAGGACTGTTCAGTAAATGGGCATCAAGAGTTCTTTCTGAAATTTGGCTTGGCTGCCCACTCAGCTTGCAGTTTTGTGGCCAATTACATCAGCAATATGTCATTTGTCACAGGGCTGGGTGTCACATGAAAGAGAGACTTTCCTTGAATCCTTTATCAGTCCATCAGTGCCCCAGAAAACACCAGTTCCTGGTGCCTGACCAGCCTGTCAGTGCTGCCTTATGGGGAACCACCGACCAGCCTGTGCTGTGGGGTGGTTCAGAGTTCCCACTCTTGCTGTACCATCACTTTTGTCACGTCTCTTATCCCCTGTCCCACGGGGTGACGACATTTACACTTGCAAGGGAGCGATCGGTGACTCCCGAGTGGAATGCAGGAGGTTTGCAGAGCTCCCCATCCCCGGCGCGTTTCCAGGGGAGGCAGCCAGTCTACCTGTCCTCCCCGGCAGAGCAGAGGCATGCATGCCCTGGGGCCAAGAGATTTCCTGCTTACACCCAGGCCTTTTTCCTTCCAGCCACAGCAGGATTCCTATCTTAAGGTTACAGGCAGGACTTCAGTGGAAAGTAGATCTCTCTCTTCTAAGATTAGTCTTTTTGCAAGGAGCCCACTTGTTTTCAGTTGCCCTCCTTGTGTCTGTCCTTCATTGTCTGGGTGGTATTCGAAGGTGTGACGGTCCAAACCTCCCCTGTGCTGTTCCCCTTGCCCCCACTCTTCCTTCTGGTTACGTTTGGCAGCCCTCTGCTTTCTCCTCGCTTCACTTCAGCCTCGTGGATTAAAGCACTACGAGTTACGGGAATAAAATATAACATTCAACTGAAAATGTCACAAGGGAAAATTTAAAATACGGTGATTCTAAGCCAGAGCAAAAGTCACTGAAGATTTGATGGAATGTCAGCAAAAAGTCTCGAAATATGTAATTGGGAAAAGAATAGAAATAGTAAAAGGCAGTTTCATGAAATGTATGGAAGAAAGTTAATGAAGAAAACCAAGCATGGAGGGTAGTGCTGAAATTCTAGGTCACATATCTGAACGAAAAGTGGGTTGATAGGAAATGGGGAATTTTGTGATAGATATTCAAAAACACATCACCTATTGCCTGAGTATCTGTAAAAAACCCAAGATGTGTACATTAGATGATGTACCCTCTGTATTAGCAATATTATGAATCTCTTGTTTTAGGCTATTTTCTAAATTGTACTTCCATGAGATTAATTGAACTCAATACCATCAATTATTTTAATTTTAGTTAACATTTTTCTTTGTTACCTTTTAACTTAATCTGTGCTTGCTGTAATCTTGGGATTGCAAAAGATTTAAAAAAAGTAATAATTAAACAGCAACACACCTAATCGCTTTTTATTCCTCAAGAAACTCATGTGACTGACATGATTTTAGCAAATTGATCTCTAGCATAAAGCTGGGCATTGGGAGAAAACTCCTCCAGCAAGGAGCACAGGTCTGAGCATTGCAACCGTGTATTATCTTCTCCTGCTGCCAAGAGAGACTTCCTTATGTCTTGGTTGGTCCAGTCATTTTGCCACTCCAACTTTGAGTAAATTTGGAATGACTTTGATAGCACAGGATATGTGCATATTAAATCACATCTGCCTACTGCAGCTTATGGAAAAGGGGGTCATGATTTGTCTCCAGGAGAAGGATCAGCAGAACTCAACTTGTGCATGCTGCTTTCAAATGTGATTTTCTTGTTCTTTATAGCAGAGCACTAAGTGAACAGAGTAACTGAATTGTACAACTCTGGAAATTATTAGAACTTTTCTTTAAAGCAATAAAGTCTAAGGGTAAGCAATAAAGGGTTTTGGAAAGGGTCTGATCAGCTGAAATTGCATACAACTTTGGTACTGTAGAAACCCAAGAAATGAGGTTTTTATGCCTACTGTGGTCTTCTCTTGGGCTGGAATTGGATGCATTCTTTGATAAATGGGCCCCCAAAGAAGCAACATGTACACAGTTGTGATAAACCAGCTTAATTTTAAGTCAGATTTATGAATCTCAATCCACAACCGAAAACAAGGCCATGCAGTGGGGAATGAAGACGAATATTTAACACAAAGTGGGGAAATAGGTTTCTGAAAATAAGAGATTATTAAAGTTATGGTGAACATGTGCAAATTGCAAAATATCAGCAAGTCTTCTCTGCTGCAAACTGATCTAAAGCAGCTTTCCTGTTTCCCCAGCAACCTTGAGCAATGCTAGCTTGTTTCTTTGGAAGTAAATTAAATGTGACTTTCAAGTAGTTCATTATTTCAGTAGTCACAATGCCTTTCGGAAGCAAGGACATTTGATAAATCATATTGGGATTTGCTGCACTTCTGAAGGGAGGCAGATAAAGGATTTTTGCAGAAATAGTTTTCAAATCTAGTGCATTTTTTTAGAAATTACAAAAATTATGTTTCTATTGATACAGGGGGAAAAAAGAATAAAATGCAATTCCTGTGTGTAAGGAAGGCCAAATACTGTTTTGTGCTGCATGATGGCAGTGCTGGGTTGGTGGTTGCCCTTGATGATCTTAAAGGTCTTTTCCAACCTTCACCATTCCCTGATAAAGGGCAGCCCTTCAGGTGTTTGGACAACCTTGGCTTCTCCCAAAATAAGCCACTCCAGCCCCTGCTGTCCACCTGGGCATTAAAAAATGTCTGGGCTCTGTCTTGGTTGCACAGATTAGAGACTGGGATTGCAGCTGAAGGCAAATATCATTGGCATGTGGTAGCTGAAATGGTCACAGAATCACAGAATGGTCTGGGTGGGATGGGACCTTAAAGGTCATCTATTCCCAAACCCCCTGCCATGGACAGGAACACATTCCATTAGAGGGTCATGTTGCCAAACACACTTAATTAGTGAAACTCAGGCATGGGGAGCAGGCTCTGCCTCCAAATGGCACTGTCAGGTGGACAGCAGTGGCTCTGTCCTCCTCTCACCCTCACCCACCAACCCCAACTCTAGAAGTGTCCCTGAGCACGAATATTTTTTGCATAGTGTTCTTGTAAGTGATTGCTTGTGGCATCTTATATCCTTATCTCGGCTTGTGCAGCCCCCTCATGAATATTCTGTACATATGGAAGGGGTTTCTATATCATTGCCCATTAACAAGGAGGATAATCACTCATCCAGTTATCAGGAATTCAGTGAAGGCCTTTCCTTGAGCCCTTAGTGCAAGGAATCCTGGGAGATCAAAGGAGGTTAAATGTGCCTGACATTATGATCATTACTTTTTTTTCTGTGTAATTACTGTATTATAATAAAGTTGATCTAAGATAAGGAAACGGGGTATTAAAGTCTTTTAGGGCTAAAAGACCATATTAGTGACTCTTTACCTTTTTAAGTCATGGGAAAAAATGCATATTTCAGCTGATACATACAAATGAGCATTCTCTCACGAAAACCACAGTAAGGTCATAACTGTACACATAAATTACATGTTATTGCATAATTGCTCTTAAGAGAAGTTACTCCAATGGAAATGCAAAAGAGGAGGGGAAGGTGTAATGGTGCATCGTTACTAAAAGCAGCAACACTGAATTTTGGGTTCAGGCTGAAAAATGTTACTCTCCAGAGAATTTAAACTGTTTAATAGCACATTAAGGAGCTTTACCTGCCTTCTCTTAGATGTTCCATCCCAATTTAGCCATACTTTCAAAAGCCAGTGCACTAAGTGCATTCACATAAATTACGAGAACTCTGCATTTACAAAAGCCACTTGTTCTGTGCAAGTGGTATAAATGTAACACGGAACTGGCTCAGTTACTCTCCTCGTTGTTCTGGATGTTCCCAGCATTGCAACAGAGCCAGTGAAACCAACTGACTGTCCATTTGGGATTTTAACATAAAAGCAAGATTTCTTTAAGTTCCATTACTATCTAAAAAAAAAAGAGCAATAGTCTTAATTGCACAAACATCATCACTGCTATGACTTTTCCCACTGGAAATGTGGAAAAGGGCCATCCAAAAAAGAAGAAGAAACATGCTATTTGTGACACAAGGCAGTATCCTTTAGCCAAAGCATACTTGTTACGGAACCTGGAGGTTTTCACTGTCCACTCTGGGGCCTTTCCAAGTTGTCCTGCTTTGTATCTCTATGAAAAGTTTCAGTCTTGTGCTTGGTTTTGAATTTTATTTTCTCATGAATGGGTATTTGCATAGAAACTCGTGGTTTGAGTTACAGAATTTGATCTCACTTCGCAATATTTCCCTATTCTACAGCTTTTAAGAAATTTTATTTTTTGTATGTCTCATACACCTACCATATTTCTTCAGTTTATTTTGGAAAATAATAGACTGCTGATTCCATGAGTCACCTGATGCAGTCGTCCACTGCTCAATGTTGCTGTCTTTAAGTGCATTCTCTAGTGCACAGAGGTGACACCTAATTACTTGATACACAGTCCCTGCCAGCAGCAATTTTCAGTGTGTGAAATCTATTCATGACTGAGGGAGAGAAATATGCAAGGTATTAAAGTCATCCTTACTAGGAAAGCTTTCAGGAGGAACAGAGGGAAAAACCTGGATGTATTTCCAAGTAGAAATTGTATTCTTTCTTAAACAGGGATCAGTGGGATGTGGTAACTCAGGTGCCATGGTACCAGAAACAACACTAAATTTAAGCCTGAGAAAACGATGTGAGGCAAACCAGAAAGGACAGAGACAGCCTGAAGTTGCCCAAATTGGCTTCAAAGTCCCTTCCAACCCTAACCATTCTATGGCTGCTTAATTGGAGCAATATACATATTACTTTAGCTCTTGATGTAAGGAGTCTCATCTGAGAGAGATTATGTTCCTTACATGTTATCCCCTTTCCCTAGCAAGTGTAACCTCAGTTTTCTAATTCTGGTTTGTTTTTTTTTTTAGTGAGGTTTTGCTTCTGGTTCTCAATCTTCTTTTCCAGTTTCTAGTCTATCATTTGTGTTATTGAATCACTCATGAAGTGAAATACAGAAATTACTGTTCATTATTCTGCATATCAAGAAATGGTTTTGTAAATACTGTTCTTTTGGTATGACTATACCTCCCTTGAGCCTATGTAGTCTTCTTTCTGTTTAAATATTCATGGGCTGCTTGTGAAAGGCAAAATATTAGGTCAGTTGGCAGGCAGATTGAGCACCCCTATACAAACAATCTATGTTATTAAAATATACCATCAACAATTTTCAGAACTATCTGCAGCTTTGAAGTTCCATGCTCAGCTAATGGGAAATACGACTTTTTTACCAACGTTATCAAGTAACTTTTGTTTGCAGAACTATTAGTGAAGGGTTAAACTACATCTCCCATCAAGCAATGCAGGCTCCTCCCTGGCTCCGAGGAGGGTGCAGGACTGCATCGCGGCTGAGATCTTTTTCAGTTCCTCTTTTATCAGAGATGGAATTTTGTCTTACAGATTCTTTTGTGTTTGGAAATGTATATTCTGGATTCCTCTCCCTTTTATAGATTTTTTTCTGCTACATATATGGGCAGCTACACATGAACATCTATTAAATTAGGTGAGCTGGACAGGGAAATAAACTTATATGTGTGGGTAATTACCTCTGCCTGAAGTGCTAATACTGAGGACAATTAGTGTGTTTTGTAGGAAGACTTGGCTAGAAAGGATCATGTGAAAATGGACCAGAGGCTTTTTATATGCTAGAAGTTGCTCAGGAGCTCTTCCTTGTGAATTATGGTCAAATACATGTTTCTCTTACATCTAAAATGCAGCACAACTTCATGCAGTCAAGGAAAATTCTGTTGCTAGTACAGTCACAGACTCTTGGCCCTCTTGAAAAGTTCAGTCATCCTTATTCCCATGGCTTTATAGCTCAACATACACCTCTTAAAAAAAAAGCAAATAAAGATGTTAGTAATGTTCAGCCAAATGATTTCTTGAGAATCCATTTAATTCCTTCCATGAGCCATTTCTGTAGTGCCAATCACCGCATTCCTGAAGTACATTTTAGTTTTGCTTGAAACATTTATGCAAATAGCCCCAATAAGGGGTGGGATTTTGGGTTGGTTTGCTTCTTAATCCCTTTGTACTTCTGATGGGGACCTTTTGTCTCTGGCTTTTCAACCTGCCAGCTGAGGAATAACCGCTCTTCATGGCTCACAGCACAGATTCCTCATCTGTGGAAGGCACGAACTTTCTGGACAGTTCTACTTTTTAAAGCCATAAGTCAGGGGGACTGTACTCATAAAAGTATTCCAAGGAAGCAAGACAATCTGATGGAGTGGTCTTCAAATTCTACTTTTGAAATGCTAAAAGTTAAGAAATATAATTAAACTGCAACCGCATTAACATTTATATAAAATATAAACCAAATGCTTATCCTGATTCGCCAAACAAATTACAGTTTGAACATTATAAAAAAAAAAAAAAACCAGCTACTTATCAACGGCACCATTTGAAATTATTGCCAGTACTACAACTCTAAATGCATAAGATGCCTTAAATACAAACCCTGAACATTTACATACTGATTTCATGAGCAAAGCAAAAGGTATTTGCCAGTAACAGTACAGGACTCAGCATTTTTATTGTCTGAGTAATCCTGGTTTGCTCTGATATGAAAATTCAATTATTTTAGAACTGGTCGTCTCATTAAATTTTGACAAGGAGCACAAGCTCAGTCCCAGCTCCAGCTCTAAGAGGCTGTGGGAGCCTGACAGCTCCACGGTGAATTTTAAAATGTAGTATTTTTACAGGACAAGATTATCTGACAATTTTATATTAAAAAAGAAAAAATTAATCAAATACATTGTAATATCCAACCCTGCTAACTTGGCCTTTTTGTAGATATTTTTATGAAAATTTATTGTAAAAAAAAGGAGTCCACTGTTTATTGCATCTTTCCCCCCAGGCCCACCTCCATGTCTTCGGCTCCACAATTGTGCTTGGAAAAAAAAGTGTGCCTTTATGTGAGCAGCAAGTATTTAGCCACTCATTGTTAGCAATTTTTCCCTTTCCTCAATTGAAATGTGTTTGCAATCGGTTTTATAAATATGATTTTTAACAGTGGCAAATATTTAACCTATATAAATATGTTTATATATATATACACACCATTAGTTCTATCAAGGAATGTTTAGACAAAACGTTTTTTCATCAGAAAATGTCAGTTCCTTGAAAGGAAAACCTTTTACAGGATCATAACACTTTGGTAAGACTTTCACTGGCAAAGGTTTCTCAACTTTAAGAGGATATTCCTTGGAACACCAGGTAGTCCTCAGACTGTTGGAATATTCTAAGGACCTGAACCTCTTGTCCAACTGACCTTCCACCACCTGGGACTACAACCTGAAGTTGTTTATGGTGTGACAGATTTCCCTTATCAACCCTCTTGAAGGTGTTACACACTTTATAATCCAGATAAAGCAGCCAGCTGTGGATGGGCAACATGGAGGGAACCAAGCTGAGCGTGAGATTTGTGAAAGTATAAAGCTACACGGTCTTTTGGCAGAGTCCCTCCTGACTCTTGAGCGGTAGCAGACCTCTGTGCATTCTAGTTCCTGTGGAAAGAATACTTCGTTTGCAAAGTAGAACAGCTCCAGTAGAAAATAGGACACTATGGCACCTCTTACACTGCTTTGTGGAGTGGTGCTTATGGGGAAAATGGTGTAACAGCCTAGGAGAACAAAGACTTGTACTGGGCCTTCTGCATCACAGGTAAGTGCTTTTGCCAAGGGCTTCACAGTTCTGGGATTGGGGGGTGAAGGAGGAAATTAGGGTTTGTTCCACCCCAGGCTAGAATGTGAAGTCTGGGGAAATACTGGAAACACTGTAGAATACAGAACATTATTTCCCTATTCAGGTCTGATGTTTCTCTATATCATATAGATCTGTGTCTTTTCAAGTAACTTATGTTAGCTGTTGAACACTTAGCAGTGGATGTACAGAGAACTAATTGGCTTCAAATTTGAAAAGCCACTGCAAGCAAACACTCATTTATGGAGCTTATTCATGACCATTGCTCAAATATTACCTTAAGACACCCTGAATATTCAGACTGATTTCCCATAATTACAGTTATTTCACCGAGCAAATAAAATTCTTTTATTTTTGTTACATTGTTTCCTTGCTCTTACTGCTGTAAAAGAATTCAGTAAACCAGAGTCTGTATCCTTACCACTGTAATAGACTTATTACTGCAAATTTAAGACAGTGATATTAAGAAAAAAAATATTAGTAATAACAGTTGCACTCAATTATCCTAAAAGTCTTTTCCAACCTAAACAATTCTATGATTCTGTTGCAAGGCCAACACAAATGTTCTATTTAAGATCTACCCCAGGATTTCTTGAAAAGAGGCAAAATGTTCAAAGTCTAAACCAATGTCACACCTGGGCCAGCAGAAGAGAATCTCTATTCAACATGTTAAAATCAGAGTGACAGAGGCATCCTCAGTGTGACAATCTCTAGAGGGAAGTTATTCAAGGGGACCTTGTGTGGGAAATAGCAGGTATGTTGGACTACCCCATCTCTTGGTTAGGGCCAGGGACATTTGAAATACACACTTCCTAGAAAAAAAAGCAGTTTGATTCCAAACCCCCCCCCCCATTTTAATTAACTTCTGCGAAGGTCACACATATCTCTATCTCTGAAATGCACAGCGTGTCACTCATTTTAAAAATCTGGATATTTAGCATTATCTTGCCATTATAGTCCAACTTTATTTTAATCCAAAATTTCACTTTAGTGATCAAATTAAAAAGATGACAAGTCCCCTATCCTTACAAGCTAAGCATTTTATGTTTTATCCTCAGATATTCTCTGTGTGATATAAGATGAGACTTCATAATGGGATTCAGTGCACTTGAGTGCTAAATTATAGCAGGCTTATATCACAGAAAATTATAACAATGAGAGGAGAATTCATATCATGGCTTTAGTAAGAGAGGGAAATTAAGACTTTGCAATTAAAGTAGTAACCTAAAACTTTAAAATAATTTAAACAGTTTCTGAATACATGTAATGTTCTATACTTATCTGGAAGCAGGATTGGCAGTCGTTTGAAAGGATCCAAATGAAATGTGGACAAGGTGTATGTTATGTCCTCAGAACACAGATCTGTCATTTTCTTCATTGTTCATGAATACGTTGGTATTGAATATCTCTTTCCCACAAATTCACAGGCTCCATGCAAGACTAGAGAGAGGACCAGTGTAATGTTATCGTTAAATTGATGTTGCATACAACTTTATGATAGTCCTGACAACTGCAGTTTGTGAATTTGCCAGGAGCGACCTAATAAGTGATTTTCAGAGATGAACACTGGACTATGTAGTAAAATAATCCTTTCCTTCAGAAGGATAAAACTGCAATTTTCTTGTAGACATAATTTACAGAATTATTACTGACAATTTTAGAATTCCACTGGGTGAAACACTGGGGGCTTCAGAAGAGAATTTCTGATCCTTTTAAGAACAGGCGAATTTTAAACAGACAGTGTGTCTGTAGCATCTGTGTAATAACAGGAGGAACCTGACCTGGAAAACTAGTGGTGGATTCCTTTCCTTATTTATACGTCTGTTGGAAAGCTGGGGTGCTCTGGGATTCATAGCTTTGGATAAGATGTTAAAGGAGCTCAGGTTCATATTCTGTTTTCTTCTCACGTGCCTTTGGAGTACAGTCAAGAGTGCATTTAGAACCAGGCTTTTCATATGAGCACTGCTGCTTAAAAAAGACCACGCCACAGCTATTTAGATTTCCTGCCCTGATGAAACCTAGAAGTTTATGTAATTGTTTAGATTGCAAAGCGTAGTGAAAATGATTCAGTTGGAGTGTTAAGAAGGAAGAAAGGCATATAAAATGGTACTGCAGGTTATACTGATACGATGTTTAGATTTCTTGTGGAATGTTGTTTTAGTAATCTCATAGGAACAAGGGAAAAGGAAACAGTGTTCAGTATAGATGCCATATCTCTAGTTGGTTTAGACCTGATCCTGTAGACTTATTGCAAGTACATGAAGATTTCCACCATCACTGAACTAACTGAAACTCACTGAAACGAATTTTAATGAAAATTTTAATGAAATAGTTGTAGGTATCATTGTCCGACTTAGACTTGAGGGCTGGTTGTAAGGCAAAACACGCTGAGCTTGTTTGATTTCTTTTCCATATGTATTTGTCAAATACAGTTAAAAGAGGGAACAACATCTAGAACATCTTCAGGCACCTCTGAACATGACTGGTAAATGCAAAGGGCTGTAGCCCTGGTGCTTTGCAGGAGTGCAACGTATCAGCTCATTGCAATCCTTGCCTTTAGGGGAAGCATTTTGAGGGGGATTTTAAAAAGGATGTACTCGAGCCTACCCTCCCCTGCTCAGAATTCCTTCCCTGGCCCTCTGCTCAGAGTCACCTGTTGATCGATTCTTGCGTTGGTCATGCTTACCTGAAAAGATGGGTTTTGACAAAAATATATGTTCTAGGTGCCAAGTTTTGGACAGACTTTCAGACGTTTACTGGAACAAGCAGCCCAGATATAGCAAAGACAAACCAAGTAGTCTCTTTTCTTCAAGGAAGCCTAAATAATATAGGTGATGTCTAAATTCCAGCAGCACACCTTAATGGGAGAAGCTGAAGACAAGAGGGGGAGATGCACTGTAAAATGCAGTTACCCTCCACATTCAAAATGCAAGAGCAGAAGTAGTGGATAATACAACAGGGTTACCAAACCAAAAAACCACAACAGGTTAAATTACTCTTCCAACATTCATCATGAACTGCTTGGTCTGGCTTGAAATAACCTGACCAAAAATAAAATGGTTAAAGCAGTAATGAATATATATGGAATATATACTGCATGGGTGAAGCAGCATACAATGACAACCAAAGCAGAGCTGGAGAAAAACATGGTGCCGAGCCAGAGTAAAATAAAATGTTTTGCTAGAATATTTAGATTATCAAGAAATAAAATTATTTCAACTCATCCTTTGCTGGCTGCTAACCATACTGCTTTAAATATGGTCTACACGAGGTGTTTCAGGTGTGCCAGTAGAAAACAAATAAGGTATGTTTATAATGATACTGTTTTTCAGAGTTATACAAGGCCAAATTTTCCCCTTTTGGCACTGAGACCTTAGCCAGTACAAACCCAATACAAACAGTTGTTAAAAGAAGCCATTGTCTGCTCCATGCAAGATCTCTAACTTATTCTGAAGTTCTTCAAAGGCTGGATACAGTGGCCTGATGTCTTTTAATTGAGGAAACCAGGAGGGTCAGAGACAATAACAGGAAATACAAACACTTGATTTTCACAATTTAAAAACGCATTTCACATGAATCCTTTTTCTGATAAAAGCACTGAAATCGATGAACTCCTCAGCTTAGGCAGAGAGTTCTAATAACTAATGGGAGCATCTTTCAGTGATTTTGCAAATTCCTTAATTTCCAGTGGCTGATGGTATGTGTGAACCCCAGGAACACATACCTTTCTTGGTGCCAACATTTAAAACTGCAACTAGATTTTAGTAGATGAAAAATAAATCTGGTTCATATTTTATTCTTCCCATTAAAACTGGTGCAATTTCAGCATGGTAAAGATCAGCTAATTGACACATACGGGGCAAAAATGAGAATTACATATTTATTGTCCATTTTTAATGTTTTTTCCTTTCTGAACCCAGACTCCAGGCCAGCCTCCTATCCAAGTTTTCCTTCATGCCTTATTGTCTATTCTGTTCAGCTATTTAAAAAATGTTGAATATCAACAATGGCTTTCAGTAGTGTATTGTCAACTTTTGTATGAAGCAATCTTGGTTGAATGAGAAGATCCCAGAGCTTATAGTTCTATCTACTGTGCTGCACTGGGTTTCTGCTTGAATGTGTGTGACTGATAACAGGACAAATTTCTACCTTCGTTATTACATTTCAGCGACATAATTCATTTGCCAAAATCTTTTAGGAATATCTTTATAACATATTGCACGAGACATCAGGTAAGTGCTCGTAATGTAAAAATAAGTACAGATCCAGCAACTGCCTTGTCAAATTTGTGTGTTAATTGTAGATGTGCTTCTGCTCGGTTGTTTTGCAGGCTTTTACAGTTTTGTGGGTAGCTGTGCGCCATGAAACATCTCTAGCAGAACATCTTTGCTCACATAAAGGAATATGTACTGGATCTGTGTTGCTTTTAAAGTCTGAACACAGGATTTTGCAATATTGGGGTTGGGGGGGATGTTGCAAATGTGTGCACAGCTTGTGGATTTTTCAAGTAACAGATTTTGCCAGTGTTATTGTCAATATACAGCCTTATTGCTGTCTAGAATTTGTGGTACTAAAACTGTTTGAAGCATCTTTTGGGGGTTTTTAACTGGTTGTTAGCCTTGGCAGTGTTATGTCTTTTTGTTTTGCATAGGGGATAATTGTAATTTAACTTTTATAAACTCAGTCACCAATGGATTTTTGGAAGGTAATTTTCTAGACACTCTTTTCAGGAAATCCAAGGATTCCCCAGCAGCATTCAGTTTATTCATTCATTTCAGTTAACAGGTGGCAAAACAGGTGAAACACAAGCCACTATTTTCCTTTCATTCTCCACCTTTTCTATTGACAGTTAATACCACTTTGGAAAGAATTAATTTGAGAGACTGTTTTTTGAAATTATTTGGTTGTTACAATGACATAAAGGGATGCTGCTGTGTAGTGCTTGATCCAGCTGAAGTAAATGAAGCAGTATTTCCATTGCAGCCTGTATTTTAGCCAGGTTAGAAGAGCAGGATCTAGCCCATCATCTTGCATATTAAAAGAAAAAAATTATTAATGTCTGCACCATGTATCACATTAAATAGTCTTTACTAAAAGATTTTTATGCAGTAAGAAAAGGGGAAGACAAATTCCCAAGGGCAACAAATATCAGTAAAGACTGAAACAGTTCTGCCTGTGGTGATCTGAGGAGGAGCCGTAATGAAGCAAATCGATGTTACTGAGCATGAGAAAAGAGGCAGGGACTGTGTTGTAGCAAACTGGTGTTACACCCAAACAGCCCCAAGCTGAGCTCTGGGTGTCCTGCTGGGCAGGGTGTCGAGGGCTTGAGCAGGGTCCCACTGGGCACTGTGTTATCAGTCTGCCATTAATTCATCTGCTTGTCTCTTTGTCCCAGATCCTGGACTCCTTTCAGTGCTGTGTCTGCTTTTTCCATGTACTGTCTGCAGCCAAACAATGCCCATTAAATACCTTGCACTGTGTGTTTGGGTATATCTGCATGAGCAAAAAAGCTGGGTAGAACACATTGTTTAACAGATTGCAGCCTCTTTGGCAGAGGTGTAAGGTACTCCTTATTTAGAGGTATTTATTCACCTATATTCTTGTCAAATACAGGAGAGATTTTTGTGGATTAAAGAGTGTATCAAAAGCAACCTTAAAGGAAATTTATTTCAATTTAATGCAAAATTTAAGAAGAAAACCTGCCATTTTCATATGTATACTCTGATACTGAACAGTGGCAACAGAGTTTTTGGAAACAACATGTTAATAATGAAGGTCAGCTTGCTAAATTGTTCCTTGGTATTTTGCATGTTTATAGTTTTAATAGTTTTGAAATATTATACTCATGATAATTCATGTCATTGTTATGCTGATTACTGTCACAGTCAAAGTAAGATGACTTAATGTAAAACTTAAAACTTAGAAACTAAAATTTTGTTTTTACCTGCAGGAGTTAAGGATTTTTGTACAGGCAGCACTCAGGGGACAAGCACTCAGGTGGGGTAAAATGCAGGACTATTTCACATCGTAAACTGGGAATCAACATCATGCAGCGTTTGCAGAGAAAAAACCAAAACTTTCTGTGTTTTTGTCTTTTGAATTACTCAAACAAAGCTTTCTTTAAAAACAAACAAAATTCTACTTCACTTTAAACCCAGGCTTTCTTTATGTTTCAGTCTTCCTGTTTAATGAAAGGATATTCATGACTGAGGAAGCCCAAGGGAATGTTTCATGAGCACCTTGAGGAAGATGTGAAAGCAGAAGCAACCAAAGGTACAATACCCAGTGCCATGGCTATGTGGAAAAGCTTCCATCTTCTCACAAGTGCCCAGCTGATGAGTCAATTGTTAAATTTATTGCAGGATCGTCTTTCTGGATTTAATTAAGATATTTGCTCGTTGCTAAGTCAATATCTTAGCATTTCCTTAGCACATGGGTATTATTCACATCTCTTTTAAAATATTTGTTAGTGGTCACAATGATGCCTGTGGTTAAAAAAACCCAAACATCCAGTCACCAAAAGTTGAGACAAAACTTTCTGGTTTTAAGAATTTATTACTTTTCCATGATGAAATAACAGGCTCTGCAACGATATTTTTCTTTCAGTGGATGCTAGAACTCATAGAACTGTATTAAGAGGATAAGATAGGTTAAATCTTATTTATTATAGGTTATAATCTTATTATAACCTATTATAGGTTAAATCTTATTAAATCTTTGTTGAATCTGCTTTACTCTGTACAATATAAAATATGGGAGGTTTCTACTCTGGTACTTTTCATTTTTAAAAATCTTATTAGTTGTATAGGGACAAGTTGATTGCCTTTTGAAAATAGAAGGCTCTCCGTGGGAATTGCTGTTTAGGAGGCATGCAGGTTTTAATCACAAATTGATTCTCCTGTTCTCTTTAGCCACACGTGGCCAGCATTAGGTGTTCAGAAGATATACTGGAACCTTTGCCTTGGTCAGGCACTGTCCATACCTGGGAAGGATGATGTTTGAGCTGTCTGTATAACCCGTGGTGATTACTGATCTCAAAGTGTGGCTCTTCCTTCAGGCATGAGGCTGCCTCTGGATCTTAGAACTCTCAAGATAATATGTTGCATTTCAATAGTATTGTTGTGTTGAAGCCACACTCATAGACATTAGAAATTACTCATGATTACGAAGGGATAAAAATGCTCCTTTGCATTTTACAAGAGGAGAAATTGAAGCGTGAGGTTTAGTTTTCTGAGATCAGCCTGTCAGCTTGACAGTGGAATTGGGTGGTCAGAACCCAGTCAGAGTCTCTCTGTTTAACGCCCCATAGTGTGTGTTCCCACTCATGGTATGGAAAACAACCTTTTCCCTCAAAATGCCTTCACTATCTCACTCCACATCAAAGTCACCGTAAGTATTTCCTGCCTTTCCAATATGCCTTTTCTTTTTTAGCTCTGCATAATCTCACATGTATTCTGTGGCAGTTTTAATAGGGGATGGTGTTTCACCTCACTCTGACGGATCAGGCAAGCACTTTGCCCAGCCCAGTCAAGCTTTCTTTGCCCATTTATAACCAAGGAGCTGGCACAGCCTCCTCTATGCCAAGGGATCTCTGGTTTCTTCACTCCACCCTTGTTTCCTTGTAGAGGGGAAGAGAAGGAGGGTTTGGAACTTTGTGGGGTGTGTGGTAGACAGTGATAGCCCAGGCTTTTAGATGGGTATCTGCCTTGTGCTGTAGAACTTCTATGACTTGATAAGGCAAAGACCTTCCCCCAGATTTGCAAGGATTCTCAGCAGGACTAAGAGGTCAGGAATGACCACCTGACATGCTATGGCAGAGCCCAAACCTTTCTTCTTTCTTCCTTCTGGATTCAGCACACCCTGAAATACACCAAGCAGACCCCGTGTGTTCATCCCCCCGAGGTGTGGGGAGCAGGACAACCTGCTCACCAAAGTGTCCTTCCCATGGAGCTGGCCAAGGTTACTGTTTTGCTCTTCTGACACATTATCAATTATCCTGCCAACAGACTGATACCGAACCTGTAGTTTTCTTATAAAATAAAAAACTGAGTTTAATTAAATCATCAGTAACTTGGACCTAATTATTTCAGACAGTATTTAATTAATGTTTCATGGATACCTAATGTAATTAGGGTTCCTTTAATAAGACCTTCTATGACATTAAAATATATGACCTTTATCTTTCTTATCATCCATAGTCTGACAACTCAGATTTGTCATTTTCACTATAGGTATAGTTTGATTAAATAGAACAGAACATAAAATTAATCTGCCAAATTGTACTTGTTTGTTTCTCCTTTTTTTTGGCTACTTAAAGACTAATAAGTTAAGTCTTTTAATTAGCAGTGTCAGTACAAATGTTCATGCTAGCATTTTACCTTTGTGTTTTTTCAGACTGTTTCTTTTTTATATAATTTTTTTTATGACAAAAGTAGATAACAAGCAGACTTTATTAATCATCGTGAAGGGTCCAATCTTTTAGATAGGAAAAATAAGGAGCTATTCTTTATAGCAACAATGACTGGATTTTTTTTTTTTTTAATTTAAGACAATCCTGCAAAGCACTTAACTTTTCTGGTCACAAACTTCCCAAACATAAAACTGTAATTTTAGTGTGAATGAGCATAAGTGAAATTACTAGGCTGGCTGATATTTGCTTTTCAGGAGCTACAGGTTCTCTCTTCTTCACTGTTGTTTCGGGGTAGTTGCCAAGATCCAGCAAAAGAGCATTTGTCATATGCAAAACTTGGGGAAAGAGAATGTGACTGAAGGGATATTACAAGCCTTCTTGGAACAACATTCATCTGATCTTGTTTTCTCACCCCTCAAAGAGCTTTTCTATCTCACTTTTAGAAGTAGAGCTGCTCCAGTGAGTTCACTCCTGTTTGATTAAGTTCCACTCACTGAGTTAGCACTTACTAATGCCGGTAAAATTTGCCACAAAGGTAAGGGTTTTGTTAAGTCATAGCATTGACACCCATAAATCCCTTTACTTTAATTGAGGAGGAGGGCAGCTGCCTCAAGGTATGAAAAACCCCCTGACATTAGAAGTTAAATAAGCAGAATGCAACCTTGCTATTTAAGGAGTCCATATGAATGTTCCATGCACAACAGAAATACAGAGAGAAGGCACAGAGGTCTATAAATGCAACAGTTTCAGTTTATTTCTATTTGTGTTTTGGTTGTTTTGCATGTCAGATCTTTGGTGTATGGGTAGTGTCCCTGAACTCTGTGTCTAGTAAAAATAAAAAATCAGAACTTTTTTTTTTTCAGATGTATAACAAAAGGGTTTGGTAAATTTGTAGTTAGAAAGACAACACAAAGCTTAAAAAGTTAAAGAATAGTGCACTTTTTTATCATTACACTAAGAAGAAACTGAGATGTGATCCTTTAGAGAAAGGAAACAATTTCCATGGTTTTCCCTTCTCCCACTCAATAAAAACCAGGGGGACAAAGAAAACTCTTGACCCAGAAGCAGTGCAGATCCTGAGGTGGGATATCTTTGCTTTGTTTCCAGTGGAGAAGGAGCAGTTCACTGACTCATGCTTGTATTCTCTTCATAGGAGTTTTAACACCAGAGGAGTTGTCAGGAGAGAGAACACATTAAACAAATTCTTGAACAGTACAGAGTTGATTTCAGGCATAGTCTTTGAGGAAGAGGGAAGTTCCCTCTGCTCCACTTCAGAAAAGAGCAGAAACTCTGCTGAAATTTAAGCCTCTGAAGAATCCCGTTTAAATCTGTGAAGATATTCCCACTTAAAATTAAACATGAGCTGAAGGGTTTTGCTCCACAGGCAAGAAAGGGGCTTAGTGAAATGCCTGGTCTACAGAGGTTGTGTCACTGCTGAGGTGATAAAGGGAAATGAGCAAAAAGCTGCAGTTGTGGTAATGAAGGTGGGAAAACATCCCTGAAGGAATAAAGTGCCAAGTAAACACTGAACACCTCATTCCCTTGGATTTATTCTAGTACCCCACCTGGAGTTGTCAGCAGTTTAGTACGTGTGTAACCCAAAATTTAACAGGCGGGTTATGCAACAGTATCACCTGAGTAGCATCATCAACAATACACCTTCCTTGCCTTTTGCAACTTTTCAGCCTTTTCTTACTAACATACCAGACACTGTTTCAGATCTATTAATGTCTCTAAAAATGACCTGTAACCTTCTAGTAAATCCTGTTCACTAGAGAACTGCGGATTTGTGGCAGATACCGGAGAGAAAGAGGGAAACAGTATCTGGAAAAAGTGACACCAGGATCTTCTTATAAAAAAATTACAGAAATTCTTGCCTAGAGCCCCTGATCTTCTTCCCATTCCCATTAAAGCAGCCCCATTCAGCACACGGCAACCCCTGACTTCATACATTGAATAAAATCGTCATTTTAATTTAATAAGTCTTAATTAGTACCTATATGTTGTTTGCTGATTGCAGACTGTGATTAGTATTGAGAATACAGTCATTAACCAGTACTAGCAGTATTCAATTAAGATTTAAAAATGTAATAAAGTCAGTGATCAAGATTCATCCCACTTGCATCAATTCCCAGTAGGGGAAGAGGATGTGAAGGGGTTAAGCCCAGGAAATTTATCACTACACAAACAGGCAGCTGCACAATTCCACTCCTACTGCTTCCCCGAATCTATGCTGAGTAAAGTCTCCCACTGAACAGGGGTTTGGGGAGAGGAGAGCAGGAAAAAGATCTTTCCCTGGCCCTTCCTGATTCCCCTGTTTTACAATCTTTTGCATTTGATATTGATGACCTGATCATTTTCTCCTTGCAGTTAGTTCTTGCTATTTTACATCATATGTCTTTATAGACACCACAGTTAGATTTCATTAACACAATGAAAATTGAATTACAATGAGCCTCTATCTGAATAGAAGCCACCTAATCTATCCATGGATATTCAAGCAAATATGATTAATATAGAAAAATCGACAGGATAAAAAATTCTTGATCAAAGCATGTAAAAACAAATTAATCTGATTACACAGATTACTGAAAACTGGTCACCTTGGCTACATGAGGACCTTTAAAAGCAAACACAAATCAGTGAATCATTTTAATCAAATTTAATTTAGATTATACACTTTCACATAAAATCTAATTTAGTTGGAATTACTCGGTCATGACTTGTCTGCTCCCCACAGGACAAGGTTAAAGAGATTACATTTGGGTTCATGTCAGCAGCATCTGCTAGTTAGCTCCCTGAATGCTGATTTAATGAGAGAGGTTGTGCTTAGTCTCTTGGAAAGACTTCTGGTTTAGGCAGGTGCTTGAGAGATGTTATTAATTTAGTATGAGACAAGGAGTGATGTTATCACGCTTGGAAAACTCTTGTATCATTATTTTCATGTGTATAATAACCCCGGTGATTTTGTTTACAACTCTTTAGTAGCTTTTGAGGGTTTCCATCTAATCCGTCTCTAATATACTTCTTTAGAAAGAGAGAAGAATCCTGTTAAAGCAATAACAGCTTTTTTAATATGAGCAATTACCTTGGTGCTTGTCTAAGAGGGGCAGCAAGTGAGCACTAAGCTGCAACAGGAATTTACAGAGAACAGGAAGGTGCCAAATCTACAAGCAGGCAATGCCTTAGTGTTTCTCCCTTAAATGAAAATCTACACCTCCAGTCAATCCACAGAGAACACCTCCTAGCCCACCTGCTCTGCAAACAGACCTTTTAATTCTGTGTATTCAGCTATCCAGAGCCAAATTGTATCCCTATTTGATAGGTAGCATTGAGTTTTTATGTTGAAATTAATAGGATGCATTGCAGTTAGGTACTAATTGATGAAAAAAAGAGTTTAAGTGAGTTTAGCCTTTAGTGCTGAATGTAGTGAGGGCAAGTTCCATGGGGATGGAGCAGCTACTTTGCAGCAAAAACAGAGGCAATGGTCAATATTTCTATTTCTCCATCCCTCTGGCAGAAAAGAAGGGCAAAATACTTCTGAAAACCTGTTGCTCAGCCCCTCGCTCTGAATCTGAAAAGTTACAATGGCATTTTGAGTCACCAGAGTTGCTAAAGATATGCCCATGATTCTCCAGACAGAAATCAGTGCAGAGCCCCGAGATGCCTCAGGCTGCTTGCTCAAGTACTGCTGCCTCTCTGCCCTAATGCTGGATGTGCAGAAATAGGACACGAAGATGCTAACCCCAGAAATTCCTCCTGGGCAGAATTTCCCCAAGGAAAGAAAGCGCAGACTGAGAAACTCTGGACATATGTAAACTTCACGGATCCCCTAACCCAGCAGGTAAACTGTAGGTTTAAATGGACTTAACTGTCCTAAAGTATGTCCCTGCCCACCCACCAGCTTCTCATCCTAAAGTTGTTTTCTCCTGCATATAGCAAAGATTAGCCAGGAATTCGTTCGGGGTAAATCATCACCATTTCACTGAAATCAATGGAAGTTGCATCAATTCTGGATATACTGCATGTTTTCTGCTGTTTTATTAAAGCACTGTTTATGGGTCTCCAGAAGGAAAACTAAAGTACTGCAGTTATTAATCCCAGAAGTCCCGATAAAGAATTTTGAGTAACAGTTGAAATGAGTTCCAAAATTTTGCTATTTTGGTGCAGAATTTCCATGGTGGAGTGGCTTAAAACTCTCTCTGTAATTACCATAACAGCATAAGGGTCGAGCCATTAAAATAATCGCTGGCAATTCTGTGTGATTCCAGTTATTTATGAAGAACGCTGCAGACACAATGTTCCTTGCTACACTCTCTGTTTTCTCTAGGTCTTCTACCCTTTCCCTTCCCCTGTGTATAAATGGTCAATTCTTATATATGTACTAGAAGAATGTACATCTCCAGAATTAATGAATCCACCCCGAAGAAATGCCATTTATATATGACATCCATAATCATATCAAAGAAAACTGGGCAAAATTGAGAAAAATGGGGACATACCTTATTACAATTACCTTCTATTCTGGCATATTTTTCTTATTAGCAGTGTAGACAAAAAGGCAGCCCTCCTATTTTATTTTAAATGAGCCTGATAGAAGTATCTCATTCACTTCATTTTCATATAAAATTACACGTTGGAGCCTGATCATCCTTGCCTTTGCTCAAGAAAAATACCTCTTGCTGTGCCTGGAAACAAAGTCTATGTAAAGATTACAGGGTTAGGACATGGGATATACACTTTTGCCCTGGATAACCACTGATATTTGTTCTGTGTTGCATGTTGCATTCCTAAATCATCTTTTAAAGAGGAAAATATCCAAATAATGTGCTGAGCTTGGATTTCATTGGGAAGTGGCACAGTTCTGCTCTAGCTGTGGCAAGGTAAAGACACATTGAACTTGTGTGAATATATTTCCTAAGGTGGTCCCGGTGTTGAAATGCCAAATACTTCTGGCATCCAAATGATCTGTTTGAGTTTACAGAAGTTTTAGTTTCACAAAATATGGGAGAGGGGATAGTAAAGTTCTCTGCCAGTGTTCTGTTTGTATAATCCTGATAGAGAGGTACATCATTTGCAGCATGGCCCTGCTGCCCTGAAATGTGCTTCCATCCCCGGAACTCACACGAGTGAAATCCAAAGAAACAAACCCAAGTGAAACATAGTCAATATTGCTTTGGGTAATATTGCCCTCTAAAACTGAAATCTTAAGCATTGATTTTGACACATTCTATATTTGATGCAGAAATTTGTGTCTGGGGATAGTATGAAGAAAGGAATGTAATAAAAATATAAAATAAAATGCTGGCCCTAACAGTGACAATAAAATCTACAGGGATCATACTGAGCTCTGAACTGCCCAGTTTGAACCTTTTCATACAACACCATCACAATAAACAAGCAGCGTAATCCAAAATACAGTACAGACATCAAAAACATCCTGCTTAATTCAAACTCATGAAGGAAAGATAAATAACAGTGTCGCTTATAAAAACTAAGATTTTTAGAAAACTGAGGAAAAAAGTTCTGCATTTGATTACCCCTTTTAATTACCTCACTAGACAGCTATTTAATTCTTGAGATTATAGAGGAAAAGCAGAGCCTTTCACATATTCTTTCTGTCCGAAGTCTTCAGATGCAGAAAAACAGTTTTTCCTGCTATTGCAGTAATTTTTATTTATAGACCATTTCTAATGCAAATATTGGCCTAAAATCAAGTGCTAAGGAAACGGACTGACTTGGCAATAGGGAAAGAGTAGGAATGTAAAGGATTAGAGCGCTTAATGTACTGGAAAGAAGTTTATCAATACTGACAATTCTCACAGTGCTTAATCAAACATTTAAGACAAGTGGAGAAACAGACAGTAAAGACTTCGGGGCTTTAGGGCAATAAAAGCAAACAAACTGTCTTGTTAGAACATGTCAATTTACGCTGGAATAAAGGACCACGTACAATTTAGTTACTGTTTTCATATAGATAACCAGTGGCTTTAGGTAGTGAACTGACTTTAAAATGACTGTAAGGAACTCCTGAGGAAAATGAAGTACAACTTTGGTCCTTTTGTAATCAAATTTTACTGTTAGGCTTCATTTGCAGCTCGATTACCATTAAAGAGGATTGTGGGGTTTTTTTTCTTAGAGGCAATTGTTTTTTTTTTTTAATCAACACACAATAACAGATATAAGGTCTGATTCTTCAGTAAGATGACTCATGTTTACCTTGCCAAAGCTTGAGTCTGTGCTAGAGACAGGACCAGGACCAGAGCTGGGAGGCAAATGCTGCCCTTGATGTCTCTGCAGGGTTAACTTGGGAAAGAGACTCACAGACCTGCCTTGCCTGGGCTAGATCTTCTCAAACAACAAGTCTGCAGATTCCCTACTTGAAAATTCACCATTGGTTCTGGATATCTGGATGGACTCCTATCTAAAAAGCCTGACTTCAATCCTACTGTAGTTTAGATTAATATTCTAATCAAAATCTGGATCCAATTAGTCATACTCTATTGTTGGATTTACACTCATATCAGAATGCTCTGAATCTGGCACTTGGTATCCTGGTATCAGAACTAAAGATCTGCAAATATTTTTAAGAAAACAGGTGCTGTAAGACCAGGAATGCTAAATTCACACGTGACAGAGCAACAGGAACATACTACAGACTATGTAAGCAGAGAGGAAGGGAAGACACTTCCCTCAGATAATCTGAGCAGGCAACTAAATAATAAAAATAGAGAAAACTGCTTGTCAAACTATGGGTAATACGACACCTACAACAAGACCATATTTGTCCTGCAGTAACTTAGTTAAATTTAACCTACAGAGGAGCAGAGCAGGACCCTGAGGTGTCTAAGCTAAAAAACAGACCACGAAAAAGAAAAGAAAAAAGAAAGAGTTCAGTTCAAGAGTGAGCAGTGAGGTATTGAAAAGCAGTAAGAATTCAAGACGGCATTTTTACTCACTTTTTCAGAACTGAGCAAATATAATTCCAATTTTCTTGAGTTGTTTTATTTACTCTACTTCTACAAGGAAATATCCTGAGCTTGCTACCTCCCCACATTGCCTGAAGTGCATGGAAACTGCGTGTCAAATTCCCACAAAGTGCTTCTGGCATTTTAACTTCATTTACGTCTCGTAGTCTTTAAGTACATAACACATGCAAGCATTGCTAGATTTCAGGTTCGTTAATGTTTGCTATTTGATCTCAATTAGTACTCAAAAATCTTGTTTGTTAAGAGCGTGTGCTCCTGTTCCCTTCAGGTTCTTCCAATGCTACTCCAAACATTATTGTTCTTATGCAATTGGTTTTGACTATATGAGAAATATTCCAAACCAGAATCTTTTCTCTTCAAGAACAATGCCCACAAAGAAGATAATTTACTTCACAAAAAAGATGAAATCCTTAATCTAGCAGAATAATTCAACTTTCTTGATATCAAACTTTGCAGATGTACATCACAACTCCTTTTGCTCCTCAATAGTATGTAAGGTGACAGTAAAATGTAGCTTGATTTCAATAGTAAAATAATCTAGGTTTCATTCTGGAGACCTAGTGATAGTTGTGTTTACACCAACTCTTCCAGTTTAGAATTTATTATGACTTTAGGCATGTTACAGTTGGACTTTATAGCTCTGGTACTCAAAACTTAAAACTGCCCTGACTACCTAATGAATATTCAGGATGAGGTAAATTTGTGTGTCTGTTTACCAGTGGCACACATGCAAATCTTGCTGGCCGTTCACACCTGCTAATAGCCCAAATGCACATAACAACCCCGGGAAGTTCTCATGCAGATTATAAATTCTCTCGCAGTCTTGAAGACCGAAAAATCCCAAGTAGTGGTCATATCACGTTGGTGTTTGTGCTGAAATGGTTTCATCTTATTATGTATAATCCTGTTCTTTTTCATCCATTTAGATTTTTAAGGTGATTTACCTGGTCTCCAGTCACATGGACACATCTGGCTTTTTAGAAAGAAGCTACTGCACAAAATATTACACATCACTGTTAGTAACATCACTAAACACATTCCTGTTACAGAGAATTAATAGCAAACAAGTGAAAATATACTATGGGCTACTTTTTTTCTTTCTTTTTTTTTTTTCTTCAATTTTCATGTTATGGACTCCTATTCCTCATAGGGAATATGCAGGTGGAGACATCTATTAATTTAACTACTTTGAACCGATCAGTTGAAGCCACTTGTAAAATCATCCCATCAGTGTAAACCTCATTGAACTGAATTATCATCCTTCTATTCAATCTATAAAGAGGGAATAAAGGCACTATGTACATGTTTCCTAAAAACCCCAAAACAGTAAGATGTATTTTCTTATGCTGTATATTGCAGGTGCAGTAAAGTCACTGGTATAATGACATTTTTATATTTACATCAATAGATAATTTATCCTGAAGACTATATACCTTATAATCTATACTTTTGTTCATGTTTGTCTTTAACTCCTGTTTCCTCAGAAAGACAGCCTGGACTAAATAAATACGGAGAGTCTTGACCTTTCTTGAACAGAAAGTTAACATGTGTCAGCAAACAGTGGAACTTGATTTTGCTTTTCATCTTCCAGCAAAGTTTTTTACCTAAACTATAGCAGCATAAACCTCAGTCCTGTGTCAGTCCAGTGGGATTTATATCAACCTTCAATCTGGAAGTGTGCAGCTCTCCCTAGTTAAGGGGAGTAAACCTTCAAAATGTGCAGTTGGTTCAAGCTCATGTCTTTACTTGATTAATCTCCAGCCATGGTGTAACAGCTATCAATGGAAAATGATTAGTTTGGGAAGTTTGATTGTTGCTTAATTCTGATTGTGTATTTTCATGCTACACAACGGCACAGACACCTTTTTTCTGTAATTCTCATTTCCTCAGACACTTAATATTAAGGAAATTCAAAGGAATAATAAGACTGTAAATTTAAATATGTTCTATGGCTCGTGATTAGTTTTGAATAGGGAAAATAGTAGCACTTTTCCCTTACATGACAATGTTCTACCTGGTAGCTGGGCATCCCGTGGCAGCACTTGAGGAGCACCTGGGGGTTGTGGGAGGCACAGGGTGCCCTCTCCTGGGGTAGGGAGTTATCCCATAAACCAGCAGTGCAGGAGCCATGGGACAAGGACAAGGGGACATGTGATTGCTATTCCCATTTACATTGGCACACCAAGGTGTAGGATTTCTGTGTTTCAAGAGGCATCCTATCTGTGAGAAAAGACTGTCTTAAGTTTCTTACCTGAGCTTGAAATAAATTATTTGGTTTGTGTTTTGTTTTTCTTTTTTCCGAAACTAACTCCTATTGTTTCATCTTTTTAAACTTTCTTGAGGAAGTTGGCTGGCTTTTGTTTGTTGGTGGGTTTTGGGGGGAGTTTTCTGCTATAAATACTGTAGTAGAATATTTTCCATGTCACTCTAGTCACTCCCCAGCTCATTCAAGACATATTCTTTACATATTACTGAACCAAGTCACAAAGACATAGAGCTTTAGACAACAATTTCTCCTGTTTATGGATTCTTTCACCCTGATGTCTTATTTGGAATGTTTCCAGGGAGTTGCCAAACGCAGATTTGACTGTGCCCTTTCTATTAGTTCACCTTTGCTCTGAGAACTTTTCAGCTCCGAATATTTATGGGCATGATCAATTACAGATATGCAAGATGATCCAGCTCTGGGCTAGTGTGATTTAGTCTGAGATCTGGTTCCACGTATTTCCTATGTATTTCAGAGAGTTCTCCCACTATTATGCCCCCTTTCTTAATCCCTCATCTGTAAATAGACCTAGGGCTTCCTCACCTCACATGGAATTCTGTTAAGTAAAAACTGAACTGATTATTGTAATATAATCCAGTAAAGCCATAGGAAGAGCCCTAAAATCATCAAAATAGAACCTGCAGTTAATTTTATTTTATGGAGTCTGGAGAATAGAAGAATAAGGTCCTCATTTGTATTTAAAGACTGCATATGAATGTTGCAATGCTTTGTGTGAGAGCGCTGCCATTGTCCATGCAGCGGAGCTTAACTGAACCCTCAAAGAGAAGTAGCGACACTGTTGGTAAGAACAGACTGTTTTTTCATGCAACACTAGGGCACAACTACTTTCCACTAAATTTCCATCAACTTTACTGGGAGCCACTGTTGTGC
This sequence comes from Dendrocincla tyrannina, assembly GCA_035047865.1. Taxonomy (NCBI): domain Eukaryota; kingdom Metazoa; phylum Chordata; class Aves; order Passeriformes; family Dendrocolaptidae; genus Dendrocincla; species Dendrocincla tyrannina. The sequence continues at coordinate 16,947,806 of JAWWMP010000148.1, read as the reverse complement.
AAACAGTGCAGGTTTGACTATTCCTGGAGTTTGTGTGCAGAAATTGGAAACCAGATACAGAAATCGTCTGCATTGGCACTGGTTATAACTGTATAAGATATATAATATTATATACCATTTATTTTCTTAACAACCTACAATTATTTTTAAGTTCCAATCCAAATATCCTCTAATAAATAAATAGGACCAATCTATGGATTCAACAATCCCTGTACAATACAACTCTGAATGTTAATCCTAATGCTTCACTGGACCTTTTTTAGATGTGCTTTGTTTGTGAGGGCTTCAAATCAAGTTAAATCAAAGTAGAGTGTGACAGTTTTGTGAGATTCCACTATTTTCCAAGGTTTTATGGAATCCTTTTCAAAGAGAAGCTGAGCCTTATATTGATGGGCTGCTTTGCAAAAGTGGGAATGGGGTGGGGCCAGGAGAACAGTGGCAGCTGACAACAGGAAAAGAGAGCAAACAGGTAACAAACCATAAACTGCGTGGTCTCCCTGCCCTGACTTCCCTTCTCAGTCATTAAGTGGTTCCTTTTGAAGCCTTTTCCCCCTATAGTTCCTCCGGCATCACACAGCATTCCCTTCCTCACATCCTACCAGGACTCAGTAGCCTCAGGACTGCGTACCAAAGCCCCTCTTCCTCTCCATGCTACGCTCAGTGAGTAGCCTTTTGTTTTCTTCTGCTAGAATAAGGTTGTGTTTGGTGGGTCCTTTCCTAACATCATGAACATCCTGTGACCCTCACACACATTTAGAACCAATGTCTAATCTACCTGGAAACACCTCACCCCCACTGGAGAAGGGAACCCAGTGTAATCAAAAAGGCTTCTTAACCAAAGTGTTTTGGTCAGAGTCTTTGGGTGAAAAACGTGATGGGGACACCAGCAGCAAGATCCACTGTGTCCCTATAGGTGCACGTTCTGTGACCTGTCTCAAAAATGACCTTGAAATACCTATTGTACAAGTCCAGAACTTATGTATCATTGTGTAAGTTTTTCCTTTTCAAGAGCCAGTGGCATTTGCCCTGTCAGAAGAGTTGTTATCTACAGAGTCAATGAAGATCTGGCCCACTAACACAGAGAACGGGAACCTTCAGCATATGCTCCTTTGACCATAGCCCCAAGCAGTCATTGCATCTGTAAGTAAAGGGAAATCTGATGGTAGTCAGTCATGAGAGTTTGCTCTGTTCAGCAAGACTGGGATTTGAGCAGTTTTTGGGAGACTCCTCCAGCACAGTCCCACTTAAACTGTAATTTTCAAAGCTCTTTAGGTTCCCCATTTCTCTATTTTTTGCAGAGCATTGCTCCAAATTCTTGTTGCCCTGTAAGTAAATGTTGATTACTTACAACAATTTTAGGTGAAATTTTCAGATTTCGAGCATCAATGTCTGTTTAGATTCCTTTATTCTCCTTCAGACAGTTCTTTACCCTCAGCTTGTTTCCAGGGTCTGAGGACACTATCAGAAGGAAAACATCACTATGAGGTCTGGACTGAGAAGTGGAGCACCAGTCCTGGGTTTTCCTAAATTTTTAATCTCCTCAGTAACAAAGATCTTTATGTGGGTTCTGTATTGTAAGCCACAAAGTCTACAGGACACCCAAACTGCCTATTTGCATGGAGGAAAGCTTTTCCCACTAGCTAGTAGCATGGGTAACTTTCCTCAGACCAAATAATTTCAAATAAAAAGTCATTGTAATTAAGATCTTACAAAACAAATGGAGGGTTTATTCCAGTAAAAAGTGAGGCAGAGACTTGCATTAATCATAATCTTCTAACTACTCTCAAATAGGGAGATTATTTCAAAAGCAGACATTAGTGACTTCAGTTTTAGGCAATCATTCTTAACAGATTAAACTGTATCTTATTATTTGTTTTTATATATCATAAGGACAAGCAGAATTGAAGGAGGACAGGCACTGAATAAAACCCTGTAATTTGTTTTTCATATTAATATCACTTCTAGGTAGAAGACAAATATGTTTTAGTTTTCTGAACAGGGAAAGTAATTTTTATTGAACGCTCACTTGTTTAATGGTGAAAAGGATAACTATAAGGCACCCTGTCACAGGAAAACCAATTCATATATATTTGATCACCCTTCTGAATTAACCATGTAACCTGATTTTCAAACAAATAGTACAACAGGGAAAGAAAAGGAAAGAGGAAAATAAAGAGAACGGAATAGGAAAAGAAAGAGAGAAAGGAGAACATATGAAAGATAGATAGATGATAAATAGATAGACAGACAGACAGAGAGAATGAAAAAATAAAAGCATTACATGGAACCTTAGTGATTTTATGTTATTTATTAAGACATCTCTATAGTCCAGCTGAGCCAATATGAGAACAGGATTTGTTTAGGACAAAGCTTTGTAGTTATTTTATGTATAAATCGTCAGTGAAAGATTATTTCAGTTACAATATATTGATTGGCTAATAGCATGTTACCATCTGCTTGTTACACCTTATCATAAAAGCATGGCTAGGGAGAAATGGTGGAGGAAGAAAGGAATGTTTTTATGATTGTGTCTCAGATTAACAACAAATTATTTTGATATTCAGGACAAATAACAATGTCCAAAAATTATGTCCAAACGAAATAACTTGAAAGACAACCCATATTTTCAAGTTATCACACAGTAATATAAGGTCACATTTTAAGAGTACGAGTATGATTTCTAAAATATCTGAAATGTATGGGTTAAAAGTGATGTGGGGAGAACATGTCAGAAATAATCTCTCAGTTCTGAGTGTAACGAAAGAACATTAAATTCAGATCAGAAGAACTATAACCAAAATATAGTAGAGCATTATTCAGCATTTTTTCCCCTGAAGTTCTTCAGTCTTGTGTTTTTTTTCCTCTGAAGACTGCACACAGCTATGAGATGAACGTGCCAAATATATCATTTGATGTGCTGTGAAAACATCCAGCTACCTAATTTGAAGTTTATGTTTTACTAATTCCTTTACTGAATATAGTCTGTCTTGATTGTCCTAGGAAATGCTATAATTGGATAGTCTGAGCATTATAAAATATATAATATTAGTTAACTGATTGTAATAAAAACAAAGGGAACATGGGAAGACTGGCTGCCTGCCCTAACTCAAGCGCTTTTTTTGGTGCAAGAGTTTATATTCCCCCCTGTGTTTTTGCACTTTCCTTATATGAAATGAACAGCTGTAATTGAAAAGCAAGAAGCTCCATGGTTTATAGAAATAGGTGTTGTTAAGAGCCTTAGCCATCTAATTTTCTTCCTATTGCAGGGCAGGCTTCCTATTGTCTGTCCTTTAGAGCTAATTTCTTTTCTGATCAAAAGGCCCACATCATTGAAAAGGTAGTAATGACTATTCATTTGGTTGAAACCTCCATTCTGCAGCCTGCAAAGCTTTATTTAGAAACTGCTATTTCTTTCTAAAAGGAAAATCTCATTTGTGTCCTCTATAATGTCAATTAAAGTAGAATATATTTTAATTATTTATCCTGGAGAGAAACCTTTCAGGATCTCAATTTGCTGTACCAGTGATACAGGCTGTAGTTTGAAACAATATGTGCCTTCAAAATTGTATGTCAGAGTGTAGCAATAAGGTGTGTTTTGATTTTAATTTGCCACTAATGAATAGTTTATTTGCAGCTAATTAGCAAGTTCGAGTTTTACAATTAATGTCTGATTTCTAATCTAACTCCTAAACAGGAGCCTGGCCATCATAACCAGTAAATTCAGTGGGTTACCAGGTCTGTATAGAAAACACTGTAGGAAAGATTCGCGAAGTTTGAAACGGGCAAAACAGATATGCTTTGAGGCGATGGGCTTTGGGTTGTGGGGTTTTTGCTTGTTTGTTTTGTTGCGGTTTGTTATTATTATTTAAGGAGAGCGGTGACGTCTCAGCTAAAGCACAGCAACAAGTACGGGGCGGGCGGGGGCGGCTTCCTGGCCCGGGGGAAGGCGCTGCAGTGCCCGGAGCCCCCCCGGTCCCCCCGGCCCCCCGTGTGTCCGCAGCACCCGGGGCTCCCCCGGGGCGTGCCATGGGCACCGTCCCCACGCGTGTCCCCGCGACACGGGGCGCTCGTTCCACCCCAGTGCCAGCCCCGCCCGGGGCTGTGTCCGCGGGGCCGCAGTGGCACGAGGGGACACGGGCACCGAGCGCTGGGCTGCCCTTCCCGGGGGCTCAGAATTCCCGAGGGAACGCCCGGAGCGGTGTCGTCCGCCCCGCAGGGGCGGGGAGGGCAGATCGTGCGGGAGCCGAGGAGGTAGAATGACAGAATCGTTTGGGTTGGAAAAGACTCCTAAGGTCATCAAGTAAAGCTGACGGTGCCAAGCCCACCGCTAACCCGTGCCACATCTACTAGGTTTTTAAAGAATTGGGACTCCACCACCAACTACCCCGGGCAGCCCGTGCCAGGGCTGGGTAACTGGGTTCTGTACGGCTGGTATGGTAACAGCAGAGGGAAGTTGCAGAAAGTTCCTGTTACTGTCTCACGCGTTGGGAAAGAGATTCCTGCCAGGCTTGGCACAGCCTGCCCTGCAGCAGCCGCCGCCGGGGCAGGGGGCAGTGGTGGTGGTCTCTTTAGCATCACTTTTCGTGCTCTTTTTTCCCCCGGTGTTTTTGCGTGAAAACACATGAGCTGAATCTATCGTTTCCTCGGGGCTCCGCAGCGAGCCCTGGTGAGTCGTCCCGTGCTGGTGGTCCCCTCTACAACTCTGTTAATTGGTAACTTGGAGATGGAGAGAGTCCTTATTAGCAAACCGCACCCCCCCTCGCATCCCTCCGCTCCCGCCTCAGCTCCATGAGGCGATTGCCAGGAGGAGCTGTTTGTCAAAGGCTAATAAACAAATTCCTCGCGAACACCTGAATGAACGAGGGCCAGGAACAACCCAATTAAGAAACGGAGCTCCCGGTTGGTTTTTTGTGGCGCTAGAAACAATCCGGGCTCCAAAAGGGTCTATTCAGCGGGCGCTCCGAGAGGTCTGTTTGCAGCCCGCTATTGTTGTCAGAAGCCAAATAAAAGTTCAGCTGGGGAAGGGGGGGTGGTGTGTGGAGAAGTGATTAAAAACAACATTCACCGCTGCCTCCTGAGCGCACTGGGAGGCTCAGTTCAAAGGGATCGATCTATGCCCAAAAGACACTGCCCGGGTTTACCCACGCACTTAAGATTTTTGTTCTTAAATGTTGCGATTTTTAATGATGTCGTCACGAGTTACTCTTGCCTTCCCGGGTCCGTGAGCAGCAGGGACAACTGTAGGCGCTAGTACAGCTGCTGTATGCGTGAGGCGAGGTACTGGAGAAGTCACAGAAAGAAGCTGGAGCTCGTTTGCTAATGATTTGTTCTCCCTCTCGCCGGGCTGGGAGGTCGGTCCAGCCATGTCAGCCCCGCAGAGAGGGAGGCAGCAGCCTCGCAGGCAATCTCGTCTGTTTTTTGACGTGAGAGTTAGATGGGGAGTATAAAAACAAAATCCCTTAACGACCTTGGGTTGTAGAACCAGCCTGAAATTATTCAAATAGCAGCCACATTACCACTCTGGAAACTGCTGAGGGAGGATACGAATTGGAGCCTGAAACAGGGATCACGTGAACTTTTATCTTAAGCATCGCTAGAAGGCTGGACATTTTCGGAGGATCATCCGAGAGAGGGTCAGCAGGGGCCAAACGAAAAGGGCGCCCAGCACCTGTGTCTGGGCAAGTTTCGAGGACAAGCCCGCGCTGATCTCAGTGGGGAATTAGGCTGGGGACCAGGGGGATGTTTTAACAACAGGATTAAACGAGGCCGATTTCGTGCGTAGCGTTATTCTTTAAAAGTCAGCGATCCTCTCTGACGTGGTTTCAAGACTTCGACAGGCTCTGCTGGAGCAGCAATTAACATATATTAATGGCTGTTGCTTAGTAAGCGCTGATTGAGTAAAAAACAGACGGTCCCTTTCAAATGGCCCTTTTCGAGAGTGGGTTTCTCTCGCGTTCAAGTTGGATTGTACTGTAAACTCCTTATCTCGCCTCACACTCTCTTGTAACATAAATAAATAAATAGTGACAAGAAAAGGGCTTCTCAGCCTTTGACAACTGTATTTACACAACCTCAAGTGTTCTCCAACCCCCACCAGGCACACCGGGCTCCCCTAGTCCCGGCCTGTGCCGGGCAGTGAATTTAAGAAAATGGCTCCAGGCATCAGGTTTCCCCTCGCCCCGTTTATTGCGCTGGCTGGGTCCTCTCCTGCCTTCTGACCCCCCAACGTAAGGAACATCCCAGCCTCCGTCCCCTTTCCCGGGGAGCAGGCGGACTCTTGAGCTCACGAACAAGGGAGTGGTGGGATCTTTCAAATCGCTCCGAAGTAACTTTAGAGAGCAGCAGTTGGTACAGCGGGGCTCACGGGCTAGCTGGGGTTTTCAGGGCAAGGAGAAGGAGCTGTTCCCCGTCCTCCCAGGGTGACAGCCGGCCGCAGATAGCGCCGTGCAGCGCGGGGAAGGAGCCGCTCCGCCTGTGCCGCTGCTGGGGACCTGCGAGCGGCGACGGCCCCGGCCAGCTCCGTGCCCGGGAGGGGAAAGACCCGGAAAGAAGCTGGCTTCTGGCTGTCCTCTCAGGTCCGAAATCGCTCAAGAAATCCCACCGAGAGTTTCCTCCGCGCACGCATCCCTAACGCCGAGGGAGAGGGGTTCGTGCAGCGGGTCCCTGCTCAGCCCTTCTTCTGGAATTAGAAATCAGGCAGATATTGAACATGCGCTGCAGGGGAAGCCAAGTGCAGCAGGAGAATTACAGGGACCTGTGAAGTGTGGAAATCCACCAATTATATACTTACATTTTTATTCAGTCAGGTTCGGTTCATCTGTAAGGAGATCAGCTGTGTGTCAAGAGAAATGCTGTCTTGCTTTGAAATAATATGGATCTTAAAAGTGCTAAATAGCTTGGCCTTTTAGCAGAAAAAAAAATCTGTAGTTTGAGACTGAAGCAGGGCAAACACGAATTGAAAGACAAAGTGAGAGTCTGAAACTTAATATTGTAATATTTATTTAAGCATCGAGGGAAACACTGTTCGGGGGGCTTTCAGCAGGTCCTCTATTTCCCTATTACAGCCACATTTTTCGTTGGATGCCAGCGTGTTCAGTTCCTCCATCAAACGTTCATATAAAGTAATATCAAATAGCTGTCAGGATATGTATCAGTCCTCTTTCCTGCCCAGCCCGACAGGTCTTAAACATCGACTGTAGCGGTTAAAATATTGGGGGGGGCTTCAGGTTAATTACAACTGTCTGAAGCTTTTTCAAATGTTGCAAAAGTTACAAGCGAACTACTCCCGCCTGGAACAACCTTTCCGCTGTCACCGCGTCCCCTCGGGTTGCCAAATTTAGACTTCACTCAAGAATACACCAGCAGCAAACCAAACAGCAACAAAGACAAAATGCTGACTACACCATAGCCGGTCGCAAGCGGGATTTATTCGCCCTTCGACGTTGTCCAACAGATGATTTTGTCAAAAAAAGAAATCCGTACAAAACGACTGAGACCTTAAACTGCTAAATGCCAGCAGTGCTCAGATCCTCTCAAGGATAACCTCCTCCACGACACGGTGATGTTTCAAGAGTGCCTCCGATGCTCGGCCGGTTCCCCGGCCCGCGGGGAGTGCTCCCCGCCACCTCCCTACCGACCCCTCCCCAACCCGGAGCCCCCTCCCCGGCGTCCGCAGCACAGCGCCGGCCGGGGCCGTGTTTATGGTCCAGCTGGCAGCCCTGCCCTGGAGGTATCTTTACCCCCGTACCGGTTACCGTTCCTATACTCGCGGTCTTCTCTTTGGGGCGACACCAATGCCCGCCAAAGCCGGGAGAGCTGCGCCCGCAGCATCCCTCCGCTCCGGCCCGCCCAGTACGGGACGTGATGCCCAGACACGTCCCGACCTCAAGGCCACTGACCCTTCTCTGTGCCACCCACGCCCCTGGAGTACTTTGCTCAGAGCGACGCCGGCGATGCTGCCCCATTACTCCGGCACCGGGGCGCTCCCAGCGCGGCTCCGAGTAGACTGCGGCTCGCTTTGCCTCTCCTCCCCTAGCGCTCCCCGGCCGGGAGAACCGTTCCCAGACGGATCTGGAGCGGAGGCTGAGGGAGGATGAGGAAGCGCAGGGACGGGGCATCGCGCCCCGCCTTCCCCCAGCGGCAGGGCGAGGCGGCCGGATCGCTCTGTGCTTTCAGGGCGCTGCCGGCCCTGTCCGTGCAGGTGCGGCTGTCCGCGCCTCTGGGGAAGGAAGCGAAGGAGGGGTAAAGGGAGGGGAGGGACGGGCAGGGAAGCCCGTGATTGACAGCTCCAGTGGGCGCCGCTCCACTCACATATCCGCCGCCAAAGTTTTCTTTCACACGGAGGGAACTTTCTGTTGCCATGAAACTTGGGAGCTTTGCAAGCGCCGTCCCCTCCACCCACTCCCCCTCCCCCGCCTCTTTAGGGCAGCCGAGTGGAAAAGCTCAAGTGGCAAAGGGGTGGGTGTAGGTGGGGATAACTGGGAGCGCCCGGCCGGCCGCCAGCCCGGCCCCGCTCGCCCCGCGTGTTGCCGCGGGGCTGCCCCTCTCCCACCGGGACGGTGCCTGGTCCCGGCAGGACAGCGTGGGTTCTCCCCCAGGCGAGGGCTCAGAAGTGGGAGAGTTTAGCTCGTCCGTCCCCCCGCCCTTTCCTCCGCTCCAGGGAGGGCGTGCGCGCACAGCGCGGGCTCGCTCCGTCGCCAGGCAGCTTCTCCGGGCTTGGCATCCACCCGGGAGCCCCAAACCTCTTTGTGCCCGGCGAACGCACGGCTCCCGCTTGCAGCGCAGCGCTCCGCCCCGCTCCTCCTCCCGCGGCCCCGCGGGGCAGCTCCGACCCGCTCGGCACCCGGTCCCGCTCCTTCCCCCGCGGCACTGCCGGCAGCTGCGGGAGCACTGCCAGCCCCTCTACCCGTCCCGTCGGCTCCGAGCCGGGGGCAGGTGCAGGGCCCGGGGGCTGCGGGACTCGACGGGAGTGGCCCAGCGCCCACGTCCCCGAGCTCGGGGTCCCCTCAGCCCCCCCGGTCTGGTCAGTTACCGGCGTGGGGCTGTCGGGAACCGCTCGCTGATTGGCCGCCTCCCCCTCATTTATAGCCCGTCAATCACGGACCCCCGAGATTTGTGAGCGCATCGCCCGCGGGAGCCGCTCCGCACCGCGCTGCCGCCGCACACCACCCGCACCGGCACCTTGGGGAGCGGCACCTCTGCAGAAAAACTTCCTCTTCCTTTTCACAGCAGCCGCCCAGGCAGGTTTTTTCTTTCTGTTTTGTTTGGTTGTTTTTTTTGTTGGCTTTTTTTTTTTTTTTTTTATTCTTCCCCCGAACTTCCTCTCCCCGCTCGGTGCCCGTCTGCCCGCCGCCCTGGCGCACCTTTTGCCGGCCCCGGCCATGTACAGCATGCTGGAGACCGAGATAAAGGCGCCGCAGCCGACGCCGGGCAGCACCGGGGGCAACCCCGCTCCGGGGAACAACGGCAAAGGCGGCGGGGGCGGCAGCGGAGGGGGAGCGGGCTCGGACCAGGACCGGGTGAAGCGCCCCATGAACGCCTTCATGGTGTGGTCGCGCGGGCAGCGGCGGAAGATGGCCCAGGAGAACCCCAAGATGCACAACTCGGAGATCAGCAAGCGGCTCGGGGCAGACTGGAAGCTGCTGAGCGACGCCGAGAAGCGGCCCTTCATCGACGAGGCCAAGCGGCTGCGGGCCGTACACATGAAGGAGTATCCGGATTACAAATACCGGCCCCGGAGGAAGACCAAGACCTTGCTAAAGAAGGACAAATACTCGCTGCCCGGCAACCTGCTGGCCCCGGGTGGGGGCAACGCGGTGAGCAGCCCCGTCGGGGTGGGGCAGAGGATTGACACTTATGCCCACATGAACGGCTGGACCAACGGGGCTTACTCACTGATGCAAGACCAGCTGGGCTACAGCCAGCACCCGGGCATGAACAGCCCGCAGCTGCAGCAGATGCACCGCTACGACATGACGGGCCTGCAGTACAGCCCCATGATGTCCACGGCCCAGACCTACATGAACGCCGCCTCCACCTACAGCATGTCCCCCGCCGCCTACGGCCAGCAGCCCTCCACGGCCATGAGCCTGGGCTCCATGGGCTCCGTGGTGAAATCCGAGCCCAGCTCGCCGCCTCCGGCCATCACTTCCCACTCGCAGAGGGCCTGCCTGGGAGACCTCCGGGATATGATCAGCATGTACCTGCCCCCCGGGGGGGATGCCACAGACCCTTCCGCGCTGCAGGGCAGCAGGTTACACAGCGTCCACCAGCACTACCAGAGTGCCGGGACTGGCGTGAATGGTACCGTACCACTAACTCACATATAAACTTGACTGCTCCGCTCCGGACGGCTCCCCGTCTTAATCCCTAACCCCACCACCGCTCCCTCACTACACCGGGACGTACGGCAGTGTTGCTCGGCTTAGCAGACTTAATACTAACTTTGGAGAAATTTTAAAAGGAAATCCGTTAGTTGTGTCCTTTTTTCTTTTTTTCTTTTTTTTTTTTTTTTTTTTTTTGGTACAGGACATAATATTTGAGCAAGTTGTTATTTTAATAGAGCACAACTCCTGCCTCCTCGAAGCGCTGTGAAGTTCTCAAACCACGGCAACTTCTTTCTTGGTTTCGGCTAAGTTGGCCGCTGTTTTATTCGCTTGAAAGTTTTTAAAAAAGTTCTTTCATCTTCCAGTTTGATTTCTAGCGTTGCAATGCCATCAAAAACAAAAACCGCGGGCTTTTGTTTTTAAACTCGGCTGTTCATATAATTGTCGTGGTTTATTAAGTGTTTTGTTACCGACTCGTTTCTACCCACAATCTGTAGCTTTCACGACTTTTTAAATTTAGGGGTTTATCCCTTAAAAAAGGGGGAGGTGGGAGAGAGCAGAGCTGTGCGGGTCGCAAACGCATTTCTTTTATTTATAGTAAGTTGTGTGTCTTGTTTTCTCTTAAGCTGTAAACTTATGTAAATCGGTTTGTGAATTTTACTGTGAACCATGTTTTGACATATCGGATGAAGAAACGTTTTAGTTTTGTTACCGGATTCCTTCCAAGAAAATAAGTCATCGAAATACCCCTTCCCTGCGCCTAGTCCTCGTTTGCTTCCTTCTTCCCAAACGAAGAGAGATCAATAAATTTTATACCAGGCACGTCGGCGGGCTCCGGGCGGTTTGTGCGGGCCCCTCCGCGGCTGCGGGAGCGCCTGCCGAGGCGGTGCGGGGCTCCTTCCCGGGGCTCCCCCCGGCGCTCCCCGCAGCAGCCGCGGTCCCACCGCCCGCTCCAGGACCTGCCATCGCTTTTAGGCTGGTTTTCCGCGGCTGCCGCGCCGCGCTGTATTTTGGACGGGTGGGAAGGGGAGAGTGAGAGCCTTCGAGGTTGTTTTCATCTAAAAGAAACCGAGACCTGCGCCGGGGAAGCGTCGCTGCGCTGCCCGACCTGCCGCTCTGCAATCGCGGCCACTTGTTGCCTCTCCGCCCGGCTGGTTTCTCTCGGCCGATGGGCAGGGAAGGGGATCATGTCTCCGCTTCGGTTTTGGTTTTGATATTTTTCTTTGAGTTTTTTGTTTGTGTGTGTATGTTTTCGGTTTTTTGTGAGTTTTGTTTGGTTGGTTTTGTTTTTTTTTTTTTGTCTGGAGGATTTGCCTGGAAACCGGAGCTCATCTGAAATATTTACTAAAGTAAAACCCGTTGGGGAACTCTTAATTAGACTCCATTAAAAATGAATGGTTACAGGAATCCCCAGAGGAAATAAATAATTGAATCTTTTCAATATGTTTGACGAGTGCTTTCAGTCTGGACAACTTTTCTTCCCCCGCTTTTTTTTTATTATTTTCCCCGGGGATCTGCGTTACTCCTGGCTGTCTTTCCGTGGGCGCTGCGGAACAGATCCCACGGAGGCCCGTGGCGGCCGGAGGAGCTGAGCATCTCTTCGCCCTCCCTCCGCTCAGGGGGCACAAGCCGTGGTCCACTCGGGTCCCCAGGCGTGCTCCTCGGGAGGGACCGGGGCCGGGTCTGACCTCTCCACTCCCGACGGCTTGTCAAAAGCCAGACCGGCCGGGGTACCGTAGCGCGTCCCCGCCTGCTCTCGGTGACCCTCCGGTGTTTGTGTCGGTGCAGAAGGAAAAGGAACGGGATGGTGCTGGTGGTGCTTGAGTCTGCTTACAGGGGCCCCTTAGAGCGGCTCCGGGAGATTGCGCCCCTCGGCTGTCCGAGAGGTGCCGGGGGCGGTGGGAACCGTGTTCCTTTTCCCGCTGCTTTCCGCCCGGCCGGGACCCGGCGCTGCCTCCCGGTCCCGCTGCGTGGATGCCCCGGCAGCGGCTCCTGCCTTGTCCGCCGGGACGCACCTCCAGGCTCGCCCAGGGCTTTCTTCGGGCTCTCCCAAGAGGCAAGAATGTTGTGCAAGCCACACCGAGAGTCTCCCGCGGTGGGGTACCCGGCTTCTGGCGGGCCGGGGGAGGGGGAACGCCGGGAGCAGCTGCTGCAGGTCCTAAACGGGGGGAGGCCCCGGGCCGTGCATGCTCTCCCCCCAGAGCAGCCCCCGGGGCCGTGGGGTAAAGCTCTGGCACCACGTACTCCCCGCCGGGGCTGGCTGCGGGTAGTCACTTTGCAAAGGAGAACCCAGCGTGTCTCACGCCCCCAGCTCAACTCCTTCCATAGCATTTCTGCCGAAACCTGGCAAATCTGTGGCGTTGGTTTCTCGTGTTTGTGCTGCTGCCCGTCACGAAGGAGCGAGACTTACTAGCTCTGTTAGCAGCATATTAGTAATATGACTTATGAGTTCTCTGAGGAGAAGCAGCCCCATAACCTGGAGGTGTGAGAGAAGTTGACAATCTCTCACTGTTGGTGTGCTACACAGAGATAGGCAGGTGGGGCAGAAGCAGGTCCTGAGCCAAAGTGCTCCCCAGTGCTCTCCGGAACTGGCAGTGCCAGGACAGCTCTGAGCAGGGAAGTGTAAAGAACCTGTTCCCTGAAATGAGTCTCCCTCAGCCTTCCCAGACAGGTGTTTGGGGCAGGTCTGACAAAAGTGTGAGGGCTCCTGAGCGCAGGTGAGGAGTTGCCAGCACTGGAATGCAGCTTGGTATCTTCACAGTTGAACTGCAGCTTCATTATAAGTAGCTGTTCTTTACATCTGAGTTTTCTGGAAATGGATACTCCACCATGAAAGGGGAGAAATTATGTTCTTCAAGGGTTTGCAGTATTTTTAAGTCCAGGTTATCTTCCTTGTTTGCCCTAAGTTCAGGGCCTAAGGAGAGAGTATGAGCAAGTTCCTCTGCATAAACTACCTTATTCTCTCTGGAAGCTCCTATGAGTGGTTTGGCCTGTGGCTGCTTTTCCTGAGCTATTGATTTTGAGAGGTCCAGATGAAATCCTGGAGGCAGTTTTCAGCTTCCTGGGGCTAAACTTTGTCCTGAAGTTCTTAAGTTGTGGTCAGAGCTTGTGGAAAGGGTTGTAAGCAGGCACACACACTGGAGAGGGGACAGACCCATTGGAGGCCGAAAACAAGAGAACCCAGCCTTGCACATTAAGTACAAGAGTACAAGCATAGATACAGCCTCTTCTTCCTGAACAAGAGTGTATTTTCATCAGAGAGTCTCAATATAGAGGGAGACATTGCCTGAAACACCTTTTGTTTTTCCCCCCCCCAAAGAGCACTGTTCCATCCTTTGCTTGGACTCAGGAGATTTACTTCATGAACAAATGCAGGAATATGTTCCCTTTAGAATTTATGAAGGGTTGTTTTATTTGTACTGAACTACATTTTTAAATTTTCGGGTCATCTGGCCAGAGACATCCCTCCAGCATGCATTAAATCTAAATGCCTTTTGAGCAAAGCCCATGTAGGATTTCTTACTCCTGCTTGTGTGGGAGGGATCAGAATCGAGCCATTAATATGCACAGGGAGACCAGGTGAAGTTGCCAACAGTTATGTAGGAGACACGTTGGCTGCGTGGAAGATGTGTCTGCACAGGATCCTTCACTCCAGAAATCCCCAGCACTCAGTAAAACAGGGCTATAAGCGAAGTGCTGGTTTGTTGCATGTGGGAAGTCATTAGCAACTGCTTGCACAGTTAAAAAAACTGCAGCCTTATTCTACAACATCTAGGATCGATACAAGTGCACCCATTATCCTTAGAAAGACAGAGCATTGGCTGTGAAGAGGTTAATAATGTTAGCATTTAAGTGTAATGACAATATTTAGGCTTTTGCATTAACACGTTTTTGAATGGAGGAGTGGAAGATCACACTTGGTGCTACCCTTAGTTTGTCAAAAAAAAAGCATATTGAGTTACATTTTCATGGTTCTTCCTATGCCAAAGAGCTGCAGAGTTAATTTGTTGCAACAGAAATTGGTAAGTGAAAATATTTTAAATTTTTGAGACAGTCTGGTTGGGGAGTAAAGTCTAATAAGTAGCAGAGGAATCTGATTGTGGGTATTTTAAGAATATTTTTTTAAAGCATGTTTTTGTATGTTTAATATTTTTCTTTTTGCTATAAGAACAGATGAAGACTAAATTCAGGACAAGCATAAACTGCTTTCACAAAGTTGAAAGTGTTTATGAATCAGTGCTTTCCCACATCAAACATGAGACTAAGAAAGGTACTTTTCAGGAAAGTATGAGTATTAGAAAGTATGAACTTATCTATCTTCCAATGTTAATGGAAAGAAAGATTTCTTAGGACTGAAGAGCTGAAGTTACGTGATGGTCAGGACTGGAATGTTGCTGCTATTCTCAATATCTGCAAAAGTGAGAAGCTTGGTTATGGTTTCTTTTCTACTTATATAGACCTTGATCCTACGTTTGTTGTAGTCATATCCAGTTAATTTACATGCTGCAGTTTCAGATGATTTCTATGGTAAATTTTGTCAGTAAATTCTGACAAAACATTGAAATAATAAATGAAATTTGAATCAATTTCTTTTAAGATTTCTCAAGGAAGGTGTGGAGAGCTGTCACTTCAGACCTGTTTGCATGGAGTAATTTAGTGGTTCAGGGAGATTGAGTTTTCCAGGATAGTTTTCCATATGCTTCTTTATGACAACTTTTTCCTGATGCCACTGGATGCAGCAATAATTGCAACACAGTGACTTATTTCACAAGAGAATATCCTCGGGATGAGGAATTAATTATTCTTTGCCGTGAATACCATTCACAGCCAATTTTTTTGTATTGTTAGTCAGCTAAACATAGTTTTAGATTTGCTTCTTCCAAAGACATCCTTAAAAGCTCTTTTTTGGTTTTATACCTCAGTTTTCCAGTTTGTAAAATATCTATACCCACTTAAGTGCAGCAGGGGAGACTGCAATGCAAGAGTGTGTGAGAGGCCAGGAGAATTGAGAGGGGGAGTCACAGCAAATCCATAGAGATGTATTTATATATTTTCTACGATTAAAACAAACAAACAAACAAACAAACCCCAAACATGTAACACCAAACATGTGTTATGCTCAGGATGCTCATCTTTATTGTTGTTGTTGCTAAATTCAATTATAACATATTTATGCCAGGTTAATTTGATTCACTAATACACCAAATTAAGACAAATCAATCTAAGCATGGTTTGGCCTGGTTTTAAAACGCTTTTGCTAATGTAAGTGAAGTCTTTGATTCATGCCCACATGAGGAAGAAGCTGGGGAGACTTAACACATTGCTGTCCCAGAGCTGTTTGCTCAGTTGATCTGGAAATCACTACATTTTTCCATCTTTGGCCATCCTGGTTCCCATGCTGGTGGATTGGAGCAAACTCACCTTGGCTGATGGGGTGAAGTGTGAAACATAAACTACTTCATAAGCTGGGCTGCTTCCAAAGAAATGCAAAGTGAGGCAGGTTCTCAGAGTCCCAAATTGCTCTGTGTATATTCCACGTGCACAGCACCCAGAGCCGAAAGAGTCAGGCATCAGTGGGGAAGAGCTCAGGAATAAGAGGGAAATTAAGCAATTTTAAAAACTTGAGAGCCTCTGTCATTTATCTCTTCTGGGGCTTCTGATTGAGACTTCTGGCCTTGGTGAGCTTTTTTTTCTTTGTCTCTGTGAAGAATATTATGCATCTTTTCTATGCAGGCCATAGGAAATAGTATAGCAGTGATTGCACCAAGCCTTCAGGATTTCCCCTTTGTACTAGACTCAGCTTATTCATTTCATGCATCATTCACAGCTTGCTGTGCTGATTTCAAAAATTCTATACATCTCCTTGACACAAAGGGGAGAGACAGAACATAGTGGTGGACGTGTCTTAGGTGCAAGTAACGACTCTTCTTGAATGCCATTTGCAGGGGAAAAAATCTTGAAAGTCAGTGGGAACTTTGCCCATTCAGAGTTCAGGATAAGACACTTGGCATTGATTTCATTTTCATTGTACTGTGCTGCCAAGTCAGAAAAGCTCCTCTTCCACAAGGTTAAGAAAAGATACTTTAATCCAAATAATTCTTTTTTCTCTCTCCCCTATCCCCCCCCCCCCACTTTTTTTTTCCCCTTTAGATTCACTGTTTTTACTTTACAGCCTGTAAACAGCAAATGTCATAGTAGGAATCCCTTTTAAGAAACAAGTTATACTTTCATTATTGGGCAAAAGTTCCCTTCCTTTAAAACTCAGTCTGTTAAACAGGTGAACATTTATGAAACAGGTGGGAATTTTTTATGGGCATACCAGAGCTGGGATAGGAACTGAATTAATTGTCGTGGCCCTAAAGTAAAAGGAAGTAAAGGAGCTGAATATACAATTGTATGAATCAAGGTAGTTTTCCAGGCATTCAGCAGGCCTCTGTGAGTGGCTGCAGAAAGGATTAGCCTGGCTGTGTTCTCTCTGTCCTAAGAACAACTGAAGTTTTCCTGACTTGGCCAATTTTGTGCAGAGCATGCAATGTTATAACACATTTTTCATTTTTAAAATATATTCAAAGTAAGAAGACCACCTTCTGGAAAGTATTTTGCTTCCTTTTCCAATAACTCTTCTGCTCTTTTCTTTAGATTTCAGACTGTACTTGTGTCAAAGGGGAATAATTCTGGCCAAGAACAAATGTTTTGATTTGAAAGTCCTGTGTAAGCAGGGACTAATAACTTTGGATTAATTGTTAAAAGAAGTAAGGATTCTTTTGGTGGTTTTTGTTGAGTCAGTAGTATAACAGAGAGATTATTGAAGATTTTAGACTGTGGTGGCACTGAAAGATCTCCTGGAGGTTCTGGAGGAGGAAACACGATTCTTTTGGCCCCTAGCAGAGGACTGTCCATCTGTGCCCTGCAGTTATTCTGTTTTTCAATGCCTGACAGGCTAGTTAATGATAGGACTAGGCTTGTGAGCAACAGGGAGAAGCATAGAGCTGCCAAAATCTGGCACATCCTTTGGACTTCCTGTTACATGAAACTTTTCCCACAATCATTTTCTTTTCAATTTTTCAAGAAAGGACTAGAATTTAGGCCAGCCTAAGCAGATTTCAATGGCCCTGAACAAGCATTAGATGAGATTTTGCAGTCCTGTGCCTGATGCCTGTGTTCTGTTTCTGCTTGGCTCCATCTCTCTCCTCGATCCTGCCAAGATTCAGAAGCTGGGTATGAACGTAGCCTCCACATCTCGGGGAGCACTGACCATCCAGTCCTGCTCTTATTTTGGGATTAAAACATTTTTGTTGTGCTGTCAGGATGCCAGCCCAATGAAAGAGCCCAGTGTATACTCTGATACACACAAAAAGTTCATTTCTCCTTACACTGAGGTTTCATCATGGGAATATCCCTCTTGCCTAGCAGAACTACTTATCTCTAGCTTCTATCAAATTAAAGTTCTTAGAAGCTTCACACCAAGTGAGTTGCTGATGTGAGGATGTTGCTGACACCATGATACTGCTAGAGTTGGGTGCTGAGCACATCTGTACCTGGCTCAAGTAGGACTGCAAGGGGAGGAAATGGGAATAATGGAAAATACTGACCTGGAACGGTGTTGGGAAGGCACTGTCGGGTATTTGGTGCTTGATCTGCTTCATCTTCAGTGCAGAGCAGGTAGCTGAGTAACAAATGTGCTTTTGTCTGCGTCTGCTTATGGGCAAGGCATTGTCAAGTGAAGGCAGAGTTTCTGTGTCTGGATGGAACCAGAAGAAGGAGGACTTGATGCTGAAGAAAGCACATATTGATTGTGCTTTGATTTGTGACAAGGAAGTAGGTGAATGTGGTCCTTGAATGAGAAGCAGTCTCTGTAGGAGACCTCCTTGGTGAGTTCCCAAACTGTGATGGCTGAGAGTGTTATCAATCCATGAGAGAATTTCTTGAATGATTTCTAATAATAACCACTGCCAGTTGTAGATTTTAAGATTTCTACCTTGATTTGCCCGTAGAAGGGCTGGGGAGGGAAAAAGCAAGTGGAGCAGACCTTCATCATCATGGGGACAAGAAGGTCATAAAAGAAGTTACAAGCAGAGGGTTAAGCAGCTGGGGGTGTGAGGGAGAGCATTTGGGTTTACCTTGCCAACTTAATGAGAAACAAAAACACTTGCAAAGGGGGAGCAGGTGACTTTAATAAACTGCATCACAAATTTCCTTGCAAACAAATAACCCTTGGGCACTTTTTATTTTGCCATGCTTTAGGCTGTGAGTTTTTCAGAGGAACAGGACTTGTCTTCCCCAGCTTCTAAAGCACTGGGTGTGATCTTGATGATCACATGCATTCATATATCTAAGCAGTTTTAACCATCATTTGTGCCTGTCTTAATTCCAGCTCCAAAGACTGGCAGCCCAAAGGGAAGTGTGGGAAAGCAAATAGTAACCCACAGCATGGGAGGTAAGTGAAAGCTGTGCCTCTGTGAAACTCATTGTTCCAGCTAAACTGAAACCCTCTCCTTTTCTTTGAAGCCTTAGATGGTTTCATGATCTGCAGTGGTGCATGTGGAAGGAGGACTAGAGACAGGGTGCCAATTTAAAAGTAGGCTTTTATGATTTAATCACAAATATTCCCTTGCTGCAGGCATGAGAAGTAGGCATATGGAAAATGGCAGTGACAAATAGTACCAAGAGGGTTTGTTTCTGAGTCCGTTTAGTGAAGGCTGGGCAGGGAGGTTAGATGTAAAAAAGGAGAGTGATACAACTAATGGAGATGGAAGGGGAATGCCCAGAGATAATGGCATGAAAGGAGTTTATCACCTTGAAACATAGATGTTTCACTTCTGAGGATTATTTAAAAATTTGAAGGAAACAATGCAATGTTATTTTGTATTTAAAACACATCTGTATTTTCTGTGTCTAATAGTTACTTTTTCAACATGCACAATGTAGCCAGAATCTAGTTTATCCTTACCTTGAAGTGTGAGCACAACAGAAAAAGCAGTTGTAGCTGATGAATGAACAGGAACAATAAAGATCTACTGGCATTTGTCCCTAAAATCTGTGTGAAGGGGAGGATGGGGGAGCTTTGAGAGGGAGCTAGTCCAGATCTGCTGAATTTCGATGAGGCTTTTTCTAGTTTGTCTCCCATTCTGGTTGGCTGCATTATTAGTTATTTCATTACTCAAATTGCGGTAGGTGCTGCTTGCCTTAAAGTATGAATAAGAAGCTGTTGGGCTCAGTAGAGCTCACTTATGCAGTAGGAGAGAATAATTCTCTCCTCTCTAGGAACTGCTGGGTAAAATTTTATTATCTTGGCTGTGCCTCAAGGATTAGGGTAAAGTATCATAATGGTCCTTTCTGACCTTAAAGTATAGAAGTATATAATAATAACCAAATACACACCA
Organism: Dendrocincla tyrannina; assembly: GCA_035047865.1. Taxonomy (NCBI): domain Eukaryota; kingdom Metazoa; phylum Chordata; class Aves; order Passeriformes; family Dendrocolaptidae; genus Dendrocincla; species Dendrocincla tyrannina. Next base: position 16,928,098 of record JAWWMP010000148.1, on the reverse strand, counting down.
GGATTATATCCTGGCCAGTGGACACTCAGTGAATTCCCCCTATGTTTTCTTGTATCCTTGCAATAACTTTTCCTAAAGTATAGGACATAAAAACTGGATTAATAATTGCTGGATTAAGTAATCTAGAAAACAAACATATACTACCAGATCTGCATGTTATTCTACAGATGGTGCTGCCAAATTCCCACTTTATTTCATAGCATTGTTCATTTTCATTGTTAAACTTAATCTGAAGAGGGAATTTTGTAATAATTCTTTGGCAAAATTTGATTCATCCTAAACTAAAAATAGCAACATTTTCACCTGAGACATCTCTCTGAGCAAATTCTCACTCCCTTGGTCCTGTGAAGTCATCTTCAGATTGGAATATTTGTCGGTAGGATGAGCTGTTCAGTGTTTGGCAACATTTCTATTTCAGTGGCTTTAAGTACCTTCAACATTTGGAGGCTCCTGAGGTAAGAGAGCACTGAGCTAATGTTAATGATTCTGATGGCTCTGTACTGCAGGACTGGTTAGGGTTGCAATGGTGAGGTCTGTTTAGAGCCAACAGGCTAGGAGACTTTTTATCAAGGAAATTTAGACGGTGTAGGAATTTCCACGCACACCTGAGATTCTGGGGATCTGTAGATTTCTGTCGGCACTGGCAGGTACAGAAGATGACAGATTTCACAATTCACTCGTGATTTGTCATTTGCTCTTAAAGAATCTCTCAAATGTCATGGCTGTGGCAGAGGCCAAGTATGGGGGTACAGGGAGAGTATGTGCTTTTAGTTAGGGAAAATTAAATCAGGGAAAGGGAAAGTGAGCAGGATGTTGATGCACGGATTTCGTGTGCCTGTCTGTGCCACCTTGTCACTCACACAGAGCAGTTGGAGAAAATTGAGACCTCAGATAAAAAATAACTTAAGAGACATTTTCAGGAAACCTGTAAACAAGTGTGAATAGAGGTGGATGTAAGAGGGACTGTGTGATGGCTGCTGAAGGGAGTAAGAAGTCTGCATAACACCTGAAGGATGCAAAAAGAAAAAGTAGTTCTACTGGGTGGTGGCCTGTGACACGACCAGGAAAAATAGGAGGATTTAATGAAAGGAATGTCAAGAAAATAAAAGGCAGATGTGCGAGAGAATTTTTCAGAAACTAAAGCAGGACTGGATAAAGTAACTGTGAACTATGGAGAAAAATCTTGTGTCAGGAGGAGTGATCGGTGCTTTTTGCAGGTAGTTTCCATGAGTCAGCCTGACAGTTGCACAGGCTGGTCGGTTTGATAGGAGAGAACTTGTGATTTGATGATAATTCTTAATTTTTGGGTTGTTTTCCCTGTTAGGTCTCAAAACGCTTTGCAAATGATATCAGTGCAACTCAGTTACTTTAGGAAAATGGTCCAGGGACACCCAGTAAGGCAGTGGCAGAGCCAGTAGTTATCCCTTGCCTCACATTGATGCTCTGCCCACTGTTTGGAAGAGGATCTTCAAAACTGGACTTATTATTGTCCTGTCTGCAGCATTTCCTTATGCTGATGATGGAGTTCCAGCAGCCTTAGAGGGAATTCCTCCCAGTTTTCTGCTTAGACCTGTACTAAAGGTTCCTGGCCCTGGAGAGGGAAGTGTATATATGCCAGCTCCTCAGTCTCTGTGTGCTGGCTTAAAGTATTCATGTTTTCAGATGGACTACTTATAACAGAGGGCTGGCAATCTCCATGTGGGCTTTGTCACCCTGGTAGAGGGAAAGTAAACAGTCATGTAGTTGTTTCCTACTTTTTCCCAGTGTGGACTGCCAGATCTTATCTAGGGAGAGTCAAACTTAACTGAAAGATGTCCTTCCAGCTCCCAATAAATAACTACACTTAAATGTTGGGCTTAATTTCACTAAAAACATAAACTCACTGAAGTGAGTATCATGTGTTTTGTTAAACACAAAAGGCATTTCATGTGTTTTGCAGCAGATGAATCTTAAAGACAAGGAAAGATAATAAGATTTGAAGTCTCTCAGTGTTCACTTGGAAATTTCTACATGACAGGGATTTCATGTAAGTTTATTTTGTTTCAAATCAATTCTGTGGGAGGGTAACTTGTAGCTGAGTTTGCTGCTGGTTTGATGCATCCGTTGAATCTACTAGCAGCTGCAAAATTCCAGGAGCCTGGCCTTTTCATGATTCAGTGACCATGTAATTGGCCATGGGATTTATTCAGCCTTTTCATTCTATGTGACCCTTCCGTACAGCATCCTACCAAAACCGTCCTGGTTAAATTCTGTGGCTTTCTGTTGTGCATTCTGAATGAACAGCTCACAATTTAGCATCCATTTTCCTTATGCAACCCGATAAAATGTATTAATGTCTGGCTGCTTGTTTGAATGACTGTTAAAGGTTAAAGTATACAAACTGACTTTAAAATCCAGGGAACCGGGCCTTTGTGAGCTCAGGGCATTGGATTTGTCCTCCGTGTCTGTTTTGGGTACTGCCTGGAGCCAACTGACACCAGACATTTCTGTAAGGTAGTTACTAAATGGACCATCAGAGATGGACACATGCACAGGGCAGAGGCATAAACAGTCAGGCACATACTCAGCCTCCATCCCGAAAAGGTCTTAAATAATGTGATTTAATCATTTGGCAACACTCTTTGAGGAGTTTCAAACATAACTGCTCTTGGGAGCCAGCTGCCTCTTCTTTATCCGCCCTCTGGCTGGGAGATGTGGGTGTGGGAGGAATGCAGGATTGGTGCTTATCTCTTCATCCTGTCTCTGCTGTGTTTTGAGTTGCTAACTGGAGTGGTGATGTGCCTGGAAAGGCTTGGTAGGGGAAGGTCAGTGCTGCACTGCCAGACATTGGTGGGGAATACAGATTTTATACCTGTTCCAGATTTATTCTAAACCTGTGTGGTGTCATTGAAGTGACGTATCTACATGTGTGTGATGAGTGTCTTTAGTAAGACACACCTTTGCACGGGTCACAACTGGGAGTCTTCCCAGAGGTTGTCATCTCTGAGAGTTGTTGCTTCCAGCACTAATGGTTAAGATTTCGATCTCTGTTACACATTTTAGCATGGAATAACTAGTTTTACAAAGGTGTGGCTGAAATCAAAATTTGCTGTGGGTTTCAATTTCAAGGGCTCCAATGTGGCAGGATTTCAGCTGCAATATCATCCTTGATACCTCTGCAAGACCACCAGAAGTGCCTTTTGCATGTGAGAATTAAAGTTGTAGGTTGTGAGGAGAAGGGGTGCCTTAAAATGTGCCATTACTGAAAATTTAAATTGAAAAATGTGAGGGTTTTTTTTCTCAAAATCTGATTTATTTTTTTAAGTAACGTTTTTTTCTTTAACTGTTTGTTGGGGGCTTTTTTTCCCAGAGTAGTAAAGCTCATCTTTTACATTTGTTGCTGATTTATATTTGGAGGACATAAAAGTGATTATGACACTTACTCAGCTAAAGAAGCCTTGCCAGTGACTCAATGAGTGGTAGGGAGTGGAGAGTTGTGAGGAAGAGCTTTACTCTTTATCGTATTTACAGCCAGTGTTGGTGCATCCGAAGTCTTTCTTGAAAAGAGCACTTCAGACCCTTCAGGATCAGCCTGCAACCTCTCTGTGAGAGATTTCTCACAACTACTTGGCAGGTTTGGTGTCATTCAGGCTTTCTCTCCCTCTGTTGAGTGAGGTGGTGTGCTAGTTCATCTGAGAAAACTGAAATATTGCAGTGTGCCATGTAGAAAGGCTCGTTTGAGTCCAGGGTTTTCTGACTGCTGCTGCACAGCACCACACTTCCTCACTTGTTTCCTGGTCCCTTGGGCTAGAAAAAGGTCAATTATTCATCAGTCAAATACAGAACTGGAGAAACCCAAACATGTGAGGTGGTTAGCTGAAGTTGCAAGGGGAAGAAGTAACAGTGCTCCAAAAATCTTAAATTAAAGGTGATTCTCAGCATGTTGCTTTGAAGTGACTCTTTTCAAAGCCTATAGTAATTGCTGGACAGCCTGGTTCATGGCACAGCATTGGGAAAAGCACAGTAGCAGTATGAAGTGGCTTGTAAGAGAACTCATGAGTTTGCTGTATTTCACCCTTAGGTGAATTTTCAGCATTTCTGAGGTAAAATGGTAACTTACAAAAGGTGACAGCAAATGCACAAGGCTGTAATTATCACCACTTCACCCTCAGGGATGCCAGAGTGCCACATCAGTCCTAGTACATGGGATGGCATCCTGCATCTGCATTCAGATCTTAACAGGCTTTGGTTTCCCACATAACATTCCAACCAGGAATGACCCAGATCACTGGGCAGACTTCTGTGAGTTCAGCCACAAGTACCTGCACTCGGGTGCCCAGACTCCTAACAGTCTTACAACATACCTGGGCAATGATAAGAGATCCCTAGCGATTAGAAATAGGTAGCTTTTGCATACACTTACAGATGATCAAGCCAAAATATTAAAGCCTGAATGCTTGAAGGGAGGGTGACTTCATGCACAGAAGATAACGTAGTTTAAGACTATACCCTTAGCTGAAGAACTTCTGATAAATGGCAGTTTATTAATTTCATTAAATAGATTTGAAAATTGTTTTGTTTCCCCCATAAAATGTAGCAATTTAATTTGTTTTCTCTTTCTGCAGGTTTTATGTATTTTTTTTTTTGGCCCCGAGAGCTGGGGAGCTGACTGAGGCATCCTTGAACTGATTTATGTAATTTAAAACTTCATCTTTCAAAATCTTTACCTTGAATCACAGGGCTAAATTTGAACAGTTATTGATTAGCTTCCAGACTCAGCACCCAGAATATCTCTTCTCTTTATTTCCAAGCTGAATATTTTCCTTCCCTAGCTTTCTGAGGATCGGGTGGATGCCAAACATTTCTATTATCTTACCCCAAAGATAAACCCCATGTTCTCTAAACATCTAAACCTTCTGTGGCAAATTACTTTCTTCCTTATGGGACAAAGAGGCTTGCTGTCCAAGCCCACTATAGCAGGAGTAAGAGTAATGAAATTAAAATACTGGGAGGTTTTTTATACATGTCAGAAAAGGCACAACTGTGAGATTGGGACCTACATTTATGATGGAGAATACAACCAGTGGCTTACTTATTAGACACCAGCGCCAATATATACTGAAGTCTAAAGCGTTAGAGAAGAGATTAGGAACGATGCTGTGCAATAAATTGACCCCCGCTGGCTTAGAAAAATCATTAAAGTTTCCTCTAAACAATGGCATTTTTGTGGAAAGTGAATTTTAAGTATTTTAATGAAAAATATGAAGGCGTTATTATGCTGTGACAATTTAAGTGATGAATAATTGCAATTAATTTAACAAATATTGTGTACGTGCCATGAGTTTTGTGATACCAAGGGACAGAGCAAATTTATAACCCTCACTGGTAAGTAAGGAGCTCAGCCTCAGTGCAGTGAGGGGCATGCATGCATTGGGAACACCCTGTTCGGCAGCTTGCCCACATGCTGAACAATTCAGCTGCCTTTCCTGTCCCTCTGCCTGAGATTACCTGTTGCCTAAAGCTGAACTGCAGCTGAGATGTGCTCTGAACTGCTGCAATTCACAGGCTGGCTTATTAGCATAACCCACCATTAGTCCTGTTATTGCTCACAGCCCGGCATATTTGCATAGCATTTGAGTGAAGCATCTCTGTGGCTTCCCCTGCTGAATCCAGTGGGAATTGTGCGCCAGGGCCCCCAGGGATTTACAGCACCTTTTCCAGTCCCTAAATGAACAGCACAGAATTTTAGAACTCGCAGCAGCACAGCGTGTGAACATTAGTTCCTTGTGCTGAAAAGAGTTGGACACAGATCTGATTTATTCAATACCCGACTCTGAACTGATCTGCACAATCCCTGCTGGTTTCTGCAAAGACACGAGAACACAAAATTACTGGACGCAACCTTGGTGCTCTTAAATTCTAAATCTGGTAGGGTGCTTTTCAAGGAACGCTGTGGAGGCAGTGAGTTTTGTAATTCCAATTTTAAGGGCTAGGAGATTTGGACTGGAGGAGCCCAAGGTACTTCTGAAGATTCCTGAGGACCTGCAGGATCGGTGTCTTGTGTCCCCATCGGTGTCACCAGCGCAGCCCCCCGGGCAGTCACGACAGTTTTTCTGGCTTGTGGCTCCTGTGCTTGGTGGCTTGTAAGGACCATGGAGGAAGGTGCTAAAATCTCACCCTGATATGCCAAAGTGCAAATCGGGCTTAGTCACGATCTGGACCTGAATGGTCCAGCTCGGAAGGATTTACAGGCAGGATCTGAACGATCCTTCTTCAGGTGGCTGTTTAAGCGAAGGGATTGACAAGGGGATCCGGAGCTGCAGGCAGCGGACCGGTTCACCACTGCCACCTCTCCACCCACCCACCCACCTTGCCCAGCCAGCTCAGGCGTGGCTCCGGTGCTTAGGAGAGTGGCATTTCAGAGGGAAAGGGAGTGATTTGTAGCCTGCCCTAAAAATCGAGGGCTCAGTGTCTGCCTTGCTTGCGGCTGTGCCCTCCGCGCTGGGGTAGCCCATTCCCCACCCGGTGCCCCGAGGGTTGCACTGGCAAGCAGGAGAGTTCCGGGGATCGCTAATAAGCGATCAGATAATTAATGTTTTTCTAGCAAACTGTCTGGGAAAACTCGAAAGCATTGAGAGAATGATTTCACGTTTATAAACCGCTCTGGTTGAACAATTCCAGCAGGGGTTCAAGGGTTCCCCCAAGCCCATGGGCTGGAGACCAGACCTTGTGGATCTGGTCTCTCACTGTGCTCTCTCTCCCGCTGACGAGGCACATGGGACACCATCAACCCCGGGCGAGGTGTCAAACCTGTGACCTCTAAGTGTGATATAGCCATTACTGAGCCCTAAAGCAATCTTCTTCCGTGCTTGGCGTTATTGTTATCAGAGATGAGCGGCAGAAGGGTGGCGGTGGGAGGGGGGAGTGGTACCCTGAGCTGTGAAGTCCCACTGGAAGGTGCTGGCCAGGGAGGAGGTGGAGGCCCATCCCGGGCTGGCTGCTGGGAGGGGACTGCATTCCTCTGCTCCCTTCCACCCAGGGGTGGAGCACCGACTGTTTGCTTTCATCTGTGCTGATGATAAGCAGACAATATCCAGGTAGCCCTGAAACAACTCTCCCTTGGTCCTTTTCCTCTGGAAAAGAGGCATTTATATTCATCCTCTAGCCAGGATGAGTAAAGGTATGACTCGGTATATAGACAATATACCCCAGAAATGCTGGGGGTTGTATTATGACTGGTCAAGGTTAATTAACTTTGCCCTGAGCTACATCAGAAGACCTCTTACGACAGTCTAGACTTCTGCAAAGTGCTGTTCCGCAATGGCTCTCCCCACTGGCCTCACCTGAACACTGTCACTGAGGGGACAGTGCCTTAACATAGTGATGCCTCCTGTTGTACTATAATTTAAAAATGAAATTTCACAGAGGCACAAGGAAAACCAAACCAAACCTCTCAAAAATTGCCAGAAGAGGTCAAGTAATAAGATTAATACAAACAGTACAAAATATGAAGGCTCAAGGTTTCTGAAAGTGATGTGGAAAAGGATTACAGGATTGCCTAGAAGCAAAGGCAAATAATTCTGGGTGTGGCATGGCACTTTGTTAGACAGATGAGTAAAGGACTCAGTGGGTACAAATAACATTAGAAGTGGACAAGGTGTTATTTTTAAAGATTAGCTGAAAATTTTAACCTGGAAAAATATGTGGTCAATTCATTTTGCTCAGTGTGGTTGTCCTGACTGATATCCAGCAGTTTGTTCAGGATTTTTTCCTGAGAGGATACTTACAAGTTCTTTTTTCTGTTTCTAGAGAATCAGTCATTACGTCCTATGCAAACATTTGGCTTCCCTTCTCTCCTCTCCCAATTTGTGCCTTAATTTCTTGATCTTTGACGTTCTGTAACAATGCTGGCCTTTATAGAGTGTTTATGCGTTGAAAACACTCTGTGGGTGACAGGCATTACTTTAGCAGAGCTATAAATCATTGAGCACAATCAAGAGGTGAGGATTTAGCCCATCACTTTTAGCAGGTATTTTGTCTCTGTGCAGGTCGACTTCCAGTCACACGGCTTAGTACCATCGGTACTTTTCGCTCCCAATTAGATTTAAAAATTAACCCTTCATTAAGGTGACAGGAGATGATAGAGACACATTTCACTGTAATGAATATAGATTAGGGTTTATTCTGCACTCCCATTGTTCTGCATGCTGGGCTGGAGAGAGCCTTCTCCAGGGACTTGGAAAATAACTTCTTTGAGAGGTTAGATTTTCCAAGCATCTGTAATCATACTTCAAATCTCTCTTCTCCCGGTCATACATAGACAAAAACATATAACTGTTTGGAGAGTAACAGTTGGGATTGCTGGAAGGGGAGCATATGGGAACGATGGAAACACTGTAGAGTATTTAGCAGAGCTACCACTACGGTATTTGTAACACCTCATTTTTCATGGTGACTTTGGGCACAGTTTTTACCTAACTCTGCCAAGGACAAAGATTTTCCTCTGAGATTGGATGCACATACCAAATTTAGCATATGAAAGGCAATGAATTGTTTTTTTTTGTTTTTGTTTTTTTTTTCTTCAGAGGTGACAGTGAAATTGAAAGAAATTTATTTTTTTAGGTCTTGTGCAGAGATGTGTGTAAGTTGACCCAAAATATACCACTGCTACTTAATTTAGAGATCATTGCACATGTATGAGTCCAAGCATGAAGGAATGATATCTTCCTGCCAAACACCCTCAAGCTGGCATTTTTGTTAATTATATATGCTATTTTATAGGCTTAATGGTCATGCCATAGCAGTGCTCAGCAGTAGTGCTTGGAGACCTTGGGGTACAGTTTCATGCTAAGCCAGAGCTGCAGCCAAAAGTGCTGCCTTCTGTTGTGTACCAGGGCTGAAGTTCTTAGGGCCACCTGGATCAAGGAGCTGATGTTTGTGTAAAGTAGTGTTTTTCTTCCAGAATGATTTTTTTCAGCTGAATTAACTCCTGCAAGTTACCAGTGCAAAAGGAGAGTGGTTGTGAGCAAGGAATGTGGCATGAACTGTTTTAGTGTAGCATGGATTTAAAGCAATGAAATCCTGTCTGTAGGTGTGGTTGGGGAAGCTGTGATTCCTTCTGCTTCAAGAGCACATTAATAGTCATAACTGTGTGTTTAAGGGATTTGGTTAAAAATATATCAGTGTGTGTGTTTGGCCAGTTTTTCAAGATAAGCAGAGGAGAATTTGTTATTCCCTTGTTTACTGTCTGTGCCTTTTTCTGTTGCCTTGGAATATGAGTACACTTAAGAGTAAAGGTAGTTATAAGCATAACACTTTTCAGTGTTGAGGTTAAGCACAGTTCTTGCTGCAAACAGGTCTATCTTGGTGATCTGAGTTAACACTGTTATTTCACTTTATCAGGATGCTGAAGCATTATTTTTTAGCAGATTACTGTTTTCAAAGTCTTGTAAGGTTTAAGTAGCTTTCAAAGACATAACCTCTATTTATTTATTTGTTGTCACAAGTCTTTCTTTTTCCCATGGTAAAATATACTTTCTCTTTCCCTCCAATAAAAGGTTCCCTCTCTCCCTGCCAAATACATTGGCAAACAGACTTGTATTCATTGCTGCTGTATTCAAAACAACAAAGTTTTACATTGTTCACCAAACCCAACATTAATATATGTTAGCAATATAGGGCTCTGCTCTCGTTTTCATTCCACTGGATGCACTTTCATGCAAAAGTATGTGCTGATTACCCCACAGAGTCACAAGAAAATATGATGATGGGCAGCTCTGAATTACTGTGTGAGTTGAAAACTTTGTTCCTTCATCCTTATTCCAAAGATTGGAAGATCCTTCTCTAAAGGAGGAGGAATGCCTGGGAGTTTCTGTGTCAGAGACAACTTCCTCTGATTTCTTGGAAATAATGAATGGTATTGGTTGCATGAGTTCTTAACAGTTCCATTTTCACAGAATCATGGAATGGTTTGGGTTGGAGGAGACATTAAAGGCCATCTAGTTCCAGCCATGAGCAGGGACACCTTCTACTAAACTGGGTTGCTCAAAGTCCTGTCCAACCTGGCCTTTTGTAGCTTTAAAATGTCTAGTTCGTCTGTCTCTCTCAGCATGCCAGCAGGTACTGTGAAAAAAAGAGTTAAAGGAATTTGGTTTAGAGCCCTTCAATTGCTGCCAACCCACCAAAGTTGCTTCAGCACCTCCCCAGATAAGTACATTCACAAAGCCTATTTCCCTCAGTGTGTGATGTACACACTGATTTGAGCTCCTTTTATCTAGATTTGCTCTGAATGATCAGAAAATAGCAGGAAGGGGATGCCTGGATGTAATTTTTCTGCTGTGATTAACTCAGCTTGCTCTCTGATAATTTCAAAATCATAAACCACGTTTTCTTCAGGATTTTTTGAAGAATTTGTGTGTGTGTGTGTGTGTGTGTGTGTGTGTAAACCACATCTTGGGAAACGTCAGCCTGCAGAGGTTAGATAAGTCACCAAAGCTGAATAAAGCTAAATAATTTCAGGCCTCACAGTATAATTACCAAGGTACCTTAACATTTGGCTGCAATGACAGAAAATTTATTTGAAATACAGTTAAATCTTGAAGAGTCCTTCCCAAAGTGACAGTGCTTTCTGGATGAAGTGGGGCAGTTGTGAAGTTCCTTTAGCAAAGACAAGCTGATTTGTCACTCTATTTCCTGCTTTTTCTCCCTGCAGTGATAATATTCTAGTCAGGAACTTTTCCTGAAGCACACTTCATGGCATCAAAGGGTGTCTTAAGGCAACAGCACTGAGGAGGCCAGTTATTCACAGCTAGTTTAGGGTTAATAGTAGCCAGGTCCTGAAATTTGTGTTTTGCTGATAATTTTAGAACTATAATCTATATAATTACAGATACATTTATTATTGGTTGGGGGAAACCCAACTGGAAATAAGACATCATCTAGCACATGTTAAGCTCTAGTAATTTATTTTATGAAATGAGGGAATTGTGAGGTTGCATTATCAGCTTCATGGATTCCATATTGTGTCATTTATTGATTAGGTGCCATTGCTAATTTGTCATTTTTTTCATAATTTTGTCCTAAAGCGTTACCGTTAGCCAAATTTGTCAACTGGACTCATGTGACCAGACATGCTGTCACTTCAGACATTTAGAAACAGAGTTGATGCACGGAATAAAGGTGTAATAATTGTGAGAAAGCACATTGCATTTTTCCACAGGGGAGAAAAGAAGTCTTATTGAAACATATCTGAGCCATTTTGAAAACCTGCTTTTCAAATGACAATTGCGGATTAGCAATGCCATAGAAATGATACAACTTAAAATCTATTTCAGGACCAAGGATCCTTTCTAAGAGCTTGAACCCCTTCTTTTTCTGTGCTGTGTGGGAAATACTGTATGGGCAGAGGTGAGAACTGTAGAAAAGTTGCTGTTTATGTTTCTGTCTCCAAGATTCTTTTGGTGATACTGTTGTGATTCCTACAGCAATAGAAGTTATCTGGGAATCATGCCTTTGTTTTGCCTGGTTCCCCAAAAACTCACTCCCAGTGTTGTGGTTTAGCACCAGCTGACAACTCAGCCCCCTGCAACTGTTTGCTCACTGTCCCTGGCTGGGATGGGGAAGAGAATCAGAAGAGTGACAGTGAAACCGATCATGGCTTGAGATAAAGACAGTTTAATAAGTACAGCAAAATCTGTGTGTGCAGGCAAAGCAAAAGAAGGAATTGCTTCCTATGGGCAGGCTGCTGTCCCAGAAAGGCAGGACTCCATCATTTGGGAAGACAAATGTCACCACTCCGAATGTCCCTCTCCCCATCTTTATATGCTGAACATGATCCTGTGTGTTCTGGGATATCCCTTGGGTCAGTTTGGGTCAGCTGTCCTGGCTGTGTCCCCCCACCCAGCTCCTTGTGCCCCCACAGCCTCCTTGCTGGTGGGGTGGGATGAGGAGTAGAAAATCCCTTGTCTCTGTGTAAGCCCTGCTCAGTGATAGCTAAAACATCCTGGTGTTACCAACCCTGTTTTCAGCACAAAGCCAAAACCCAGCCCCATATCAGCTGCTATGAGGAAAACCAGTCCTGCCCCAGCCAATACAAGCCCACCCAGGGACTGAGTTAGCTCTAAACCTTGCTTGCTTTTCAATCTCAGCCTTACAATGTCCATTACCCCCACTACCATCTTTCTTGCACCGAGCTCCCTCAGAGGGGTTCCTCAGCTTGCTGTAGGGCTCTACCAGGGCAACACAAGCAGATAACTTCTGAAATGGAAGGTTTCTTCCACAAAACCCAATAGAAGGTTCAACAGAAGGCTTTTAGAAAATGTTCTCTATTCTGTAGCCAGAGCAATGCTGGTCTCTAACAATCAACATACAAACATTGTGATGACAGGAGGCTTGGAGAGCTTTAGCAGAGCCCTGTCTCCTGTCATGGGCAGAAAGTGTGCAGGTCCATGTGCTGCCTATTCCTCTACATCGTAGCAAATCAAGAGCTGTCCTTGATTTCTATCTACTTACCTACCTGGGAATCTTTTATTCACAGATACTACATCCTGGGAGCTGATGAATTTTGCCAGGGAACTGGCAGAATTTAGCAAATTCTGCCTCTGCTGTAAACATTTTTTCCCATGGAAGCAGCAAAGTCAAATGGCTGCCAGTGTCTTCACACTTGATGACACCTGTGGACACTTACACACACTGACAGCTGAACTAGTGGCTTTTTTCTACCTTCCTCCCTTCTGCTTGTTATTACTGAGCACAATGCAAATGGGAGGCGTCAGAGACAGTTAGAAAGTTGCATTTGGTGCTTGAGAAAACCCCTTGTTGACTCAGGTAACCAACATTTTGTACAAGACAGGCCCTTGTTGACAAGTCTGACGGTGGATAAATGATGTCTCTGTTACAGAGAATAATGTTGGAGATATTTCATCATGTAGTATTACCCTGTGCTGAGGTTCCTAGCATTTATCTTGAGAATCTGCTTAAACAACATGTGCAGAGAAAGAAGGAGGGCAAATTAGGACCTCTCTTGAGTACAAAAAACAAGACTATTTTGTGTAGCTGGAGCCGTGCTGATAACTTGAAAAGCTGGTTAACAACTAATGGCTTCGTAGGTCCAAAGTGTAACAAATCTAATAAGTCTTTCCCTGGAAATATTGCTGGAGCGGGCTTCCTTTTGAAGCCTGAGAAGCAGAAATTGGGAAATAGATGTTTGCAGTTGTTCCAGCTCTTAGTCCAGTGTGATGAAGTGCCTCTGAGGGGCTGTGTTGTGGGGTAGGGTGGACAGATATCGCCTCACTTGGTGCTGCTTTTCTCTGCATCCAACCTGAGTGTACCCAGGGGGTGTTTCAAGGTATCTGCTACCGTTGGATTCTAATAATCAAAATCCAAATATTCAGGATTTTATCAGCCAACAGTGATTTCAAGGTCTCCATGGCAGCAAGTATGGACTCTGGAAAAACCCACTGCTCCCTTGCAGAAATAGTCAGGATGCTAATAAAATATTCTACAGAGCAAATAGCTCCTACTGAGGGCTGTTGAGAAAGCTGCTGACTCTTGGAGAGTATCCATCTGAAAACTTTACTGACTGAGGTTTTGATAGAAAAATCTGCAGAGAAGGCACCACATAAACCATGGCGGGGAGGCTTGACCACAGAAGGAAGCTGACAAACTAGATTGACTGTTCCAATGTGGATTCAAATCAGAAGTATTTGCACTGTCATCCCAGAAGTAGTGCTGAAACAATTTTTGGGCATGTAGTTCCTAGGCATTCCAGAACAACATCCCTGTGGCCATTTATTAACCAGTGGCAAGAAAAATGTGTTTTCTGAGGCTGGATTCAGACTTAGGCTCTGGACAGCCCTGTTCCAGGCTGAGCTGAGCTGTGACAGGGAATCACACGCCTCTTGCCCAGGATGCTCTGCTGGAGCCCCTGATCCTCTCTGGTCTGCCTGTGACAGTGTGCTCAGTCTACCCAAGCTTTTTGCAGTCTAATGACCTCGATGGATAGAAGGCCATGTGTTTCTTGGGCTTAGGATGACCTGAGTCACTGGGGCTGGCACAGAAGTGACCATGCATCCTCCTGCTGGCAAGAGCAGGACACGTGTCAGGACAGAGCTGCTCAGCTATTGCACAGCTCAGAATATTTGACTAGTTGTGAGTGGCCTGGAGGCAAGAAACTCTCCCAGTGATTTCTGTGGATGTGAGACAGGCCACATGTTCAGTTCTTATGTGCTCTACTTCTGCCATGCCTATGGAATTGGTTTCTGCCTGGTAGCATCACCTACTGCTGTTGTTCCTCCCCTCCCTGATAGCTCATTGTTACCTTGCATAGCTCCAGCTTCGAAGGAAGGCTGGGAAGCCGACATAGTGAATAGATCATTACCTGTAATAATCAGCAATTTAGAAATTTGCCTCTATGGAAAGTGTTTGGCAGTCTTATTTGTTGGGGAAAAAAAGACAAAGTGATAATTTCTGTAATTGGAAATCTATCTCTTTTCAACCAGAGCAAGGACACATTCACACTGAAATCACAATAATTTAATTCTCATAGATCTTTTTATTTTGTTATGGGTTTAATTGCTGTTTAGATGAAACACTGCAGAGCAGAAAAATCAAGTTCAGAGTTTTTTTCCTCTTTATTTTTCTTCTTAAATTAGTCACAGTAAAATGCAAATAGAAAATACAGAATGAATAGGAAACTTTGAAGTAAACACGTTGAGGTGATGTGGGACTTAATGAAAGGCAGCAAACATTCAACAGTAATAAATGATTATGTAAGGACTATTAAATCTTAATTTAGTATTCATGCAGCCCCATTCGCAGAAATAATTTTTGGTATCTAATTGGACAGTGTTCTGTGACTGTGAGGCAAAAATGATGATCCAAACTCATAGCTGTTCTGATAAATGGAGATATCATTAGCAATATGAAGTAGGTGATCATGACTTCTCTCTTTTTCATAAATTACACTAAATAACCATAATGCTGCAATTTAGCAGTCCAAAGTTCATCCTATTCAGCAGGCCATCCATAGTCAACAGTTTAAAGAAAGGGGACCTGCTGAGAAAATGGTGGTCTAATCAGATGCCATAAAATCTGGCTGATCAGATGAGCCCCATTTTCTTTTTTTGTAAGGAGATCCTAATGAAGCAGTGCATTGAGGGGATTCACAACTTTTGTTCCTCCATTTGATTATTCAGGTTGGCTGCACCAAGTCCTAAACTAAGCAAGTGGAGTCTAATCCTCTGGGCTGTTTGCATACATGCTGTGTTTTACAGGAGACTTATTAAATCCCACTTTGCCAGCTACCAAATTGTGTGCGGCTTACCTTCGGTGCAAATGATCAAAACACTAAAAGATGCAGCAAATCAAATCCAGTCATCGAATAGGAATCTACTATTATTGTCTGCTCCCTGCTTGCTGGCTAATTTACCAAGCACAGCAAAAATGAAAAGTACTTCACACTGCAGGCTGCATGAATACCTAAACTGCTGCAAAGTAGATGGGATGCTGGATGCATGTTTAGCCAAAGGGTAAACTTGCAAACTTTGGGGCTGTTCTCAGTTATAACTTAATATCCTAGTGTCATTTGAAGCAATAAAATACTTGTAGTATACCCATTTCTGTCCAGGTGTGGGCATGGCAGTTTTGATTCACCTACTTAAAATAGATACACTGTTTTTTTTAGAAAAAGCTTTGTTACTTATACTTGCACTTAAATGGGACAGTGTTCGTATCCCTTCAGTTTTCTCTTCCCTGTAGCCACTGTCTTATAATTCTTGATATCTTCACATCTTCCTCTCTGTACTGCCCACATCTGGGCATTGCTCCCTCTCAGGAAATGGGGAGACAGATGACAGCAGCCCAGAGCAGTCAATCCTGCTTAAATCTGAGCCTGTTAGGCCTGCTTTGTAAAGCTGTGAGCTCCTGCCCTCCTGCAGGAATGGGAACAGAAGCATCCAGCCCCCACTTACCACCACAGTGAATCAGCAAATAGGAAAACTCCTGAAAGGAACCTCCCAAGACTGAAAACATTCTCTTTTCTTCATCCTCTTCTCAGAGCGTTGCTGCAAGAAGCAGCGAGACTTTGACAGAACTGTTTGTCAGAAGTGATAAACACAAGCAAGCTTTTGTTTTGTTCTGTAAATGGTGAAAACAGTGCAGCCGCTATAAGCCAAACATGCTCATGGGAGGGATCACCTGTACTGAGGGTTTTTCTCTGATTACAGATGCAGCAGGTTGCCTTTGCAGCTGTAGACAAGAAGGGAAATCTGCTGTCATGCTGCAGGAATCCAAACTCCAGTGCTGTGCTAAACTAAAGGGTAGCGTGCTGCCTGCCACGCTATCTGCTGCTCCAAATGAATCCTCAGCAGTGGTAATTGCCTAATGAAAGCTGCAGCAACTATTTCAGTTGTGACCATTTTTCATGTTCCTATTATGACTGCAAGTGCCTTGATTTGGTTTTTCCCATCAAGAAAATGTCTTTCTGTGTGGGACTATCTAATATGTCTGTATTTATAGCTGCCTCCCGACACCTTTAAGTACATATACACACTAATCCACACTGAGGTAATCTCAAAACTGAGCTCACTGTGTTGGACATTGCACATCCTTTGCAGTAGCCATTGGGGTTTTTTTTGCATTTTCTTCAGCATTCCTTTATATTTGAAACTTTTGGAGGGCAGTTTCTGTAAGTGATTTCACCCTGTAACATGTCTTGCTTTCATTTTCTGCACTGTCAGGATGTCAAAATTCTTGTGGTAACTTTGCCTGATTTAACCACTGTTCTAATGACTTTCATCAGACTCCTTTCCATATCCTCCCCTGTAAGCAGTTGACCCCCTACCTTTTCTCACCCTCTGTAAATTCAGCTTATCCCAGTGGTCTGCCATTGTCTTTCAGGCAGGTCCTTAGGTATGCAATGCCCTCCCATGCCGAGCTCCAGAACCATCCCTGTGGTTACCTGTCCTAGGCTGATGGCTCTAAAATTGCTGGAAGAAAGTGCTCTGAGAGGGAAGGAATCACTGATGTTTCTCTTCTTCATTTATGCCTTGGTTTTCAATCCATGCAGCCACACTGGCCCTATAGGTATGTGCTTGTGTTGTAGGGAAACCCACCCACACTTCTCTCTGGTTTAACCGGGGTCCAGTGTGTCTCTCTCTGGATTTAGCTGTGCTGGTACGAGCTGCTACCAGGTGTTTCTAACTTTCCAGAGATTACCACTCCTCTGATTCACCAGCAAAGCTTTAGGTTAAGCAAACCTGGAACTGTTTAAATTGTTCAAGTGAACCTGGCTTGTTCTGACTGAAGCATGTTTGGAAGCAAAGTGAGTGATGCTGCGAGGGCTGAGGGGGTGATGACCTTTGGCAGATGGTGTTGCAGAGATGCCTGGGGGCAGACGGATGAGCAGGAACCTTTTCCATATACTTGCTTGTGCAGTGATTAGTGATTTTGTTTTGTATCCCGTTGCCAGATATGTGGATGTCATTGTACCAGAACAAGAACACTTTTTTTTTTTTAATTTTCCAGTTTAGTTTGCCACTGCTACACAAGTGAGGGTGTCTGCACCACATAAATCAGTATCATTTGAATGGCCAAATCCTACTTTCAAAATTCCCTTTGTAAAAGAAACCACAGATTGCCAGTCTCTTGAGGCAGAAGTTATTTTCTGCTCCATATACTGATTAGATCTGTAAACTTTCTGAAAGCTGTAGATACTGAGGTAATAAAAATAATTAATTATGTTGGCTAATCAACGCTATACCTGTGTAGAACAAGGCTATCTTCATCAAACATTATTCTTAAAAAAAAGCATTTAAGAACTAGGATGTGTGTACATGATGGAAAGAGAAACTCTTCTCTAGTTCTTTGTGTGATTTTTTTGGGGGGACAGGAGGGGAGGAAAGTGGAAAGGAAATGGTCAACAACTATATTTTGAGGGCAAAAGAGGGCTCTCATCTGTACTATTCATTTTTTAGAACTCAAACGTACCCAGGATTTGTCAACTCGCACAGAATTCGGTTGAAATGTGCTCAGCGATGTACTTTGTGTGTGTCTGATTTCCAAAGCCCTGAGATTGGTGGCCTGCTAATCCCAGTAACACCACCCCTACACCAGTGCTGAGTGTTTTGGAAGAAATCACATCCTCTGCCACCCTCTCTCATCTAAAAAAAATCATGAAATGGACTATTTGCAAGTAACTGAGTTATTGCTTTCTCCTGTCTGTTATATTCACAGAAAGGTAATGCTCAGGGGGAATTCTAATCATATTTCTCTGCAACAGTTGTGGTCTCCTGAAATAGTTTCAAAGAACAGCATATTATAGATTGTTTTGTAATTATCAGGATCGCCTGGGTACAGAAATGTGTTCAGCCGTTTGATTTATTTTAGTCAAATGCAGCTGTTTAATGGTATTAATACATTCCTAAGTTTTATCAAGTCACATTGCACATGCTGTGACGGAAAAGCTTGTGTCATCCTCTGTTTGTTCAACATGGCTCCTCTTGAATAAATAAAATATCCTAACAGTTTTCAGTGCCAAATTAATGGCTGATTAATGACTTTCAGTCTCTAGTTACAGCGAGGGTGCTGCATTGCCCGAGTTCCCTCCCACTTGTGCTTTATGTATTTTCAGCCCTTTCACATGTGTATGTTCTATCTTTAGCTCGAACACACCGAACCCAGAGCTGGGAGAGGTAGATCCCACTGCTGATGCCCTGGAAGCTGATGACACGGCCGTGAGTCTGTCACGGTGTGGTCAGGGCTAAACCTTCCCCAGGCTTCCGATTTCCCTTTTGTCAGACCTAAAGTGTTTTAATCTAAGCAGCTGAACGGACCTGTAACTGCACAGGGGAACCTAACGAGTCACTCTGAGACTAAAAGGCATCGTGATTTTTAAACTTTTTGGGTTTTAACTTTTCTTTTCAGGTCAGGTGCTGCAGTGCTGCTTGAGCATCCAGATATCCAGAAAAGTTTGTTAAGACTGCTTTAAAGACCCCTGCTGGAGATTTTGCTGTTGACAAGTGGGAAAGAACAGCTCAGGCATTACGAGTATACTTTCAAGGTAAAATGTTTATCCTCCTCTGATGGTGCATATTCGGGGTTTTTCCTTTTTTAAAAATTTTTTTATAATTATTATTTTTTAAATTTGAAAACCACACCACCACAAACCAGACGCACACATGTTCAGGCTTCTGTAGGTTTAAACTGATGTTTTACTTGAAACAACACTTTACTGATGTTTGGGATTCCCCAATTTCCAAGAAGAAAAGCTGATTATCTTCGGAGGCAGTCTTATACAGAGCAGCAGACCCCCACCAGCCTTCCGCTCCAGACTGGATCAATGCAGAGAAGTGCTCTTTGATGGACTTTCAGGCCCTGTGATCTCCCAGCCCTGGGGGTTTAAAGGATGAGCATATCAATCCAGGACCACTGAACTGCATTTCCATTGCATGAGGGCTCCTCCTCCTGGCTTTGTCCGGACAAACTCGGCTCCTCCTACTTTTGTCACTATTCTTTCATGCTTTGTTTAGCAAACACAAAAAAAGCTTTGTTTGTTGCTGGGTCTTTTTTAAGCTTTGCATAAAACAGTTTAAAGTGCCGTAAGGCTGTGTACCTGTGATCACCTTCAGGGTCAAAATCAGTTTACAACAGATTAACCTATTTATCTTCCACCCTCCACACCCCCATCTTATGATTTGCACAAATACAGATTATTGTTCTGATGAGCACAGTCTTCCTACTTTATTCTGAACTCTGACTTTGCAAGAATCGCTAACTCCGTGGATTTCCCTGGGAACAGTCTTCTAGAAGACAGCACATGTGTGCCTGCCTTTCTTTCCTGCTGTTGTCCTGCTGTGTTTCAGCATACTGAGCAAGAAGAAAACCGGTCACATGTAATTTGTAGAAGTTTTGGTAACTCTGGTTCGATTATTTTTCTTGCCCTAGTAGTTAGCATTAAAAATTTCTATGATTTGGTGTTTTGTTTTTTTTTTTAATCTGTATATCTTATTACAACTACAGTGTTATAGATTCTATTTCTGATATAATTTCCTTCTAAAACAAACAAAAAACTCCATTCTCTGTGATTTTTCCTCATCTGCCCACTGCTTTGGAATCCATCACACCTAAGTCTTCAAGTGAGAAAATGCTCATCCAGTATTACACATCTTTAATAGTGGAGATCAATGAAATAACTCAGTAGTAGAACAGATTCTTCATTACCTGTATTCTTTACAACCACTACCCATGGAAAAGGCCCCAGTCTATGGGAGAATAAACCTTAAATGGTAAGGTTTATTCACCTTAAATGGTAAATAGCAGTATAGGCAATGTAGTTCGCACCCTGCCCCCCAAATAAGTATGTGCACACCAAAACCTGTGAATTGAATGACTCTCCAAAACTGTCAAGGAAATGTAGCCCTATGGGAAAAACGGTGTCTGAGATTTTCTTGCAATATCACACCCAAAAAGTCATGTTAGATGAAATGGTGGAGTAATCCATCACCCCCTGAGACTTTGGCATTCGTGCACATGATGACTTCCTACAGGGAGGGGTCCCTTCTGAAGCGTTTGTAGGTTTCCCATAGGTGAGCCCTCAACACTTTGATGTGATTGAGCAGATCATAGCAGGAGTCCTTATGTGCTGAACTCAAACCACTTCTTTTCCAGTTCCACCCTAAAAAAAAAAAAAGAGAAAAACAAAAAGGTTGCCTCCTCTGCTGCAGGAACCATTTATGTACTTCGTTTGCTGCAAAGGGCAGAGGAACTACAGTTCTGTGCTGCTTTAATTTGAGTATTTTTGGACTATGTTTTGCTGTAGGACACTGATCCTAAAGTACTGCAACATCCCAGTAGCAAGGAGCGAAAACTAGTGCTGTGAAGAAACGGCCTTAGAAACTTTTGCCAAGAGCTGCCTTTTCTGAACATGCCAGTCAAAAGCTGGGGTGGATGCCACGTTCCCTCAGCCAGGCCTCAGGCTACAGCCAGGCATGGAAAGAGCTCTTGAAACCCTGATGGATGGGCTGATCCTAATGGACTCGCTGTAGCACTTGACTATTATTGATCCCTGGGCGTGTTCGTCTGTCCTATTTCCCAGAGCTGTAGGAGCGTAAAGGAAACATCCTGAAGTGGGTCAGTCCTCATTTCTTAGACTGAGCAAGAGAAGCCCTTCTGAGCTCAGACAGCTCCCTGATGCTCAGAGTTCCTGCCGTAAGCATTTTCAGAGGGCACAAGTACAGTTTAAACTCTTAGCCTCGATGTTAAAGGAGGTCTTGATCCTTATACCCTTATGTGCTTATGGCTCTGCAGTGCTGTCATTTACTGACCCAGCTGGGATTGCCTTTGGTACAAGAGTAATGCAACAAAAGGTAGTTTACTGAACTGGACTGTTTTCTAAACATGAGCATCACTACAAGCACAGGTGATGGGGACTGACGGTGACAGAGAATAGGAACAGAGATGTTGGGATACAGTACCAGCAGGTCTGTAGATTGGCTGAGCCGTCTTCTGTGACTGTCTTCTGCATAATCACACTTCTCTGAAGTGTGAAAAGAGTGGGAGATTTGGTGAAAAAAGTAAAGAGGAAGAGCCAGCAACTCACTAACTAGATGAATTTGCTGCCTCCTCCATGCCACCGCTTCACAGCATGATTTCTTGGCTGACCTTGTGTTAAACCTCATTTGGCAGGCCTGAGGTTGCATTTAGTCAAGACAACCCTCTGCTGCAGACTTTAGAGGTAAATGTTCAGAGGTTAAGGTGGGGAAGCGTGGGACTGGGACGGGACCGTATGCAGCTTGTGCTCCCTTTGAACTCCTTGCTGCTACAGATGCCTACAACCATGACAGCAAATTTCCCCTTTCCATCTGCCATAAGAGGTGCCCATTCAATTGGGCCTGGCTCTGACCACGATGACCTATGCATTCCTGACCTCCCGACCATTCAGCGAGGCCACACATCCTGAAAACTTCAGCACAAAAGACAGCTATCAGCTCCCTTCGCTTAGCAACAATCATCACCGTGAGCACATCAGCCTGATGTTCTGCTCTGAGGACTGACTCGTGAATGCAAAGTGCAGTTCAAGGTCTCTGCCTTAACTCTCAAAGTCCTTTGCAGCGCTGGCTGGATCATTCCCTCAGGACAGCTCTCTTGCAAAGATGCAGTGGGAAAATGGGAGGTGGTAGGAAAACCTCTGTGGGGATTTCAGGGCTGTGGAAGCAAGACAGGTTGGGCTTGTCGCATGTAAATGGCTTTTCCTGAGCCTTTTTTTCTTGGGCTCTCTCTTTTGGTCATGTACATATAGGCACAATGGAAAACATTAAAATTATGCCCCTGATATTCCTTGTATCAAAGAAAAAAGGGTAACTGGTAACATTGTTTCAGTTTATAGGTGTTTCTAAAGCATTTGAAGGCAAACAGAATATGGCAATAAAAGTACTTAAGGAGATCTTAAGAGAAGCCCAAGTTTAAAGTACTGAATCCAATAGCCTGAATCTGAATCCATGAATGATGCTACATCCATAAATCAAAACAGTCCAACCATCACCTTTGGAAGGAAACCATCTTCTAAAGTAACATTCAAACCTGTAGACTGTGACAAAGCAATAAATTCAATCCCCAAGAATTTTCTTTCAGAATCCCTATTGTCCCTACTGTCTTGCTAGTAAGTCTCTTAACACTCTTAGAAATAACCAGGTAAGAAAAGACTCTTGCTTTTACTGCAGTATAATTTGGCAAGACTTCTTCTTTCATGCAGAAAGCAGGAGCTGGATATGTATGTATTCTGAATATGTGGAAAGTAACTCAAATCCCCTTTACATGCCACGTGTTAACAGAACATGTGCCTTTCAAGAAGAATCATCTATTTAATTTAAATGCAACAGATTTCTGTAACAGAATTAGGGGAAGAAACCTCAATCCCTGTAGTTAGAGAAGCAATGGAAGTAGTGCTGTGGAGACCCATCTTCCATTCCCAGTTATTCCAGTTGTAATATTTTACCCTCCCATCTTTTCTCAGCCTGTATTTGTCCTTCCCTGCTTAGCCTGTAGTAGCCCTTTTGATCAGTGCTTGTGTATTTCTTGGTTTAGCCTAAATAAGTTGTGTTGTTAGCTTACGTAATGAAAATAACAAGGTTGCTTTTGGTGTTGGGTTTTGTTTGTTTGTTTTGGGTTTTGTTTTGGTTTTGGCTTTTCCTTTTTTTTTTCTGACTGGTGTTTTTTAATTGAAGTGCAGTTGGAAAAGGCCACATGGCCTGAGACAGTTCACTGTGTGGCTTCCCATATCACTTTCTGGAGCCCAAGTCAGCCAACATTCTCATGTAGGGAGCACAGTGACCCAAAGCTGATGGCCTGCTCTCTCCCTCCACTTACAAATGTAGCTGCAATTGCGTCTCCCCAGTTCTTCAAAGGTAAATGAATTAGTAGTGAGGTCTGACCTGCACCATCTTGCATACTAGGCAATGGCAACATTTAATACTGCTTGAAAAGAAATACTTCTTTAATGACTATCTGCTAATTAACAGGTGCATCATAAAAGTAATTCCATACAGATTCAATGAAGAGTGGGACTCGTCCCTTGTGCAAAAGAACTCCCATCCAATTTTTTCTCTTTTTAGTGAATCTGTTTCTGTGCTAAAAATCTGTTTGCAGAAGCACTGTGGGTAAGCAGGAACACCTTCCTCCTCCTCAGGAGCTTGTCAGGTGAGCAGTGAGTTGTGCTACATCCCAGAGCCGAGTGTTGGAGCCAGTGTGTGAGGAGGTGAGAATTCATTCCCTTACCTGCAGCACCTCCAAATCCCTCACTGTCCCCAGTGGGGTGTTGCTCTGTGATGGAAGGACACCCTGCAATGCACATTCCATCAGTGTGAGATGTGGTCATCTGGAGAGGGTTATTGGGGAATAAGGATTATCGTGGAAATTACTGCTGAAAGACAAGGATTCGAGTCCAGTAAGTCAAACAAAAATATTCATGGCTCACAGAAGGCAATGCAAACCATCAACAACAGGAGTTACTCTGAAATGGTCTTGCTGTCTAAAGCACACACCTTAAATACATATTTTTTAATTAATTTAGTTTCAGGTTTTTTTACTTTGTTAGATTTGAAGTTCCTGAAAATGGATGTACCACAAGTCTTTCTAAAGCTACCAAAAATCCTGCTTGTCTAAGCAAGTGATCGTCTGAGATCAAAGCTTGATTTTCAACTGGTCTGAATCCAGTTTTTATTTGGGAATTAATTCCTACTTCAAACATTGTCGTGGACCAATTTTAGGAGAGGCAAAAAAAAGATAAAAATGAAAACAAAGAAGTATTTCTAGGTGTTCTAGCAGAAGGAAAAATAAGACAACCACAATAGTGAGTTTACCTGCTTGGTGTCACCTTTTAAAAAAAATAAATAAATTGGTGCCCACCATTACTTGTTTCAATCCTGTTGGGTGGAATGGAAAAGGATATTTCCTAATGATCTAAAATTACTGAGGAGTATCAGATAACTATTAGAGAATTGCACTGGTAATTTCTAGTTTATAGTAAAGGGCTATAGTAATTAAGATATCACATTTCATTCACAGGTACTATGTTTGAAGTCCTTCAGTCTCATCCCAGTGGCAATTGTTAGCTGTAACCCCGAGTTCAGTGGCTTTTGAGTCTTTAGTGAAGAAAAAGATGAGAGAAATCCACCACTGTCTGTGATCGTCTGTGAGAATAGAGCCAAGTAAGTTTTAACTATTGAAATCAAGGAAAAATGTGGTACAGAATAAAGTTCTTCCCTCTCTAAGAAATCTGAAGTAGCTCCTTTTATTTTATGAGTCACTTCAGACTCATGGCCAGTTGTTTCATTAGATGGAAAGTAAAGTGTATCTGCAACCTATTAAGGAATAGTATTTGACCATGTTTTAGCACTCTTGCCCATAGGTCTACATGATGGTGGGTGAATATCCCATCTGCTCAGGGAGGAAATGGGAGTAATGGGGTATCTGGGCTTTTGACCCCTTGGATCAGTCCTTGCCAGCTGTTCCAAACGTTCTCAGCACAAAATATTGATGCAAGGGCCATGAACTACCTGGGAAAGACTCTGCAGCATGTGTGGGAGAAGAAATTAGTGAGAGAAATTGTCTCTTTTTGGCACACATAATTAATTCTTACAGTTTGAATATGGCTTTTAAATCAAAGAGAAATGAAGCACTGTTTTGGTTTCTGGTTTTTTTTTTTAGAGTGAGTAGCCCAACAGGGACCTGTTCACTTCTCTGGGCTGATGGGTGCTGTGTTCATACAAGTGAGAGAT
Source organism: Dendrocincla tyrannina (assembly GCA_035047865.1). Classification (NCBI taxonomy): domain Eukaryota; kingdom Metazoa; phylum Chordata; class Aves; order Passeriformes; family Dendrocolaptidae; genus Dendrocincla; species Dendrocincla tyrannina. The sequence goes on along the minus strand of JAWWMP010000148.1, from coordinate 16,902,848 downwards.
AATAGGGACAGAGAGATCAAAAGGATCTTCCTGGTCTGAGTTCACTCAGCGAAGTTAAAATGCAGAACAAAATCCTGTGCATTTCAAGACCTATTTCATCCCCTGGGGAAAAAAAAAAAATTAGAAGGGATGCATTCCTGATATTTGCTGTTTTACTACTTCAATGAGCGTAGGCAGATAAATACAGGTTTATTTTGCCAGACTCCATTTTGCTTTCTGATGTCTTTCTATTTAAGATTGTATTTTAGTTTTATACAATTCTTGCATGTTCTGCTGTGAATCCACTTTGCTGAGTTAAAGGTAGGGCTAAATTGTCCATTTTGAAGCAGAACAAAAGGGCAGTTCATTGTAGCCTCTTTGCACACCTTCCCACACCGGCCAACTTGCCTAAACCGACCATATAGGACCAGATAATTAATCTGAAGCACCCCAGCCTTTCAACCTGCTTTCCCAGTGCTTGTTGCCTGGGGCCACATGCAAAGAGGATGGACAGGGAAGAGAAGTTTATGGCAGAAAGGTAAAGCTGAGAGCAGCAGAATAGCCAGAGCTGTCTAAGCACTCTCACACAGGGAGGGTTGGACACTCTAGTAAACAAAAGATCAGATCCATTTTAAGCTGCTATATTCTCGTGAAAGAAGGAAATAGAGAGGAGGAGAGAGGAGATGACAAGTAATAACTGTACTCACTCCAGTAACATGACTCCAGTGACGTGAGCTCAGGGAGCAAAGACTGGCAGACAGGACTCATGGATTGCTGTGTCTAGCACAGAAAATGCAGCCAGCCATCCCTAGGGAAAACTGGGGCATGCCAGCTGATATTTAATACAGACAGCAGAACATTAGGGCTGGTTTTGGCAGCTATTCAGGAAACCCCTGAGAAATCCTGCCACCAGCCTAAAACTGTATCCTTGGGCAGCATTGTGCCTTTTGGAGAGAAACATCCTTTCTGAGCATTGTTGGTGTATCCTGAGCCACAAACACCTCTTTGAAGCAACCTTAATACTCATATTATTCATCAGAATATACAATATCCTCCTCCAATAGGATACAATAAATCTGTATGTAAAGTTTTTCTTATTCCTCTGATATTGGATGAGAGAGGAGGAATAAAACTGCATTTCAGTTGCATTGAGATATTATTCTAACCAGTAGTGAGATGGGGAGGTAGGAAATGCCAGCTCAGTGCAGTCATTTGCTCCATCAGTTGAACAGTTGTCCCAAATGATGGCTAATCAGAGATAAAGCAGGCCCCAGCAGTGCAGTTTCAGTAGTGCAGCTCCAGCAGATTTGCAAGGGAAATTCAGATCGACAGGTGGTCCTTACCTCTGGCAGAAGGTCAAAAGAACATTACAACTTTATCTCCCTGTTTTATCTGCCAAAGGTGGAGGGCACTGGGAAAAAGAGCTGAGTTTTGGTAACCTTAACCATTTAAATACAGAGATATGCACACAGGAGCTCCAGGATGGTTTCAGGATTTTAAAGATGGAAAAATTAAACATTTTTTCACAGTGCAGAGTTGCAGCTTAGGAGCTTGTTCTCCACAACTTCACGACAAAGCTGAATATCTATGTAAAATTTATGGTGGCAATATTTTTCACATCTGATTTTGCAGAATAAAAAGGGGTTTTGTACTGTAAATTTTGCTGATGCTCATTTTCTCTATAATTTTCCCTTCACTCAAGTCCTATAAAAGTATTTGTTATACTTGATAACACCAGCGGTTCAGGTGAAATTATGACTGAGCTGTACAGCCCTCAATGCCAGTTTACTCAGCAGTATTCCTGGATGCCAAGGTTAGGATTCAGACCCAGATTTCTGATGTGCCTGCCTGGGGGGGGGTTGAGGCTTGAAGTATCAAAGCAGCTCCTTAGCAAGACCCCTGAATCAGACCAACTGGAGATTTTCCCAGTCCAGATGAATCATACTGAGTTGTCTTCTGCAGCAATACCCAGGTGTCGTTCCTTGGTGACCTCTTAGAACAACAGAGAACTTTTGACCCTGAGGCTGGTGGTGTTCGACTTTCTGTCTTGAAGAATTCACTCTAATTTTACTTCTGGTATCAAAGTATTAGTGGTATTTCTTCCCAGGGGGTAACCAGATTGAGTGAGATGCTGGAGATTCTGCACTGGAGATTGTCTCTGGAGCAGGTTGGCAGTAGGTGCAGAAATCTCCAGCTCTTTGGTCTGCAGGAGTTGTGCAGGTGATAAAGTGGCTGCAAGAACTCTTGAAAATAATGTATTTTAAACGCAATTGAAGGAAAAATAATTAGATTCTTTTCAGTTAATGAGCCAGAATCCTTTTTTGTAGAAAACGATTTTCTGTGTTCAGCAATGAGCCACATAACAGAACTAAATAAAAATTATAAATGTTACCTTTTTTTTTACAAGAACCAAAAAGTTCTGTCTCATTTGTAGCATTGTTGCACAGATGATGAGAGAGGAACAGAAAGTAAAGGTGTTAATTAAAAGAAGAAGAAGAAACAGAGGGTCAGGAAAGGCATATTGATATGAAGGACAGGATAATTTGTACTCTTTGTTCTGCATAATTGTACTAAGTGTTACAGTTGAATTTGTCGTTTGGAAATACGTGTCACAATTGTTTACCCGGCTTCATTCAAAATTCCAGGAGATTCCCAAATGAAGATACACTCTGTATCTGCAGCAGATACGAAGTCAGGGAGTGCAGGCAGCTCTGACTTCCCTGAGGAATTTAACCTCGCTGAAAAGTTTACAAGTTATTTGCATTTGACTGTGGCAGAAACCTAGAACTGCTCAGCACCCCATGTGGGATGTGTCTGTGACCCAAAAATCCCACAGAGTGAGGTCACAGCAGGGGTTTGGTTGTAATGATGGTGATGTTGTGCTAACCAACACCCTGTCAGCCAAGAGAGATGTGTGTTGCAGACCAGGATCTAGGGTGGCTGGAGTTTTTTTGAGCTGAGGGTTAAAACACAGCCAGCTCAAGGCTTTTCAGAAGGATTTAAGAAGAATGTGGTCTGCTGCGCAGGGACAGATCTTCAATGCCACCCCACCTTCCACAGAGCCAGAACCAGAGTCCTTGTGCTCTCCTCTTCTGTCCCATTTCCCTCCCTGGCCAGGGCTATCCGCAGGCCACTGGGTAACAGAGCAAAGGAACTGAGGAACGGTTTCTGCCACAATGCTGTGCCTTCCAGCCTTTAGAGAATGTCCAAAGGAGGGCCACGAGGATGGTGAAGGGTCTGAAGGGGAAGCTGCATGAGGAGCAGCTGAGAGCGCTTGTTCTCAGGAGACTGAAGGGAGACCTCGTCTCAATCTACAGCTTCCTCTGGAGGGAAGGCAGCGGGGCAGACACTGATCTCTGCTCCCTGGTGACCAGACAGGCCCCAGGAGAATGGCATGAAGCTCTCAGGGGAGGTTGAGGTTGGATTTTAGGTAAAGGTTCTTCCCCCAGAGGGTGGTTGGGCACTGCCCAGGCTCCCCAGGGCAGTGGGCACAGCCCAAAGGCTGACAGAGCTCAGGAAATGTTCAGACAATTCTCTCAGGCACACTGAGGGGATTGTTGGGCTGTCTGTGCAGGGCCAGGAGTTGGACTTGGGTGATCCTTGTGGGTCCCTTCCAACTCTGGATATTCTGTGATTCTATGAGAAAAACTTTTGTTTGGTCTTTCTAAATGCTGAGCATCTCATGTTCCTGTGAATGTCAGAGGCCCAACCACCTGCTTATTGGCTGCCTCCTGTTTTGTAGGAGTTTCAGACTGATCTGAAATTTCTCACTCAGATGGTATTACTGTTTTTTGCTTGGGAAATTTTGAAGAAATCTAGATATCTTTATATTCGTTGTCACATATAACTCTTTGAAGAGAAACATTACTTTCAAACCACTGTTCAAAAGTAACAGGAAAGCTTATTGTCAGTGACTGATTTCCTACCTGAAGGGAATCAACAATGATTATAGAGCAGATCTATGGAAAATCTTTGGTTCACATCTCTCACTCTGGTTGTGTTTTGGTTTTTTTCTTTCTTTTCTTTTTTTTTTGAAACCTAATCAAGGTAATTGGCATTTAGCAATCAGGTTTTAGGATCTTGACAGTTCTGCAATGTGGTTTCTGTCACTGCTCTGGGAAAGCAAGACTGAGGAGGAAATGGGAGCTATCATGTCATGTGGATGAGTAGCTGGCTCAGACAGAGCTCCCTTTGTATCAGTGCTTGAAGTCACACTGCTGTCTTATTACAGCCTGTGGCTATTGCAATAAAAAGCAGGTGCAGAACAGAAATAGGGGGAACGGGAACTTTTTGAAAAAATTAGGTTTTTCTAAAAAATATGTGTATTAACACTCATTTTTTAAAAGCTATCTGTAAGTCTTGGAATACATTTCAGTTCTTCAAATCTCAGTACAAAACTGACTGAGTAGATTTTGTCTGCAGCATAATTTTCTCTATCAGCAATCTCAACATGAAGTAGATTTTTAGCAGCCACTGTTGGGTCTTTGTATCATTCTTAATCACACACAGGTAAACGTTTAGCTCTTAGGAAAATGATTCACCTATCTTAGGTGCTTGTAACTAAATATTTATGTTCTTTTAACTAAATAATAACATATGATACCCAATTCAAACACTTACCATGTTCTAAATAGTAATTTATTTTTTGAAGAACACTATAAAAACTATGTACAGAACTGAGCGTGGAAATATATTCACCAATTCTCCCCGCTATCAATTTGGTAAAGCAAAAATCCTTCAGTTGGTCGGCTTTCTGTGTTTAGTTTCTCTTTCAATTCCTGTTTGCAGTTTGTTTTATTTAAGCTCTTTTATTTCCTTGATGGGAAGAATTCAGCATAATAGCACTGGGAATTAATTACAGGCTCAGAAGTGGTGCCCCTCTGATGTCTCCACAGCTTTTCAGGCATCAGAGAAATACAAAAGATTCTTTTGCAGAATGTGTCCTGTGTTGCAGCACAAAATTTCAGATAGTTGTGTAAGTTGCTCTTAGGAGTCTGTAATTACATTTGCTTTTTTTTTTTTTTTTTGAAAAGGTATTTAGGAGTAGCAGTCCATGCACCTTTGCAGAGAGCAATTCTGTCTTCAGACCTTTGAGTAGACTTAGGTGGGTTTGTTGTAATAGGTTCAAAGCCTGTAAATCTGCTTTAGATTGATGATCATCACAGTCATCTCCTCTGTATTTCCCAATACAGTACCTGGATGCAGCAGGCAGTATGGACCAAAGAGATGGTGTGAATTCTTCTTTATTGTCTTTTGACACTGAGAAATATAATTCAGCTTCTCATCATCAGTCCTACAAAGGATTAAAATCTTCCTTTATGCAAACTCTTTAGGAATGCTGTTTCTTTGAAGTGTCATTCAGCTGATGTGAGTTATTTTTCCAAGGTGTCATAACCAGGTTTGTAGACAAACAACTGGGACCTTGTCACTGAGTTACCTCAAGGTGGGCAGAAATGTCAACGCGTGTTTTTGACAAACCTCTGCTGTGCTTCCATGTCTGTGTTTCCAGCTGAGACACAGATAAGCTGTGCCAACCTCTGCACCACTGGGGGATTGGTGCTGTGCTCTGAAAACACTTAGCAGGTGCAGTAGCATCTCCTTCACCTCTGAGTGCCCAGGTTGCCCAGAGAGGTTGAGGATCCCCATCCTTGGAAGTATTCAAGGCCAGGCTGGTGGGACTTAAAGCAACCTGATCTAGTGGAAGGTGTGCCTGCCCAGGGCAGGGGGTTTTAAGGAGATGATTTTCAGTTCCCTTCCAACCCAAACCATTCCATGGCTCTATGCCAGGATGTCAGATCTCTTTTGGCAACAGATCTGGGCAGAGAATCCAAAGCATTTTTAAAATTCTTAAGCTTTCCTCCAATAATATATCACTAAGCCTAAAATTAGTTAAATAATTATGGAGAAACCAGAATTGCCTGTGACTGTAAATTGTCTCAGCTGAGCTCAGGTGGAAAAAGATGTCTCTGTTTCTGAAAGAGAAAGTTTTCACTGTAAACTGAAGGATCATTTGCTGACTTCCCTTACCTATGGGGTATTTAAACATATCTCATGCTGGAGTATATGGATGAAAAAGGTAGGTATCAGCACATTTGAAATGATTGTACTCCCAGGATCCCTGTGATCTCTTCTATGTTTTCTATACTCTATCAAATAAAAACTCTGGATTAATTCATAAAATGTCATTATTATTATGGCAGCTCTAGAAGAGGTTTGGAGTTGCAGCAAGTTTTTCAGAGACAAAGTTTGTCATCTTCTTTGCCTCTGGCATTGTTTTGAAGAGGAGTAGTAACAAAAGTTTGTTGACTAAGATGTTAGTAATATGTACTTTGATATGAATCTGTATGAAAATGCTGTTCCAGGTTTTTCTTCTCTGATATAAAATCTTTTCTAATGTACCAATTCTAAGGTTTGCTTCTCCCTTGTGTCAATACTGTCTCATTTACATCTCTAGCATTCTGGAACTAAACCAGTCAAGGTAAAAACCACCCAAAATTGACTGTTTGCCTGTGCTTAAACATGTCTTGATAAGTGTGAAAATTAGAAGTGTGTTGCCAATAGGTTAAATCATGGAATGGAGATCACTGGTTTTAATGTTTAAGTAATCCCCAGAACTACTTGGGAATAGCTGCTATGTATCAGTTGCTCATGGAGTGGGAAGTTTTAAGACAACTGGTACCGCTAGAAATTCTGCCTGTCAAATTTGTCATAGTTTATGTAATTACAAGTATGAAGAAGAAACAACCTAGTAGCTTTTCACAGCCTCTCCCCCCACACCCAGGGCAGATGGGTATTAAAGCCAATTCAGTCTGTTTCCTGATTGTTTCAGGCTACAGAAAATTGTTCCCCAGGGAAGAGAAGTAAATCAGTTATGATCTTTAGTCTCTCAGAGGGAGATTAGAGCCACCACACTGGTGAAACAGCAGTAGGCTTCCTCTGTGTAACTGATTTCACCTTTAATCCTACCATTGATTGAATATTGCTAAGAACACTGCCATGCATTTTAAGGTCAAACCGATGATGAACACCCCAGGGAAAGGAAGTTATTTACACAAAAAGGTAAAGACAAGCCTTTAGCTTTACTATTTCAAAAAAAAGCAGTAAAACATCTACTTTGGAGAGAAAAATATTCCAAATTCAGCCATCAGCCCTTCCCAAGTTTTTGTAAAGCTGCTTATCCCTGTAGTATCTGATCAGCTTCCAAATAATATTTAATAGGGAAGTCTTTTGTGGTCTTCACTGAATCTCTCACTCTTCTTTCCTTTCCAGGTAAAAGTTGTCACTGAGGCTTTTATTCTTTATCTGATGGTGTTAATTTTGTTTTAGGATTAAGTAGAGAGAGTACAAAAAGTGGTACTAAAGTTGTGAGGGTAATTTTATGGCAGAAGGTGGCTTTATGGAAAAGGGAAAAAAGGTTTTCTAAAAAACCCCCTAAATTTACACCTGACTTCTGAATCTCCTCTCTTAGTCTGTCATTTTGTTTTTCATGTTGCAGCATTTTTTTCATTAAGTTAGCATATTTTTTTATCAGTAAAAGAGAATTATTCTATGCCTGCTTTATTAGAAAGCACAAACTGTGCCTCATAAGACACCTTTGGATAGTTGTATGCAAAACTTGGGTACCTAAAACTGTGAGAATGACTGTGTGTAGTACTGTGGTAGGCCATGAAAAACATAAAGCTGCAGGTGAGCTCTGGCACAAAAATGTTTTCTGCTTCTTTTGTATTACTGCTTGGAAATGCTCCTGGTTGTTGAGAGACTTTGCCTTTTAATAGGGATGCCTCTACTCCTGGGTGGAGAGTGAGGATAATTTCTGCCTTGGATGTTTATTTAAGGCATGTAGAGCTGTTTATTTGACATCTTGCATGACATTTGATTAGGTCTGCAGATGTTAGTCTGCTGAGGGGCTCTAAGTCTAACTGGCAAAGATACATATCACTTTTTTTCTTGCTCTTTTGGGCTTTTGTATATCCAGCTGTAGCACTTCACACTTGAAATGAACATCCCTGGTTTTTTCATCATAGAGGTTTTCCTCTAGAGTGAGAACTTGTATTTAGATCACATAATTATGTGTTCCTGTCTCTGGAATGCAGCTCTGATCTGTTGGGTGATCTTGGACTCTTTTTTCTTTATCCTTTCTAAGTGTCCTTCTTACTTATACTGAACTGGAGCCAGCTCCTAAAAGAACCGAAAACATCTGGGAATCATGCTAATGACATATTCAAGATAATATAAAACAGAGCACGACCTAAAAATACATGCAGGATGGGCTGGAGAGAAATGGTTGGTCTGAACCCAAGTCGGGAAAACACATTAAATGACAGGCAGCCCTGTTTTAAACCAGCTTTGTTATTGCCTAATACTTGGGACGGCATCATGCTTTTTTCATGGGGCCACAGCATTTCTGGGGAGACTTTTTGCTGCCTGTATCCCATCTGTCTGCACCTTAACACAGACTTCGGGTTTGTTGCTCTCTACCTAGGACATGTCTCACATGATGCTGCCTGATGCCAAACATCCTTTATCTGCAGGTTACGTCTGTGCCCTTTGTTGTCTCTTAATCCCACCATTGTTACTCATCACATTGTGGGAATCCTGTCAGCTACTTCTGTGTGTGGGAACATGATTTCATTAATACCAGTGCTGGTACATGCTCAGCTGTGGCTGGATGGCTGTCCTGATCAGGGTTTATGCCTGAACTAGTCAGCAAGGCCCCGGTGACCCTACTGTGGTCACACCGGCCAAGTCCTGACCATGACTGCAAATCAGCAGGTGACTTGCAGGTCTGGGGCCATTTAGGACCTGCTATGCACATTGAGGTTTTTAGGGGACAATTTAAAGAGGCAGGGGCTAAATGCCTCCAGTATGTCTCCAGAAAGAGTGATCGGCAGTCATTTGGGGTCTCTCCAATACCATCAGCTTTCCAGAGCAGTTACATCCCTGCCTGTGACAGCAGATACTGCAATGCCTCTGAAAATCATAGAATTACAAAATGGTTTGGGTTGGAAGGGACCTTAAAGATTCAGCCCCCTGCCATGGACAAGGGACATCTTCCACCAGACCAGGCTGCTCAGAGCCCCATCCAACACTTCCAGGGATGGGAAAAAGGATTCAGAAAGGGCTGCCATGCTCCATCCCTGGAGTCAGGCTGATCTTCTCTTCTGCAGAGAAGGAGAGCACCCAACAAAGCCGGTGTTATCCTCAGGGGTTTTGGGTAGCACATCACACCTAGTCCTTTCTCCCCCTCACACACTGGGTTAGTTGGGTTTGCTGGTTCACTTCACCTCGGGCAAGCCTCAGGCTCCTGTCCCCTTGCCCTGCCTCCTGCTGGGATGAGGTTTTAGGCCAAGGCTGCTGTTTGCACCCCTGGACTCTGCAAGGGACTGGGGGGCACAGGGGAGCAGGCAGGGTTGTGCCCTGCCTTGCCGAGGGGAAGTTTGCAGAGCTGAACCCTGTTGCAGCACTGTTTTTCAGCAGTCCCGGTGGGAGGAGGGATACCCTCTTTTATTAGAGCCTTTTCTTGATATTTTCCTGGTTTATTTCATGCTCGTTCCTATTCCCAAGCACTTCTCTGGATTAGCCACAAGGTGCCATCAGTAGACACTTCTATGCCAGTATTCCCGGGCTTGGAAATAGAGGAGCCCGTCTAAAAAGTCCCTGAACTTATGTAGGGGGAAAGACTAATTAATAAAAACCATTAGCAGAAGGAGTTCAAAATATAAAGCAAAACACACCGAGGGATGGCAGCTGGACCTGTGTGCACCTTGCAGGGTTTTTTGCTGTTGCACTGACTATCTAATCAGTTTGGAGTTTGATTTTTCACTTAAGCTGATTTTAGTACTTCTTGCCCCTAATGACAATGGCATCAAGCCTTGTGTCCTATTATGTTTGCTGCTGTGAGAGGACAAATCAGAAGGCGTGGTCCCTGCCTCCGAGCGCTTCCCGTCCCATCCAAGGGAGGGAGCACATCAAGGGGAAGTAATTGGAAAAGGGAGAGCGAGAATAAAAGTTAGAGGAGGAGGAGAAGTAGATTTTCTGGAGCGTCTTTGTGAATGTGAAAGAGTATTTCCTGGTGACCTTCTGTGTGCCCCTATGAGGTGTTTCACACAGGCAGGTCTGGAAGAGAGATCTGACAAGGCAGGTAACAGTGAATTTAGAGAACAATTCTGGAAGGAGTCATGCTTGAAGAACAGCAAACAGGAAGGGAGGCCCAGGACCCACTTGTAAAGAGCAGGAGATCTAGTGCAGGCAGGTGTTGTTTACAGAGCAGTACAAGGCTGGGGGCTTCCCAAGTATGTGATGCATCCACAGAGGGAACAGGGGTTTTCTTACAGGCTGAACTTTGCACATTGGGATATAGATCCTAAAAAAGCACGTTGTACTCACTGGGAATGTGGAGAACACAAAGATTTTCCCTATAAGCATCACTATATTTTTGCTGTGTGACAAACAGGGGTGGCAGGGTCTGACTCCCACTATCCTGGAGAGGAGCAGCTGGGATATCCATAGGTAACAGTGCACGTGGAAGAAGTCAGGAGGATAATGATGATTTTGGAGGAGCTACCACACACAAAAGCAGAACAGTGAGGTCAATGGGAAAGCTTGGGAGGAATGTGGGGCTATGACTGGAAGTGAGGCATGTGTTACCTTCTTGGATGTGAGGAACTTCCTAATTGCATTTCTGACCACCTTTGATACAGCCTGGTTTGTTTGCTGAGTTTCCATTTGGCTCCGTACAAATTGACCCATTTGCTTTACTTTGTGTATTTTTAATTTTCCTTTGCAAAATAGCCACACTTCGGGCTCATTTGGTAAATTAATATTAGTGTTTCAATAAGGCTGCTATCAGTCCTTATTTTGCACTAAATCTTTCCTACAGGTTTTTCTTTCTCCCTCCTCCTCTCTATGACTAATAGATATAATTTCAACAGTTTGACTAACTGCCGTGTTATAGAAAAGGCAGTAATTTATACTGATGTAATGGCTGTGATAAAAATCATTTGTGTGCTGATTTTATAAATTAGGTAGGAAATGTGAGTGCCTCTGAAAAATGAAGTGCTACCACATGAATTCCAGTGTTGTTAATGCTTCATACCTTTCTGCTTCATTAAACCAATTTCACGGGGAGATGAGTTAGAGGAGGAAGCTGTGCTGCTTAAGAGACGCAACAATGGTTTATTGAAAGAAATGGGGAAAAGATTAAATTAAGTGCTACTTGAGAAATATGGAAATACAAAAATACTCAAGCTTATAGATGGTGAATTCAAAAATATGATAAGTTAGCTCTTTCATACCCAAAGAACTGTCTCATCATAATTGCATAGGCTGAATTCACAGGCTACTAATTAATATTGAAGAGTTTCTTGAACCACTCTTATAAATGAGTCAGAGTGCCCTAGAACTAATTTATAACTATTTCCTTTTGGAAATCAAGACAACTTAAAATGCTGCTTTCTGTGCATTCCTATCTTGGCTGCTAAATCCTTTGAAATGATTTCTGCTATATATTTTATATTTATTTTTTATTTCACATATTCCATTTATCAGCTGAATTTAAAGGGAGGACTAAAAAAGGTATAAGATTAAGAAGCCTTCAGATCTGCTAAGATCCTTGTAATTTAGGATAATGATCTGGAGCAGCCTAAAATAACTTTTTCCTGACCACTTTTTGATCTGAATTCCACTGCCTTGAAACCAATATGTTTCAGTTACATTTATATCAGATATTTTTTCTGTCGAAGCTGTGAAATACGTAACTTAAGAAAGAATATATTTTATGTCCACAGCGTGCCTTGAAGATCAGGTAAGATCTAAAACTGAGAGGCTAATTGATTTTTTACCACTTCCATAAAATAGCTGCAGTTATTTTTTCCCTCTCCCTTGAGGACGAGAAGTTTTCATTCTCAAACGACTAAACCCTATTTGTTCTGTGGATGGTGGAACATGTAAATACAAAGGGAGTCATTCATTAAATAAGAGGCTTATGCATACACAAGTTTTAAAAAATGCATAGTTTCAAAGCCCAACTGAGAGGCTGCCATTTTCCCCCCAATTCACAATGAGAACCCTGTGTACAAGTGACCCAAGTACTGGGATTTGGTCCAGCTCTCAGATTAGCACAGAAAACACGTAGAGACGTGGACGTCCCCCCATCCCCCTCCCACTAATGATAATGGGAGCTCAAACTGTGCTCATCGGGAATATGTGTAGGATCTCCCTGACAGGAGCATATGCAGCACTACCTTCTGCTTGGGGAGACCACAGTTCTCCTTCTTCATCCCTCTATGATGGGTGCATCACCTCACACGACCACTTCTGCCCCACTGCCACTGGCTAGCCATATGCTTTCATTTCAAATAAATCACTCTGTGAAATGGGATAATGTGCCACACAGCTTTAAGGCTGGAGCTTGCCAAGTGCTCTCCATTCCCAATGAGAAGCAATCGGAGCCGAGGACACTTAGCCCTTCTCTGGAGCAGTTCTAGGAGCAAGGCTGTGATATTACAATGCAGCTCATGGCAATACTGGCAAGGATCTTCCTAACAAAGTGCTGGGCACCGTCCAGTCCCAGCGCTGCTGGATGGCTCGAGTGGCATTTGGCACCTTAGAGGATTGCTCTGTAGGATGTAATTAACCATTCAACTCATCTGCGAGCACAGTGCATAGGGTTTATACTTTTCCTTCTTTCCTTCTTTCCTTCTTTCCTTCTTTCCTTCTTTCCTTCTTTCCTTCTTTCCTTCTTTCCTTCT
>JAWWMP010000148.1:16866312-16889744 GCA_035047865.1 Dendrocincla tyrannina | reverse complement strand
CCTTCTTTCCTTCTTTCCTTCTTTCCTTCTTTCCTTCTTTCCTTCTTTCCTTCTTTCCTTCTTTCCTTCTTTCCTTCCTTCTGAAGGAGGCAATAGAGGAGGAGCAAAAATGAAATATCTGCTAATCAAAAAATTTGGATTCTGAAACCTTTGTCACTGTGTAGAGCAAAAAGTAAAAATCTTGGAATTTGGAATTACGATTTTTTCTAAAAATACACATTTGCTTTCAACTTTTAGAAATAACATGTTCCAATTTTTTTTTTTTCCAGAAAAACAAAAGGAACCTGTATATGCCCATTAGGATTTTTAGTATAGACCTATCAATTTCCAGGAAAAAAGCATGCTTTGAACTAGCCATAATTACACAGGAACCATATGGCTTATCCTCCAAATTACTCCTTCTTGTGATGGTCTCCCTCCTAACTGTACCAGAATAATGTTTTTCATTATAATGCAGAGATACCTGGACATTTTCCCTGCAATTTGCTGAGTCTTCAGAGGTTTGAGAATAAAATTTCTTTCCCCATGTAGGTTTTTGCCTGCCCATTTACAGACAATTGCTCCTTTCTTACTCCCTGCTTAGATGTTGAGAATGGAGCTGAGACTCCGCTGGGCTCGGTGTGAGTTCCTGCCTGCTGGTGTTCCTGGTGGTGTTTGCTGTCACCCAGGTTGGCAGTGGGCAGACCTGCCTTCTTGCTACCACTGGGCTCCTCTGAGGAGTGATGGGGAACTCTGTTTGTTCCTGGGAGGGCTCAGTATGTCACAGGTCTAAGTTTATTTTTAAGATTTTGATTTCTTTCTCTCTGTGATCATGTATTTGAGTTTATCCTTCTTTCCTTTTTGAATAGTTCCCCCTCCCCTTCCCCCCCCCCCCATCTTTTATTCTTATCCTTTCCTTATTCCTTCCCTTCCTATTTGCTTTTTCATCTCTGTACTCTGCCTTTTATCCTGCACTATGTCAAGTGAATGCAGCTTGTTTTGAGTTCAGGAATAGAAATGCTTGCCACTTTCCCTTTGCTCTGCTCCAGGCATGTGTAAAGCAGCAGATAAATGTTGACAGCATTTTGTCTTTTTACAAGTTGGGCTTACTGCAGGCATTGAGTGCAAATTACAGAATAAATTCACGTTGCTGAATGCTGGAGCAGAATTACATCAAAGGTCTAATAATGAGGAACTGAAGCTGCCCACAGTTGCTAAAGCATTTAGCTTAGTGGGGCACTTATAAAAGGTAAACATAACTACAAAAAAGAGCTGTGCAGTTTGCCTGCATGGATTCTTGAACTCTATTCTTTTCTTTTTTTGTTTTCTTTTTTATCAATGTGCATTTTGAACAGTTCATTAGAAGAGAATGAAAAATAGAGTTTGTTTTACAGTGGCCACAAGATTTTGGCATGTTATGTCTCACCCTTTTAAACACTGAGTTGGTGGTGCAAGAAAGTGTCATTTTTTTCTACCCCCAATTATATTATTGCCCTGGTTGGTTTAATTTGGAGGCCTTCTAGAGTGCAAATTCAGCAGGGGATAATTGCAGGCCGGCTCTTATTATAAACTACATATGGGTCTGTGGGCCAACTTTGCTGTTTATGTTAGGAAAGTTTTGGGGTTGCTTCTACATTTTAGATAATCTGTATTCATTTTAGAGATTTAATGGTCATGGGTGACTAAGTTTGGAAGCAGAGCTTCATAACAAAGAATAACATTTCCAGTATTGAGGCTCTTGTAGAGTTAAAATGAGATAGTAGTAAATATAAAAATAAGTCATGGTAAAATTGAATATTAGCCTTCTTTTTGGGGCAGACTTTGAGAAAAGGAGCCTGTCTTGAGAGGTAAATGAACAGTGTGCAAGTTGTCTAGACTATGTTCTAGACTAGATCTGGCATCTCCCTGGAGCAGGTTGAGGCTTCATCTGCACGGATTTGGTCGGTCTGCCATAAACCTTCCTGCTTCTGCTCTCAGGTTTCCTTCCCATTAAAACCATGGCTCTGTAGGGCAAAGGACTGCAATATCATTTATCTTGCTTTGACTTGGTTCTTCTCTCTCCTTACCAACTGATTGCTGCTCTACCAGGTGAATAGTTTGTGCAAAGGTGTGAGATCTAAAGTTCTCCTCTTACTCCCCACTGAGCAGATGGCACCTGACCACTGTCATATTAATGATTTCCCATCCTCAGAACCACTGACTCCAACAGGAGGGATTGATTTGTTCTGTGCAGTGAAAATGGGAAGGTTTGGTATGCTCAGACTGTGGAAAATCTGGACGCAATGAAATGCTTTGCTGGCACATCTCTAGGTGAGTGTCATGCACATCTCTTGCAGAGTTATGAAACTAAACTCTCCAGAGTGCAAAACAAAAGTTTGAATAGTTATGTGGCCCTGCTCATCAGCTGGCAAAAAATCATCTGCTTATTGAAGCTGGATGCCTCATGCTGTACACGGCACTTTCTGGAATGTTTTATTCACTCACTGAGCATTTTGAGCTCTGGAAGTGACTCATGAGCACAAATCCCAGTACATTTAGCCAGCCTTTTTCACTTTAGGTTGTGTGTTTCTGACATCAAACGTTTGTTGGATTTTCCTGTCAGAATAGCAATCTCTAAATGTGTAGAATCAGTGCCAGCATCAGAACAGACTGGTAAAAAATCCTCTCTCTGATATCAGAATGGGGCAAATACCTTTATTTTCTACTTCCCACTGAGATGCAAGTCTGGACTTCTGGAAGTTCTATACTTTGTTTGGCTTCACTGCCACGATACTGGGCAGAAACTATGGGGCTGTTAGTGCAGCTTTTCCCCTTCAGTGAAGTTGAGCAGAGCTGGTTCACAACCAGCTTTAGTCACTCACCACTCCTGTGCTTACTAGGCTGATGGTGCTACTCGTAAAGTAGATATAATGTTTACTCACTGAATCTTACCATCAATCATTTTTAAACAATACTGACAGTCGTTGCTTAGCAGAAATGTCAAATGGTGGGTGGAACTTTCATAACCAGGAGCTGTCGTGATATCTCAGATAGAATAGAAGGGAAAACATGAATACAGAAGGGGCCAATGCTCAATACCATTCATAGCCATCAACTCCCACCTGGGTGTTTCATCCTTTCTTACCTGTTGACATCAGTGCTTCTTTTATATTATTGACCTGCGTGATATCAAGTGTGAACCAATTTAAAAATGCTGCTGTCAATAATGTGTATGACTCCAGGAATGTGAGAGGAGAAGTTAAACTGAAAACTCAGCAGTGTAGTAGGATAGTTTAACTGGTAAGTGAGGAGAAATACTGCACTTGAAAGTCATGTGGTTTATGACTTAAAACAGTTTTGGGCATCTTCTGGAGCAACCAAACGTGTTCTAATGCCAGGAAAACATTTGCACAGAATAACAGGGCTTGGACCATCTGTTGAAGCACTTAAGAAAGGGTGTTGTAAGTTAATTTTAACATTAAGCTACTCTGTCTGTTGGGGAACTATAAATCTTCCTTCCCTAAGACTCTCTAAATCAAGTCATAGCCTATGTAGTTTATTATATAGACCCTCATAAATGAGTTGCTTTTACTGGAAATAATGCCAAAAGAAGACATGAGGAAGGTGTTGCTATAATTAGTGTTCTTGAAGGAAAGAAGGAAAAGCATTCTGAGGTTTCTTCTTCCTTTAATGGATAAGAAATATAATAATATATTGCCTCATGATAGCATGATTCCAATGCAAATGGCAGAGGCTGGTGGCTTATTTAACAGGCCTTGCCTGTAGCAAGCCTCCTTTCCCCGCTTCAGTTTGAAATTGATTATTTTAATACAGAATTCCTGAATGAAAGAGGTTCTTGGCCTTTTCCTGGGCTGTTGAATAATGTATGTGGGAGAAAGCAAATAGAAGCAGAGGGTCTCAGCTGCCGGAACAATGGGCTGCGCACAGAGCTGGGGGGGCACATTAGTTTATCATTGCCTTGTCAATCCCCATAGGCTGGGAATCGTGGGATAGCCTGGAAAGAAGCAGCTGCTGAACGTGTGGTAAGCTGACCGGGGCACTTTAGAGAGACGACTACATTTACACATCTGAAAACAAGATATTGATTTTCTCTGCCAAGCTGGAGAGAAAGAGTCATCCCGAAGATCTATCTGGATCACGGCTTGTTTGCGAAGCCGTGGTGCTTTCTGGCTGCTCCAGGAGCCCGGAGCTTCCTCGTGATGGGGCTTGCAAATCTAAAAATAGTCAGCATAAACTTTGCTTTTCCTCTCCGTTGATTGACTGCCCTCCTAATCCTTTTAGTGATTCAGTACAAGTAAAATGGAAACGCAAGGAAGCTTGGCGAATGTTAACAAAAATATTTTCCCTAGGTTAGTAGATAATTTCTTTTTTAGATTCGTAGATTGAAGGTAATTTTAAAATTATTTTTAGGTTTCCTCTTCCCTTTTTGTGGGCCAAATGGCTCTTGAAGATATAGTTGTGTGACATCCCTGATATCGCAGGCTCTGTCCTTTCTAATGGAAGTAGGATTCACTTCTGAATACCAGTTTTGGTTTATGACACATCCTCAGGAAGGAAGGTTTCTTTGTAGCTTTCAGAAGTGGCAAAAACAGGAAAGTTAAACAATGTGTGACATGAGCAAAGTGTGATGATTAATTATATTAAATGATGAAAGGTTTAAAACAGAGATGAGCACACATTTCCTACTGATTAATATTCAGTAAGATGCTGATGTCTTCCTCTAGGCCAGGTTATCAGGATGCTGTTAGGTGGCTTTATTGCCACATGTTTATGACTATTATTTTATCTATCACAAATCCTACTTATGACTCAGGATTTTCTCTGCTGGGTCCATACAAGAACATGTTCACAATGTGAATCACACTGTGTTGAGAAGGGTCAATTTTAAAAAAAGTGGCTTGTCCAAAGGGACATATTTTTATCTGTGTAGGTCTAATTGTGGATCCAGATTCCCCACAGGTGTAATGAGTTGATCTGTTGCCCTTATCTCTGCAGGCTGGATCACATTGCAAACATGAAGATACTTGGCTTCATGAGCTGCTTTCATGATTTTGTCTGTCAAAAAGCAGGTGCCTCAGCACTTACGAGCTGGTTTAATCATTGCACTTTAGCATACAGTATGTATGTCTTGCAAAGGCTACACTTTATAAAATAAAAAATTAATATTTTGATATTGAATATCACCAACGATAGTCAAAAGGCCCTCCAAAAGCAGGACAATATGAAGGCATTAATTTCCCCAGGGTATTTGCAGATTATTACAGTGTTTTCCATCTGAGTAGATACAGGAAATCAGGCTCCTCATTGGTATAGGCAACTGTTGTGTGAATCAATTAGTTCAGAGTAGTGGATCAAGGCAGATTTTGCTCTCAAAATGCTATAAAAGTTAACCTCACTGGGTAAGTGCCCTCTTAGGAATTTGCAGATTTCCCACAGAAACTCAGAGCCTTCTCAAAACACAGTAATTGTGTTGTATGATTTCCTGACATGTCTGTACTCTGGTTTGAACTGGTGCCTATGAATACTGTCCTCAGGAATAACCACATCCGTGAAAATGTTAGGTGAGACACTTACAATCTGTGGTTAGAGAATCCTGACTAGGCAGCGAGAAGAAAAAGGCTGAATGACATCAGCCAAAGATGAAGTTTATCACTTACTGGAACTTCACATTATATTTGCTTCAGAGATCTTTTATGAACAAAAAAAAAAAGCTCAAAGCTATCTTTCATTCCTTTCAGTAAAGTTTTGCATTGGGTGAGCCAGAAAAGATCCTTTTAGACCATGTCATGAAATAGGAAGAGTATTTGTTTCTTTTCATAGCTATACATTAATATAATCCTAAAAGATTAAGTTGAATTAATAGAACAGTGAGCAAGAAGTAGTCTTGGCCAAAAAGATACAGTTTAAATATCTCCTTTCCTTGGTGAAATAAATGCCAAATATTTATAAGTGATGCAAAGGAAGCTTTGGTGCAGTTTCACTGAACATTTTTGCAACTCACCACAAACTCCAGGCTCATTAAAATTCATGACCTTTAGAATGATGTGGTTGTCAGCTTGGCTTAGTTTTTATTCCAGAGGCACAGACCAACCTGCTGCTTGTCTATGGGATAATCTTCTAAGCAACATGTTCCAGGTTATGTGTTTCTTCCCTTTCCTTAAACTCAAAAAACACCAGTAGTGAATCTAATGAGGGAATATGTCCAAATCTAGGCAAGAGTGCTCTATCAGCAGATGCAGGAGTTGTAGATCTGCTAAGGGATTAAACAGTCTGTATAAATTAGTGGACTGTCTTTGAGCAGCCAAGGTGTCACAAGTCCTAAGAAACAGGAATATTTGAGGAGCCTGGCACCATTAGTTACAGGATGTTTGGGACTTGCACTACAGGCAAGGTTGTCTGGAGAAACTACTGAAATAAATAATTCCATTATAAAGTACTGGTTACAAGGAAGTGATTCCTGGATGAGATGCTGGGTCACGTAAATGCAGTATTTCCAAACAGAATATTTCTGATAGTTTAGATGTTTTACATGTGTGTATTTGCAGGGCCATGATGATAAAAATAGCCCTCAGCAGCAGACATGAAGACAGTGCTTTAGAGGAAAAGTGTCATCAAGGAAAAATCCCCAAACCTTTGCAGACACAAAGTCAACAGTAGTCTGTTTTGAGCCTTATTCTACAAATACGGGATTATGGAAATTCATTATTAATTGAGTTTGATGTAAATTGTGGGGTTTTTTTTCTCTATTCCTTTCATAATTGCAAATAACTTCATAATTTTAAATAACTTCGTACTTGTTAGATTGGCATTTATCTCTCTAACATGGCCTATCACCAAGCAGTAAGAGCTAGAAGCATATGTTGATTGTTTCCAGAAATAAAGGCTTTAATGGATGTGCTGTTGAACATTACATACAGCACATGATACGTACAATGGTTCAGAAGCAGAAGAGGACAAAGGGAGCAGCAGGGACCACTGGAGGCTGTAGTTTAAAGCAGTTCCTTAAATATGATGCTTATTTTGTACAATCCTATGGGAGTAGTTTATCCAGCAGTTACTGGGTTCTGCATCTGACTACGTGAAGATGAAATCTGAAAAACACAGGAATGTGCTACCTGTTTCTAGAGGATAAATGCAGATTTCACACTAAGAGATAAAGTGTTCCCAAATATGTCTGGGCACAGTGAGTTGTGATGAACAGATCCATATAAAGCCTTGCTGAGCTGTGGAACTTCCCCTTTGTTGTTCAACTCTGGCAACTCACCTTTTCCAGGGAAAACTCTCCTTTCTTCACATCTTGAAGTACACTAAAGGCATTGAAAGACAACGGATGGCCAGCACAGGAGTTCATAGTGTACAGCTCTGATCCTTAGGAGAAACAGGAGTTCAAGGATGTTATTACATGTCTTTTGAGTGTGTGAACTTGCAGCACCCCAAGAGGGAAAGACTGTTCTGCAGGCTTACTTGGGTTGGACAAGGTATTACCCGCATTTTGCCACTGGCTCCTCTATCTGGCAAATGAAAAGTTTTTTGACTTAACACAGTCCCAGACATAGCTGGGAAAAACAGTGGAGGTGATGAGTTACAGCACTCTCAAATAATTCTTGCAGAATGACTTGTAGTTGCCAGTCTGCTCTTCCCTTAGCTGGACAAATGCTTCATTCCCCTCCTGCCCTTCCTCTCTGGCCAGAGCCAAAAGCCTGCAGTTTGGGGTGTTCTGCTTCAGAGAATTTCCTGCCTTGTTCTCCCCTGGGGCTGGTGTTGCCTTGCCAAGCTCCTGCAGCATCAGTTACTTGTGACTGTTCCCCTGCAAGAGGCTCAACACATCAGCACCTTTCTCTATGACCAATAATTACATTTCCCAGTTTTGATTCACATTTCCATTCTCTCAGTTTACAAAGCATGCTGCAAAGTTAAGCATCAATCTGCCTTCACCTGCCACCCCCAGAAATGTGTTACTGTGCTCTGAGTCCTGCCTTGGCAACGACGACTCTATTACAAGAAGAATAGAAATATTAAAGTAATTTTCTCAAAACATTTCTTTTTGTGCATATGTGGTGTGGGGGAGAAGCAGGAAGGAATACCTGCATTCCCTTTCAGAGTAAATGTGTTTTTAAATTACTCATTCTGCAGAGCAGCTAAATGCATTTCATATTCCCCTAAAATTTCTTATTAAAATAGAAGCTGACACATATTCTCCCATTTCAAAAGATTTTTTGGAATATACAAAAAGTTTTAATACCGAATAGTTGCAGTCTTGCTTTGTTTCCACTGATGTTACAGAAACATTTAGCTATTTTCTCAGACCAAAGATGCCTCCTAGAATACAGTTTTAGAAAAGGCAATCTATGTGTTTTGTTTCAAAGGATGGAAATAGCAATTACTCAAAGCTACTTATTATGCTTCCTAAAAGATAGTTAAATTTTAACTTCAAAGTGAGGGAACACAGAAAGCCTTTTTCCTTCTTGCCCACAGTGTTTTGCACTGGATGCCTTTCAGGTCAATGTTTTTGTACACAACTGGTGCAAACTGCATTGAAAGTGTAAGGAGTGAAGCATTTGATTGAGAATCTGAGTTGAGTATCCTTTTCTTTTAGTAAAAGGTTTGTCTCAAATTTGTTGCTTCTATGCCCTTGCTGCTGTGTTGATCCAGAGGGAGAGGAAATGACATCTTTTCCTCCTCCTCTCCATGCTGTGTGTCTCTGAAGTTAGTGATCTCCTTAATCTGGGTCCCACTTATCTGCTACCAGATAAGGCTCAGGGGTTTGGTTAGAAGTTAAACACTTCTCTTCCAACTGGCTTACTGTGATTTACTGACTTGTCATTTTTCAGAGAAAATGTCCCAGCCAGGTGCAATGCCAAAAAGCAGTCATTTGCTACTAGAGTGCCTGTTGGGTTTGTTGTTGTTAGTACACAGCATTTTCTTACTCTTCCACTTCTTTTCATATCCATCCTTGTCACGCTGAAGAGCCGAACAGAGCAGTACCCGGTGGCTGCCCATCAGGGCAACACAGCTGATAAGACTCAAAGCAAGACTGTTAGTAAATAGCACTAAGATGGGAAGCAAACCAGACAGAGGTGCACTGGGACAGCTGCTGCTAACACACACAGAGTGATGGTACATGCTTTCTGACTGGTTGTGTGTGTAAAACTCTGGCATTTCCATTTAATGTGGCACCATTTGGTGCCAGTTGGACTTTGATGATCCTTGTGGGTCCCTTCCATCTCAGGGTATTCTATGATTGTGTGATGGTTTTGGAAGTGATGCCCAGAACCAGGAGTAGATTATCTCTCTTGATAGGTTGATCTGAGTTAATTTACAGCAGGTGATCTTCACCTCAACTGTCTTTCATGGAAAATTATTTCCTTCCCTCACTAGCAGCTGCAGCTTGCTGCCTGTAGAATCAGAACTGTGTTCCACTCTTGGGAGAGAGTTACATTGCACTGGCAGAGAGTTTGCCAGTGCTGTCCCTTTGCATTCAGAGTAGTAAATGTCTTGATTTCCCCCTGGAATGAGAATGAAGCTGGTGAAATGTAATTCTACTTTAATGCCATCTAATGGAGCAGTATCTATGTTCCTGTGGGATACCTGCAGATGCCTCTTGTTGCCACTCCTGAGGGCAAGTCTTCAGACTTCATCTCAGCAAAGCATTCGTCAAATTCACCAATTCTTTTCATGCAAGATCAAGTATCTCCAGATGTGGCCAAGAAGTGACTGCAGATCCCCTGCAGTCAGACAAGCCCACAGGGAAGCGGCTTCTTGACCTCCCCAGTGGTGTGGAAATTAAAAAAGTACAAACTGTTTTCAGGTAATCTGTGAATACCTCTGTTATATTATATAATTTTTACTAATGATTTTTCTCTATATGAGACAGGCCAAAATCAAAGACAACTAAAGCTGAAGGTAATCAAAGGTATCTTTGTATCAAACCTTGCTGAACCTGATGCTTTATGTGCACCCAGAAGTTACACTGTTGTTATGCTGGTATGGTGAGGGACTAGACATGGCACTGTGAGCATTCACTACAAGTCTTCCCTTATAGGAAAGGCAAAAAAACTTGTCTGATGTGTAGGAGTTCTTTATTTAGATGCCCATACTAAAGTTCATACCAACTTACCTATTTAATTAGATGGCATCCCCCCCCAAAGTTGTGAACACTACTGCTGCTGTAACTGCTGTGTGTTGAAAAGGTCTCTGTATTGATTTGTCCCGTGAAAATGTATTAATGCAGTTGATACATACCTAATGCCATTTGCTTTCAGATCAAGTGTGGGCATCAGCAGGGCAAGACTTATGCAGGAACATCATCCTCCTCCATTCTCCAAACACCACGAGACGTTTTTAAGGTCTGTTTGACTTTGCTTAGTTTAATGTTATAATGACAAGTGTCTTTTTCTATCTCCACAGTATCAGGAAACTTGGTTCCTTTCTGGTGAATAGGGATCTGAATTAGGATGCTCATCTGGGTGCTTGGTGCTTCTTAGACTTGTTCACCCCTGGCTCTGGTGATGATGCCACTCACAGGTCAGCACCAACTGCAGGAGAGCAGAACTTTCAAGATAGCTGTTTCATAAATTTTTCTGCACAGTCCAGGGACTGCTTAACTATTTCAGATGTCCTTGGAGAGAACCAGGGTCCTACTTTGCTCCTCCACCTCAGACCTGCTCTGATACACATTGCAGTATGGTCAGTGTGGGAAGCCCAGTCAAGAATGGGACTTATCAGGCTCTGCTCTGCCCTAGAAGAATATTTATTTAATGTATCTTAACTTTTACTGGACAAAAAGTATAGATTAATATGGCAGTGTAAGAAAAAAGCTGTAGGTAAAACTCAGTCCCCAGTATTCCACAGGGAAAGGAATTTGTACACTGATAAAGCAAAGGAAACCTCATAAATACGAATATTTCATCTTTCTTATTGTTTCATTGGTTTCAAAACCATGGAAAGAAAATCCCTAACCATTTTCTTAGAGGTCACTTGCTGTTTACCCAGTTAACCTTCAGCTTGCCCAAAATGGTAACATTTTCAGTTTAACCCCTGAAATATAGACAATGGAAAAAAAGAGTTCAAAGCTAATTGTGGGAAACTCCTGTGTCAGCTCAGCTTATGAAGGATCTATGAGTAGAACAGCAAGTCTTTATCCCTAGTCTCCTTACATTTTTTAAACTCACAGCCTAAAGCATATTTTCTTTTCCCATCAGTGCTAGAATTCAAGGTGCATCTTTAATTGGTTTAATGGAGCCACAAGGCATTACATTAGGCAGCTTTTTCCTAGTTCACAGAGGTCATATTGACATGTAACTTGTGGCATTTCCTTGTTTTCAAGATAAGATAAAACAAAGGGGAAGTGTTCAGTTCCAGATGAGTGGGAGAGGGCACAAGAAATGGGAAGAAGATAAGAGTGTTTGATGCAGGTGGGAATTTATCATGGAGTGTCTTTTTGCTCTCAGGTTGCAATTGCGGAGGAGTCTTGTCTGCTCACAGCATCTCAGCCTCCCTATCCCTGGTTTAAGAACACAAGCAAATAAGAGAGTGATACAGTGGTGTAATGAACAGTTGATCAGTCAGTGTCTCCTTTCAAATCTCAAATACTCTTGCAGGTTTTACTAATACAAAGGGCATGATGCTGGGGTAACTCCCAGTCTCCTCACATGGTAGAATAGCAGAATAAATACAAGGAAAAGCTACTAGTGGCTGGTTTTTAATCCTGGCCTCCCAGCAGAGCCAAATAAATTCAGTTGTAAAACACTGGGTTGGATTTTAACAACGGAATGCAACTTCTTTTCAGCAAATAGGTGTATAAATCTACTCTCTCCAATGAGGTGTCATATGCTTCTGGTCTCTTCTACACCAGTGCATGTGGCAGCCTTGAGTGGCAGTGATAGGCAGTGGTCCCTCAGTATTTACTCCCTGCTGAGTGCAGATACCACAAGGCTCCTAAGATTCCCTTGTTCCAGTTTTTCCCTTCTCACTGGGGTCAATTGCTCTTGAGTCTTTTATGCAGCTCTCATAGAGGTGAAAATGTTCTGTCAGTCTTTTTCTTGGGATTTCTTGGACCTCAGGAGGAATTTCTCCACAGAAAGGGTGATGATTACACATTGGAATGGGCTGCTCAGGGGAGGTGGTGGAGTCACCATCCCTGAAGGTGTTCAGGAAATGACTGGATGTGACACTCAGTGCTCTGGTCTAGTTGACAAGGTTGGTTGCAGGTTGCACTCAGAAATCTCAGAGGTCTTTTCCAACCTAATCCATTCTGTGATTTTTTGCCAAGTCATGGCTGTGAGGGACAAACTGGAGTTCTTGATCATGTGGACTAATGGTGGTTCTTGGAGTGGTTTCTAGTGTCCAATTATTTTGAATGTGAGCATTATTTTTTCTTTGAGACTTAGGTTCTAACTCTTTAGTTGATGTCATGGGTTTGAAGGTCAGTGGGGATATTTTTGGTCATCTAACTTGCTGAATAACCTAGGCATTGGGCTCCCCTGTGAACTGTTGCCCCAAGGTCAGTATTTGTCCATCAACTAGAATAACATCTTTAAAGAACTACCAGTGCATAGTAAAGAAGAAAAATTACAGATTCTCTGCACTTACTTTTCTATGAGCTAACTTTGAGGTGAAGTCTGAACTTTGCAGTTAGTGTGAGTTTACCAAGAGTCCAAATCCAGCCACTTCATCATCTGTGTAAAACCCAACAATATAAGCTGTCAGATTTCTCTTCTTATTGCACTGTGGAGGGGCTATGATCAAGTCAGGTGGTCTTTTTGGACAGGAGCTAAATAGGTTGAGATCTTGGAGTATTTCACCACAAAGCATATTTTCCTGCCTTTTACTCAGTCGTGTGCCTCTTGTCTTGGCTCTAAGATTCTCCAGTATTGCTTTTGAATTGGAAATGCCAGAACTGTGCAGGAACAGTAGCACCAATACCATTATAAAGGTAAGACAGCCCTCTGTTCCTTGTGATTCTGCTGCTTGTGTGCCATCTTGCAAAGCAAGGAAATAGTATTACTTTATGATACGGTGTATACCATGTGTATATTGCCTGGTGTGCCTCTTTTCCTGAATAAGTAGTAAATTACTTTCAAAATCTCATGAGAAATGTTTCTCCTCAAAAAATGTATCTCAGAGCATCTCTGTCTCATTGTTGAGTTTAAATGAAAAGGGGACATAACCACAGGTGGGAATGAATGTGACCTGGCCCCAAATTTTTCATCATTCAATTAATTTTTTACTAAAAACTTCTCATTTAGGCACAAAAAATGCTTTGCTAAACCCGTGATGACTTGTCAATTGTTTCTCTGTGAAGTCTCTACTGTTGTTTCAGTTCCAGAGCCTCCACAGCTGCAGATGTATATGACCATTGCTAGCAACCCTTCAACACAAAATGCAATGTATACATAAGTTGGCAAACTGGGAGCCTGGATAAATGATACAAAGAAACAACCTGTTCCATTGAATTCTGAGCAAAATATTCTAGACTTATTAAAAAAAAAAGTATTTTACTGAAAACAGTTTTTAAAAGGGGTAGTATGGTATTTATAAGGTCTAGGGTGTTAATGCCAAGTCAGAAACTCAGGAGCAGACTCTTCAGACCTTTTGCTAAATTAGATCTCTTTCTGTAAAGCCATGCTGCTTCTTTACACCTTGAAATCAGCAGTTTTTCTCTGTCCTGTCACTGTGATGGAAGTGGATCTGGACTCCGAGCATCAAGGGTTAAGCTTTTTGGAAAGTGCATTGTTTTAAGTTTCCCAGCGGGTGAGTCATCTTTCAGTGCATTGCATGAGGTGCATCAGTCATGTGGCTTTATGTCTGGGAGTCATGAAGTCACCTAATCAGATGTGACTGACACTATTTGACTTGACAAGTCACCCAGGAAAGTGCAAGAAAACAAAAACCGTATTTTTCTGAAAATTCTGGTTAAAGCTGCTGCGTTTCCCCAGGTTTTGGTTTACATTGCATTGAAGAGCATGTGATTTGTAATGGGGAGGGGAAGGGAAAATAAATGAAAAGGTTTTCTGATGGACAAACACAAGCTATCGTCATGTGGGCACAATAAAACTTATAGAGAAAATGATTTTTGTAGTTTTTCACAGGAACATAATTTATCTTTGGATCTGAGAAGCTGAAGGGACACAAGGCTTTGCACAAGGCATGAGTACATTTGTGATATAGGAAGAAACATATGTACACACAGGCTTTAGACAAGATCCACAAGAGGAATTAGACACCTATGTTACTATCTGGCAGCACATCATGTATGCTGAAGATTTCTATTTTAAAGTACAGTTCTGACACAAGAATACTGAAAAACACAGACCCATGTGTTTCATAGACCTAAGGGAAAAGGCTCCTCTTACACTAGAGTTGGTCTCTCTACTTCTGGCTCAGTGTCATGCTCAGGTCATGATACACAAAATTTTCACAGAGCTTCTAAAGTTACTCTCAGGGTGAAAGACAGCCTCTTCCTCTGCTTCTTTGCTTGAGCATCTCTGCACTGGGATATAATAATCAAAATATTTGTCTGGTTTGATGGTAAACATGGTGGTGGTGCTGGATTGATGGTTGGACTTGGTGGTCTCAGAGGTCTTTTCCAACCTGAATGATTCCAGGATTCTATATGAGTGATTAGGAGGCTGGCAGGGGTAGTTTGGCCCAGGTAGGGCCAGTGCTCCTTAATTTTAGGACAATTTTGTGTTCTCTGAGAGGGGGGAGAGCATCACCTATTCTTACCTTCGCACCACCCCGGGTGTGTTTGGATGGCTCTGCATCCACGTCTGCTGTGGGAGGTTCCTTCCCAGCCCTGAGTGTTGCCTTGTCCTCAGAAAGACCCTCTCGGCCACATCCTCCCCTGGGGACAGGAAACCTGAGCCTGGGAGCTGCAGCTCCCAACATTAGCCTGGAATGATAACGTGGCCAGTCATGTTTCCCCGGGGGTCTCTTCCAAGATACTCTTTCAAACCTGTGATCGCCCTCTCAGAGCCTCAGTATTGAGTGTCAGCAACATCCCTGATGTGTTTCCGTCCATCCTCAAGGAAAGTTAGTCACCACCCTAACCTGTCTTTTCTCCTTTTCTTTTCCCCCTGCCCCTCTTTTCCCCTCACAGCAGTTCGGTGTCCAGGTGAATCTCTGCATTCTTGGGCTGAGTTGGTTATTGTTTGTATTTTACAAACCCCGCTCTTCCAAAACCGTGGATTATTGAGATTGTTAAATATGGGTACGTCACACTTCCCAATTGATTGTTAAGGATCAATTTTGCACTTTTAAAAACTACTTCTTGGAGTTTTCCAAGCCCATTTAAATGGAAAACATACAAATAAAATGCCATCAGGTGGAAATCAAAGAGTTTTTGAAGAGGAGAGTTCAGACTCATCAGTGATAATGAATCTGGCTTACTTTTGTTTAAATCACATGGAGATCCAGACTTGTTTTAGACAAGTCTTTGACTACTCCTAAGAAGCATTGTACTATCAAAAGGAGACTTTTCAAAGTACTGTGGTTATTTTGACTGTTACTCTGACAAAAAGTTGCAGAAAAAAAATAAGGTTAAGCTTCTTGTTGCTCTTTCAGTTTCCTTAAAATGTTGTTTTTCCTGTGTGATACTGTTACTACTATCTGGGTGAACAAAGTTGTCGTGCATAAGTATTTCTGAATATTTGAACCCCAGCTTAATAGATTGAACAGCAACCTTAATTAGTCTGTGAAGTATGCAAATGGAATTATTTTTATTCTCCAAATATAATAGACCTTTCTGAATTAATTTGTATATATCCCTTTTTTTCAGGGGGGATTGTTTAATTCCTGTTTACAAGTGTTTGGCTTTCATTACTGTGGTTTTCCTGTAAGTTCTTCCCCCCCCCCCCTTTTCTTTTCTTTCTCCCATTAGAAAGCCATACTGCAACCTATTTGTTTAAACAATGATGTTTTCTCTCAATAAATCATCAGATGAGCTATTGCCTTCATAATCTTTACTTAAAAACAAAAATATCCACATGGGTGCACAGCATTTGGCTAATTAATTTCTGATAATTTGCAATGTTAACAGCCAGCTGCCAGGGACTCGTGTGAGTGTTAATCTGGGGAAGAAGCCATGGTGAAATGATTGGAGATCTGCTCCTGCTGGTTGCCAGATAAATTCTTCTTATGACAATGTCACTAGGTTAATTAATTCAATTAATGACTCCCAGTGCAATGTTTTTCTTTGTCTTTTTCATTTGCCACAGGCTGCTGAACAGGTACTCCTAGGGATGTGTTTTAAAGTTATGTCACAGATAAGGAATAATGTACCATTTTCGTGTCTAGTTCTGAAGTGCCTTAATTTTTTTAATGAAGTTCAGTAGCTGTTAATTCAATCAGAAATTAGTTTCTTTTCTGTTTTCTCTTAAATATAAGCAATCCATCATATTATTTTCAGGTACAATCATGATTTTAGGTAATTTTAAGTTTAGATACTTTTCCCTCGCTGTATAACTTTGCTCTCCAGATGCCATGAATTGGATATTTGCTTTTGCCTTTGAGAATGGGAACTTCCAAGCCAGATCAGACCTCAGGTGTGTCTACCTTATCACTCCAGCTCCAGCAATAGAAACACTCTCTGTTTTGAAGTTCAAGAAGCAGAAAAATGCCTCTTACATCCAGTTGATTTTATTTAATTAAGGAAAAAGGGAAAGGAAAAGTACTTCCTAAAGGGTCATGTGGAAAGAACCTGAGACACCCTTTGAGCTTCTTAAGACTCATCTGTCTTGAATGCTATCTTATTTTCCTGAGCAAAACTAGGAAATTTTGGAGATGGTAGACATCACTTGTTAGATTAGCTCAGATGAAAAAGTAAGTAAAGTACAGAGCAAACAGCAGAGTGAGGATGAAAATCAATTTTTGTTCTTGAGCTCCAGCTAAGGAGCAACCCAGAGGCATCATGGCACTCATCCCAGTTATGCTCTCTGTTGGTCTGGTTGTGCACTCTTACCCCTCAAACTTCCTGCAGATCACTCTGGATTAATGCTATGCATTGGTATCTGTACTGAGGTCACCTATGAACCTCTGTATTCACTCTACTGTGTTTCCCCATTCAGAGTTTTATTTTCATACCTTTCCTTGACCATGAGGTGGAAACATGTTTGAATGTGAATTCTGGGTTTGGAAACAAACCAAAGCAAGTTGGAAATCCAAATCCCACTCCCACTTAAGTTCTGCCCTGGTAGCCGTTCTGGATTAGCCCCCATTTGGTATATGGCTAAATTAATAACTTAAATCATCTGGATGACTGATTCAAACCTAGTGAATGCTGTCTCTTGCCCTGGAGCATCACAGCAACCTAAAAAACCTGGAGGGAAAATGTAGTGAGGATCAACTTGAGTTATTACCAGGAGTTTAATTCGGGCTGTTAACATTCAACAAGCTGATGAGGAATGGGTGATTGCTGATAATAAAGGTGTGCACGTGGAAAGGTGCCTCTCCCTTAAGTATCAGAGGGAGTTGCATATTTCATTTGCTCTGCAGAGGAATATCTGGTGGTTTTGACTGTATTTTTGAAGACTTTCAGCTGGCTTCACAGTAACTCTCTCTCCTGTGCCATATTAGCCTCACTGCAAGGGTCAGTCTCCTCCACATAGGTGAGCCAAGGGTCTTCAAGACTCTTCACTGCTTGGTTTGTGAGGGTCTGCTCTTCCCAAACCAGGTGCATGCACTTGACCAGCCTGTTCAGGGAGGGGAAGGAGGGGAAGAGGGGACTCTCCAGGTTCACCGCTGAGCTCTGTGCAGCCCTCTGCCTTAACAAAGCCTGCCCTGAAGTTTATGGCATCTTTTGACACTTGTTATCTAATGAAAAGACTATTATGCCCCTAAGGGGGAAATCACCATGTGCTTTTCTTTAAATTCAATCCAAACATATACTTTTTAAATAGAAACACTCTGGTGGTTCATGTCAGGGCCTTTCAGCATAAGCAGCTGCCCAGGCAAGCCATACTCGAGAAGCATCATTTGAGCTGCCATTTCCCTGCAGTAAATGCTTTCCTTTGTCTCTATGAGCTGAGTGATAGAAATCAGGATATGTAAATTTGGGCAATGGATCTTAATTATGAGCAGCAGGTGTCTGTGCAAGAGTGCTCAGGTGAGGGGGGGTACTGCAGCTACTGTGACTTGCTTGTTGTCAGTATACAAAGGGAGGGCTACAAAGCTCCAATTAATTATCCACATTAATGAGCTCAGCGACCCAAGTGAAAGGAGAGTGCCTTGTCTGCCGCTCCAATTTAGTCTTCTGAGCAAATAGTAGTTTAAAAACCAGTTATGCAGCTCAGCCCCTGAAGAGCACCAACAGACAGCAGCAAGGATTAAATTACCATGATAAACCCTGAGAAATCAATTTGTGGGAGTATAGACTATGATGAATCATCCTGTTGGAGAAATTAATTGTCTGGGGAACATTTCTTTAAGATGTCTTGACCAGAGGAGCATCTTCCCACTGTGTTGGTAAATGTGACCATCTTTGGGGAGACAACGTTGTTTACCTTTTATTGATTTAAAAAGAGGTAATTTTTATGATGAATTTTTTTTGTCAGCACAGCAGTAATCACAGTGAAAGCATTAAGGTCATGTGAGCTGGGGGCATAATTTGTGTTTAATGTAACTTGCAGATAAATGCCTGTTGGACTGTAGTGTCTCTGCCTTGTGTCTGGCCAGGCACAGGTAAGGGAAGAGAGACAGACAGGGATGGTACCTCCAGACCAAGTGCAGTTCACACCTTGCTCAGTCTGACGTCTAATCTGAGTGGATAATTCAGTTTCTATGACAATTCAACAATGACTTTTCTATCAAGAGTGCAAATATTGTACCATTTATTGAAAAATTAAGCATTATTATTCCTTTTTTTCTGAAGTTACCTGTCTGCCTTGTAAACAAACACATAAAAGCGAAGTTATACACTGTGGTCTGAGCTGATTTGAGGTCTTTATGTTGTGTGAAGGAGTTGAGGCTCTGTCCCTGGTTGTGTGATGCTGCCCTTGTCCTGGCTGTGACATACGTGAGGCTCTGCACTGAGTTAATTCAACATGCTGACCAACAGAAAACTAACCCAGAAAAGTAGCAATGGCTGAGATCTTCCTTCTTCCTCCCTTGGTATTAGACTATCCTTTACCTCCCCACCACCTCTTTTAAGGAGGCCAGTTTTAGTAGTAACAGACAGGAGCCCCTCGTGTGGGCAGTTTGGAACAATGTCACCTGAACAATATACTTTAATCCCATGTGGTGATTTTTTCCCTTCACCGGTGGGTTGAGATCTTGGGCCAGTCCTGGAATAACCCGATTTTGTTATTATACAGCTCGTGGATTAGAGTAGATTGCAGTTTGCAGCTCTTCAAGTTGAGTCATCTTCACAACATTTTATTGTTGTTGTTTTCTTCTTTTTGCCCCCTCCAACTGTGACAATATCGAAGCAGACATATGGGCCCTGATTATACATTGTCCTCCACCTTGTGTGGCCACTGTGGCTGGCACAAAGTGGGTGTTAAAACAGCATAATTCTTATGTGGCAGTGTTTTACACCCCCTTGTAAATGATTACATGAGACTCAGAGAAATAAACAATCAGCCTCAATACAACACAGTGCCGTTCTGCTACAAATTTGGGGCACTGCAGTTTGAAGAAACCAAAGCCTTTCCTCTGGAAAACAAAATCAAGCCCAAAAGAAACAAAATCTCTTCGCAACAACCCTCATGTGGAGGGAAGGCACTTGGCCTATTCACAGCAGAATAACTGGATGGGTAAACTCACGCAGAAAGCAGTATATAACACAAATAATTATTAAACAAAACATTTACTTCTCTAGCTCTGTTGCTTCTTGCCAAGCAACACTCCCTGATTTGTTTTTCAGTAGAAAACTTGTGGATACGATTGCAAGTTTACAATTGTAACTTCCTATCCGTTTGTAAACCTTTCCACGGAACTGAAGCATCTCTACTTGTTTGGAGGAAATGTTACACAATGCAGGACAAACCAGTCAAGCCACTTTAAACAGGATAAATGAATTGAAGGCTTCAAGGTGGGATCAGATGTTTATTTACATCCATTGTCTCCTTGTTTCCCACACAAATATATTCTGTGTTTAAAATTTATAAAGCTGGGCAAGCCCTTCTCACGCTGTTCTCAGTAAAATATTGCTCACTGCATCTCTCTGAGGGGCTACTGACAAATAGGCTCTTGTTGTCTAACTTTCTCTGTGCTGAGGTTAATGATTAAGTGGTTCAGAAGGTTAATTCCTGGAGATAGTGTTGTCTTTGGCTTGAACAGATGTTGGTAGTGCTTTAATGTGGTTATCAAACTCTGCTGCCCTTCATTCTTTGCTCTGTGCAGTCCTGGGTATTGTTCCCCCGTGCATTCCAGGCCCACTCTATGGAGATCCAGCAGAGCTGAACATACCATTGCATTAGGCTGCCCTTCCCGAGGTCACGCTGGATAATGCCAATATCTAGCACATAAACTGATAACAACAGGCCTGATCTTTAAAAGATCTGTAAATATTTGTATATGCATAAAGATACAGAATACCTGTCGAGGCTCTCCCTGAACGAGCTGTAAAGCCACTTGAATCCCTCCAAAGCCCCTACAGAGCAGAGCATCACCCTGTAAACCTTCCCCTCCTCCCCCCAGCACCTCACATCCTCCTCCATGATATGAATCTTAAGGGGGTGTGAAGTATTCTGTGGTGTAATCAGTACCTTGAACAGCCTGTTAAAGCACTGGGGGTTGGACCAATATTGAAGCGACGTCATTACAGGAGCTGCTGGGTATGTGCACAAATCCTTTATTCCCACATCTACTGCGTCATAACCATCCATCAGCATCTCGCTTTAGGTGGTGGAAAGAGCAGTGTCAGGGCTGTATTTACCAGCAAACATTCCTGCCCTCTCCCTACATGCTGCTCCAGACCTGCTCGCAGGAAACCTGCTGGAGTTAAGAGCATCTAACCTCACTCTGGCTGGATATGAAAATATCGTTTGAATTATTGTATTGATTTTCTTGTTATGTCTTCTTCTAGCTCGCAAATTGTGTCCAGATCCAAAGCAATATAAAGCACTGAGTTTTAATTTGGGGAAGGATTAGGGTTAATTTGAAGGTGTTAACTGGCTTATGAAGTCAGGGCATTTCTCAAGAATCTTGTGTTTCTATAATACGGAGATGAAAAAATACCAAAAGTCACAGCTGCAAAGAGGAGCTGGATCCTGTGACCAAAATACATTTTGGTATTTAAAAAAAATAGGGTGCAAAAAAGAATACAACTTTATAATTTCTATAAGCATTCCTTGAAAGAGTTCATTTTAAGCCAGCCTCGGGCTGGGATTCCTTATATTTGAATGTCAGTACTGCCAATGCCAGTGAGTGAATCATCTCGGACTTTACCTGCTCGTTATTGTTTGTGAACTGTAAATGGGGAGGAGTTGTTGTTTTTTGCTTTCCTTTCCTTACAAGTTGAAATGAGACCTGAAGCTGATGATATCCGTGTCCCTACCCAGTGATGCTGTGAGAGAAGCTTTGCCCCTGAGCTTTTGCATTCCTGATTCCCCAGTGATCACCAGTGCTGGATGGCACCATGCCCTGCCTTTAGGACCTCTGCTGCATCCTGTAGATTCAAACGTGCTGGAAAACATTGGTGTCCTTGCACATGATCACAGGCAAAGTCTTATGCCCACAACCTTTACCACAATGCAACACGTGGGTTTAACTTGTCCTCATCCTGACAGATTTCAAACATGTGCCCAGAGGCTGTTCTGGGTGAGGTGGCCCTTCAGTGTGTCAGCTTTCAGCTGTGCCATGGGGCAGACAGCAGTGAAAACTCCCAGAGTTGGAAAAAGAGAAAGAACGAATTATCACAGTAATGAAGGTTCTTCTGTGGGGACAGAGTGTGAGGTCCCTATGCCCCGTGACTCTTCACAAGCCGTTAATTTGTTTTTGTGTCAGACTGTCTTTTAGCTGAAGCTTTTAGCTTTGCTCTCCCTCATTTTACCCAAGGGTGTCTCTTTATAGAGCAATTTGTACTCCAATTCAGTTGTAATCTGCAGGACGGTCTTTTAATCTCTTTGCATTAAGCTCTTCTTTTTATTTTTATTTTATTTTATTTTGGCATTGGATTTAGTTTGAGTCTTCCTTTCTTAAAGAGAACAAAACATGGTTGTATCTCCTGAGGTTTCAGTGTTGTTCTGTGTGGTTGTGTCAGTCCAGCAAACAGCCCTAACCAGCTGGGCCCTGGGCTCCTTTGCCTTTATTTTTGGCAGCTGCATAATTTCAATCAATTTTTGTTGGCCTGTCATTGATTAGTAACTCCCTCCCACCCTGTTCTTCCCCTTCTCTCTTCCAAGTGATGGACTTGCCCTCTCTGCTTTTGCTCCTTACTTATGACTTGCTCACCGTATTAGCTGTTGGTGCTACAAAAGACACTATCCTGATTTAAAGGCCTGGTGTGTTGAGGACTGGTGGGAATTCACAGCTCTGAGGAGTTTCCAGTCTCAGGCATAAGCCTGGGAGGACATGAAGCAGCAAGGGTAAGGCTGGGGTAGATGGTCAGTCAGACTTCACTGGGCACAGTCTTTCCAAAGTGCTCCTCCTCTTCACACCACTGAAGCTGGAACTGTGATTCCCACAGATTTCCATGACAACATAGTTAAAAAGCTCCTTTTTCCATTAATAACTTACAATCTGAGTTAGGCTAAAGCTTTCTGTGCTGTTTGTTCCTGTATTCAAGCCAGGGGCCTGTAGAATCACAGAATGGTTTGGGCTGGAAGGGAACTTGGAGATCATCTTGCTCCAACCTCCTGCCATGGGTAGGGACACCTCCCACTAGACCAGGTTGCTCAGAGCATCTTGCAGCCTGGCCTTGAACATTTTTTTCAGCAACCTCACCACCCTCATAGGAAAGATCTTTCTCCTAATATTCTATCTTTTACTTAGAATCCATTCCCCCTTGTCCTGTCACTATATGCAGTCCTAAAAAGTCCCTCTCCATCTTTCTTGCAGGCTTCCTCCAGGTACTGGAATGCTGCAATTAGGTCACCCTAAAGCCTTCTCTATTCCAGGCTGAAGAATCCCAATTCTGTCTTACAGAGGTGTTCCATCTCTCTAACCATCCTGGTGACCCACCCCTGGGCTCTCATACGCTTGATCTGAGATAAGAATTCTAGTGATTTTATAAACTCCTGGAGGAATATCCTCCCCCCAGGTATTTCTGTAGAAAACATGGGATATCAGGGGGATGCCACCGGCACATCGTGCGCTGGAGGAGAAGGAGCAGCCGGGCTCGGTCCTGCCATTCCGCGCACGAACAGCAGAGAGCGCAGGAGGGCCCGGCCCAGGGAGAGGAAAAGGGGTGGAAACGGGAAAAAAGGCAGGGAATAGCAGCTTTTATGTACTTTATACAATGCCTGACACATAGAGGGAAATACAGCTAGCCAGGCAGAGCTGGCTGAGGTGCA
>JAWWMP010000148.1:16797227-16866212 GCA_035047865.1 Dendrocincla tyrannina | reverse complement strand
CAGCTTTTATGTACTTTATACAATGCCTGACACATAGAGGGAAATACAGCTAGCCAGGCAGAGCTGGCTGAGGTGCAATAAACACACCGGTTGTGTTTTTAACTCACAGAAAAATGCTGTACTCCAGATTATGATCCCCTCCAAGAGATTCATGGGTCCGTTGTCATTGGGAATGTATCAGAAATTGCACTGGCACTGCACAAGGGGTGTTCTGAGCATAAGCAGGAATATGCCACACTGAATGGATTTTAATTTCGCTGGGGCTGTGCTTTTTTCTGGTGAGCTGTTGTGCACTTCTCTGTGTCCCTTGCACCAGGATATTAATTAACATCGCTGGATCTCTGCATGTAAGGACAGCGACTCCAGAGGACGGGAATGGTTTGATTTGCATGTGTATGAATTTCAGATTGCTAGCGGCATTCCTGTGATGTATCAGTTGTAATTGGCGTTTGCAAGCTCTGAAAGCAGATGAAGGCTGTGATAAGCGTGGCTCCCTCTGAGGATGTGCCTGGTTGTCCCCCAATCCTTCAGAAAGTCACTGCTCCGCAGAGACTCATTGGTGGCTCTTGCAGAAAAGAATCCCTTGTCCCTGCCGCTGGTTTCCACCTCTTCTCTGCCTGTGGTACTTGTAAAATACATCCTCAAATGAGACTGCCTGAAAAGCAGCCCAGCAAAGATAAGAAATGATCCTCTTTGAGCTGGAGCAATTTCCCAGCTTGGTTCATCACAGAACTGCACAGATGCCAGTGCTGTGGTGGCACAGGAGAAACAAGAAAGCCAGGATGGAGAAGGGGATGTGACTTAAGTGCACAGTGACTCCTGGGCCAAGTGTCTTTTACGAAGTTGGTGCTGAGCAAAGCTTGTTCTGAATTAGAATTTATGCTAAGAAAAAAAAAGGTTATCATCCCTGGTAATATAAAAGTCCATGCTTGGCAGTTTCCC
Source organism: Dendrocincla tyrannina (assembly GCA_035047865.1). Classification (NCBI taxonomy): domain Eukaryota; kingdom Metazoa; phylum Chordata; class Aves; order Passeriformes; family Dendrocolaptidae; genus Dendrocincla; species Dendrocincla tyrannina. The sequence continues at coordinate 16,865,270 of JAWWMP010000148.1, read as the reverse complement.
ACAGTGTGAAAGAAACACAGTTTAGAAAGAGCTATTTTTGCTTTGAAGTCAAAGGAAATTGAACCCAAACCTACACCTCACAGGGCTGGGAGATGTGACTACTTAGCCAGAGCTGCAGGGCTAAGGCCAGCCCTCTCACACCACAGGAGCCTGGAAAACCTGGGAGGAGAGTTAATTAACCATCTAGCACACAGGAATGATCTTGGCGCTGGGGGAAAAAAAGCTGCTAAATAAAAAGAGCTGGTCAAGAGGAATTAGGGAATTAGGCTTGTCAGTGGAGCAGAGCAAGCAGGTCTGTAGCTGAAAAACACCAAAGGGCAAGGAGGAAAGTGTTTTCCTGAGGTTCTTGTGGAGTTTGTTGAAGGTGTTCCAGGAGGTGGGACACAGCACTGATGTTCTGCTGCGTGTCAGAGGTGATAGGAAGCAGTGACACCGAGTTAAGAGCTTGCCACAGATGAATCATAAAATAGTTTGGGTTGCAAGGGACCTTAATGATCATCTCATTCCAACCCCTTGCTAGGGGCAGGGATGCCTTCTCCTAGACTAGAATAAAGAAATTCATGTAATATTCTTAAAAAATTGTACAAAGTCAGTGAAAAGGAAAAAAAGTGAAGTACAATTAAGCAATTTGGTGGAGTTTTAGAATGGAGAAAAATACCTTCTCTTTATTTGAAGTGTTATAATGGAGCAGAAAATCTGGAAGACTTTTTTCATGACTATCAAGGCATGAGAGAAAATCCAGATTCCTTATTGTTTCCTTGGTTGCAGGTGTGAATTGTCAAAGTCAGCTAAGACAGTGGGGTATAAAGATTACATTAAGATTAAAAACCAACTAAATACTTACTGGCATCATCAGGTCCCTTTGGAAAGCCTCGCTGGCTGCAGAATGTGTATGTTGTATCTGTGCTTGCCTATAATGAATTATTTTATCAGTACAACAGGAAGCCGCACTGTGTATTCTCACACAGGCAGAGCAGGGTTTGAGGCTGCTGTTCTGAGCCTCTGTCCCACATGGACATGGGTGGCTGAACTGGAGCTTGGGGAAGTCAGCCAGTATGAGATGAGCCCAAAATAAACATGGATTTGAAAACAAGGGGAATTATTTCCTGCTACAGAAGATGGGAAGTCTCAGGTGCTGTGAAAGTCCCTTTCAGATCACCACATACTTGTGATATTCAAGACTGAGACCGGAGTGATGCCCCCATTTTTTAAAAGCCTCCTGTGCTCTAGAGGATGAAAATATTTGTGGGGTAAGGACGTGTCACAGATCCTCTTGGCTTTGTCCACGCTCCTGCGTGCGGTATTTTTCTACTTTGAAACAATGAAAGTTCACAAGAGAAATGTTCAATTAAGTGTTAAACACCCTCATCAATTCAGGGATCATTTCCAAATCTGATGGATGAGTTCAAAATCTTCAATTCATTCTAACCATCAGGCGGAAAAACAGTTGAACTCCGGAGGAGAAAAGAGCAGATAAATGCTGAAATGAACTTGCATATCTTGAAGAGGTACAGTGCACTGGAGACAGTGAGTTATGGACCTGAAAACTTCCCAAGTGTGTACTGTAAGCAGAATAATAATGCGCAATGTCTTAAGCTAAGGGTTTTCTTTCTCTGACTTAATTTTGATCCAAGTTTAAAAGGCATGGCATTTGTTTCTGCGTACACATGGAGAGAGTCTCATCCCATGCACAATTAAATTATTTCCCATGACAGTAAAAAAACAAACACTATTAAACCCAAGAAGCTAAAAAGCATGCAAATAGTAAATTGAAGAGGAAAAGCTGAAAGAGGACTTTGTGAATTCTTGGCTGAGTAATTTTTAGAATTCTCAAAAATAATGCCATTTTTAAGTTAGTTTATTTGGATAGTTAGGGTATATTTTTGATTTTTAATCTGTTTCTCACAGATGCATCCAATGGATTCATGCTGTAGAAACTTCTAGGAGAGTTTTGAATTAATGCAATGGGTAAGCCACTGAAAAGTGGATAGAAACAAATATTCATGCTTTATAATGGTATGATTCTGTTTTGTGTCAGCAGCGCTCTTAAATTCACTGTTTCTATATTTTATTAAAAATAGCTTATGTAACATGAAAAAAACCCCATCGTGGAGAATATTTTTCTGAATCCTGTCACCGTTTCCTGTAATTCTGCATTATGTATGAACAGACTCAATTGTATTTCCACTAGATTTTTAGACTCTGTTGGCTCCCATTCAAAACTTCATTTTGAAGATGATGAAGTATGAATTAAAAAAAAACCCAAAAAGACAACAAAACAAAAAAAAACCAGCAGTGGGTGCAGTGATAGCAATGGAACAATCGTATTGCCTGATAATACCCATCCTGTTAGTTTTCAGAATATCCAGTTTCCATAGCTGAACTGTTTCCATTGTTATGCAGTGATGTGATGTGGCATAAGTGAGCTATTCAAGACAGAACAGGGCTCAGTATGTTTGTTTAAACAATTTTAATAATAATAATTTTAATATAAAAACGTCTCTCAGATGCTGAATGGATTCCCATGAAGAGAGTATCCATACTGTGCTTAGGGTTATATAAAAAAAGGCCAGGAAATATCAAGTGACATATCCAGGTTGATTCAGGGAGCTGGTAAAGGACCTATGAACTGAGCCTAAATTTAGTAAGTCTCAGGGTGCAGCTCCATGATGCATCTGAGCTGCTAAAAGTGTGGAGCCAGCTGAAAAAGGGGATCTCATTTCCCCTCTGCCAGCACTGGTGCTTGTTGACCATTCACTGAGCCATTTCAAGGACTCCAACAACCCAAAATCCCAACTCACCCCTCCTCCTAGGAGTGGGGGAAAGGAGCAAAGGTAAGACCACAGGGTTGTCGTCACTTTTTCCTCCTGGGTCTTTTTGGATTCTTGCAAAAATCTGATGATGCTGAGTGAGCCTGTACCGACACCAAAGACCCAGGGCAGCAGAGGTCTGAGCACTAAAAGAGATCCTGCTCTGCTTCCCACCACCACTTCTCTCCTTATTCTGGTTTGCTTGGGCCTTGCACGAGCCCAGCACGGCTGCTTGGATTGCACCCTTGAATTCCTATAATACATCAACAGTGATATGCAGTGAACTGAATTTCTCCTTATGGTCTAGGTAGAGTGAAATAAATAAATTGTGGGTACTTGCAGGTAACTGCAGTTGGCAGAAAATGGCATTCATGGGATGTATGTAACACTTCCTATCACTTGTCAGCCCTTTAAAATAGCAAACTTCACTAGTTGACCCAAATGTAAGTACTAAAAATAAACAGATCAGCAACACTAGGCTTGGTTTTTACAGAATAAAAGGCTTCTGTTATTTTCAGAGCCTGATTTTTTCATTTCCCTTAATACGCTGACCTTTCTTTACTGACCTGCTTATTAGTAACACTTACTGTTGGGAGATTGTAATGTTGCTGAAAGCACAGAAAATACAATTCCTCTAGCCATTAATCCTTGTCTTGATGCTACCTCCACAGTACAATGCCTCTCTCTTTTACTCCTGGCTTTTTTTCTTTCTCCTTTTTTATCCCTTCTGTTTACCCCAATGTAGCCACTCCACGAGGTAATTCCTTTTGTGGACAAGCTTGCTGCAAACTATCTCCTATTTACACTGGCTGCAATTTTCAATTAAAGACAAGAACTTAACTTTAGTGGAGGGTCCTATAGAAGCCACAGAGTCTGGCATTTGGGACTTAGATTTGCTTTCCCAGCTTGAGACTTTGAAGTTGGGAAGCTTGGGAGAGTGCCTGGATGAGGGGGTAAAGTGTCTTTCACATAAGAGCTTTAAAGCAGAAAACATGTTAACCCAAGTGCTCTGAGGCTAGGGGAAAACAAAAGGGAAGAAAAATTTCATGCAGGAATGATGTGTAGACCTGGTACCCAGAAACATGATTTAAGGAAAACAAGTTGCTGAATTGCCCTTTGTACAGTAAAATAATGTCAGCAACATAAAAACTGGTCTTCTTCTAAAGAATATCTCTAAGGTGTCCAGTCTAAACCAATTAGGCTTTAAGCAGAAGGCTGTGAAATGCCGCTTAACATGCTGGTTTTAAGCTTATAAAAACCAATTGGAGGGAGAAGGAACTGTAAGGTTTTTGTTTGCTAAGTAAGCAAGACACACGAGAAATTATCGTCAGACAACGAGAAGAATTTCATTCTATAAAGTTCCCCTTACAGTCTCTCATTTAACTGTGTATATTTGAATAGTTGAGCAGACTGCAAATCAACTTTTTATTTAAAAGATGGCTTATGCCATTTATTTTATCTGTACTTAAGACACTATATCACAAATAACCAGTGAAGATTTTCTGACTATATGAAGTAGTATGTGTGTGTATATATATATATATATATGTCTTATAGTGGACAGGAAACAATCCTGACTACTTTTGGTCCTGTGAGGCCCCTGTTATGGATATACTCAGCCATAGAACAGCTATATCTAAAACAGCCTTTTTTCAATTTATCTGCCAGCTAATCAAACTTTAAAACCCCTACACGTTGTCTGATAATTACAATTAAATCATGTAATAACCAATGGATAAATATATTACTTGAACACACATGCAACGCTATGTTTAACAGTTTTTATCATTATTTTGAAGCATCCAAGAAGATCAGGGTCTGAAAAGTTTTAAATCTGAATTATCTTAACTACTTCTGACAAGTTTATACATGAGAGACATCGAGGCTGTGTGTACTACTTGCTACTTTGAGTTTCGTCCTGGCTTTCTGTTTGAAAGATTCCAGCCGAAGTGAAATCAACCCACCCTTTGCTGATTTCCAACATTAGACATGTCCCCAGCTTTTTTATTTTATTTTTTTTTTTAAACCTTGCTTTCAGACTGACTTTCTCCCAATTGAAATTCAGTCCCTGAATGGTTGGTTTTTTCCTTACTTCTAAACGTTGATAAAAAAGGGTTTTCTTCACTCCCTCAATTTGATGTGACAGGGCCCTGACATGAATAATGGACGTATTTCTTTCACAGGCAAATCAACTTAATTTAGCATGCTTTTATACTTTCAATAGCAAAGCCACAAGCCTGTAAATTCCATGAGATCCTTTAGGTTTGCAGAAATCTTTAGAATTAGCAGAAAATGTATAAAGTAAACAGCACTTATTTTGTCAAAATACTTGAATAACTTTTATACAGGAGTTAGAGATGAATATATCACTGCCTAATCAGATTGTGATTTACATGCAGTTGAGGATGAGCTGCCCAGGCTCAGCCTGCCCTTTTGCTAAGGGAGAAAAGAAGGGTAGAAGGACTAAATCATCACAAACATTTAATAGAATTAAAATTCCAAACTCTCTTCTGAAGGTGAAGGAGGAAAGTGGAATTTGAAGAAGAGGTTTATGCAACAGGGGTTATGTCAGGAGAACCCCATTCTCTGCCCATCTCTCTGGACAATTGCAGTTGAAGTATTTGCTGCTTTGCACAGGGTCCTACTGCTTGAGAAATGAGGATAGAAAAAGAGTATTATTTACTATTTACACAGGAGAAAGAGTGACCAAAACAATCTGCCAGCTTTAGAAAATATCCTGTGTATGTGCAGCCACGTGCACTGGCAGGTATTGTTTTAGGGGGGTCAAACCTGGGGCCCTGCATTGCTGTTATTGTCATTGTTTTATGTGCAGCAGCTCCATCTCTGCCTACAGAGATGCTGGAAAAGGTGTGTTAAAGTGTTGCTATGAGATTTGCTTTATGTTGAACAAGCAGCATAACCCCTCTTTGAAGCTTCAAGGAGCAACCCCTTCGTTATATGGTTTCAGGATGGACCAGAACTGACTGGTACCTCCCTTTTGACCTGCTATAAATCTTATGTGAAGCCAACAAATGCAAGGGTGAGCTCTGCTCTTTTCCCCCACAGAAATCCAAGGTCTGGGAATGAGGGTAACTTACTCAGCTTGCCCTTTTCACCATTAGGACTCATGTCCCAGCACTGCTGCTGATAGAAAGCAGCCTGGTAACACTATCAAAGGAAAATAGAGGTTAATTCTATTGTCATTACTTATTATTGTAACATCAAGCAGCTGTAACAGCTCATTCATTAAAATATCCTCATAGTGTTGATAGTGTATCAGTCAATAGTAAATAGGTTGGCTCGAGGTGTACAAACTTCTACTGCTAAAAATCATTCTGCTTGCATAACAGAGTTGAAAAAAAACCCTTCCCTTTCTTTGTAGTATTACATAAATAAAATAGAAGCTAGTTTAAAAAAGGATCTTCTCAAATGAAATGCTACTTGACTCTAAGCCATCATACTGGGTAAGAAAGAAACCAGCCCATCCAGATGTTCTGCTGCATTCAGCCTTGCTTTGCTAGATGTAATCAGGTTCCGTGGCTAACGGGATCCCACATACCTCCAGGTCTGTCTGTAATAAGCAGTTAATCAGCCAATTAGGGGAACCAACAATTACAAATTGGGAAGAAGAGGAAAAGGAAAGAAGAAGGGGAGTGAGTCAAGGTAGGCTGCAATCCCTTTGAAAAGGTTTCTAACATTAACTCCTAAAGAATTATGTTCTATCGTACCTTGACTGATTTGTTTTCCCCCTTGCTCCCCCTTCCCCTTTTCCTACTCATTGGGTCAGTTAATTGGCTGATTAACTAGCAATTACCTCTGGGACCAGCTCTATATAGGGTCTCTTTTAATCTAGAATTTTATTGACAAAGGCACCAGAGCAAATTCATCTCTGGTGTAAGCTTGTTGGAGTGAATGGACTGACACTCAGGACAAAGTTGATCCATTGTATCACAAGGCACTGTGTTTTTAAAGCATTTGATTAACCCAGGACTTTAAAAATTACATTCCTTTTCTGCAAAATCTGTTCATTTTGGGTAGAAGAGGGAACAAGAGCTTGTGAGGGAAGTCAGTCGGGTGGCCAATATCTGGAGCAGAGACATCCTCCAGCCCCTGGCTCTGTGAAATGATATAACAGCTGAACAAGGTGACACCTCCCCTCTCTCTCAGGCTGGCACTGTTGCAGTCTTGCTGGCACGGACTTTTTCCTTAGCATGGGCACAACGATTAATGGGCAGCCCCAGAGGGTAGGGGACATTTCTTATCCTTGGCCACAAAGCCTGGTATGTACAGCTGACCTGCTCCAGCTAGGGGCAGGTGTACCTAACAGGAACTGGGGACTCAGTATAGTGCAGCTCAGCTGTACCTGGCCCATTTCCATTCCTCTTCGGACCATCTTGTACATCACTTTCCTTCTCCTTGCCCCTGCACTTCTGCTGGCTTCCTGCAGCCCTTTGAAGGGTGTTTTGTGCTGTGGGAATCGATCCCAGTGCATTTACTGCAGTGCTTTAGGCACCAGAAAGCTTAAATGGGACATTGCAAATAGAAATCCTTTGTTCTTGCATGTGCCTGGGTATTCTGGAGGGTGCTGTTGGGCTGCTCTTCAGAGGAGGGGAGTGCTGAAGGAGGTGGACCATACACACGGTTACCAGGCAGTAGGGAAAGCATGATACAGGAGTGGATGGAGATCCTGTTTTGGGAGAACTCAGACCAAAGAGCCAGCTCTGGACATTGGAGCCAAAAGGCAGAGGATCAGATTATTGAGGGCTCTGGCAAATTCCCTAGAACACTAGGACCTGGCAGGAACACATCCCTCCCTGCATGAAAGGAGCTCTGTGTTTTAGTTTCAAAGAGTGCATGGGTTAAAGATAGGCAAGCCTGGGAAGAGAACAGCTTAAACACAAGGAATATGGGCTATCTGTGGGGAGGGGAATGAAAGAAGGACTGTCTTTAACCCATGGTATGCAAGGACACAAAACCCTGCTGCTGGGTGCTATTTTCTAGGCAGGCAGATGGGGCAGTAGCAGTTTTAGCAGCAGATCTGTGTCTACCATCCTGTTGGTGGTGCTGCAGATGTTGCAAGGAAGAGTGCAGTTGGGGCAAAGTAGTCCTGCAAATTTAGAGACAAAAGACAAAGATGCAAGTCATAAAAATGATCATGGGTATTTTGTAGAGGTAGAGGGGCAGAGGTGGCACATACAGTTGCATCCTGCCCTCCTGCAGCCATGCAGCAGTTCAGAATCAGTGCACAGTGGGTGGCATTTCTGTAGGCAGCTCTGCCAGCTGGAAGCATCCCTGTTTCTACCTGGAGGTCGCCTCTGCATGGGTGTTCACTCTCAGTCCTGTGGTGAGGGCATAATGTGAACATTTTGTTGCTCAACAGACAAAATTGTCCTGTCTGTTCCAACCTATCTTGTTAAAAATTTTTATGATACAGGTCCCTAAATAATGCTGGCATTTTTGAAAAGGCCATGTCCTTTCAAACTTCTGCACAGTAGTGCACTTGAAATGAAAGGAGGTTTGGGTTGAAAAAAGAAAAGAAAAGAGGGTGAGATCACTTTTTTTTCATAATGAAAACATGCTATCTGGTTCAGGGAGTAGCTGAAAAAATCAGTGGGAGAAAAGTCTTATCATAATTGGTCTCCTTGCAAAAGACACTTGCTTTGCTGAAAAAACTGTTATAGTGCTAAGAAACTTCTAATGCAGTTACCAGGATCTGAGGGATGTGGTCATCAGAGGGAGAGACCAGCTTTGCGTATCACTGAAGTAAATTCAATCCCATAAGGTATTTTTGAGTCTGAGAAAACACCTGATACCCAGTTTACATGTTAACTAGAGAGAAGTGCATTTGCATGTCAAAAAAATGGTGAAACCTGTTCCTGAGATCCAAAGTCAGCACAAACCTGTCACTTTGATGGTCACAACTCTGGATTTCCCTGGAACATAGCTCATCCTAAAGCTAGCCATCTGTCAGTGTTGTGGAGGGACTTAGTGGAGAATTTAGCCAGAAACCATGTGGGTTACTAAAATAACATTCCTGTCTTTCATGCTGAAGGGTTTGGAAGCCTCAGATTAAAGGTAGATATCCCTTAGATGTCAAAATTACTATAAATGGTGTATGAGCTGCCTTGAGACAGGAGGCCAGACTAAATAACCAGACTAAATGATCTTTACAATGGTTCTAAAGCAATACATATTTGCATTATAAATTAAGATCCAAATTTACAGGCAGCAACAATAATACTGTTACTGGCCATGAATGCAGAAAGGAAGTGCAGTCAGAGAGTCAGGACTGGACTAGAGGCTGTGATCCATCTCAGCAGTGAATGTAGGAGCAGGTGCTTCTTCATTCCATCTTCCTCCATCTGTGCTCTTTCCACAAACCATTTGCAGAGGGTATGAAGGGAATGGATAACAGGTCCAGGAAAACATCCCAGAATCTGATAAAATCAACAGGATTTCCTGTAGGCTAGAAATGCTGTTGAGGTCTATAAGCAAGAGGTGGGTGCTATGCTGGGCTATTCCCTTAAACATTCCAAGTCTTCTATCCTTGTAAAGGGAATGAGGGAAAAGGGATTCTGTGTAAATTGCTTAGTAGAAGACAAGCTGGAGAAGGCATTGTTAGTCTTCTCTAGTAAGACACCAGTTTGGGGCTTTCTCTGTCTAGGAAAATGCACATGTTAGAGCTGATAAAGATGGGGTTATTTATTACAGCTTTTGAAACTCTGCTTGTCATAAACTAGAGAACTGCCATCATGATGGGGAAAAAGTGTGGTCAGTGTGTTTTTGAGATTTGCTGGAGAAATAAGGATGTGGATGCAGTGTGTAAAACCAAAAGGAGTATCTTTGTTTATCCTATTCTTATTTCCTACTCATTTGATGTCTCCTAATGTGCAGCTTTCAATAGTCTGATGGGGTAGAGGAGTTGGGTCTTTAACCTGTGCTAGTCTGTACCTACACGGTGTCATCAAATAGGTGCTTGAGTGAAAGTGGCTTCCTTTCAAAGGCGTGGAAAGGCAGTTTCTCTTCCAGTTCTGCACTGGGGCTCAGGCAACTTTGGTTCACTGCTAAATATGGATTAGACACGTAAGGCATGACAGCTTAAACAGGCAGCCCATCATAACAGAAGTAAAGACATTACAAAGCAGGACAATGGGACAAGAACTGTCTGATTTTTAGTTAATCAACCAGTTCACCCCTTGGACTGTGTGCTGTGCCTCTGTCATGCAGCATTTCTTGCCTTGCCAGGATGCTGCCCTCTCCCATTGATGCCAGAAGTGACCACGATAATACAAACAAGTTTGGAGTAATGATAAACTGTCACCTTTAAAATATTTAAAACTACAGAAATCCAGTTCTTCTGTTTTCCTTCTTGTGCCCTCATGCATCACTGTACAGGCTCTGAACAGATGAGCCCACGATTACAATGTTGTCAGGGCCCTGCTAGTTTTCTAGTTCATATCCTTGTTCATGCTGTTTGCTAAGTACTTGTTCACTGTGACAGCTTTCAGCAAAACAGAACACACTGAATGCTTCTTTCCAAACAGCTCTGTCCTGCTGGGCTCCAAGTGAAACAAGCCCTTCAGACTCCATCATGTGAACTTTTCATAAGGAACAATCTCCTTTAGACAATTCTTTTCAGAGATACTACCCGTGAAACTGGGACTTGGGGATGAGGTGACATCACAGCCTTCTTCCTCTGGCCAGGGTCATGGCCACCAAAGTTGTATTTGTTAGGAGGCCTCCACATGGTATGGTGCATGATTTCCTTAATTGCCTAATGTTTCCCAATTTTAAAAAAAAAGATCTTCAACAACTGGAGAGTGTATTTTAGTATATTTTCTTTTGAAAGAGAAGCAAAGGCTTTTTGTGCGAACAGTAAGATCCTGGGTTGTGAAAATCAGAACTGATTAATGAAAACATAACTCACATGCAGTTAAATTTTAAAGGCAGATGTACCAGAGCTGGTGGACCAAAAAGAGAGATTTTTGCTATTTCCCTTGTTGGTGCCTGTACCTTGTGCCATCCCCCTATGGCTCATCTTGTTCTGCTTGGTAGCAGTTGTGTAGAAACAAGCAGGAGGTCTGAAGAACAAGGCGAGGTGTGTGTGTTCTTACTACTGAGTTAGCACATAAAGAGGGGGAAAAGGGCTGGATGAGAGAGTCTGGGAACATGCAAAATGTTTGTTTGCACTCCCCCAGAAAGAAAGCCCTCTGGTTCTCCTGCCACCTCACTGCTGAGGAGAGACCTTAGAAAAGTACCAGCACCTTTCCAGGAGGTGGAGGTTGAATTGATGAGCCATGAAAAGTGTCCTAATCCAACTGACCACCATCCCAAATATCAGCCATGCATGGGCAATGTAGGAAAAGCAATGTGGTAAAAGCACCAGAGAAACAGTCACATGGAAGAAACTGATGGGAAAGAAAAGTTTCAGGTGTATGATTTGATGCAGAAAATAGTCCTTCTGGTAGTGGTGTGTCCCACTAATATGGGAATGGAGCATTTACATGGTTTTGTGCTTTTAACTATTCTTGGTTCTGTAAGAATAGGAAGAAAGATCTCTCTTGAGTGACTTAGTATTTTATATTGATTTTTCTTTCTTTTTTTAAAAATTTTTATTCTGTATGAAAGAACTGTCCTTCTGCACTGCATTGCAAAACAAGAAGATAACCCCAAAATGGATTAAGAAGGCATTGACCTTAAATAACTTAAAACAAAAGCTAATTGGAAAACAAATGGAAAAAAATGTCCTTCAACCCCAAGTGGTTTTTCGTCCTTCATGAAAACACACCAATAGCATGTTAACTGCCTCTTGGTGAAATTTGTAGCTGAAAATATTTTGTTTATCCAACCTCAGTGATGAAATCTATCAGAACTATGAGCTCCAGAATGTGTCTTTCCCTTAACACAGCTGTATATCATAATATTTTCTAACTCAGATGGCATTTTTTCCATCTGTGCTTCTGTAAATGTTTGCTTCCAAACAAGGTTTAATTTATCTGGCTGAGTCACTGTGTGGGCCAGAAAAAGGTAAAGGGCAAGTGATTTATATGAAACTTTTGTCTACAACATGTGTGCTCTTTAAGATATGTTCTGTAGCATCTTTGGATGAAATTAATTGAACAGACTGAAAAAATACGTTTTGTTATGTCCAGCAGTAGCAATTTGGTTTTCTCATCTGACTTCCTATAAATCCTCATTCACTTTCAGTCAGGTCAGGGAATTCTACCACTCATCTGTGTATCTGGCCAGTAATTCAGGACTAAAATGTGTAACACCAAAGCAATAGTCTTTATTCCACATATTTCTAAATATTCATAACTGCTAGAAGTTATGCATTTTGCATGCAGAGTTCTAGACGAAGTTAGTAAAAAGCTGGGGCAGGCTTGGTGCAATTCCACAAGTTCCTGCGTTAATTTGTGCTCACATGGAGTTGTCCTATTGTTACTAGTGGGAACCATTCTTCTTTCTAACTGCATCCTACTTGATAAAAAAACACTTCCATCTGCAATTTCACAGGTATTTCCATGCCCAAGTAAAGGAAGAAGCTTTGAGGCCAAATTTTAAAGATGCTGAGCAGACGATAACTCTGCTACATTTCGGTTGAGGATGTACTTGTGATTCCCTCATTGATCTGGAAAAGGGAGACCGTCTTCAAACCCAAGTATTTATGGCTGTTTAGTTTTCACAACCTGGCACCACAGTGCCATGTAATTCCCAGTGAGGGCATTGGGAGTTTTTCTTACTGTAATTTTAGATTTTAAAGTCATTTTAGCAACAGTTACTGACTAATAGTTAATATTGCCAAAGAAAAAAAAAAAAGACGAGGAAAAAAAGACCTCTGGAGAGTCACAGAATATTTACAAATCAAATTGCTTTAATGTCTGTTTTAATTGTAATCATATGAAATCATACTTGATGTTAATAATTTTACTTCAGAGTGGTTTACCTTAAAATGCTCATCATATCCCGTGCTGTCTAGTTCACATTCACCTGGGGTAGCCAGTGATTACCAACTAATTTCGGGGCCAGCCAGGTGTGGAAGTTAGTCATACAATTTTGTCTGTGCAGCCTGTGGCTGTGTTTTGCAGGACCTCACAAATAACAACCAGCTTCTGCCTATTCTTTTGTCCTTTAAATTCATATCAGACCTTACACAGAGGAAAGGAGAGCAAGAAGAGGAATGTCTCCATGTGGGAGAACTTGAACACTGAGTTATCTGCAATCCTGTACTGCATTTGCTCATGCTGTGTGGAAAAACATAACTTCTGTGCTCGACCATTTTCGGGTAAAAGTGCATATCACAGGCTTAGGTTTCAAGTGCAGGCTGCAGTAAACACAAACAAACGTGGTATTCATTCAGCTGTGGTTTCTCCCATTCACTCCTCCACATTCTCTCATCACTCTCAAAAACGAGAAACGCACGTTTCCAAGTGGGGGGATGAGTGGGCGCTGGGATTGAGCTTTTTCTATGCAACCCTTGCTTTTTCACGATTCATTAAACCCTTTCTCCCTCGCGTGTAATTGGACCCCTCTCATTTACATGCATGAGGGATGCATAACTCTGAGAGAGGTACTGTGGTCAGGAGCAAAAAAAAAAAGGGAAAAAGAGGAGACGGCCCTTGGGCCAGGGTAAGGAGGCACGGGAAAACTTGGCCAGAGCAGTCGTGTAGTGGTGTTGCCTCTCTGGAGGGAGCGAGCTGGTCCTGCTGAGCAGTGCCAAGGCTGTGCAGGGAATGGACTGAGCTGGGAAAGCTTTGGGCTGCCTCAACTGACCCTGGGGCTGGGTCTTCAAACCCCATCTTTGCAGTTTCCTCAGCTCCCTAGAGAAGTGCTGCTCTGTGTCCTCTGCACAGTGACACCTGATTAATTAATTACATATTGCTGATAGAGCCTTCCCTGCTATGCTGCAGCCTCCAGAGCTTAAATCCCAGCTACTGAAGTTGAACTGGCAGTTTTAGGGAGGTGGAAGCAAAGAGCCTCTGCTTCTCCCTTCTTTCGCACTGTGGAAAATAACTTTTTGCATGCAACAGATTTTTCCTTGCAGTGTCAGAAGTTTAGGCAGCTTGTTCTTTCCATTCATGGTGGGGAAAAGTCCCCAGCCAGAAGGTGACATACTTTAACAGGCTTTTTATACTGCTGAATTTCTACTTAGAAAAGTGCATCCTGTGCGTAGTAGAAACTGCTCCTCTCTTCCTCTGCACAGGCTCTGTTTAGCTCATCTTTACGCAGCTCTTAAAGTTGCTGTGGCAATGTCAAGTTATATCAAAAAAATTCCCTAACATGATGTCTCCCACTAGCAACTCTTGATTTATCAGTAAGTTGGGGATATAGTCAAGTTTGTTAAGATCTAGATACTGAGCAGCAAAGCTTACTTTTTAAGCTGTGGTTTTGACTTTGTAAAGCACAGGCCAGACTGTGTGTGTGTATGTAAGATAAAACATTAGGCAGTGGTACCTGCCCTGCAGGAGAAGGAGCTCTGCCTGTTCAGGAATACCTGCTCTCCTCTGCCCAGGCAGCTCTGCCTGTGGCTGCGCTTTCCAGCTCTCCCCCAGAGGGAACAGGCAGGAATTAGACTTGTCCTGGTTAAAAGAACACAAGTGGCATTTGCTGATTGGTACTGTGGGCAAAGTGTAAATATCTTCACATTTCAGGGGAATTTATGGCAAGGGAATCTGCATGGCATGGAGCCTTAGTAATTTAATTTTAGAGACAACAGTTGGCTTTACATTTCTCAAGAGATGATGTTTTATGGTGGTAATAATTTGGTAATTTTTAAACTTTTAACAGGAAACAAGGAATGTGATATTACCCTTAGTGTAGCACTTGGAACTGTGTATCTTGTTAAATGTTGACAGTCATTTCAGATTCTGTTTTTAAACTTTTATTTTTCTAATAATTTTTTATAAAGTAGTTGAGTACATTTGATGGAAGAAAATATTTAAACACTCTCAGTGCTAATATTTGTTTTCATGTTGTCAATGGGAAAAGTTTTTAAGGAATGAAATAAAAAGCATATATAAATATATTAATGAGCGTTTCTTCTAAGCTCTTACTTTATATGCTCAGGCCCATCTTTTAGCTTAACTTCTATTTAAAAAGTTGAAAGAAACGAGGAAATCCCTGCAGAGAACAGCCAGCCACACTTCTGAATTTCAATGCGTCCTTCTAGACGAGCGCCCTTTTTTTTTAAAATGGTAAAGTTGTTGCTTTAATCAGGAGACAATCCTTATATATTAGTTGTACTGGCTTATAATTGTAAGAGCTAAATGATACACAAAACTGGATACACATCTTTGCAGGCCGATTAATGGGGAGGACTGAAAGCAAAAGTAAACACTAACCTTGCAAAATAAAAGAAGTTAAAAGATAAGTGTTAAGGACCTTTTCCCTTTTTTTTTTTTTTTTTTTTTTGGAGAATAAAACAAGATTTAGTAGCTTTCCACTTAATTTAAATGAAAAGAATCGCTACCTTACATATTGCACTGATAATGCGGGGGAGAGCGAAAACAAAACCGTCTTTGTAGCACTGACACCTCCTTTAGTTGTTGTGAAGAAACTTTTCCCCTCGGTATCTACTAACCAATTCTAATTAATGCTGCACATTCCTCCACTGAAATCATTTAATGCATAACAAGGGGGTGGAAAAAAAAAGAGAGTGAGCGAGCGAGAGAGAGAGAAGAAATTCTCAATGCTGATGATTGCCCTGTTCGAATTATGGGAGTGAAAGCCCGGGCCCCCTAACCTACTGTCTATAAAGCAGAGCTTTGAAAGAGAGCTGCGACCTACAAAAGCTGTCAATCTCCCGTGCCCCGAAAGCCTGGGTTCACATGGATTCCAGTGACAGCCCTCCTCCCCCACACACAATACATCAATCTGTCTCTCCCCCGAGCACCCACAGCCCATTGTGTGAGCCGCAGGTGCCTCATATAGCACCCATGGCCACCCCCGGCCCCCCGAGGACAGCCTGGACAAAGGGCTCGGGCAGATGGGGTGGGTGTCACAGGGGATAAAGGGGGTGCCCACGGCCACTCAGGGTTTAACTCTTTTTTTGGGGTGTCTCTGCTTCAAACTGGCGTCTTCCATCCCCTTTGGCAAGCGTTGTCCGGCAGTGGCAAAGGGTATTTGGTGCTCAGATCCTGGCATCTTGAAAAAGTGGCTGTTGCAAAGGGATGGCAGCCTTTGTAAGGTATCAGTAAATACAGAGGCGGCAGCTGCTCCTGCCCAGGGATCTGGAAAGGAGCCTGAACTCTCTCCCCAACATCTTAATGGGCAAACAAGCCCTGGGGATGTGTCTGCTCTGAATTACCTGGCTCTGTTTGGCAGGAGAGCAGGGTGGGCACCCAGCTGTGCAGACACTGAAGGACAGTCCTGGAGGGCTGTGCTGCTGATGGCCCTGAAAGGAACTGACTGCCCATCTGATCGGGGCATTGCCCACTGAAGGTCTGGCCTGTAACAGTGTTCCAAGGTTTTCTGTAGATCTTGAGTAACTGTTTTGTTGTATGGAGTGAAGGTTTTTCTCTTTCTCCCCTATTGATAGAACCTAGAAATCGGAGTTGGGGATAAGTCTCTGTGATTGTACAGGAGGACATTCCTGCCTTAAAAGAATTTAGTGGCAATGGTAATATAGATGATAAAGAAGGTCTGCTAGTGCAGTGTTAAAAGTGACACTTGTTCATCTTCTGCTGCTTTCTGTGCCTGACTGTGAATGAGTCCTGTTTCCCTCTGCAGTACTAAGTCAGGTTTGAAGAATCCAGATAACCATGGGGCCTAATGTGATAGGAAGCTGCACAAGTAGACTGGGTATGGAGCAGAGGAAGCTCATCCATGTACAGGCTGTTGCAAGTGGTGCATAACTGGCTGTCATTGTTGTTCTTTTCCCAAAACTTAGAACACAGGTCTTCTAATCTCCTTCAGTGGAAGTACATAGTCTTCTCCTGAGTAAATCAAGAAGTCTTGTAATTCTAGTCCTTTAATAACCTTACCTTTACTGAAGTCAAAATTTGCAAGAAATAAACTTGCTTCAATTCCCTTTATATATATATAAACAAAAAACCCTACACAAACAAGCAAGCAAACAAAAATTGACAGCACAGGCTTGAATTCTTGAAGTTCCTTTCCAGGTGATTTTGTTCTACAATGTCCCAGGGAGTCTCCCTTTCTCCTCAGCAGTGACACAGCTCCATTATTGCAGAGCTGTACCCTCACCTGCAGGTTTTGCTGGGTGGTGGGGACATCCCCGAGCTCAGTGGCACGGCTGCTCCAGCAGCATGACTCCTGCAGCACTGAGATGAGTGCAGGCTAATTGCTGAAGTATTTCCTTTGCATTTGGTGAGGTTCTGCTTCAGTGGTTACAAATTAAAGTGACACTGCAATTCAAGTCAGCACAATGAAATGATGCTCTTACTGCTTTGATCTTGGTCCTTAGATAGATAACTCCTTAAAAATAAATAAGAAAAACTAAATAGGAACCGCTGACTAATTTGGTACTAAGCATCAGTCAGAGATCAAAAATGTCTACGTGCAGAGCCTGGTTGTAGGTGTGATGATAACATCTGTAGGTGAAGACAGGGAAAAATCATCTGGTTCACCTGAAGCCGTTAAGTGTGTTCCACTTTGTTGGCTGAAGAGCTACATTTCAACTATCATTTCATATGGGTGTTTTAAAAACATCAGCTTGAGCTTGAGGCTGGGAGAAACAGCAGTGCAGCACAGTCCAAGCTATCCAGGTGAGCCTAAAAAGGTGTCAAACTGTTTGGTTAGATTTTATGTAAGGAAAATATCACAGATGTAGGATGCCAGACTGTTGCAGTGATGCAAGGAGCTGAGTGTATGAACAGAAATGGTTCCATGGCTGCTCACATTTTCTCAGTTTAAACTGACAGAGCACCTTCAGGCAGATTTTGATCCTCCTGCGAAAATACTTGACAAAAGTAAATTCACCCTGGTGTGCACTTGGCAGTTTCTTACAGGATGAGAGCAAATGATCCTGTTGTCTGATATTTGTGGCTTACTTAATTCTCTTTCAAGACTCTGTAAAGATTAGAGGAGTGTATTATTCAGTGTATCGGAACACAGGAAAGCTTAGTTGATTCAAGTTGAGCTTTATTTACAACAGGTTCCTACTGATGTCAATAGTAAAAATTCTCTAGCTTCAAATCTAGGTCCAAGTCTTAAATTGGAGTCTTACATCAATTCTCATCGTCATTTCTGGGAATGTTGCTGTCTAGTAGTAGCTTTTGTTTCCTTTTCAAGACTGAGCCAGCTCCAAAGTACCTTGAAGACTCAGTGTTTAATACAGTTCATTAAAGCCAGGTACCTCCAGCCTTTTCTGGGACAGGGCAAGCATGCAAAACAAAAATTATCTGGGTAGCCTCATGTTTTTCTTCTTAACCTCAGTCTTAGCTTTTAAATTCTTGTGACCACAAATGACATGGAAATGTTTCCCCGAAGCCAGAAGTTCACCAAAGATTTTTGAGAGCCAATCTTGCCTTGAACAGGCAAAAAAAACCCAAACCCTGAAGTGCCTGACCTCTCTGCCATGATTATCTGCACAAGAAGTCAGGGTCAGGCAAGCCTGACTAAACAGTGCTCTGAATCAAGCTTAGTCCTGAACTAAAACACCTTAGGTGAAGCTTAAATCTATGCCTGGTACAGGTAAAGGTAGCCTAAATATGACACCTCTCTTTGAAGGTGGCTGCTATCACTCAAAAATAAAGAAAAACCACGAGGCAAGGTCTTAAAAAGATCTATCTGCTTCTTTCTTATATAAGCAACCTCTTACACCCTCAAATCAGAAATAAAGGCAACAGCCTGGATGCTAAGGTGAGCTTACTAAGATCTGATGTACGATTTGCAGTGAGGAAAGTGGAACTGAGCTATGGAAGTGATTCATTACCTGTGCATTCAGCCCCAGCACAGTGTTGCAGACAGTTATTCTGGGCCTTAATTGCCTCTGTTAACATCATATTCTAGAGCTCATTAGTGATAAACAATGTGTATTAATATCATTCAGACAAGAACTAAAGATTAAGGTGGAAATCCATTTGCTGTGATGGCCATTAGTCAATTCAGAGCTGTTGAATGATGCTTGAGAGTCTAATATGAATTGGGAGAGTCAATATTTCATCAGGCAGATCCTCTCATCCTCCTGTGTAAAGTTCTTTGTGGAAGAAAAAGTTACTTAATGAAAAGTGCATGCTTGAAAAGGACACATACTCAGTATTGCCCTATTGGTCTCCTCAGCAGTTTAAATCCTAAAGAGTGAATAAGGCCAGTCATGGGTTTGGTGGAAGCATGTCTTCATCAGGAGAGTACTTGTCTCAGTGGTAAATTTGGCCTAGTGTTGGCAACTTGAGTGTTTCAAATGTAGAGACTTTGCAGCTTCAGTTCCATTTCGTGGTCCAGGCAGGTCATTTGTTTGTTGTAAGTGAATATATGCTGGAGTTTCTCCAGATGTGACTGACTGAGAATGCAATTTGTTAGTCCTTGTTCTTAATTCATACTAAGGAGACCCCACAAATGACTCAGCACCAGAGGGATCTTCAGAGGCCTCAGAACCCAAACATCTATGAAAGTTGGAAAGGTGCTAGAAAATCAGCTGGGTATATTTGCATGAAATTGCATACAAGTGATTTCTCTTGACAAGTTTTACAAATGAATTGCCTGTCCCTTACAAAATGAACTCAAATTTCTCCTACTCTTTTTTTTTTTAGTTTTTTCTTTTTTCTTCTTTTTTCCTGGTGGTTGTTTGCTATCTGTGATGTGGTCCATTTAAACCGATTACTTACACCTGATAAAGTCAGCTAAAGGTCTCTGTTTTCAGAGATCACCTTTTCCTGGTGCTGAGTGTCTGCAGCAGTGTTTGGGGTGATAATTGCTAATGTCAGCACAATGATCTCATGTTTAGCCTCGGTTTTCATTTATTCTCCAGTGCAATCATTATTTTCTCTTTTCAGCAGCATTAAGAGGGCATTTCAGTTTACAGGAGGCTGCACAGCTGAGTGAGTGGCTGCATTTGCCAAACCTCCAGGCTTTTCAGAACACAAAACGCCTGAAGTTACCCTTCTCACTTGGCTCGGCAAGAGGCTCTAGGTGTCCAATGCCCACGGCTAATCCTGCCTTTATTTCTCCCAGCTGCGAGCTGGATGGGCTTTGTGGCTCCCGCAGGAATAGCTGAACAGCGCGGGGCTCTTCCCCGCGGTGGGGAAGGCACTTTTGCCCAGAGCCTGGATGCAGGGACACCCAGGGAGCGATCCCTCATCCCTGCAGGCAGGGAGCGCCGCCTGCCGCGGGTACCACACGCGGATGGGTGTTTTGGGAGCAGGTATCACGCTGAGCAGGATGCTTTTGGGAGCAGGGACTGAAGTGAGTGAGGTGCTTTGGGAGCAGGCAGGAGCTATCTGTGATGTTTTAATTTATCCCTCCATTCAGCTTTTTCAGTTGCTCGCCTCGAACCTGGAGCTCAGATAATGTTCTCCTCAGCTGTCATTGGTGTCCATGGTACTACAGGAGAAGAAGCACTGATGGCATTACTACAGTTTGTCTAAAGGAAAAGGAATTAATTGCGTGAGTCCTCTTCTCTTTGGATTTTTCAAACTTAAGGGAAGGGTTTTTTTATATTTTGTTTTAACTTTTGAGAAGAAGCACACTTTCAGATGTCTGTCATCATTCAAAATGGCATGACCTAAAATGAATACCAAAATGCAGTTCTGATATTTTGTAACCTTAGCCTTTATTGGATCATTTCAGGAGGTAGGGAGCAGCTAATAACCACTGTTCATCAGTAGGAAATCTGAATTTACACCAGTAGGGGGTATCCATGTTCTTTTTTAAATGGTAAATGGCAAAAAATAATGATGCATTAAAAATGATCTGTCTGTGAGTCAGAACCCTGTCTGCAGCACGTGCTCTTGCAGAACTATTTAATCAATGACTGCCAGAGCCCTGAGGGCATTAATAGACCCTTATGACCCTGAGCAACCTCACCTGTGGCATCCCCTCCACACCTGCCCATGGGCTCGGTAGCCCATTTTGGTCAGATCCCTGGAGATGTTCCTTACCTGATTGAGCTGCTCTGCAGGAATCCTGGTCTTGGGCTCAGCCATGGTTATACCTTGTCTGTCCCTGGGTCCTGATCTGTGGACTCATGTCCTGGACTGATGTTGGATCTGTCTCATCACCATGACCCTACCTGGCCATCCCAGGGTTGTGGCTGATGCTGGATAGTTTTGCTGGACCTGATTCTGACCTGTGGATTGACTTCCTAAGCCGTAACTTGGACCTGCTTTTTCATCATGGACTCATCTGGTGATCAGGGGTCTTGGTAGGACGTGACTGTGTCTGCTCCCTCACTGGGGCTGTGGCATGGCTGGATTATCCCCTCAGGTCCTGGCTCCCCATCCCTTGGAGAGCAGCTGGGCTTTGTTTCAGCCTAAAAATGATCTATCAGATGAGGTAAAAGATATTAATTTATAGCTGCTATGTGCTACAAAATCTTAGCTAAGACCAGGTTGACATGATGCAATTTTAGTATTAATTT
Organism: Dendrocincla tyrannina; assembly: GCA_035047865.1. Lineage (NCBI taxonomy): Eukaryota > Metazoa > Chordata > Aves > Passeriformes > Dendrocolaptidae > Dendrocincla > Dendrocincla tyrannina. The sequence goes on along the minus strand of JAWWMP010000148.1, from coordinate 16,843,922 downwards.
GGATACCTTTTTATTCTTTTCTAGGACTCGGACCACTGTGAAGAGGGAGAAGGGCTTTAAGCAAACCAGAGAGGATGCACAGGATGAGGTCAGAAGAGTGTTTGGCTCCACACCTTTAATCACAGTGAAAATATAAGTATATCACCATGTGAGGGAGTGGTTACATTGATGCATCTGCTTTATTTTGCCCATTATTAAGAAATTGTAGTTGTTACCTTCCATTATTTCTAGAGCTGACACAATGCCCTGGCAAGGCAGCAAGGCCCCTGTCTCAGCCAGGATACAGTGGCAAAAAAGTAAAGAAAGCAAACTATTCCGGAATTTCCTAGATTGTGAAAGAGCTTGTAGGTTTTGAGTTTGCATTTGGTAGTAGCTGAATTAGCTCATGTATATTTTGGGAAGAAATCTTTGTCTTAAAGCACCTTGTCCTAAAAGCAGCTTCCCCTGGTCAGGTGCCTCACACAGAGTTGTGTTCACTTGCACTCTTGGATTTCTCCCACCTGATATTGGGCACTACTGGTATTTTTGTGTTTATGTCTTGATAATTGGAAGTATGGCTTGTCACTCTGGGCACTTAGGGCTGTGATGTTGAACCTGTTTCTTGTAAAGGCAACACCTCAAGCTGGTTTAGTGCTTTTGGAATCTCTTACATAGAAAGTCAGCTGATCGAGGGGGAAAAACACTTTGACTGCAGGCTGTGAGCACAGCTCTGGGGGCTTTAAAGCAGTTCTTGTGTGGGGAGGAGATTACTCTGAGACCTTTATGATGGTTCTGGTTCAAAAGCAGTTTGTTTGAGGCTCTGTTGCTAAAAGGGAGAGTGTGCAGAGATGCTCAAGTAGAACTATCTGCAGAGGCTGACCTGGAATGGGTTGGTTCACCGAGTAATTCAGGTTATAAGGGACATCTGGAGTCACCTCTCCCACTGCCTGCATAAAGGAGGTCTAGTTCTGGCAGGTGGCTCAGGGCCTTGTGCTGCTGAATTTACAGCTGCCTCGTGTTTTGAAAGGCTGGATCTCTTTTTTTTCCAGGCCCTTGTGGGCACTGAACTGTGTGGAGATAATAGGGGTCCTGTGTGATGTTGGGGCTATGTGATGCCACGATGGGAGACCTCCAGCACGGAGATGGGAAGCTGTGACCTCACTGTGGAGAAGCCACAGAGGAGCTCCCACACAGCCCCCACAGCTGTCCCTTGGCAGGGCTGCATTCCTGGTGGGGTCTGGGTTAGCCCATGCCGGAGGCGAGACCAGCAGGTCCTCAGGCAGGTGCCTTCCCTGTTTGCAGTGCAGGCTTTGAAAGCGCTTTGCTGTGATCTTTGGTTCTTCTGCCATCGTGTGGCTGACAGAGGGATCCTGGGCTGGTGTCCACTTGTCCACCGTACAGTCCCTTGGCAGGGACAGCTTCATGAACTAAAGGCCTGCTAATGGGGACTGGCTGTGAGCTTCCTCCCTTGCCAGAACTCTCTGTCAGGAAAAGGGATTTACAAGACTCAGGCAGCTTCCCTCTCCTTACCAGCTCAGGGGACTCCTCAGCTTGGGGTGGAGCAGTGTGGGGTCCTTGTCCCTGCAGATTCTGGGGTGCAGGGCACACACAGCCATGGGGGTTGCTTTGGGGAGCTGCTGGGGAAAAGCTTGTGCTGTTTTCAGCCACCCCAACCTGTGTTAATCTCTGGGGTGTTGGGGTGAGTCCAGAGGAGGCCGTGAAAATGGAGCACCTCTCCTACAGGGAAAGACTGAGTGGTGGGTTGTTCACCCCGGACAAGAGAAGTTCCAGGGAGAACTTATGGACCCTTCCAGTACTTGAAGGGGCTACAAAGAGAGCTGGAAAGGGATTTTTGACAAAGGTGTGTGTAATGATAGAACAAGGGGTAATAGCATTAAAATGAAAGAGGCAGGTTTGGATTAACTATTAGGAAAAATTTCTTTCCCATGAGGGTGGGGAGACTCTGGTACAAGTTGCCCAGGGAGGCTGTGGCTGCCCCATTGCTGGAAGTGTTCAAGGCTGGGTTGGATGGGGCTTGGAGCAACCTGGGCTAGTGGAAGGTGGCCCTGCCCATGGCAGGGGGTTTGGACTGGGTAATCTTTAAGGTTCTCTCTAATCCAAACCATCCCATGATTCAGCTATGCCTGCGTGGCTCCTGCAGTGGGGAGCTGAGACCCCACTGGGATTGCTGTTGACCATTGTATTAGGAAGCTGAGTCAAGTGCCTGGGAGAGGCAGAAACTGTTCTCAGATTTGAGGTTCTCTGCAGCAATATTAAGGTGGCAATGCAGTGTGAACAGGAACACGTGTGAAAGCACAGGGAACAAGCCCTTTGGGGGTGTGATGGGATTTTATCACTGGCATCCCACTCTGTGTCATACACAAGTGATCCTGGTTAAACTATAGGAGTTGGGGTATATGTATTTGTAAATGGATGAAATCTGCATAAGAACAAACATAACTAGGTTAAATAATGTTATTTGGAGATACTGTGAATAAATAGCAGTCTTACAAGTTTTGCAAGCCCCCTCAATCCCACAAAGGAACAAAAAGCAAACAAAGCATTCAATTTTCAATATTTATTTAACATTAAAACAGTGCTTTTCATACTAATTTATGACTGATTTATGGTCTTGCAAATAAAACATGCTACTGCAAGTAGTTGAAGTTATTTTTTCATCATGTTTGTAGACAGAAGGAGAGAGCAAGGTGGTACAAGAACATCATTTGTAAGGGAGGTAGCTCAGTTGGTTAGAGCATGGTGCTAATTACACTGAGGTCACACGTTCAATCCCTGTACAGACCATTCTCTTAAGCGTTGGACTCTATGAGCCTTTTGGTTCCAACTCAGAATATTCTGTGAGAAGGCAGGAGGACGTTTCCTTCCCCAGCTGTGATGCACTGAAAGGTGAGGAGTGATGCAGCTGGGAGATGAATGTGACTGTCACCTACTGCCTCTCAGCATGGGCAGCACAGCAATGTGGTCGTCCCAACAAGGGCTTGGGTGAAAAGCAGGGAATAAAGAGCCATGTGTGCTGCTGTCTTGTATGCTGAAAGCTGGGATTCTTTTGTGTCTTAAATTAACCAAGTGCTGCATTGTCTTGGCTGTGGCTGTTTCCAAATCTCAGTCCCAAGAGCAGAAATTATGTAGCATGTTGCTAGTGTGGAATTTATTAGCAAGAGCTGATGAACAGCTCTGCAGTGAGGAGAACAAAGGCTGCTGGAGTCAGAGCACAGACTTTTACTGGTGGGTAAAGAAGGCAAACTCCAGCAACTCCTTCTAAAGGGTTACCTGGAAAGCAAGCCTGCTTATTCTGTGGTGCCCCATCTGCAGCATCCCCAGCTGGCCCCAAACAGCAGGTCAGAACACAGGCAGAGGAGTTCTCCATCAGCAAGAAGCTGTGAGTCCAAAAATGCACTTGGACATCTTGGAGCAAAGGGAATCTGCATCTCAGCCTGACTATGCCAGTCAGCTGTGATCTGGCAAGAAATGCTATGCCACAGCCTTCCCTTGGCTGGCAGGAAAGGCTTCAGTTGCTCACAGTAGCTAAACACCAACTGCTCCTTGAAGAAAGGCAATAAAAACTCTCTGCTAGTCCTGGTGAGAAGAGTTAATTCCTCTGGGGAGAACAGCAAGGACACCACACTCTTCTGCACCACTCACTGCATGGCCTGTATAGACACAGACCTGATCTGAGTACGCAACAGTCACTGTAGAACTGTCTGAAAAAGCTAATTCCCCTGCCTGACAGCCACAGCTGCAAGGTAGAGAAGATTGATGTCCTCCACACACCTGTCATCTCACCTCTAGGACATTTCTTGCCCAGTAGACTGAGTAAGTCCATTTCCTGACAGCCTCCCTTTCCTGAAACAGAAAGGAAGATACAGTGCTCCAAGCCAGGTAAAGAACCATAAGTTTCTAAGCCCAAACATTTAAGTATTTACACATACAAGCACTAAAAATGCTTCATACCTTTTCCACTTCAGATTGTGAAGAACATAGAGGTTGCAGACAATGACTTAGCTTAAATGCAGCTAAACATTTCACTCCTGGGATGCTGCAGCTCCAGAGACCCTCCCCAGCATTACACAGACATCAGTCTACATGTGCTGGAGGTCTTGGCAGAGCTCTTACTGCCACTGTGCTGCAGACAAAAGGCTCAGATCATTCAGCAAATTAAGATCTCAGAGCACACTTCATTTAAAAGCTAAATATAGTATCAGAATGGTGCTTGACAGTGTTCCTGTAACAAAGAAATTATTTGCCTTAAGATTCACACCTTTCAAGTGAGAATTTGATACCTGATGGTAGCTCTTTTTCAAATATCTTGTTTTCCACTCCTACAATGGTCATTGTACCCACTATAAAGTCCCAAATGCGGTATTGTCTTGAATTAAACTGAGAACCTTTGAATTATCCATGCTGAAGTTCAGGTCCCTGAGGCAGAAAAGCCAGTGATGTTGCCCACCATCAGCATCCTTGTGGAGTCAACAGTGCACAGTAATTCAGCTACTCAAAATAAGACAGAATAGTCTGTGACCTGCTGAAGGACACAGAGCAGAGCTGAGGGTTCACTCTGAGCTTCCCAGCAGCCAACCCACCACACACCACAAAGCACCTTGTAATTCAGCTGCTCAGAGTAGGATGGGGCAGTGTCACAGGCTTGGCTAAAGGCAAGGGAGCTCTTCCACTGCTCTGTGAAAGCTGCCCTCAGTGGCTGTAGTTCCTATTTCTGGGGGGCTGAGTCCACTTTCAGGTGGGAGGGCAGAAGGTACAACCATCAGGGCCATCATTCAAGATGACATTTGTATCCTGTGAGTCCCCAGTTCCACCTTTCCTCTCTGCTGCATGGCCCTGTGTCCTCCAAACACCCACTGTCTCTAATGGGAAATCAAGTAGACACACACAAATGAAAGCTCCTCATCTCCCACTCAAGCTCTGCTGACACCAATGACTGCTTTGCTCTGACTACCTGCCTCTTATGGCCAAGAGAATCCCTTGCCTTACAACAGCACATTTGATGCCCTGTGTTGATGCATTATATTTTATGACATGAATTTTGAAAGCACCCCAAGGTTATCAGCTATAAAAACAGCTAATATGACAGTGAAGGTTTATCCAAGCATTGCTCCAAGCCCTGAGACTGACAGCTCATCAATAGCAAAGAGACACTAGACTTCAGATCAAACAACACATCCTTAAAGAGGATGATAAAAATAGAAAAGCAAACCTGCTCTTCCCCAAATGTACAGCTGCCTTAGTGCTACTGAACATGCCCTGTCCCCAAAGCCAAATAACAGATGGGTATCTGCAAAGTCAAATATGAAAGAGGGGTGTGTGCACCTCCCCTGCTTTCTTAACAGCAGAGTGTTTTGAGGCTTTCAAAAAAGACAGTATCCTGGACAAAAAAACAACACAAAAAACACCCACAAAAATCCCTTCCAGAGATTCCCAAGCTCCTTCTGGGAGCCTAGTGGGGACTAGGCTACAAAACTTTAGCAGGATTGGTAAGTCACCCAGGCATGGGAGTTGAGAGCACGAAAAAGCAGGAGTGATGTTTCTCAGGGCATTGCCAGCAATTCCCTTCTCCTACCTGAGGATGCAGATGGAAGTGGAATGGAGAACCAAAGCTCAGGGCTGAAAGCAGAAGTCAAGTGTGTCTGCAAACCTCAATAAACCATTTCCATGTGTTCTTGGCTGCTGAGCTTTTCTTCTTCCAAAGATTTTTCTTGTCTCCTCTCCTATGTAGAGCTGCTCAACAGCACAGGAAGCTGAAACAGAGAAGTGCAGATATCTGAGGACTCTGCAGTTCTATTTGGATTTTTTTTTTGGTGGGAACTCACCTGATTTCTAGCAGCTGTTCCTTTTACCTTGAAGCACCAGTCTAGGAGCTCACCTGATGAACATGGACTTGATCTCTCAGAACTGCCAGAGGGTTTATCTGCCCAAGTGAGATAGTACTTGGCTGGCAGGTGGCTCCTCATTCCCTTTTTCACTTTGCCCAGCAGTTCACCCCAGAGTGTTGGCCCTGATCTCAGTTAATGGCTCAAGCAGGTTCAAGTCAAAGACAAGTTGGTTCAGATCAGATTGTTTCCAATTAGGGTTATTTATTTTCATTTCTAATAAAGCATGGTCACAGAGCATGCATAGGATACTTTACTACTCTGAATTGAACCATGCACTTTTTTGTATGTTAAAAGGTGGGGCACAAATTAGCAGGAATTACATTCATGTGGCACCTAAACTTACACCTTCTCTGTCTGAGACATATTCCCTATGACACAGGAGTCACTGGCTTTCCTCCCAGCTCCTCACACACAGTCACTGGCACAAGAAAAGTCTTGCTAGACCAACAGAAACTTGTGCCCCTGGCAAGACAGCAGTATAATTTAGGCTGGGGTTTACATTCAGCTACCACTGTCTTCACTACAGCAATCATTACATTTCCTTTCCCCACAAATACAGGCAGCATTCAGAACTAGATTTCGTAGCCCCGGGGTCACTATACTTCAGCAAACAGACCTAAATTTAAAGTCAGAGGACTCCAATTTTAATAATCAAAGCACAATCTGCACAGAAAAACTAAACAAAAAACACTGCCTGTTTGGACACAAAATAAAGTCATTACAGTACTAACACAACAATCTACATTACCACTTGTAAACCAGTCACCACTGCTGGCAGTTGGGAGATAATCCAAATCCCAAAAAGGCTTCCTTTCCTGGAAGAATCAGCCACCTCTTTTCTAAAACCACTGAACACAAACCCTCTCTTGATAATGAAGAAAAATTGACAGAGATTTTGACTTAAGAGATGCTGAAACCAGAGGCAGCAGGAGCAATGATGCCATTACTGCCAGGATGATGGCATACTGTTCCTGTCCAAATCTGGGGCAGGCACATTGCAGGCATTAGGAACTCTGCTAAATCACAAACCTGGGAAAACTGAACAACACCTCCAGTGCCACGAAAACGGATCTCCAAGGAGCAGTTCACATACAGGTTACTCTGTAACCTGTCAGGGGTCTGACTTCAGATTGTTTGAATGTTCCTAAACTCAGCTGATTTCAAGAAGTTGCTGCAGGATGGATTTCACAGTGCACCTGTCATGGTAGGTGCATGCTACAGTCATTTGACCTTAACCCTGCCATAATGGGGCATGTCTGCACAAACCACACAGTACCCTGTTGAGGCACAGACCTGCAGTGGATGAGAGTGCAATTAATGAGTATAAAACTTCATGTTGTTTTTCAGTTGAAAAAGAAGTCTGGGAAATTGGAAGGCTCTTTTTTTCCTTTTTTCTTTTTCTTTTTTTTTTTTCTTCCCAGACCTGCCTAGTATGTCAGTGAAAAAAAAAAAAACCAGAAGAAAAGAAAAAGAGAATCAGCCTTTTGCATGTGATTCATGTCTAAAGACACCCACGCAGCTCATCACACTGACCTCAAAAGACAGAAATGCTGCAGCAAGACACTGTCAGAGAGAGAATCCATGGGCACTAAACCACGGTGAACAAAGAGCCTGTGAATTATCAGCTCTTCAGAGCTAATCTGCCAGGCAAATATTAATACAATTACTGATCCCTGAGTGTCATTGTTTTCAAGTCATACTGAATTTCTTGAAGGATGGAAACATGTCACTGTCTTCAGCAGATCTGAGCTGGGAGGGAAAAAAACCAAAACAAAAAAACTGAGAAAAACCTAATGAATCAAGGAAATGTTTCTTTTCTTTCTGTGTAAGCAACCAGCAACTGGGTATGGCCAGAATGGCAGAGATGATACTTAGTGTTGCTTTCATCAACACTACTCCAGAAACACTCCAGCTTTCAAACAGTGGTGTTGTACCTGACTGCTTGCTGTTCTGCCTCAGTCTGTTATATATTAAGCTGGTCTAGATTTACCAAGAAGGGGAGGTCTGAAGGGCCTGTCATTGCCCTCTGGGTGCCAGCACAGTGAAACTTTGCTCCTGAAGAATTGCATAGCTCAGCCCAGCCCTGGCAGGAGGCTGCTGAGGGCTCCCTAGAAGTGAGGAAGCTGTTTATCAAGGTATGACCTAGAGCAATAGGTCTGCCACTGGCTCATCTCTGCAACTGCCATCAAATCCAAGTGAATTAAAATCCACCCTTTCCTCATCCCAATTAGAAGAGCAAAGAGGCAGCTTACTGCTTGGATAGCTACAGATGAATCTGCATGGAAAGTTATTACATAATCTACTGTGATTTAGAGAGCAATCAGATCCCAGAGGTTTTCAACCACTTTTCCTACTCCTTCATGTGTTCTCCAACCAGTTCCTCACTGACTTCTCCATGAATTTTTGGAGCCCTTGTAAAGCAAAGCTCTCCATGGAGGTAGAATCACTATAAAGTTTGCACAGAGACCCTTGTTTGCTCCGAACACATCAAAGTTTGTAAATTGTAGCTCTCAGAGTTCAACCCAGCCAATTCTTGCTCAGCAACAAGGAGCAAGCTGCAGCTCTCTGTGGTGTTGAACACATCTGTCCCGAGATGATGAGCAAACTGAAACTCAGTGTCCAGCTGTGAAATCCACAGCAAGAACATCCAAGCGTCAGCCATAGTTTCAGCCCTTTGAAGATGGGGAAGCCTCTCTAGCCTCAGGCTACCAGAGTCACAAGATATTCATAACTAAAAAGAAAACTCCCCAATGTGGCAGCCCGAGTGCCAAGCCTCCCGGCCTAGAAACTGCTGAAACCTGCACTTTTTGGAGTTATTTTGGAAGGAGATGACCTGCACATCAGAACAACTTGTTCTCACAATTCATTCATGCCTTATCTGCATCCAAGAGTTTTTCACATTTTTCACGTTGTTAAACATTGTTCCGAGGAATTACTGACCTAATACTGATTATGCTTCAAAAATGATGCATGCCTGAGGGCAAAACATCTTGTGAAAATATGGAACAATATCAACATGCAAACCTGACGTTTTATTCCAGAAGATGAATGAAAAACAGTTAGTAATACTCTACATACAGTTTAAGCATTTTGTAAGAATTTGCCTTTTACTTTCAAAATAGAAACCCCTTTATGAGTTAAAAAATGCTTCTATAAAATAAAAAAAAGTAAGAGGACATAAAATTCTAAGTTTGAGAGTCCGTAATGAGCCACATGCCAGTCCACCACTTCTCATGTCACTTCTAATAGAAGCTGAAAGCAAATGGAAGGAAAGTAAAAGCAAGACTGTGAGATATTAATTCTCTCTAATACCTTAAAACCATTTCAGCTCCTGGGACTCTGAGGCAGATGCAATTCCTCTTTCTTTAGCAGCCCTAGCAGGGATGTTTTTCATTAGCTGCCCATTTTCCCCTTGACCCCATGCAAACCTTTGCCATCTGAGATATCCCTTTGGAGGAAGATCTGCAGTTCAGCCACTGGCTGAGGGAAGAACCACAGCCTTTTGCTTGCCTCCAAACTGCTCCTATTGGTTTTATTTGGTGGCTCCAGATGCTTGTATTGGAAAACAGGTCAAGAGTCAGTGCCCAAGCCCTCTCTCTATTCTGCTCATGTGTATACATGCTGTGAGCATAGAGATGAGATATTGGAGTAGATAGTGCAACAGAATAGATACTGGAATTCAGTATAATAATATAAAGTCTTTTGATAGACTGATAGGTTCCCTCCCAAGTTGTCACAAGGCAAGAAATTTCAAAGGCTTCATTGTCAACCTTTCTGCATGAATAAACAATTTAAAAATAGCAGAATTTCCTTTGATACAAAAAATCTGGCTTCTGCTAAGCAGCGCTGTTGAACAAGCAGATTCTGTGGCACTTTTCCTCTATTGTTTCTTCCCAGAGACAAGCTCTGTGCTGTCCCCCTTCCAGGTGACATCTGTTAGCAGTGAGAGGGTGCGACAGACACTTGAGAAGTCTCCTTTTTCACCTGCTCAAGAAAGGAGAGCTCTGACGCTTTGCAGCCGAGAAGTGATTTCTTGCCATTTTCTCTCTTTGTGCTTCGCTGCAGGTTTCCACCTCTGGTCTGCAGCACCTCAGGGAAAATACATACCACTTGTAAGCTGTCAAGACAAGGTAACTCACTGAAGGAAGTCATAATCAGGAGGCTAAAATTAGCTGTAGAGCAGGCTGCATCTTCACTGGAAAATACTTAGATGCTGCATACTGATCGAAATGGAAAACAGGGAGGGCAGCCTGGATGCAGTGGTTAACAGGGAAATGATGGAAGCAGCATATCTCTTCTCCCTCCTCTGTCTTGAAGTACTCCTCTTTTAATTTCTGCACACTTCTGCTCTCTATCCATTTTAAGCAAAGCAGCACAGAGGCTTTCCTCACTTAGATGCTTTGTGTTGTTTGGTTTTGTTTGTATTTTTTTTTCCCCTCTCCTCATTTGCCCCTTTTCCTGTTCTTCAAAGAGCTTTCTTGCATGGGAAATGGCAGCCACCTGCTCCTATTGTGAGGCTGCCTGCAAATGGGAGCAGCCACTTTCCTGAACACAACTGCCTTTGGGCAGAAGCAGGCCCAGCTGGGACTAGGATCTACAAGTGGACAATTAGCAGCCAAGTAGTGGACTAAAGCTGGTTATTTTTATTGCTGCCCCGAGGAGATAGGTCAGGCAAGGCAAAACATTAGTATAACCAGCAAACTGTAAGCATCTGAAGCTTCTGCAAGCCCTGAAATGCCTGTGTGCCTCATTTCTGAACAGCACCGGGCAGCAGGGAGACGTTTTTCTCACCATCACATTTGTAGCATGTAAGCTGTTGAAAGAGGAGCACGAAGAACCTTTCGGTTATTATTTTCCATGTCTCATTTTTAGAAGACACTTTTGCCTTTTTTTTTTTTTTTTTTTTTTTTTCCTTTGCTCCCCCCCTTAGGATTTGTCAGTGCTGGCTGGCAGCACCGCTGCTCACTGATGGTGCCAGGATGGCATCTTCCACTTGGGTGTCCATCAGGTGAGACGCTCTGTGCTAAACCCACGTCTTCAGAACCAGCCCAGAGACACAGGGCAGACTCCAAGCGACCCACCTGTGCAGTCCTGCTGCCAGAGGAACTGAAAAAGAGGTGTCCACAGTTTTCTTACGCTTCTTTGTGCATTACCAACATCAACCAGCACTGCTGTTCAGCAGAGCTGGGCTACCCTGCAAGGTCAGAATGTAGATCAAAGGCAGAGATTAGGAAAAATTTCTTCATGCAAAAGCTTGTCAAGTGTTGGAACAGGACGCCCAGGAGAGTAGTGAAGTCACCATCCCTTGAAGCATTCAAAAAACATATGGATATGGCACTTGAGAACGTGGTTTAGCGGTGCTGGGCTGACTGTCGGACTTGGTGATCTTAGAAGTCTCTTCTGACTTCAATAATTCTATGATGGAGACGTTGCCTTAAGCTGTGGTGGATATGCCACTGCAAAGCTGCAAAGCCTGCTGGGAATGACCTCCCTCAACACAGACTTTTGGCTGGACTTTTCTTCTTTCCAATTTTTTATGTGTTTTATTGCAGGAAATGTGACATTAGAGACAGAACTGAACCCTGCTTGTCTGAACCCTCCACGTTCTGCTACAACTGCTTTTCGAGCCACAGTGACACCCCATGTAGGGCCAACCTGGCAGCTGAGTTCCCAGAATAGATGCGCAAGACTTTTTTTAAACCTGTTGTGATGTCAGAAAACTTCCCTTTTTAGCTTTTGCCTCATCTATCAGCTATAACTTGCTCGTGGTTGCTGAGCCATAAATAGAATTAATGTAGGCTAAGGTTCATAAAATCATTTCAAGAAGTTAAAGACCATTAGGAGAGAGCTGGAATCTCCTACAGGGTATTTATTGCCTTAACCTTATGGCAGGATGAGAAGAGTGAAAATGTGCTGAAAATACACAATATCTTATTGTAATGCAGGAAAGCTCTTTAAACATATTTTCTATCTATTGTCATGAAAGACTTAAGACACTAAGTAGATAAAAGCTTTTGTTTGACCTAAAAAAGTCAAAGGTTGAGAAGTGGGGACAGACAGACGGACTTATACTCAACTTCCTGAGCACAATTCATCTTTCCCTGCAGTGCCTGAAGGGGGTATCTCCTAGAAATGATCTATAAATGCAGCTTTGGGTGAAATTTTCCTATGGAGACATCTGAACCATACCTCAGAAGTGAAACAAGGAGGTAGAGCCTGCCCACCTATGGGTGCCTACAGCTCCACAGTGAAGGTCCCTAGCAGCTCCTCAGCACCAGCTGAAAGCTGCAGGGTGAATCCAGACTTCATCCCCCTCACTCCTAAAACTCTCTGAAGTTGTGCCAAATGGCAGGGCACTGACCAGTAGTTTTCCCAGGCAGATCAAAACTCACATCACCTCTAAACATCTCTTCAGTCAAAGCACCGAACATCTCTGCCACAGCCAGTGAATCAGAAACATCACAGAGTTCAAACAGCAACATGAGTCTGCTAATTATTTCGTAGAGATGGACATTTGAGCCAGAAGCATTTGCTGTTCTTTCTGCCTAGTTATTTACCACAAAGCAAGAATGTGCAATGACACAACTCACGTGCATCCACTCCTTAAGGCGTTTGTGAGCACACTCAGGAATCACCTATTGCTCTGGCAGTTCATGAAACCTTTCTTTGTTGTGTCAAATCATGGGGCAGAGAAAGATCAAAACTTTAGGGGAGGACCAAAACATCACAAAAACTTCTTCCCTCCAAGACAACCTTATCTTTTCTTTCTCCATTCACTTCCTTCTATTTCCTCTATTCAGAAATGGCAGCTGTCCTTAAATACTCAGAAAGAAACCATTAAATGGTGAATTTTAGAAAGCAGGAAGACTGCTACTGCTTCACTTGTGATGGCACATAAAGACTTACAAATCCCAAATTATGCAGGACAGAAGTCTTCCTCCAATCCTTTTACTAAATGCCTCTCCTTAAACAGATGTGCAAGGACTCTGTCACACCCACCCCACCCCATTCCAGTCTCAGCCACCCTTTTTTCTCCTTCTTACTATCCCCGAAATTCAGGTTATGCAATGCCAGATCATTCATTACACCCAGTAACCCTGAGCCAAGCAGAGCATGACATGAAACATGAAAAAATGGAGCTAAGGAGCAAACCTTGATGCACCTCATGGGAAAGCTCCTGCACACAGCACACACATCTCTTCAGCACAGTCACAGAGCTGAGCTGCATCACAAGAAATAGCAAAGGTCACAGTCAGATGGGGCTGGTATCTAAGACGGGGTATTTTTTTCTTTTAAAACCAGCTTGTCTATAGCTGAGATCAGTCAATTCCAGTTTATTTTATCTTTTGAGTTGGAGTCTTCATCCTTTCATACCTCTGGTTAAGGACAGATTTACTGTTCTACCACTGTATCTTTAGCAGTAAGACCATGTCTTTCACTATCTGATCATATTCTCTCCTCTTCCTTTTTTTTTTTTATTTTTTAATTTTATCTTCCCATTTTTCAAAGGGATTGATGTTGCCAAGGCATCTTTGATGTTTTTTCCAGCCTGGCTTTCCTGAGAGACTTTTGTAAGAGCACAAAGTCACAGACCAGCCATCTATTGCACAGTTAGTTCTAGTTGCTATGAAGCAATTAGACACCAACAAAATAATCTAACAGATAAATCAAACTACATTGCACCAATCAGCACCTTTTTTGGTGGACAGCTGAGTCAGCTATGACACTATCAGCTACATAGGAAGAGAGTGTTCAGCCCCAAAAGGCCCTCTTGCATGTTAACCAGAAAACCCCCAAATGGCAACTACATAGTCATGAGAAAATGATCCCGTCTTTGATCCCAAATCATTAAAGAATAGGTTTATAATTAATTTTTGAAAATACAGTTGTGACCACTCTTTTCCATTACTGTAGCACGAACAGCAAGAACACAGCCCTTCTGCCTAGAATAATTTCTTCAAGAGAACTGCAGTGAGCCACAGACGATCATGCAGAGTTTATAAAAATACAACTCTAAGATTATTTATCTCAGTGGTAGAAGTGCAGGTCTCTGCCTGGTGACTCATGCTGTTTCAGATAGGAATTCTTGGAAGATTTCAATTTCAGATTAAAGATTTATGAACTTCATGGCAGTGACAGTATAGCAAGTCTGCAGGTGATCTGTCCAAAGGCACATGGTATTTGAGGACAGAACTATTTTAATCCAGTTGAGGTTTAGTCTGTCTTAAAAAAATAGACAGAGTAGACTTGCACCTTAGAAATTCTTAGATACATGCCTAGATTGGCAATCAAGTTGAAAAACAAAATTCAGTACAGGTACTGAATATCTATTATAATCTGTTACCCTTCAATATTAGGTTTCCTAATTGCAGATTCATTGCTTTTCATCACAGCAGCCCTCAGTAAAGGACGAAGAAGGATCATTGCTGTGTCCTCTGCAATTCCTGCTCATCACTGTCAGGGTTTCATCTCCCTACCAGGGAATCCCTCCAGGACTGGGGCCCAAAACACCTGCTAGTCCAGACATGGCCACACCATTACAAGCCTTCCTGGCTTGCCTCAGCCGCCCTCCAGTGCTGAGCAAGTCAACCTTAAAACTTCTTGTCAAGACCACAATGGCTTACCATATTCAGAGCCTCTGATCAGCTCTCTCTAGTCCATCTATCCGAAATCGCTCTCCAATTACTTTATAGGTGATTCATCTTTTAGGATTCTTTTTTTCTGCCTTAAAGCTACAGTTTGCGGGGGAGTAATACATTGAGGGAGACATGGGCTGTAAAACAAGTATGTTTTTCACACGGAGATTCAGGGCTGAATTTGTGGGAAGCCACCAATTAATGGAAATATAATTCCATTAATTATATTAATGGAAGACAAAACTGGTGAGGGCAGAAGATTAAAGGGAGAGCAAGGGGCTGTGAGATTACATCATGCAGTCTTCTGGGGTAGTGCTAATGTTGATTTAAGTCTTCAGTTCCCAAGGCCCGCCACTAGATGGTAATAAAAACTAAAATAAATACTGACTTGGCTTTAGCATCTCTGCCAGCTGTAGCCGCAGGAGTTTCCCAGCGCTACCAGAGCCCCTCCATCTACGCCTGCGAGCCCAGAATAAAGCCACTCACCCCTCCAAAGCCCAGCAGACTGACCTTACCTCCAAACCCACCACACCTTGCAGAGGTTGGGCTCTTCAGCTGTGCTTTTCCAATTCCATTGCCCAGTGGTACCTGCGAGCAGGGCCAGCTGGTGTGGGCACAGGACAGAGCCAACTCATGTTATCGTCCCCTCTAGGGGCCTGGCTACAAGCCACACAGGAGCTTTAGGCAAGTCTTTGCTCCACATTCATGCAGGCATCCACCTTCCCAGAAGCTATGCATGCTTTTCACACTGCTCCCAACAGAGATGGTCTTCCCGACGTGCAGTTCAGAGAGAAAACCAATTTTTTTTTCTGGACATGTCATAAAAAAGCCGGTTTGGCAGGGACTGTTTTTCATGTTAGTACCTTATAAGCCTGTTCATGGCTCAGATATTTCACTCCTTCACCGAATTTAGGTTAAAGGGGAGATATGTCACTTGTACTTTGTGATCCCAGTTTCTCTCGGGTTGCTCAATCTTCTGAGAAATATTCAGTAAATCAGTGAATAACTGTAGCCTTCACCTTGCCTAGAGCAGACCTTTAAGCAGGTCTGATTTGCATCATTTTGAGGTCCAAGATCACCTGAGATAGCCTGGGACAGAGCCAGGGTTTCAGCAGAAAGGCTCACTGCTAAGCTTCAAGATGCCTAGGGATGGCAAGGGTGTTCTAGCAAAACAGTTCTCACCTCAACAAAGCTTTTAAAAACACTAGGCAGTCATGGAAAATTACTGGATTTAGGATAGTAAAAATAAATAAAAAAAACAGCCTTAAAACCAGTGTGAGCTCAAAGCCAGTTCAGAGCTCTTTTCTTATCATCTTGTCACCAATAAAACCAGTGCTTTAGTAGAGACAACCAAGTGAATGCACCACTTTCGTGACCTTCCCTTAAACACCGTATCTAATCTTTCCATCACCTTTATTACTCTGTGTTACCTGAATTAGTTGGGTCTCATCTCCTGTGGCCAGTTCTGGTGATGGGAGTGTGGAGTTCACTGCCCTTCAGCTACGCCCTTTAGTCCATTCCTGGAACTTTTCCTTTCTTCATGTACCTTTTGACCTGACTTTAGCAGAGCCACCAGACTGAGAGCTTCAGCTGCCCATTTCTAATCTTTCCCGCATACTCTAGGAGAGGGCATGCTTGGTCTATGTTGTACAAGGTGGCCACACAGGTTCGGGAGCTCAGCTTCTCTTCAGATACAAGTTGATATTTAGATTAGATATTTGGAAAATATTTTTCATAAAAGTGTTGTCAAGCAGTGGAACAGGCTGCCCAGCAAAGTGATGGAGTCACCATCCCTGGAAGTGTTCAAAAAACACGTGGCTATGGCACTTGACGAGCTGGTTCAGTGGTGAACATGGTGGTGGTGCTGGGTTGATGGCTGGACTTGGTAAACTTAGAACCATCAAGGCTGGAAAAGACCTCTATGGCATGCATAATGGGAGAGTTTTGCTGTTGCCAAATACGGTCATTTATTCGGTTTCTTGTAGTGAGGCAAAGTCAGGGTGCCATGGGCACAGCCACAGAGGGCTCCCAGAAGGGGACACTTACCTTTCCTCTTGAGGGTCTCCACAGAGCACCCTCCTCATGTACCCAGGCAGGGGCTCCACCTCCTGCCACTTCCACAGCAATTACCATCTCCCTCTAGCAAAGCTTGAGTAGTCTGGGAAGAAGTTCTTAAGTAGACCATTTAAAACACTGGAATAAATGGGACAGCTCGAAGCACCACAGTGCTTGGAAGGTGTCAGGAGTAACTTATTCCCGAAGCACCGAACCATATGCTGTCAGGAGCAATCCTATGCTGGCAGAGAGGATGGACAAAACAGCCTGATAGATCCCTTCTTTCCATCCTGGCATCTCTAATTTCTCTGTTAATGACTTGTAATTGTGTCCTACATGTCAAGATGCATTTTGATTCCTTGCTTGATAAAGTGCTGGGGCCAGTAAGATCATTCAATTAGCTGCACAGTCCAATACCTCCCCAAGCACCAAACCCTTCCATTCCAAATCAGTTTGGATCGTCTTTCTGTACCTCTGCAAGGGCCCAAGGGGGAAGGGAGCAGAGCACAGAGAAACATTCATTCCCCTCATTTAAAAATGTAAAGCACATTCAGGACTGCGTGTAATAGTGTTGTAAATCTTATTTCCATAAAGTACCTCCAGGGCTAATTCACGAGACATTAATCATATTCCAGCTTCTCCCAGCTGTTAACTCATCTGCAGGGTTTTTAATAAAAGATTTTGTGTGCATTTTCAAGAGGCAAAATTGTACCAATGAGGGCTGGTCTACTCGGAGCTGAGATTTCCATGGTCTGGAACAAAAGCCACCTTAGAGGCTCCCAAGCCTCTGCCTGGAAGGTTTCACACCCCAGCTGAGCCCTCCTCAGCTCCAGCCAGGGTGACCTCACTTTCCATTCAATGACGCCCCATGGTGATGAAGTTTGGCTAAGGGACAGGCAATAATATATTTCCAGGTCACTTCCTTCAAGTGAAATCTGATTTATTCCCAGCCAGTTCAGGGACATTGTTCAGCGGCAGAACCCTTAATTATTCCTTTAAATCTCATTTCAAATTCCAAGGACTGCCTCTCTCTAGCCTCCTGGAATAATAATCTTGAGTTGTGGATGAACACATTTTTTCCTTTTATCATAGACCCATAGAATAGTTTGGGTTGAAAGGGACCTTAAGTATCGACTTGTTCCACCCTCCCTGCCATGGGCAGGGACACCTTCCACTAGCCCAGGTTGCTCCAAGCCTGATCCAACCTGGTCTTGGACACTTCCAGGGATGGGGCAGCCACAGCTTCTCTGGACAACCTGTGCCAAAGCCTCATCACCCTCACAGGGAAGAATTTCTTCCCAATATTAATCTAAACTAATCTCTTTCAATTTGAAGTCATTCCCCTTGTCCTGTCCCTACAGTTCTCCCTTCTCTTTCTTCCTTGTAGGCCCTTCAGGTACTGGAAGGTGCTATGAGGTCTCTTCACAACCTTTTCTTCTCCAGGCTGAACAGCCCCAACTTCTCTCATCCCACCTCTCTGAAAGCCCCCTTTCCAGGAAAGGCCTTGTTTCATCTCTGTGTCACGCTGGGGAGGTGACAAGCTCTCAGGGACGTGGGGTCTGCTGTCTTGGGGACCAGGGAAAATGATTGTCCCTTACTGGGGAATGCCACAGCATGTCCAGAGAGATGGGATATACCTCATTAAAATGCTGCACATACAGATTTCCCTTGGCAGGACAGCAAGTGACCCCAGTCACAGCAGCAGTGTGATCAGGCATCAGCGAGCTGCATTACAGTGTCTCTTCAAAGTCCTCCTCCATGAACATTCCCCCCTGTGCCCCCAGCCCACAGCCCCACCTGCATCTGCTCACTCATCCCATGGGCCTCACCGAGTCCCTGTCTCTGCTCCTTGCAAAAGCCACCTCTCAGGTGGCCAGGCTTGTGCCTCCCCAGCCATCCTCCAAGCTTTTCCTTCAGGTCAGCCTGGGATAGCAGGGGAGAGATGGTGTTGCCAGCCAGGCAGCAAGTCTGCCCTCTGCCCCTGCTTCCTCAAATTCTTTTCCCATATGCAAAGCCAGATTTGGGAGGATTTCATTGTCTAACTCCATCCCCTAAATCAGCTTGTTGGCTAATCCTGTTTTAAGTGTGCTCCACATTTAAGCGAACATCACTGGTTGCAGAAGCCCCTCTTGCTCCAATTAAGGACATGGAATACCATTAAAACCAGGCTCAAACTACAGGAGCCTAGTTGTCAGAGGGTAGATGACTTCCAAAAGCAGTTTATTCTCCACTGTGAAGACTATAAAAGCTAAAAGAAGGAGCCACCTGCAATCGTCACAAAGGAAGAAAGCAGGGCAGCTTCCCATTATCAGGACAAGTAGTTCACAGTAGCCACACTCACTCAAGATAGTATTCCTATCTGATAACTCAATTTTTCTTTGAGCTTCTTAACCACTTTAAAAAAAGAAAAGAAAAAAAGCCAATTTAAAAATAAAAAAGCCACTTCACACTGAAGTGTCCAGGTGTTCAGATCTGCTGTTTTCCAAGGGGAGGGTTTGAACTTTTTCTGTTCTTTTCTCAGCTGAAGTTAATCAGCAAATTTGCAGCAATTCCTCAAGCTACATCTTTAGAAAGAGAAATCATTGATGGTACTAAATCTAGGGGTTTTTTTTCTTTCTTTTTGAAAAAGGACGTGGATAATAGCTAAATTAAGCATAGGTGGGACCACATTAGATTTAGACAGAGCCACAGTGAGAGATGTGTCGTAGTTTTCACTGGAAGAGAAAAAGTGTAAGTTTAGGAGTAACTGCTGGAAAGCAAATACAGGCTCCACATTTCAGATTTCTCTGTATTTTTTTCCTTAAAGACAAACATCAACCTCCTACTCTTACCACAAGCAGTAGTGGTGTCAGTGCCCTGCAGTGATCCCAGGTGTGGAATGGGACTAACACTATTCCCACCTTCAATCCCATCTGCTTTGTCAGCTTGAGGGACACAAAAGGGCTGGTTTAAGGCTGACAGGGGGCCTCCAGCAGCTCACAAAAACCAAGCATCCCCCAGCATTGTGTGGGGTTTCAGGCAGCTGCATGACAAGCAATGCAAAGGTGATCAACACCTGGACAGGTCATCCAACCAGGAGACGGGGCTTGCGCATCTGGCAAAACTGCTCCTGAACAGCAGAGATGGGTGACCAGCATTTGATGGGAATGGGGACTTGGCCCTGAGCCTACACCGAGCACACAGGTCGGGGGAGATCCAACCTCATCAAGAAGTCATTCCAGTATTTGTGAGGATAAAGCAAAAAAATATACCTGAGCAAATCAAACTCAAAATGCTGATCGCTGCTGCGTTTTGGGTAGGAAAGTACAGTCTGTGCTCCAAACCTTTAGTCTGTTGACATCTACAGAACACATCTCCCCAGGCTCAGCACAGGCACAAATGTCTCCCCTTGGGACTGCACCCTTATTTCCTGCTCTCACTGCAGCTCTCTGCTCAGAAGAGCATTTTCACTGCCTCATTCCTCCCTTCTCTTTACCTTTGCTTCTTCCTTCAAAGATTACAGTCCAATACCGCAGCTATTCCAGATACGTCACTCTCCAAACAAAGAGAAACATTTCTCTGTGATTAGAATCCTCTCCCCTATTAATCCACTGCCCACCCTGCTGCAGGTTGCACCTCGTGTTGGTCTTTAACACCATAAACCAGGAATACCTCATTAGAGACAGAAAAATTCAAGAGCATGCTATCAGCACCCTGACTGTATCATGACTAAAAAGTGGCTTCACAAGCGAAACAGACAGCAAAAATAAGCCAAACAAACAACAAGCCACCTCCCGCACCTGCAACAACACTGCTCCCTTTTCTCTGCTTTCTATCCTAAAAGATAATGGTTTTGTGCTAGCACTACTGTAGGTTCCCCACTGTCCCACACAGCCAGAGAAAACAGTCCCCACATTGTTACCAGACAACCTTATTCACACACTGAATTTGCTTTCTGCATTTCACATTGCATAGAAGCTTTCACACCACTGCTATTACCTATGTACTTCTTTTGAGTTGTACAAAAGCCATCACTAAGTGATACCAGCAGTTACCTTCATGTTTTCCACTGCATGGTGTGTCTGTACCTCCCTTCTCACAGCCCCCACTGAAGAACCAACGCTCCCTCCACAAAGTCCCAGCCCATCAAACATTTGCCTGCTAGCAATAATTATTTTGGAGTCCCACGGCTGCAACTGAACAGAACCACCATGAGTTCTGTGAGCAGCTTAATTTGGTCATCTGGATAATCTATTTGTTTTCCTAGTGTTAGGTAGTTTAGATTGATTTTGCTGTTATTTTCAGCTCCACAGGAAAGAAAATTGATAAATAACTCCTTCTTTTCAAAAAAACTGTAACAATCATTAACTGTCAACAGACCATCAGACAATCAAACTGCCACCAGCAGAGATCACTCTGTAGGAGGGAAAAGACCACAAGCTCCATAGGCACTCTACAGTCAGGTTTGGGCAGAGCTAGTACTTGATGAACACAACAAAAGCCAGACAGCCCTCCCACCTCTGGCCCCACACAACCATGGAAATCCAGTTTTCCCCTGAAAAAAGAGGCATTGTGTGCCCATAATTCTGCAGCATGACCTTGCACCTCTAGGAGGGTGCAGGCACACATAAGGCAGAGCTTTGAGCCTGACCTTCTCCTGCAGAGCTCAAAACCTGCAGGATCAAAATCTCTTCCCAGGCGTGCAGCAAGCCATCTGGCAACTGCCCCACTGGCAGGTCACTGTTCGTACCTCTCTGTGCCCCCTCAGCGACACATCTGAGCACTGGAGGGAAAAATTAAACCCCGCTGAGCTCCACACATACGGAACAGCCAAAGCCCACTTCTTGGTTTCACAAGTCCCCCCTTACTTTGGCTTGGATGATTTTTCTTGCTCCTCCTCTTCCTCACCACCTTCCCAATGCCTGAGGCAAATCTTTAGCAGCAGATCCCCATCTCCAGATGACCATCTTCACACTGAATCCTTCTGCTTCATCCAGCTCACCTCAAAGCTTACCCAAAAACACATATCAAAAATCTACCCTCAAAACTCCACCAACCCAATCCTTCTCCTAAAACAGCCCCCTCCTGCTGGGCTTTGCCCCTTTTAGCTCTTACTCAATACAGCTGTGGCAGGTGGGGCCGGCTGAACAGGGCTGGTGATAGCTAGCTCTGTTGTATGTGAACACTAGCTCTTCTGAGATGAGGCACTCCATGAGCATGAAGGGTGGCCAATAAAATACCATCTTTTTCCCCCCTCCAAATTTAAGATTTCAGGAAGTCAGGGAGAAGTATCTCTCCTGTTTAGAAAGCACTGTTCACATAGCAGCACAACAGGGCTTGGTGCTCCTCTACAAAGCATTCAGGTCAAGAGGAAATGGACTCAAGTTACATCAGGGAAGATTAGATGGGATTTTAGGAAAAATTTCTTCACAGAAAGGGTTGTCAAGTATTGGAACAGGCTACCCAGGAGAGTGGTGGGGTCACCTTCCCTGGAAGTGTTCCAAAGACATGTGGATGTGGCACTTGAGGACTAAACCACTTGGTTTAATGGTGAACACGGTGGTGCTGGGTTGTTGGTCAGACTTGGTGATCTTAAAGACCTTTTCCAACCTTAATGATTGTATGACTGCAGGTAGCAGAAACCAAACATCCTACTGCTGCTTGCTCCCAGGATTAAACTCCTTTGTGGTCTGGGACAGAGTTTTGCTGGCTACCAAGATCCTCTCCTTGCCATTCCTAATTTGTGAGATGTCAAAGCTATGTTTGCCATCTCCTATCCTTAAGGAGCAATCCACTCCCCATTTCCCTCCAGCCTGCCTGGCCATTCCGTGGCTCAGAACAGCAACACCCCTCTGCAAACTGCAGCACAGCTGCACCAGGGGCAATACTCTTCATTTCCAAAGCAATTGCATGAAGTTTTTAGCAAGGTCAAATACTTTAAATAAACACTTGAAGACATGTTCACATTTTGGGAATTCTTCAACATAAACAGATGGATTGGTAGATGCAGTAGATTGGTTTTGGGTACAATATGATCCAATATGATACTCAATTTATTTAAGCAAGGGAACCACATGCAATGCCCTGCTTAAAGGAAAATAATGTTTTCTTGTCAAGAGCATCAAGATGTTCTGATACTAACCCTTCTCTTGCACTCACTTCCCATACAAATATGCCCTTCTATCATCCATGACCAGATTTTGTTCCCACATGCCCTGGATTACAACGACTCCAGAGGAATCTCTAGTGGAGGTTTTCCAGTCTGGCCAGAGCAGAACTGACTGCATAACCAGTGTTGTCCAAGGGGAGATTTGGACACCTGGCAGGGAGGAGAAGCAGCAAACACTGAGGCTTATTTTTATGCCCAGTCAGGCCTTCACACCTCCTTCTTACTCAGCTACCCTTTTCCTAAATATTTGCTTGAAGACAGTTCCTGACTTTATCCTGGGAGCTGGAAAGATAAACTCTGAGGTTTCTGTATCAGGCAAAGCTGCCTGAGCTACACCAGTCCAGCTCTGTCTGAAGGCAGCCTCTCTCTTCCCAGGCAGACTTTTGAAGAGCTGTCTGCTCTTGGATGCCAGTCTGTCATCCTTTGTATGCTGTTTCATTTCCCTGACAGAGCAAGCAAAGTGCTGGAAAAACTGCTGGGGTGAGAGTGGTGTAACCTTTGTGCAAAGGGGAATGATGGCACAATGGCAACCAAGTGACCACGGATGCCTTTAGTCTGTTTCTTCCTGGTATAAGGGTCATGTTCGGCTTGAGGGCTGACACGGACACCTCAGTTTTCCTCCTTCCCTGACTTTTCACCAAGCCTCCCCCTTACTGAGTGGTTCCTGGAGTGTTTTGTGGGGAGGGGTGGGACTTGCTTCACCCAAATGTCAGTGTGGTTTCCACACCTGGAGCACTGTCAGCATCCTTGCTTTTCCCTTGGTACTGTGTCCTTTTCTGTAGCATTTATCTCTCTTGGGAGAATGACTAGTGTATGTCATAATCAGAGAGTCCGATAAAGGAAAAATTACACATATTACACCAGAAAGGGAAATAAAAGGAGGTTTTTTTCAGGCTTCTGTGTTTACTAATAGTCTGAAACAGCATCATCTGGGACCCCCCTCCCGTGCCACCCTTCAGTCTAAGAGCTGTACTTAAGCTCTGACACAATCCCCAGCTTTGTCTTCAGCTACTCCTGACTGAACTGGTGCATGGGCAATATCTTCCCTTGCCTGATGGTGATCACAGGCTCACCAGAGCTGTCACCAGTACACCTTGTTCTATGTGCTGAGGTTGCACCCTGGCTGGTGAGGGTACTGCTGGCACTCAGATTGGTTGTCTTTTGGCTGGCTTTCCTTTCCTGCTGGATTTTATGGGTAGATAAGATGGGAAAGGGAGGGTGAAAAGAGAAAAACCTGCCACTGTGCTCAGACTGTCACGGGATAAACAGGAAAGGCTGAAACCCAGGATGTGTTGGTAGCTTGCAGCAGGCAAATCCAGAAATTAAAGAAACAAGTCATCTGGCAGGTGGGGAATACAAACCACACTTTCTACTGTCCCTTGCACAGGCCTTGTACTGACCTCAAAAAGATGGGGGGGATAAGACCCCACAGCTCACGTGCTTGGCTGTGAGCACCAGATTAGCTTGTGGAAAACTGCATTTCCAAGGTGCAGCTCAGCTCTGGTGAAAGCCTCTGGCAAACTCCTACTGCTTTCAATAGCATGCATGGAGAAATCCAGAAACACCAGGCTTGCTGTTGATGTAACTTGATGGATTTGTCAAACACATTTTTGCAATTTTACCATGTTTTTATGTGGTGCAGAATCATAAGCTTTTTCTGCTTTTGATACAGCTTAAATGCCTAGAATTGCTTAGAATGGAAAGCTGACCTTTTGTGTGCTGGTGCTGTTCCACATCACGTTGAGGCAGGGATTTTGGAGGCAGCACATGCCAAAGTTGGGAACAGAAAGTTTGCCATGGTGGGTCTGTTCTATGAGTCTTGACTTGGGAAAGTGTGTGACAAGCTGTACTGGTGGTATTGCTGACTTTGGGAGGATGAGAATTTGTCCCTGCGGCCAGCACTGCTCCTTCATGTTTGGTTTGCAGGATGGCACAGGAAAAGCATTCCCATCCCTTGGAAGATGGCATGGGGCTGTGCAAAGGGCAGCAGTGAGGAGAGGACTCCTGGGTAGGGGGGGTAGACCATGGCAAGGAGACACAGGGATAAGGGATAAATGTGTCTTGCTCTGCCAGGCAATGTGGTCCCGGGATCTGGAGAGAGGGTGAGTGTCCCAGAATATATGAGGAAGGAAGAGTCAGATCTTGCTAATTGTCTTGTGGGTGAGGGAAGGAAGAATGATGAATCCAGCATCTTCACAGCCCACCTCTGTCCCTCACCATTCCCATCACTGCTGGCAAGGGTGGCCCCATACAGACAAGGTCCTCTCCCTTTGCATCATGTAAGGGCTCCCTGGTTGCTGCTGTGTTTGAAGACTTGGTTGTCGAAACTCTCTTTCAGCCAAACTTCAGAAAAGTTCCTTCCAGAGCAGTTTAAACTTTTTCCCCTTAAGTAAGGCTTTGGCTGGCAGTAGCTTCTCCACTGTCAGTGATGACAAGTGGAGAGTAGTGTAGAGCCAAACATGAAGGAGGAGAGAAGAAGAAACAGTAATGGAGAGCAGTGGCATTGCAGTGGCTTGTTTCAGCCAAACTGGAAACAGGGACATGTGGGAAGCAGGGTCAAGGGAAGGTGAACAGCAGGGAAGCTACTGAACAAGCCTCTGTATGGTTGCTCAGCACTAGCACCACTGGTGCTGCAGTGAGGATATTTCAAGCTGTTATTAGCCCCTGATCCTTGCAGGTCTGGCTGCAGCAGTGGAAATGGGGTGGGAGCAGGATTTCTCCAAGCCTCTGACTGCTGCCTTCAGAACTTGGTGGTGTGTGGTGCTGGGGTCCCCCATGTCTGTGACTGAGGTCAGAGCCTGACCAAGGTCCTTTACGGGCCATGGCTGAGACAATTTATGTGGCATTGCATCTCTCTCCTTCACAGATGTGACAAAGATGCAAAGGCTGGGCATGAAATCACAGTGTCATCCTTGCCTGTAGTCCACTTGGACAGAATAGTGCTCTGCCTTCTTGTCAGGGAACAAATGAGGATCCTTCTGAACACACGTGGGGTTCATACCACAGAAGAAGCCTCTGTAAACTACAGAGAGATATAGCCCCTGTTCACAAGGGCAGGAATTGTTAACTGGGGACAGGCACTGGCACTCAGGAAAATGAAATAGCTTTGTTCTGGATATTCCTTTCCCATCACATACTCATCCCTCTGGTTGGTCCCAGCCGGAGTCCATCTGTGACTTTGCTAATGCTCAGTGGAAAGCACAAGGGGTGGAGGAGGTGTGGGATAGCAGAACAGGCATTGGGAGCTGTAGGAACTCACCCTTGCTCATGTCCAAGGCTAATCCTGGCTCTTGGATTCGCTGCAAAGAGCCTCAGACATCAGGTACATGAACAAGTGGCCTTTAATGGTCCTCAGCAGGCAACCATGGCCCTGCCAGGCTTCCCACAGCACAGTTGGGAAGATCAAAGCTGTCGTGTGAGTGCCAGCCTCACTGATGGTGACATGGGGAACAAATACGATTAAGCAGGAGAGAGAAGACTCGGTCCAGGTCTTCCCTGACAGCAGCAGGAGTTTGGACAACAGCTGATGTTGATCTGGTGTCCTGTCCTAGGCTGGGAAGGATGAGGAGCAGGTTGAGGAGGAACCAGTTTCCATTCCAGTTTCACACAGTGCTATGTGGGAGTAACTCAGCTCCTGGCACTGCAGTTTCCAGTCCTTCTCTCAGCTCTGAGTGCACAAGGACAGTCTTTCCTCCTCCCCCAGACCCCCCGTCCATAACGTGGGAGGCACAGTGGCACACACTGAGCTCAGGCCTTTTCAAACCCCTCACTGGGCGCCTGATGGGGAATTTCCCTGTGGTGATCCCACTTCTGAGGCTGACTTTGTAACAGACACTTATCATGAATTAATTATGCATTATTAGCATCCATTATTCATTCCTATTATGTGTACATACATTTGTGGTGCTGAAAAATAAGGGAATTATGCCAAACAATTAAATGGCCCTCCACCGAGAAATAGCCTTGAGAGAAGGGGGTGCATCACGAACTGAGTGGAGCTTGGTGAGGGCTGGCACCAAACTGGATGGGGAAATGGGGCAAACAGACCATGCATGAGGAAAGCCAGGGCAGAAGACAAGAAACTGGAAGAGATTGTGAATCACAGCTCGTTGAACAGACTATTTTTCATGTGAGTAGCTGAACCTAAAGAAAGCAGAGGAAATTTGGGTCAACTACTTTGGCAAAACAAAGTCAGGCCTAAGTGGTTCCTTCAACAGAAAGAGAAAAATGTCATTTATTTTCTAGTCTGGTTTTTAATGTTAGGCTAAACAAAATTTGCATCACTTTTGAAATTTAAAAAAAGGCCATTTCAAAACATTTCAGCTTGATGTCAAAACAAAAATGCTCCAACATGTCCTATAAGCTTTTGGCTGAAACTGTGGAATTTGACCTAAACTTGCACATAGGTTGGGTCTACTTCAGAAAGAAAAATTTTCAGCAATTTGGCATATTTGTTTTGATTATTCATGGCACTGGGGGGAGGAGAGAAGATGGAATCTCCCGGTGCTCTGGGGAGGAAAGCAGATCAACCAGCACAGCTCAGAGATGCAGTGTGTGTGTGAATTACCAGAGCTGCAGCAGAGCTGGAGAGAGGAAGCTCAGGTTTTCAGAATCCATCTCAATTGATGGAGATAATTACAGGTGCCATGTTCCCAATTTCTTCTTCTGAGGATTCTCCTCTTTAATAAACTCATTCTAACAAATTGATCACAGCCTCTCCGGAACTCAGCACATATCAAAGCCATTTTTAAGATTGAAGAGAACACTTTAGATGAAAAATAGGAACCAGTGCCAGACTTTGTAGAGATCTAAATCTAGCTCAGCTATAATACAATTGAATTAACTTGCTGTCTTCACATGCCCACTACTTAATATGTTCATGGATGTCTGCTTCTGAGCTTTGGCTGGTGCTGAAACCAGAGTCCAAAAACCTCAGGAGAGACAAAGACCCTCATGTTCTCTGGGGGTTGCACCTAAGCTAAGAACCCCAGGCAAGTGTGATGAGTATCACACTGAAGTATCACAATGCAGCTTGGATACCTTTGCTCTGTTTTGTTTTGGGCTGATTTCATAGAGAATCACAGAATAGTTTGGGCTGGAAGGGACCTTAAAGCCCATCTAGTTCCAGCCCTCTGCCATGGGCAGGGACATCTTCCACTAGCCCAGGTTGCTCCAAGTCCTGTCCAACCTGGCCTTGAACACTTCCAGGGGTGGGGCAGCCACAGCTTCTCTGGGCTGCTCTTCCAGCGCCTCACCAGCCTTGCCCAACAGGGCAAATGCATTCATATAAATAATATAAATAATGAAAATATGTTTATAAATTCTGGAGTGGTATGGCTAGGCAATTACAGCAATTACTAGAATGGCAATTAGAATAGCAATTACTAGATTGGTCTCTAGTAATCTAGTTTGATCTAGATTACTTCTCCTGGTCCTTTCCTTTTTTCTATATTCCCAGTGAAGTGTTTTTAACAGCACAGTTCTAGTAAGATAACTAGACAAAGAGTAACTTTTTCACAGGGCCATCCAACATGTAAAGACCTTGTTTTCTAAACCAGTATAATTAAACCAACTCCAAAACGAGAATCAACAATTGCTTTAAACTCAGGCTTTTAAGTGCATTTCATTAGACATGGGCAAATGCCACGTGGATGCCCTAATTTCCTTTTTAAAATTAGTCTGAGCTAATGAGGAAAACATCACAATTAACTCCAATGCCTCCAGAATAACCACTTCTTAACCCAAAGTGAGAGTACCCATGCTGGCATTGTTCCCCTGAATCAGCTCCCAGTTCAGGTAACTGGTGCAGCTCCTTGGAGCTGGTTTGCTGTCCTCACAGAGAGCAGGGACCATTTCAGCTATTTCATCTGGCTCATGATTTTCCACAATCCAGGCTGTCTGCTGTTTACAGGAAGCAGAAATACAGGCATAGGCTTTATACTGGACTCTTTTCCTGTTGTCCAAAAACAAAAAGTGCTCAGTCCAACAAGGGTTTCACCTTCTGCTCTGTAAGTAAAGCAGGGGGGTCGTGAGAAAACTGTTTGCTTTCCTCAAGGCTCTGTTGCCCTTCTCTGGACGCCCTTCAGCCCCTCGAGGTCTGCCTTGTGATGAGGGGCCCAGAAATGAACTCAGGTCGAATTGTGGCCTCCCCAGTGCCCAGTACAGGGGGACAGTCACTGCCCTGGTCCTGCTGCCACACTATTGCTGACACAAGCCAGGTGCCTTTGGCCTGCTTGCCCACCTGGGCACACTCTGGCTCATGTTCAGGTGCTGTCAAACAGCACCCCCAGGTCCTTCCCCACTGGGCACTTTCCAGCCACTCTGCCCAGTTTGGAGCTGCAGGGGTTGTGACACAAGGGCAGGATTCAGAACCTGGTCCTGTTGACCCTCACACAACTGGCCTCAGTCCATGGATCCAGCCTGTCCAGATCCTCTGCAGTCTTCCTGCCCTCCAGCAGATCAACACTCCTGCCCAACTTGGTGTCGTCCTGAATTTACTGAGGGTGCTCTCGACCCCCTTGTCCAGATCATTGATAAAGATGTTAAACAGGACTGGCTCCAACAGTGAGCCCTCGGGAACAGCACTAGTGACCAGACCCAGCTGGACTGAATTCCATTCCCCATCACTCTCTTGGCCCAGCCATCTAGCCAGTTCCTCCAGGAAAATGCTGTAGGACATAATGTCAAAGCCTTTACTAAGGTCTAGGTACACAACATTCACAGCCTTTGCTATCTCTCCAGTTTTGCTGTCATGCAAGCATTCCCTCCTTGTATGTGTACAATGAAAGATCTGTAACAACTCAGGACTCAATCCTGTTTTCCAGCACAAACCTTGGGAGAGTTGTCTCACCTCATCCACTCTGCTTTTCACTTCTGGAGGCATTTTATTACCACTGCTGTGAAATTTCAGCTGTTGCTTGGCTTTGTTCATGTCCCGTTGTACTAGATTCCAGTCCACTTTGATGTATCCTGTGTGGTTTGCAATCTAAAGTTTTGAGGATTGGAAAGTAAGTTCGTGGAGTAAAATCCTGCATGATAGTGGCTAAACAGACCCCCTCACCCACCCACCTTCCCTGACCACAGTCACCTCCCACACACTGGTCCAATGGACACAATAGCTTAAAAACTGGACAGAAGACCACCTCTGGAGTTGTCTTAACTGTCCTGCAACAAGTGTCTCCCACAGCAATCCCCAAACAGCAGGGCACACACTGCACCTTAGCCTACTTCAACCTCTGTTCTCTAACATAAAAGAGGCACAACCTCCGCCTCACAACTGCCATGGATCTCTTTGGGACTCTCTGCAGCTCTCCTGCTGCTGTGGGTGGACACAGCTATGAATAGCTTGTTCCTCTCAAACTATTTTATATGCTCAGGATGATTCAGCAGTGGAACTCCTCTTGCTCAGAGCAAGCTTTTCATTTTCAGCAGAACAAGCAGAGCCAGGAGAGCAAGGGAGTCACACACGAGATTTACCTGTTTGCCGGAGGAGCAAACAGGTAAGTGCTGAGCAGGGCCTAAGAGCTGCTCTGCCTGCTGCAAGACGTATGAGCCAGATGTCCACATCCAAGCAGCTTCCCTCAGTGCCAGTTCTTGGGAATCAGGACAAGTGGCTGAGGACAGAGAGAGATGTGTTTTCTCTCCTCTTCCCCAGAGAGCCCCATCTGTGTCGGTCAGACTCCTCAGGTAGGCAGGCTGAAGCATGTCATAGATATGGATAAATCCCTGCCATCCAGGGCTGTTCCTCCAGGAACACCATGTCCACAGGCACAGGACTCAGTATGTTAGCCAATTCTGAAGACAGTACAGCAGCAGCCTGGTTCACTGCAGCTGAAGGCTGTCTCATGCTCCACTCAGGTGTCCCTGCACTAACAGCCCCCCACGCCCTTGGCCTGGCCTTTGGTAACAGTTCCTCAGTGGATCTGCACCTTTTAGCAGTGCTGAAGTTTATGCACACTGCTCCTGCTGTGCTGCTGCATCCACGTGGCCTGGGGAACATGCCTTGGACATCCACAGCCACACAAAACTCGTGGCAGAGTGGCCCCACACCTCCCAACAGGCAGTGATTCCTAGACAGCCCTTCATCCCCACCAGCACAGTTCCTGGAAAGCCTGGACTGCTGTTCATACACACCTGTAGTAGGAAAAAGCCACCTCCCACCGCTGTCGCTGCCAGCTTTCCAACTTTCTGGAAGACGAATCCAGTACACCTACAAATCAACCAGGACCCAGTCAGGAGAATAAGATACCAAATGCACACTCCTCATCATGCTTCCCACAGGCAAGGCTGCCTTTGGCAGGAGTTACCCAGGAACTTGGAGTGTGATGAACAGCAGAAGAAACCCACGTACAATCAGAGGGAAGGATTTACACCCAGCCAAAACTGATGCTTTATAGCTTTTCACTTCATGCTGTCACAACTCAGCCTTTTGCAGTTTGATTTTTATCCCCTCAACACCACCCTTCTCCTAAAAGGGTAACTAGAAACAAGTGATTTCACCAAAATCAACAAGTGATGTTAGGTTTGGTTTGATTTTTTTTTTTAAACTGGTATCATCTCTGAAGGGAAATCAGGCAGCACATGTGCTGCTCCATGACAGAGCACGGGGAGCAGATTACAAGACAAGATTCTTCTTTGCCCAGACAACTGCTTACTTTTCCTTTTCATTTCTCAGAAGAGGAAAATGCTGGAACAAGCAGACAGCAGTGGTCTAAAGGTAGACTGGTCTCCAAAAAGGTTCACATGCTGTCAACATGAAAGACATTACTGCAGCCACCAGAACCCAAGCCAGCACCACCCCATTGCTCAGTCATGCAGCAAAGGGCTGGTGTGTTATATCATCCAAACCAGTCTTTGCTTGGAACACAGTTTCCTTATCAACACTGCAAATACCACAGGCACCTGCCTTTACCCATTTCTGAATATACTTAGCGAAGGTGCAAGAGAGAGGTGTCCAGCTCTCACTTCTGTCAGAGAACAAAGATCTGTTAAACAGTTACCCTGGTGCCAGGTAAAGACAACAGGCATGGCAAGAAGCAAAGCACTGTCAGAACACAATGTTTTCAGCTCAAATGATGCTGTGGGAATGAAGTTGCAAATAAAGCCACACTCCAGTATTTGTGACGTGAAACTCCAGGAACTCTGAAGGGTTTTAACGCAGATGCCTGAGGCATCTCCAGCAAAAAAGCCATCTGCCTGTCTGAAATTCAACATCACCACTCTATGCCAGAAGTTAAAAAAGTATTAAAGACTGGTGCAAATTTCTTCCTTATGAAAGTCTCAGTTCTTCATGTTAGAGAGGGCTTTTAAGAGCTGTCACAATTCAGACAACCATGCCAGAGGACAGCAGGCTGAGCAAGCTGGACACCTGCCTTATCTGAATGACTGCCAGATGACCCCCCGTGCACCTGTCAGCGTGTTCCCAAAAAGCCCAGCCAGTGCCTGCCTGGAGCAGCAAAGGCAGCCCCAGCACATCTTACCATCCCGTGACCCCTCCGATCAGCAGCTGCGTGGCCACATTGTATTTCTCAGCGCTCGACCCCGAGCTGGGGCCGAAGACCTTGCGCCACCAGGGCCGGCTCTTGGTGTACTCGGCCAGGTCCAGCACGTCGTCCTTCACACCTGCGGGCAGCTGGAGAGGCTCAGTCCCGCAGCCCCCCGTAGCCTTGGGAACCGCCGGGATCCCGCCGCAGCTTTGAGAACTCCCAGGCCCCTCATTCCCCACCCCCTGTACCCCGCAGCTTTAGGAACCGCCGGGATCCCGCAGCAGCTTTAGGAACCCCCAGGCCCCTCATTCCCCACCCCCGGGACCCCGCAGCAGCTCTGGGAACCCCCAGGCCCCTCATTCCCCACCCCCTGGACCCCGCAGCAGCTTTAGGAACCCCCTGGCCCCTCACTCCCCACCGCCGGGATCCCTCGCCCCCTCAGGGCCGCGGGGCCTGTGCCGGGATCCTCCCCGGGCCCTCAGGGTGGGCCAGGCCGCGGTGCCGAAGGGGACGGAACCGGCGGGGCTCGAGCCGCTCCCCGGGGCCGGGGGGAGCCGGCATGAGGACGGGGCGGTGGGGAGACCCCGGTTATCCCACCCCGTCCCTCCCATCCCATCCTATCCCATTCCATCCCAGCCCATCCCTGCCCGGCTGTCCCATCCCGTCCCACCTCCCGTCACCGCCATGACGCCGCCGCGCTCCGCGCAGGCGCGGGCACGGGCACGGGAGCGCGCACCCGCACGGGAGCGCGCGCGTCACCGGGAGCGCGCACGGGGGGGTGGGGAGAGCGCTCATCGCTCTATTTTTTTATTCAGCCGACTTTTTATTTACCTTGCCAAAACGCCGAGGACTGTGAGAGGCACAGTGTCAGCCAAATAAATTTTTATAATATTTATAAAATAATTTTTGTATAACCTTTATAAAAGGTTTATTATATGGTAAGAGCGATCTCCTGGACACGAGGGGGGAGTCTTTCACAGGTACAATGTGTGTCTGGCTTTTATCCAGCCACTTCATACATATTCATAATACATGTAAAATATACATGTTTTACATACTTCTCCTTATATGGCTACAGTTACGTCATTATTTTTACAACTGGTTAATTACTGCATTACAATTTAGTGTCTTTGATAACTCCTTACCATAATTCAGGTATTCCTTGATAAAGGGGTGACAGAGGAATCTGGGGAGTCATGTACAATTTAGTGTCTTGATAACTTCTCACCATAATTCAGGTATTCCTTGATAAAGGGGTGACAAGGGGAATTTTAGGATTTAGTGATTTGACAGATTCCCTATCATAATTCAGGTATTCCTTGATAAAGGTTCAGGGAAACTGGTGACCTTACAACAGTTGGTTTTATTGCTTTATGAGGGTGCAATAAAACCACTTGTTTCGCTACTGGCACGAATCATACCTATTACAAGGACAAATGTGATAAATGTCAGATGTGTGAATTTCTTTGATTGGCATTGTCAGTGTGTCTCGCTGGAGCTGAATAAGTCCCTTTCGAGTTGGTCTGTGCACACTCAGGACCCCAGGGAGCTGATCAAAGCGCCCTTTCTCTGTCATCCCCAGTGTTCTCCTCCAAACTATTCCAATACAGTATGTTTCCATGATGCACTGGATGGGCTGGGGACACACGGGCTAGGGCGGGCGGGAGCGCGCAGTGGGATTTCTGTCTCTTCTGCCACCACTCAGCAGCATCGCCCATGCTGGGGCAGCTCAGAGGTGTCCCCAATGTCCCCGGTGTCCCCGGTGTCCTCAATGTCCTTGGTGTGCCCAATGTCCTCAGTGTCCCCGGTGTTGTTGGTGTCCCCACTGTCCCTGGTGTTGTCAGTGTCCCCGGTGTCCCCAATGTCCCTGGTGTCCCCGGTGTCCCCAATATCCCCAGTGTCCGCAATGTCCCCCGTGTCCCCAATGTCCTTGGTGTTGTTAGTGTCCCTGGTGTCGTTGGTGTCCTTGGTGTCCCCAATGTCCCTGGTGTCACTGGTGTCCCCGATGTTCCCAGTGTCCCCAATGTCCTTGGTGTCCCTGGTGCCCCCAGTGCTTCTGCCTGGCTGGGCCAGGGGCAGGCTGTGGGCACGGCATGAGGGGGCCTGTGCCATCCAGGGAAACACAGAGGGGCCTCCAAGCGTGTCTTGCCTTCCTAAACCCCTTAAAAAGGCGTTTTGCTCCCTCTGACAGGAGAGCTCTTGCTTGGCTCCGAGCTGTCCCTCTGCAGAGACTGTGCCTTTTGCCATTTGTTTAAAACAAACACCACCTTTGGGGCAGGACCTCTTTCCCCGTGTTGGGTCTCAGGGAGGAGTGGGGCAGGGGTGTGGGGGAGCTGGGGACTCGGGTCTGTGACCTGCCAGCCCAGCCAGCTCTGCCCTGATGTGCCTCTCACTGCCCCAGAGCTGCCTGGGAAGGGACACGTGTTGTTGTGTCCCCTGGAGCAATGATACCTGTGCTTTCTGAGCCATCGCTCCCTTGAGCTCCTGTGGAACAAAAGCCACCTCCGTCCCAGCTGGGGATGCAGCTGCTCAGGGAGTGGAAGAGACGGAAAGCCTGAGACACAACTGGCAAAAAAAACCCCAGAGATCATCATGGAGAGGATGTAAATGTCGGAGGAGACTTGACCCTCCCGTGCGGTTAATGGAAATGAGTGCATGAGTGGGAGCAGGAGTGGGATGGGTGGGGGAACCGACACAGTTCTAGGAACCAACACTGTTCTAGGAACCAACACTGTTCTAGGAGCAAACAGCAACACGCAGCTGGACTGGCCAGGACATCCCAGTAGCAAACATCCCAATGCCTCCTTTCCACCCACAAGCAAGTGGGGACGTGTTGGGAATCGCGGCAATACTGCACGTGTTTCCTGCTCTGTGCTGATTAGGCTGGAGCAGTGCGTGCTCACTCAGACCAAAGTGGTGTGACAGCACTTCCCTGGACACACGGGCATGATGTCCTGCACACAGAGGCGTGATGTCCTGCACACACACATCCCAGCAGGGATGGTGTCTGCTATCTGCAGGAGGTTTGGGCCTTGGGACTTGGCTGTCTGAGCTGCCAAGGGCCAGGCAAGGGGTGGATGTCCTGGGAGTGCAAGAAGAGAGAAGCTGGATGTCCAGCCTGGTGCTCAGCCCTTGATCCCCAGGGACCCTGCAGACAGACACTCCAAAGGGCTTTTGCTCTAGCTACCTGGAGAAGGAGACTGCACTCCCCAAGAGTTTACTTACTCTCTGGCAAGTGGGAAGCTCCTGCATTTGCCCAGCTGGGCAGCTGAAGCCCCATGGCATTGCTGAGGATCAGGACTCCCTTCTGGCCTCCCTGATCCTGTGGGTGCAGTGTGGTCACTCTCTCATGGTCCAGCAATCAGATGTAGCTGTTACAAGGTTATTAGACAGGTCCTACACCAACTACTGAGCAGCCAGGAGCACCGTGCCTGCTGGGTCACTGCCTCAGCTCTAGGCAGGGCTGGTGATGAGCAGAGGAGCTTCTCCTAGGAAAAGATGTGGCTGGGAAGGGAAGGAGATGGTTGGGGGCAAGTTGTCAGTGTTTCATCTTGGAAATTCCACTGAACACCTATGTCAGGTGGCACTGGGGCCTTCTGCATGTCCAGTACATGGTGGGCTTCCATCCCTGTGCAGCACATGTTCCTGGTCTTGTCTCTCCCGGGGAAAGGGGTGTCCTTGTGCCCTGGGGCCAGGCAGGGTTTCTCTTGTGCCTCCTCCTCAGTGTTAGCTGCAGGCTCTCCTCTCACACGTGGCCCCAGGGGCATTGATGGCCTGAGACTCTGCAGCATGGCCTCATCTTTGCTTTCACATGTGCCCCATCACCTGGTGCAGGTGTTCAGCTTCCTCCAGCAGCAGGGAAGGAGCAGGGCTGGAGGGGCTGCAGGGCTGGGGGTCTCTGTGTAGCAGGGTCAGGTGCAGTGTGGTGCAGGGGATGGCACAGGAGTGGTGAGTGCAATGACAGAACCCAGCAGTAGCACCTCAGCAGCTACTGTGGCTCCCTGCCAGGTGCCTTCCTGGCAAGCGGCCCTGTTCAGCTTGGGAGGAACAGGCATGGAAAGCCATTCTCCATCTCAGAGGCTTTCCCTCCCTCCTGGCAACACTACCACCTACCAGCCTTCACAGCCAGGCTGAGCCAGCTCACCAGCCCACAGCAGCTTCCAGCAGCTCTGCATGGCCAGGGCAAGTGGTACTGAGCAATAATGCAGCCAACAAACCAGTCTGGAGAAGTGCAAATGATACCGAGTGGCTGCTCAGGTGATACAGGCACTTGCTTTCTGCCTTGCAGGTGACTGTGGGTGAGTCCTGCTGCTCTCTGCAGCAATTTTCCCAGCTATAAAGAATAACAATTTTGGATGTGCCATAATTTCCTCATCCATCTGTTGCCTGTTTTCTGCCCCTTTGGTCAGGATGCTGGTCCATCTTCCCTGACAATCCCTCCATTTCACAAGTTTGTCCCTGCCACTGCAGCCCCCAAGGGATGTTCTGCCTGACTGTCTCCCACACAACCCTCTTACCTCCAGTACTGAGTACTCTTCTACCTCACTGCAGCAGGGCAGGTGATGCCAAGCACCCTGGGGCATCCCCAAGTGTGACACACTGCTTGCTTTGTCCATAAATACTTGTTAAAAAAAAAATGAGGTGGTTTGTTGTTCACAAAGAAAAGGAGCCCCAGTCTGGGCATGGAGGCTCAAGCTGGAGAAAATGTGTTTCTTGCTGGCTTTTTGCCTCCTCAGGAGCAGGGTGGGGGATATGGGAGAAGCACTTTCTGTCCCAGGTCCTGTTGTTAGGCTACATGGGACAGTGGGACATCAGGGGATGTATTCCTGCTTCTGCTGGGATTGCCCCTATGTGTGGGGCTCAGCTTCTGTCTCCTATCCCATCCCTTACCAGTCCCACCTGCCCCATGCTTAGGTTTCATTTCAGAGACCCTGAAACTTCCATCCCTCCAGCATCACCCCTGCCTGCCTCCTTTTCCCAGTCACCAAGACCGGTCACATGGATGCTTCTGCACACACTGGGACATGTCTCCAAAAGGGTCATCACCCCTCGTGCACTTCTGTTCTCCTGCAACATGATTGATGGGATGTTCCGCACCTCACTCTCCCAGTGGATGTTGGGACCATCCAGGGTGTTCCTCCTCATCTTCCTGCCTTCGTCAGCCAAGGGAGAACCATGTCAGCATGTGTGCCTGAGCACACGTATGTGCATTGAGGGGGGAAGGGGATTTCACTGGCTTTTAAAACGAGGTACTGAAAATTCATAAATAAAATGAAAGAAATTTGCAAAAACATTTCAGTGTATCTTCTCTGAGCTGTACTGCAGGACCCTGGGAGAGGAGGAGAAATATGAGGAGAAGCTGGTGGGAAGGAGATTGCCAGGGATCACCCCAACCCTCTCCCTCCCACGTGGCTTGAAGTGAGGTTGTGTGGCTAAATCATCACTGCCTGGGTGCAGGGATCCCGGGGACCGGGATAACCTCCTGCATGTACATGTGTATGTGCATCCCTGGCAACCCGCTCTCCTCCTCAGTGGTGAGAGGGAAGGTGAGACCAGGCAGAGACCACACCTAAATTCTGCTTCCTCTGCAACCCTCCCTTTCCTCATCTTGCTCCCAGACAGGGGCCAGGACACGGAGCCAGCTGGGTCCTGCAGCGGAACTTACCGCTGTGCTTGCCCTCCCTTTCCTTTTGTTTTTTCCTCTCCTCCTGTCACTGCCAGAGCAAGAGTGGGAGAGTCCATCACTCACACGCTGCTCTTTGCACTAACCTGCTCAAGTGATTCCTCTCCTGACATCTTTGAGAAGAGGAGCACTCAGTGCTCTGGGTGCATCTTCGGGTGCTGGCTTTCTATCATCATCTCCTGTGGATTACAACAGCTGGATGAGAAGATAAAGACTTTTCTCTCCTCTTTCCTTTCTCTTTCCTTCCTTTTCACTTTTCCTCCTGAAGTCAGAGCAGTTCCCAGCCAGGAGGCATGATGCTGGTGGGAGCCCTATGCAGCCTCCTGCTCCTCTGCCTGGTTGAGGAGGGCACCAGCAAAGTCAGAAGATACTACATCGCTGCAGTGGAAACCGCCTGGGACTACACACACAGCGACCTGCTGTCTGTGCTGCAAGTGCCTGCAGGGTAAAGCTCTTTCTATTGCAACTCTAGAACCCTGCTCTGGGTGTTCTCCCACCCTGGCTTGAACTGCATTGTGAGCTTGGGTCCAGACAGGGGGAAACCTGGCAAGGGGGTGCACTGAGCTGGGAAGGGGTGGTGTGATGGGGAGTCACTATGTGCAACCCCTGATGGAGGGCAGGTGGAATTGACATAGGAAGAGAGAGAGAAAGAGGTACATACTGCTCTGCACTACTGTTCTGCATTGCTTTATCTTAGTGCCATTTGTCTGTGACACTTTAAAGTCTGTGTTAGGAATCAAGAGCTCAGGTTTTCCAGCCTGTGCTTTCTCTTTTGCTCCGAATCCTGGGAGCTTTGGGGAAATGTGAGGGGAGATGGGGACCTGTGCCTCTGTGTCTGGGGACTGCAGAGAAGGGTTGGCTGTGCCCCCCTCAGACTCAGAGCAGCACAGGCTTTCAGCTGTGTCTGCCCATGGTAAAATCCAGCTTTGGTTATTTACATCTTTGTGTACGTTACATCACTGGGGCTGAAATTTTTCCTTAATGAAATGATAATAATTCGTAGTGTTTGGGCAAAGAATGGTGTTTGTGCACAGTGACAAGAGGGAGGAAGGCATGGTGCTTTTGTCCATGTACATTGGAGTAGGAAGGAAAAGTTGCATTGCTCAGGCATCAGGGTGGTGTTATCTGGAGGCACAGCTGGCTGGGACACACATGGATGTGAACGGGCTGTTCTGAGCTCAGCATGGGGCATGGAGCTGGATGGCTACATCCCCTGTGCATCAAACTGTGCCTGTTCCCTCTGCCCTGCTTCCACCGCCTTCCCCAGACTCTGTCCTGGGGCAATACCAGCCCATGGCCCCATCTCAGACCTGCCTAGAGCAGTGATGAGCTGTGGTCAGGCTCTAGGGATGAGCCTGTGA
Organism: Dendrocincla tyrannina; assembly: GCA_035047865.1. Classification (NCBI taxonomy): domain Eukaryota; kingdom Metazoa; phylum Chordata; class Aves; order Passeriformes; family Dendrocolaptidae; genus Dendrocincla; species Dendrocincla tyrannina. The sequence continues at coordinate 16,804,669 of JAWWMP010000148.1, read as the reverse complement.
AACCAGGCTCTAGGGATGAGCCAGGTCAGCCTGACTAGCTGCCATAGTCACTGTATCTGAGTTATGTTGGGTTTTCCCTCTTTGGTTACTTCAATAGGAAAATTGCACCCAGCACCCCCCATTTTACTAATCCCCCCCTACCCTGCTTTCACTCTCATTACACCAACTTCACTCACACTGCTAAATCAGCCCTGTGGCTTTCCATTTCAGCACTGGTTTTAATGATGCATTTGAGCACTGTTTCTGACCTGGGAGTGACTCAGGGACCTGATTTTGCCTGGGGATGAGCAGGGCATTGCCAGCAGTCTCAGGTCATTTGCCCTTCTCTAGAATAGGGGAAGATAACTCTGGCTTTCCCAGAGGGACTTGGTGGTGTGCTCCACTCCAGAGAGGCAGAGTATTCCTGGGCAGTGCAGCTCTTGGGGAAGCCATCGTGGGAACCAGGGCTTGCTCTTCATGGCTGTTCTCAGCTGGATGACAGAGCCTTTTCCCTGGCCCTATAGACTCAGCTCAGTTCCCCAAAACGTGGGGAGGGCACAGAAAACAGCCAGGCTGGGGAGAAAGGACATGGAGGAATGAGCCAGGAAAGCATGGAAGGAGCAGAGCTGCCACTGGAGCTGGGTTGTTTCCAAGCTCTGTGGGAGGTATCTTCTTCTCCATCTGTTCTTCCTCAGTGTACCAGTATCTCATGGCAGATCCCAAAGATGCATCTCCAGGCAGGACCTCCAAAACCCTTGTATGTATGCAGTGGTTTCTCTGGCACGTTTGTAGAAAGCTCTGTCAAATCAATGGGCTATGGCACACCAGCCCAGAGCTACTTATGCCTTCCCCATGATTTCAGTTTCTCTTCCTCCCAAACACAGCCCTATCAGCAGGGTTGGAGCCAGAACCAACACGTCCTACAACAGTCCCAGGGATCTCAGCACAGACTTGGGGCTGGTGGACACGTAGCAGCCTATTCCTGAACACCTCGGCAGTGCAGGATGTCTCCCAGCTCCAAGAGATGAACAGATAGTGTGGCTAACAATGCTGATCCAAGGAGCCAGAAACTTATCTCCCTGCCTCAGCTTCAGCTGCTCTTTGGGAAGGAAGTTCACGTGGACCCCAAGTGCGAAGGACTGGCCAGAAGCACTTGGATCAGATGTCCCTGTGCTGAACTCTGCCTCCTCATCCCCTGCAGGCTCTGCCATGCCAGCTGGGACCCAGCACTGAGCCTTGTTGTCACTGAGTCTCCTCCCAGCCATGTCCCTGCATGCCAGCAAAATCCCTGTGGTTCCAGAGAGTTTCTGCCTTGTTTACTGAAGAATTAGCAGGACCAGACCCTCATATCTCAGGGATGTATTTTCAAATCTGGGCTTTCTGGGAGTTAGAGATTAAGGCAAAACTTCCCTACAGTGCACAGCTGAGTGCCAGCAATCCCACAGCATGGCTAACTCCCAGTGTGGGGACACCCTGGAGACCAAAGCTGGGTCCACACCCTACTGCCATCGAACCAGGAAGGATAATGGCTCATAGGTAAAGTCAGCTGAATGCAGTGGCACTGCTCACTGGGGCCGTGTCTGCTGGGGGCTTCCTGACACCTGGAATGTGGGGCTATAGCTGTGGTGGGAAAGGCAGCACCTGAATGCAGGTGGGGTTTTCATGGGCATCCACCCTGCTCTGCCCCTGAGGAGGGTGGACCCCACTCCCCCCACAGCACCCTCCAGCTGCAGGTGGCTTCTAGCCAGTGGTGTGGGGGTGAGTGTGTGTTGACCTTTCCTAAATTTGAGTCACTGTGTCTCCTTCCTCTTCCGCTTGAGGAGAAGTCTCAAAGGGAAGCACGACTCAAATGAAGGCTTAGTCAGAGCAGGAGAGCCCTCCCTGCTTCTTAAGTGTGAAGAAAATACCACCTGGCTTTTGCTCCAAACAAAACAAGGCTGGAAGCAGTCTCCCTGATTACTGGCAAAGGTCTCAGCCCTGAGGCTGATAAGTCAGCCTCTCAAATCCTTGAAGAAATTCATGGCTTTGCTATCCTGATAAATGTGCTGGATTCTTTCTGGAAAATGAATTTGTTAAGCTGCTTACAAATAGAAAGCAGCCAGCAGAGATGAGTGGGATGTGAAATACATTCAAAGCTCTTTTATCTTCCAGCTGTGAAGCATATTTTTAGAGGCTGGCTGTAAGTTGCAATTTGGGCAGAAAAGAAATGAATGTGGGGATGTTGCTCAGACAGAGTGATCTGCCACGACCTGCCATGCAGCCCAGCACAGTCCCTTTTGTGGGGGCAGCTGGGGAGGAGCTTACAGTTATCTAGGATGTGATGTGTCTGCCACACCTGAAGGTGCTGGGGATGGGGTGGGAGGTGGCTGCAGGGCACAGGTCACCGTGGCACTGCAATTGCAGCACTCGCAGTGCTCTGTGTCTCTGCTGCCAGGGAAGCACAAAGCTGGACAAGGCAGGAGGCAGGAGACTGGCTGCAGTGCTGCAGCTGGGTATGGCGTTGTGCCTCCTGCCTTTGTGTCTTCTTCCATCATGACTAACACCATGGTGTTAATCACTGCCATGTTCTCACCGGTGAGCTGAGCAAAACACTTCCAGTCACACCTGGGAGTTGTCAGGAAATCCAAAGGACACAAGAGGGTGAGCAATCCCTGGGGCTGGCATGACAGAGAGAAGCTGTTGGGAAGGGGAGGAAGAGGATGGCTGTTGCCCATCCATGGATGGGACTGTGCAATCAGCCTTGACTTTTCCTTCCTCCTGCAGCATTTCGGGGCATGCAGGCCCACGGCCCCCCACACCTGGTGTCCCTCCCAAGTACAGGAAAGCTGTGTTTGTGGAGTACCCCGATGCCTTGTTCATACAGCCCAAGCTCAAGCCAGCATGGATGGGTAAGAAACATCTGCAGAATGGGGAGCCCTCACTCTTCCTGACAGCAACCAAACTCATTCTGGACTGGGTGCTGGCAGCTCTTTAGCCAGAAATAGGAAAGTTCCAGTGTGGCAGAGCTCCTGGGGATGCAGAGAGCCTTGCTGGAGCTGGAGCAGTTGATGCTGCCATGCTACATGAGTACAATGGCTAACTGTGCAGATGAAAAGGCAGGACTCTTTGGGGCTCATGGCAGGGTGTGAGCTGCCTGATCCCAGCTGCCTGACCTTGTTGTCTTCCCTCCTTCAGGTCTTCTGGGCCCTACCATCCGAGCAGAAGTCTATGACACTGTGGTCATCACATTTAAAAACCTGGCCTCCCGCCCGTACAACCTCCACGCCGTCGGTGTGTCCTACTGGAAGGCATCAGAGGGTGAGTTGGGCAATGGCCACGTGCTGCAAACAAACCTGTACCAGCTATAGAGGTAACACATAGGCTAAACATGAGGTTGGATGTTTAGGGCCAGGAAGACTGTGTTGTCCACCATCGGGGCAGGTGGTGGATCCACAGCCCAACAGGTGAGTCTCTGGCACAGCTGGGGTAGAGAGGGGCTGTGCTCTGGGCTGAAGGAAGAGGCATTTCTGTAGCCATGGTGTGTTGGGGATGAACCTTCACTGACATCTGGCCTTTTCTTTGGTTTTAGGTGCAGGGTATGAGGATGAGACCAGCCAGACAGAGAAGGAGGGTGACAAGGTGGATCCCGGTAAGACACACACATATATTTGGGAAATCCAGGAAAACCAGGGGCCGACGAGTGATGACCCAGCCTGCCTGACCCACTCCTACTCCTCCAACACCCACAGTGTGAAGGACATCAACTCTGGTTTGATTGGAGCCCTGCTCGTGTGCCGACCTGGTAAGGACAGCACAGGATGGGGACAGGTCACATGAAACTGTGAATCGAAAAGCAGAAAAATCACAGATGCCTTTCTGAGGCTGAACATGGCAGTGGAGTCAGTAAGCTGTGACCAGCAAAAGTACTTAGGGGTTCAGTGCTTTCCAGTGCAGGAGCCAAACACATTTTGGATTTCCCTGCTGGAGAGAAATTGTCTGCTTTGTTCCTTCACAAGATTTCAGACCACAGATGAAATTTTGAACCTTATCTATCCATAAGGTGAATTGCATAAATGCTTGTCTTTCCTTCAGAGCTTCACCAAGCTGCGATCATTCAGTGTCAGCCAGGTTGCTTTGTCAAACAGGTTTTTGTCAGAAGAATTTGGGGGAATTTTGTATCAGCCAGGGTTAAGGATCAGGCAGGATATCTGTGATACAGCCTGGTCTGTAGTAGTTGTGCCTGCTCTCCTTCCTTTCTTCTTTCTTCCTTCAATAAACACGGAGGTGATGAAATCCTGTCTTATTTGCTGGGCACAGGAGATGTGACTGGAGTAAAACTGGTCATCCCTGGCTGAGACACATCCTGAAGGTAGTTGTCCAGACCCTTCAATAGTCACTGGAAATGAACAGGCACGAGTCACCTCCCCCAAGGACACTGTCTGTGGGCTCCAGTGACTCACCAGGAGCAAAGTCTAAGGGAAGGCAGCACAAACTGACCTTTCCATGCCTTCTGGGGGTAGCTGCCTCTCAGCTGTGGGCTTTTGGGGTCAGCAAGGCTGGAAACAGGGCTGTGGTAGTTGTGAGACATGACAGAAGCAAACCACAGCCTGGCCTTGATTTGCCAGTTCTTGGAGGGCACAAAGGGAATTTCCTGGGGAGACAGGCATGATGCTTGCTGACCTTTAAAGAAATCCATCCCATTGCATCTTGCAGGGACTCTGGTGAGCAATGGGAACGAGGACGTGCAGAATGAGTTTGTGCTGCTCTTCGCAGTGTTTGATGAAGGTAACTACTGGCTGACCCTGAATTCAACCTGGGGCATTTGCTTTGGCCACGGTGTGAGCACAGCTGCTCAGCACCCACACTCCTCCAAGGGTGTGAGCCCCCCATCCAAGGCAGTACTGCCATTCCTTCTCTTCCTCAGGTGCTGAGAGCTTGCAGCTCCCCCAGCCCTGCCATCCCACACCCTGACCTTGTTCCCATCACACAGGCTACAGCTGCACGGAGGTCATGCTCTGTCATGTGCAGTGGTCACCGCCATATCCATGCAGAGCCCCTTATCTTTGGAATTTTCTTGGAAATGCTCTCAGGTGAAAGCTGAGTGCATCCTTCTCTCTCCACAGGGAAAAGCTGGTACTCTGATCCCGTCTCCCAGGCAGGTCCTCAGCCCCGGCCTCACAACAGGACAGAGCTGCACACCATCAATGGCTACATCAACGGCTCACTGCCTGGTGAGTCCTGGTGTGCCAGAGACCGGGATGGAGAATTGGCATTTTCTGGTATTCTTCAGGGAAAAGGTCCAGAGCTGCCTGAGAGTGAAGAATCTCCAGGGCAAACTGGGAAACACTGTCAGGAGAGTCATTACCATCAGCAGCCTTAGTGAACCACATCCTGAGACTTTTCACATGGGACTGGCCATTCTCCAGTAAAAGGCAAAGGCAAACCTCCCCTGACTGCTCTGTCCTGGTGGATCCTTGGAGCTTGAGATCTGAGTAGACCTCACTGTCAGCCACTGGTTCTGCACAGTGGGTTTTCCCTGGAGAAGATATCCACCTCCACCCAGCACACTCCTCTCTGGGTGTGAGACCTGGCCTGAGAGGTGTCTGATGGAGGGCTGGAAATGGAGAGCTGAGGGCCTCAGGATGCAACCTCCACCCAGTTTCCTCTCAGGACCCTGGGATCTGTTCCAGTCACCTTTGCCCTCAGTGCCAAAAACAAGTGCTTGACTCTGTATTTGCCATTTTTTTGGCTTCAGCTTCCAGGAACTTGTTATTCACTTCCCTGCTAGATTACAGAGCCCTTCAGCACGCATCAGTTTCTCCCCAGAAAAATATTTTTACAATGCAGTCAAATTCTTTCCCATTTCCTAAGCACATTTTGCTATTTGAGTGTCTCTGAGGAAGGAATTTCCCCCCCGCTCTCAGATAATCCTGATGACCTCTCTCTGTCCTTTGTGGTATTTCAGCCACTGCTGGGGATGTGCTGGAGCCCTGCCCCACATGCAATGTTTTAGTATCAGGTTTGCCAGTGTTATGATCAGACAAATGGTTCTTCTTTCCATTTCCCAATTTCCCTATTTATAGAGTCAAAGAGCACATCTATCTCTTTTGCCACTGCATCCCACTGTGAGGTCCTATCAGCACAACTCCCAGAGCCCTTGCCAAAGTCCCCCAGTCTAGTCTTATCTCAGGAGGGATGGTGAGACTTGTGCTTCTGTGTTGCTTAGACAGTCCACATTCATGTGTGAGCAGCTTGAAGCCATCACTTTGCAGGGCATGAGACTCTTCTCAGCTGTGTCAGACTCTGAGTCCATTACACCAAGAGTGGGAACAAGGGATAGACACAGTGCTGACTCCTGGGTGCTCTCCTTGTCTCCTGGCAGGTCTCACACTGTGCCTCAAGAAGGAGGTCCACTGGCATGTGATCGGGTTGGGCTCTGGGCCAGAAGTCCACTCCATCTTCTTTGAAGGCCACACATTCCTGTTGAGAGGCCACCGTCTCAGCAGCCTAGAAATCTCCCCTGCCACATATCTCACAGCCCAGACCATGCCAGGAACAGCTGGCTGGTTTCGGATGTTCTGCCAGATGCTGTCCCATCAGCAAGGTAACCTTATTCTACAAGAGCTCGGGGGAAAAGGAGTTCAGGGGATGGCCCAGGCTCAGGGTTCTGTGTGGTGCTGCAGCCCCAAAGCCCCTCCTGCTCTGTAGTGTTACATCCACCTGCAATCTGGTCCATGACCTGATGGCATGAGTCGACCCAGGTGATGGCCCGTTCAGTGGGGACAGTAGTGGAGAGGATCTCTCCCATGCAAGCCTGGGGAGTGCATGCCTGTACTGCCGTGTGAGTGTGACCCTTTCTGCCTGTCCTGTCTGAACCCAGCTGGCATGGAGGCCTTTGTGAAGGTGGAGGAGTGTCCTGAGGAACGCCTGCTGAAGATGGGGAAGCTGTCAGACTACATGGATTACCCTGGAGAAGAGGAGGAAACCTTCCACGTGATCCAAGTGCGCTCTTTTGCCAAAGACCAGCCTATGACCTGGACTCACTACATCGCAGCTGAGGAGATGGACTGGGACTATGCCCCTGTGAAGCCAATGTCTCTGGACAGGTGAGAGTGGGCATGTGTGCCCGTGAGGCTGCTCCTCAAGGCAGCCCTGCCAGCTCTTCTCCTTTTCCCCAGAGGTTTATTTTCATTCTGCCCAACCTGGATAGTTTTGTTCTTCCTTATTAACACTAACAGTATGGATACAGGACAAGGATGGTTTTGGGGAAGGCAGGACCTGGCTTTGCTCCCAACATCATTCTGCTGGCACAGGCTCTGTGGGCTGGGGCTGCCTTGTTATTGGGGTCACCAGGCTCTGCCCTAGAGGGGGATCCTTGTCAGCAGTTGCTGGAGCAAGACATGCAGAGCAGAAATTCCCTCTTGCAGCCACTTGCAGGATAAGCCAGAGGTAAATCCTCTCCACCTTAGAGCTGACCTGGCTCC
>JAWWMP010000148.1:16767746-16787064 GCA_035047865.1 Dendrocincla tyrannina | reverse complement strand
CAAGTAGATGTGAGGGTTCTACTCTCCTCTAGCAGACATCCCTCTCCAGTCCTGCAGCTGAGGCTGGTGCAGCACAGCTCACGCAAGGGAGAAGCAGGTTCCTGGTCCTTAGCCCCCAATAGAACAAGAGATGTCACCTCAGCTCTGGCACTTAAAATTCTGCACATGCTCCAGCTACACTCAGGAATAGGTCTTGCGTAGTCAAACAAGCACTTCAAACACATCCCCTTTCTATAGAAGGGGTAGCTCACACTCTTCTTGTTCAATACGATGTGTTCAAGAATATCAAAGCCCAAAACTGTGAGCAATGCTGAACTTTCATTTCCTCCTGTATGTAGGGGTGTGCTCACGCAAACACACTATTTTTTGTTAGTCAAAGTGAAGAAGCAATTCTCACAGAAGGGTGGGAGATGAAGAATGAATGGCTTTACACTGAATCAATTATTTCATACAGAAGGCTTAATTCTTTTTTTAGCCTCATAGGAAGAAAAGAAATGGAGAAACTAAGTAGTCTCACAGAACTGGGGCAGGAGGAAAAATCCTAACATAGGCTCAGCAGTTACAGTCAGGGTTTGGGGAGACTCAGCTCACTCCTCAACTCAAAGGGGTTGGAAGCAGCAGGTCTCACATCTCTGGGGTGGGCATACTAGGCTGCTCCACCCCTCCCATTTCAATGGCTTTCCAGTTCACCTGAGTAAGGGAATGTTCACTGTTGAAGGAGGTCGTGGCCATGGACTGCATCCCCAGAGCATGTTGTCCAGCAGCTCATAGGGAGTGGGTTTGACCTTGAGCCTAGGAAAGGATCCAGAAATGGTATGAAGCAGAGAGGCTCAATACTCCCTCTGTTTTTCCACTGCCTGTCCTTAAGGCCTTTTTGGCCATTCAGGGAGATTCCTCACCTCTGGGAGTATGATAAGATAGCCTCATGCACCATAAAGAAAAGGAGCTTGCTGATCACTTGGAAAAAGAAAGCACCTGCACACCTCTCCCCACTCCCTGCTAAGTGTGGAGAGCAACCAAATCTCAGGAAAAGGCCACATTTACTGCTCAGATTCCTCACTCCACAGACCAGGTGGAGCCAGACCAGCACTAGCCATGCAGGCTCCCAGCAGACACGCTACAAAGTGACCACACCCAGGGGACCACTGAAAGGAACTCAGGTCCCTGAAAAGAGCTATTTGGTCTACAAAGAATTGAGGTGCAACCCAGACACTTGGCAAACTTGATCCCTCAGCCTCTGATTAGGCAGGAGACAGAACTCTCTGTTGAGCATGGCTGGAGCAAGGAAATCAGTCACCCTTCAGTGATCAAAGAGACCCTGCTCTATTTGGTCCAGTCTCCCTCAGCCACCTTCCTTCCTTCTTGCCATGTATTTACAGCAATAAATCATTTAATTAATTGGCCTTAAGGGGAAATACAAACCCCCATGTAGGTAATGGATTTCTAGGGACAGAAACCCAAATCAATTACTGGAGCTTACCATTCATTCATCTACATTAGCAAATGCATTTCCCTGCCATTCTGGGCCCTGACCCACCAGGTGCAGTGCCTGCAGGAGTTATGCATGGCATTTCACAAAGTCCCGTTTTCTACCACTTCGAGAGCAAGCAGAAAACAGAGCTCAACAATTTCAGTATGAAGAAACACCCTGTGCAAACCTGAACTCTGAAGCACTGGATACCATGGAGCACATTTGGCACCCCTGAGGGACTCCCTTCACACTTCAAGTCTTCTTTAAAGAACTTGCCACCCCACCCCTTCTCCAAGAGCTCAGGGCCTCTTGCATCCCAAGCTTGGAGGGCAGCGCTTTCACCAGGTCTGTTTTGTCTGCCTCAGATTTTACCTTTTCAAAGTGAGGAGCTGTCTCAGAAGTCCTGTTACCAAATGCCACTAGATCTTCTGTGATGAGGGGAAGCAGGAGGAACAGAGCTGCTCCATGAGTTTTGACAAGGACAATCTCAGTCCCACAGTACCCAGGCAGAGAGGGCTTGGCAATGAGATTAACTGACAGCCCAGGAACTATGAGAAAAATGTGAGATGAAGAGACAAATCCAATGCCAGTCCCACCAGCAAGCCAGGACAGAGCAGAGCACAGACCCGACAGCAGAACAGCTCATCCCAGGACCAGCTCCCAGGTGAGGCAGAGCCCAGTAATGAGCTCATGGCTTAGCCCTTACTGCTGAAAGGGGGAGAAGTAGGGCTGGGCTCACAAGAAGCTTCCACACCCCAGACACACAAACCAGAGCAAAGACAAATGTCCGTGGGCAAACTTGGGCCGTGTGTGTGAGTCCACCAGTCTACTGAAAAAATTACCAGCACATTAAACAAAACAAAGGTATTCAACCTGCCAAGGACTCCGGGCCCTGTGACCTGGTTAGCTGTCACTAGCACCAAGTCCTTCCAGCTTGTCTTACTTATTTATTTCTTTTATAAGCATAACTGACAACTGTGAATGCCCTTCTGTGTTTCATTCATGCTCTTAGGAGCCTCTTCCCTCTCTCATTTTTATTTCTGCTCTGTATTTTATTTCTGCTTTGCCTTTGTACAATGCATCACCCTTCTTTATTTGCCTTCTGGCTGAAACACTTAACCAGCTGAGGTTTCCCCCTCCTAAGACTTTCCTGTCCTCCTGGAAAGCTTACAGAAGTGCTGAGGCTGCAAGCTCCAGGAAGATGCATGGAGCAGGTGGGGTTGCTGTCCTGGGACTGTGGGATATTCTCAGGTTAATTTGTGAAATTAACTTCAGACTCAGCAGCTGCTGTGACTGTTAGTACTTCAAGGGAGTAGGAAAATGCTGATGGTAACAGCTGCCTCTGTGATTTATAAGCCATACAGGAACATCTAGCTAGCTCTGGAGAGCTGCATATGGAAGGGAATTTCCTGCGAATGACCTTCTTTAACAAAAGGTACTAGGCACATGTTTGAGGGGGAATTGCAAAAGACTCCCTTCAGTGCTGAGCAGTTTCATCTTCCTTTTGCTGTCTACACATCAGTCGCCTCCCAGCTGTAAAGAATGATGATGAAGTGCTGATCTGAAGACACTTTCAGGGGAAGGATGCTCTGTAAAATACTATCCACTCACCTCTAAATTCTGTGAAAAAGATGCTTTTCACTACCCCAGCACCTCAGCATGACTTTGTCTATGAACTTCACATAGCGGCGAGTAGGAGAATGTGTGTGCAGACATCTAGGGTGGTGATGTGATGATGAAACAGCCTCTTCTGTTTTATGAGAGAATCACAGAATGGTTTAGGTTGGAAGGGACTGTAAAGATCCAATCCCCCTACCATGTGCAGGGGACACCTTCTACTAGCCCCAGTTGCTCCAAGCCCCATCCAACCTGGCCTTGAACACTTCCAGGAATGGGGCAGCCTCATCTTCGCTGGATAACCTGTGCCAGGGTCTCACCAACCTAACAGTAAAGAATTTCTTCCTAATATCTAATCTAAACCTTACCTCTTGTCAGTTTAAAGCCCTTATGTTTCCTGACACCCTTCTCTGTACACCCTTTTCATACAATTAGGGTGGCCCAGGGTGCACGACAACTTCTGCCAGTGCAGCACTCACATTGTCTTAACAGGTTGTGAGAGTTCCTCCCTAAGTTGCCCAGCAGATACCTTATCCTGCCTCCAAGGATTCCAGTGCATCCCACTGCTCCAGCTGGACAGCTCTACCAGTAAGTAACGTCATCTTGTTGGGATGACAATCCTACCTGCTCTTTCCAAACCATCGCTGGAGCAGGAGCAAGCTCTCCTCTGCAGGAGGAATCCTCGTACATTCCCTATCAACACCACAAATGCTCTGATTCTGCTATGCTCCAGTGGAATGGCATCTGCACCAGGGGATCTGGAGACCTGAACTCCACATTTCTGTTTTCCTTGTTTATACCATTCTTGGGTGGTCACTCTTGCTCTGCCTACATACCTCTGGGGCATTCACATGCTCCAGTAGTGTGAATCATCATCAGTGTTTCATAACATGAAGCCAGGTGGAAACTTTATCCAAAAAAATGTAAAAATGAGCAGTCATGTACTTCTGTGCCACCCTTGCTTATACTGCATTAATGATAATTTTTTCTTTGTCCGGCAAAGTTGATCAGAAAAACTGTTTAGAGTCCAAGAGGAGAAAGCTATATTCTCCTGTGGGGGCCTAGGGGGTGGACACATGTATGTAAGTTACAGGGAATGGGACCTCAGGAGATTCTGGACTGGGTACAGGAATACTGTTAGACACAGATATTCAATAATCATGAGTTATTTACATTTCCACTTCTCCAAAATTTGGGCTTTGACTTGAAATCTATTATCTGATTAATAAACACTTGGTGGCAGATTCCTTTAATTTATCTTCTGCTAACAGACTCCAGCAGTCACATTTATGAGAGCTTGTCTCCATGACAGAAACTTACTTTTTGTTTTTAAATGCAAACACAGCCCTGGATATATTCCCATGAATATAAGAACATGTTGTTGTTTTTTTGAAGAAGGACTTAGAACTAGGCTCATGATTAATTCACCAAATTAAATTAAACCAGTTGGCAATTCTGATTTAAAGTTGGCTCATTTTCACCCATCTGACTTCAAAATGGCAGAATGGATTTTGCTCAAAATTTCGAATTAAATAAAAAAAAAAAAGAACTTGTCTTGGGAAAAGAAACAGCAACTAGGAATAAAACTATGGAATAGTATTTGTGTATCCTCTTCGTCATCCAGTATTAAGCAGAAGAACCATCTTGCCAGCAGGTGCGTGGCGGGTGAGGGATATCTTTGTCAGCCAGTGGTGGTGCCCAGGTGCAGAACTGAGATGCTGCAGCAGCTCCTGCTCCAGCAGGAGCACGGATTGTGGTGCTCAGCACAGTGCTGACTTTCTGCCCTCTCCTAAAAAGAAGCTCCACATGTGCCTGCAGCACCCGCCTTTTACCTCGGTATTTCAACAAACCCAGCAGCACCTCCTGTTGTGATCTGCACAGCACCCTGGGGAGGGTGTGTCTCCCCATAGCAACAGCGAGATAAATCCAGCTGAAAATGTACTCATCGTTCCCCAACAAACCCACAGAGTGAAAGAATATACAGCGTGAGGATGTGGGTGGGTGAGGACGGATCTACCCTGTGGGATTGCGTATGTGGTGGATGGGCCATTTCCAAACAGTGCTGCTGTGAGCTCGGTATCACGCCACCAGAATGTGGTGTACGGGGAGAGTTCTTCCCTCAGGGCTTGTGCAGCAGAAATTTAGACCTGGGGAATGAAGAACACAGTGTCATGTCTGCCTTATCCCTTATCTGCTGGTACTGCTTCTTATTTCAGTGACTTACACTTTCTAATTGGTTTTGCAAGTTTACCTGACAGCATCTCCTCAGAGAGTGGTGCGAGTGCTGAAGATGAACCCTTCTATTGTCACACGAGGGGAAGTACTGGGGAAAGGGATGGGTGGATTTTTTTTTTCCATAGAGTATAGGGTAGAGACTGAAGTCAGACCCTTCCTTGACACAGTATAACGAGCTCTAGGGAGCTCTTCTAAATCTTGATCTAAGACCTGTCCTATAAATACACAGCACAAATGAGAGTGATACTTAAAACAGGCTGCAGAGGTGAATTTTTGGTACTAAAACTGAGATGATCATACAAATCCACTGTCCATACTGGGTTATATAAGTCACATTTTTAACCAGGAACTCCTCTGGAGATTATTTTCCCAGCAATAGACTGTTGTCAGAATTTGTGCCTCCATTATTGCAAGGCCAGACTCCTGCACTGTGTTTAGTATGATGTCAAAACTGAAGCAAAACTTAACCAAAGCTGGTACTGATCCTGATACGATCCTTGTCAGAAAAATCTGTTGCTGGGTTGTTTGACCCCAAGAACTTTAACTTCACAGTTGTTTGTATGAAGCAGGTTTTGCAGGGTTTTGGTTTGGGTTTTTTTTTCTGAGGTAATAGTTCCTCGGTTTGATGGAGAAGGAGCCCTCATCCCTTTGATCCCTTCAGCAGACACATCCTGGGATGCTGAGTTACTTCTGCACTGTGTTTGCAGCAGCCCAGGCAAACAGACCCTGCAGTCATGGAAAAGCCCTGTCTTCCCACATAGCCTTTTAGTGTGAGAAACGGAGTGACAGAGCTGCCTGTTGGAAGGGAATATGGGCTCTCTCCAGGCTGTTCGTGACTGCACAGCTCTGTTTGGGGGAAAAAGTCCATGTGTGGGCTTCAAGGTTCAATCCTCTGGCTGATACTGTATTTCCCCTGGGCTGCTGAGAGCACATGGAACAGTGAATATTTAAACTGTTGACACAGTGCCCGATTTAGGCAGCTGCTTCAGCATCAGCCTCATGGGCAGAAGGGGATTGTCTGGGGGAAAGCTGCAGGATCCAAATGGCCAGCACAACACGCTGAGGCTCCCCCAAACCAGGCGTTGGTGTTGCAGCTGGGTCGGGTTGGCTGTTCCTACTCTCCAGAGAGAGAGTGACTTACAAGGGCTTTGCAGCACAGAGTATTAGATGAGAATTCACAAGACAACTAGTTGGATAATGTTTGTCGTTCTTGTTCTTTTCCTTCAAAAATCTGCATTTTGCCAAAAACTGTAAAAAAAAGAAAGTGAAGTCATGGTGATTCAAATGAAATGCTCTTCAGCTGCATTGAAATAAAATACTTTATTTCATTTAGGTTTTAGCATCAATTTTGCTCTCAGTTTTTCTCATATCCCTCCTTCTGCCTCTGCCTGCCTGAAATTAGTCAATGAAAATTGTGTTGATACAGATAAAACATAATTTATTCCTGAATACAAAATGCTCTGAAGACATATCAAAAAAAAAAAATGAAAAAGAAAAAAAAAAAGAAAATTTTGACATGGAACATTTCACATGCATTAAAGATATTTGAAATTTCCAAAACAACTCTGGGGTTGTTTTTTTAGAGTCTCTCCCAATTCTCCTATTGAAGAGGCTATAGCTTTGATTTAATGCATGAGAGTTGGCAGAGCAATGCACTGAACTCTGCCTTGTTGATAACTTCCAGGCTTTTGGAGGTTGTTCTGCAGTGGCATTTCCTGCAAACAGAGTTAAGAAGGAGTGTATTGATACTCCTCCGTGCTGTTATACAAACTGATCTTGTGGGTTTCTTCTTTCCAACAGCAAGAGAATTTCCAGAATAAACCAATCTAAACTTGCTTTGATGTTTTTACAAACTTTGCTTATCACTTTGGATGTTACTGTTACAAATAATGCCCAAGCCATTGAAAAGTCAGAGGCACCTGGTCTTTTTAATCACTTAAGGATTTGTGGAAATGTAGAGCTCTATCATTATTTGAATATTCCATAAGTTTATTAGCACCATTAATGATCATTAATAATTGTCTCTGACTGGTTTTGTTGGGGAGCAAAGTTTTTTTAGCTTTCATCTACGGTTTTGGTGGGGACGAGGCACTCAGGAGTTTGGACCTCCCAGACTGAGGGCCAGATACTTAGCTCTCCTGTTAGCTTTCAAGACACTTCAGCTTAAGCAAATATGCAGTCAGTGCTTCCTTCCCACTGACCTTATATTTGTTTAAAACTGAAGTTTCACAGGGAATGAGGAGATGGGAAGAGAGCGCAGTGATGCTCCCAGGGCTGTAACTGCAGCCTCTGAGCTCAGCAGGACTCTGGGGCTTTTAAAAACCAGGACTGTCCTAATGGCTGGTGAAGAGAGCTAAAAGTTGAATTGTCATATTTGAAGAAAACAAGATGATGGTTTCATAGTAATATAAACTTCAGTGAGGAAAAAAAACCCCAAAGGCAAAAAAAGAAGAAATCTTCCCTCCCTGTTACCTGCCAAATATATCAGTTTGCTGAGCAGCTGGTGACTTCAGGTGGTGTCAGAGAGGTGAACAAGGACTGGATTTCATATGTTGAGTGCTGCATGCCGTTCCTAGTGTGGCTTTTCCCCCCGACTTTTCAGCCTAACACCCACACTGATCCCACTGGCAGCAGATCCCAGCTGAGAAGAGCTTCAGTTACCTGAATGCCCAGCTGGAGCTTAGCAGGCAATGTAAATGTTCCTGTTTTCCTGCCTGACTGTGCAGGGACAGCATCTCTCTGCTTCAGGGATACAAAGATGGTCCTATCAGTAACAAGCAGACTTCCAGAATCCCACCAGCATCCCTGTACTCCTCACTTCCCCTGTATTTTTAATCCTTAGATTTATGTTTACAGTGTAAATCCAGAGGTGTGGAGCAGAAGAACAGAGCCTGGATGGACCATGCATACCCAGGGCAGCTCTGGCGCGGGACTTTCAGGTGGTAACGTTGCTTTGCACCACAGGGAAGGGGGATTCAAAGCCAGTTCCCTCCTTTTACCTGCTGTCATATCTGACCATGCATCCCCCCTCCCTGCCAGCATCCCCCCCTGACATTTCAGCACCGCAGCTTCTCAACACACTCTCCCCCTCTCCTGGCTCGACAGACAGCCTGACTTGCACGTCCAAAGACTTCGAGATGGCCTTTTAAACTTTTAAATAGAAATTTGGGAGCATAAGACTCAGCCTATGATTATGAAATACCTCAATACCTTGCTCTAAGTGCATCAGTCATTTCAGAATATGGTCCTTTGTAAAAAAGTGACCTGGTCTAGTGGGAGGTGTCCCTGCCCATGGCAGGGGGTGTTGGGACTAAATGATCTTTAAGGTCCATTCCAAACCCTTAACATTCTCAGATTTTATGATTCTAATTCACTTTTGGTTAGCATGGCAAAGCCTAGAATGGCTTGAGTGCTTTACTTGGTTGTGGAAATAGGATTGAAGAGTCTTTGAAAATGTAATCTCTGATCTTTGTACCCCCGAGTTAGGGCAAGTCACCCCCACTAAGGTGTAAAAATAAGACTGGGAATTTATTCTAATTTCCCCCTGTGCTCCAGGCAGTGTCATAGACCTTGTGCATATTCCAGCTCTTGGTTCAACCCAGCAGAATGCTTGGACACACAGAAAACTTTGCTTAGCTTTTCCTTTGGACACACATTTCCAGTGATATTAATGCAGTTGTGTTTAAAGTTAAGGACAAGCTTGAGTCCTCTGGATGGCAAGGTACAGATTTGGCCTAAAGACAGTGCCTTGAAAATGGAAACATGTAGAACATTCAAACCAATAGAGAAGAAGTTGATTGTTTCACCTTTAAAGGCTGTATTTTATAAGTGTTACTTTTGTTCTGGGTAGGAAAAAAAAAGAGCAAACCCAAAAGGCCAAGAAAGATTCCTAATGAATTAATAATCAACAGTGTTCAAGTACATTTATGTCCACATACAGCATTTGTTAAAAAAGAAATTTTTTTTTGTGTTTTAACACCTTTTTTCAAAAAAAAAAAAGAAAAAAAATAAATTAATGTACACATTACATTATTTTGGCACTGGTATGGACCATTTTTAAAAACATTTGCTGTTAGTATTTATAATGTTTGTACAAAACTGTAAACTATTTTCAAGTTTGTTGGTTTTTACCTTTGTTCCACCATCACCTTTCAAAAACTGTCACTGCAGGAACAAAACTACCCCAAACAAAACCCCAAAAGAAAACCAAGGTATCTCTCCTTGCCCCTTCCCACCCTTCCTGCCCACCCTCCCGAAAAGAAGCTGGAGACAGTTGTTGAAAGCACCTGGCAGAGATTGGTGAGCAGGTCCTTCCTGGGAGCCTCCTGCAGTGGGCTGTGGGCTCCGTGGGCTCTGAGAGCAGCAAGCGCCACCCACCAATCACACCTTCCCACCTCTAGAGTAGACAAAGATGGCTCTTTAGGTCATTTTATTTTATTTCATTTCTTTGTTGGTTTTTTCCCCTTTTTTTTTTTCATTTTATCTTTTTTTCTTTTTTTACAAAAATTTCTACATCTAAATCACTTTGCTAGAAACATTATTTTTCTTTCCTTTTTTTACATTAGTTAAAGCAGAATCTGCTTTCGTGAAAAAAGACAAGGATCAAGGTCTTATTTCATGCAGAAAATGCAAATTAAAGATCATAAAAATGGGTGGTTTGTTCTGGTTTGGGTTTTTTTTTTCTTTTCTTTTTTTTTATAATGCTGTACAGGATGCAACGCAGCCACTCAGAGTATGTTAAGATGGTTCACAGCAGTCCTTTTGATAGTATACATTGACACTGACATTGATCTTCCTGTCCTGCTGTCACTGTTGTTCAGTTGTTTAAATTTCAGGCCACATAAATTGTCCCCAGTTAGAGAAAATGCTGTGGCTTCTTCATCTTTGAGAGGAAGATGGATGGGTGCAGCTTGAGAGGATGATACATTGGCATAAATGGAATAGATTTTCCTCTGAAGGATGCCTCAGCCTTGCTTCCATATCTCTTGGCATAACATCCCTGTAGTGAGCACACCATGAGAGGGCATTTGCCCTTCAGAAACCGGCTTCTCTTTTGAAAGGGGTTGTGATTTCACACAAAGACACAACATTATGACATGCCAGGCAATGAAAAAAGAACAAAAACAGCCCATGCCACAGACTGGACAACAGTCCTGCCACCAGGATTGTGTGTATTTGCCAGCAGATGGGATATTTCTGGGTAACTCCTGAGGTTTCCCTTTAGTCTCAGTTTTTCCATTTTCTTCTCTAGCACCTCGCTACTCATCTTTCCAGATACTAGAAACCCTTCTCTGTGACAACTGCTGAGTCTTTCTAGGGGTTTATTCAGTCAGAATCTTCCCTTTTGGCCTGCCAAGCACATTGGCCCCAACCCAGTGAAGCTGTCAGATCCAGGCAAGATTTTAAGGAGATGTGCATTCATCAGGGCTGTTCCTGTGCTCAGGTTTGAGCAAGGCAGGGGGCTTTGCTGGATTGGGACATTGTGTGAGTTTAATCTCTGCTTTGCCCACCCCCTTCTTGCTTCAGTGCAACTGAAATGGGAGAGGAAAGGTTGCCAACTCCCTTGCTAACCTTGCTAGACTTGGCAGGGGCTGAAATTCAGGGATTTCTGCCCAGTCTTTGCCTGTGAGAGGCTCTGGAACACGCCTCCCTTCTCCTTGCCTCAAAACTCAAAGGGCACAAGGGTAGCAAGATCTCTAATGAAAGCCTGGAAGCTGCACTAGCAAAAGATCTGTTCAAAACACCCATCATGGGTCCCCAAAGGTCCCTGAGGCAGGTAACACAGTGGTCCCCAGAACTTCAGGTTCTGTGGGACACTGTCTCTGGAGAAAAGAGGTTAAGCATCAGCAGTTATGCCAGCACCAGCTCTCTCACAAGGTGTGCCTCCTCTTTGGCCTCCCACCTGACATGTCATGATATCGTGCAATGGCCACCCTTGCAGTGAGGAGTTCCCTGCTCGCCTGCTGCACTCACCACTGAGACCCTCTGGTCCTGGTGGGAGTGACCATTGGCTCAGCAAGGCTTGGTGCTCCAGAGCCCTGGGCACAGCCAGGAGAGGGTGATGAGAAAGAAGAGACCAACCAAATGCACCATCTCCTACAGCTGAATTTGGAGAGGATTCCCTTAAGGACTGAATGGGTCAAGCAAGTTTGTCCCAGTATGGGGCAGAGCATCTGTCAGTGAAGAGGCAGTGCCAGTTCCTTTCTCTGCAGATAAAAGCCAAGATCAGCCACAGAGAGAAAAGCCTCTGCTAACCTGAGACAGGGTGTTCTTGGTGCTGAAACTGCCATTGCCCTTTCACTGAGTCCCCAAGAGGCATCAGTGTCACAACAAAGGGAATCACAGTTTCCTTCCTTGTAGCCTCTTGGACCCCAAACCCTCCCCACCAGGCTCATCAGCAACAGGACTGTCTGTGTAGCTGGGCAGCATAAGCCACATGATGGCACATCCAGCTAAGCACACTGTGGTCAAGACATGTCCAGAGGGCTGGGAAAGTCAGGGGAAAGATCTTTGGCCCTTCTGACTGAATACTGTCCACCACTTGCCCAGCAAGGTCCCCAAATAAGACCTGGACCCAGCACCCAACTGAGTATAACAATTAACCCTGGTGCTGGCATAGCACTGAGAGGCATTAGGCTTTACAAAAGGTAAATCAATACTGTTCTACTGTTTAAAACACAAACAGAAATTATCACCCCCTTCAAAAAAATACTGTTACTCACCACTCTGCTATCTCATCCTTTCTGGGGGAAAAGTCTGCCAGCATAAATGCCAAGCTCAGCCTGGGCAAATGTTAAAATGTGCATCCCTGGATCATAAATGGGTCTATCACCTCTCCTCTCTTTGTCATGCACATATTCAATATAACTCAGTAAGTGCTTTCTGCCTGCAACACTGGCAAGTTCTGTCAGTCTTAGATGGGAGAACGCAGCCCACAGCATGGAGGTGAGAACAGGAGGTTTGGGATGGTTTGGATCCATTGTCTCCAGGGGGGTATGGTGACAGTAGCAGATTCTTGGAGCAAGGGACTGCATTTTGCTCCAGGGTTTTGTTGTCTAGAGCACAATGGACTGCAAAAGCTCATGCGCACACAACTCCTCTTTTTGTCTCAGCAAAACCCTTGTCCTTGGTTACCCACCAGTCCTTGTGTCCTGCTTGCCAGCAGAAAAGGGTGAGTGGGGGCTGTGGGGCTGCACCACACTGGGCCACTCTAGCTGGAGTGGCAGCTGCAGTGGAGGGAAGCCTTACTGCTGAAGAGTAGCCTTTCCTAAAAGGATCGAGACTTCCCTTTGGTCTGCCTTCCACATAGAGCAGTTTAGTTTCGCTTTTTTCCTTTTAGTCTTGCTGCAATAGCACAAACAATATGACATTTATTGGCCCAGCTGTAGAGAGAAGCTACACTTCTGCCCCACGGAGGCAAGACTGTCCTCTGCTTTTCCAAAGCACTAAACGTAAGACAGGAAATTTCTTATCTTGCTTTTTGCCCTTGACACTCCTCCCGGCCCAGGGTTGTAACACAGAGGGTTACCTGTATGCCTCAGACCCACTACTGTCATCATCTTTGGCATTCCCCATCCCTCATTTCTGCTAACTGGAAGCTGCATAGAAAGCAGGTGACCCTCGGTTCAAATTCAATCAGTGCCCTACACTTAAGACCACTCATTTGTACTTGTGACCTTCTCTACTTCTGCCGAAGAATTTGTCTATGCAAGGACAATGACCACTCCAACAGATAACTAAGCTTAACACAAAATCCCTGTTTGCACTCTTGTCCAAAGTCATGAACCCACAGGCAAGGTTCTTTGGAATTATAAAGGGTCTTAAGATAACTTTTCACAGGGAGGACTTGCTTTGTACCTCTTCTGAGCAGCTGGGCATTTTCTAACACTTGTCACCCTAGACTAAGACACAGGGAAGAAAGCAGCAGCAGTAACAAAAACTTGTCAAAGACAGTTCAGGCTCATATTGCCTTCACTTCATCTGCATTACCTCATTTGCCCGAGTGATACCTGATATCACCTTCCCCTCCTTCACTACATCTCAAGATACAGTAAGGCATAATGCAGGTTGGCTCTGTGGGAAGAGACCGTGTGTGCAACAGATTTGAATCTCATACACAGTCTCCTCCTTTCGGCCTCAGGGATGGTGGGATCAAACACTGAAAAGTCACTTACATACCATCACTTCCACCTCTACTGCCCACCTCTTCTTGACTGCACTTGGAGGTGGATCAGGGAGCCAGCCCTAAGGTCACCATCCCAGTGGGCTGTGCCTTCATGCAGGCACAGGTTTGCCCTCCAATCCCTGTGGGAAAAGTCTGGGGAAATGGTTATAGTAGCCTGAAGGACAGTGCTTCTTTATTACACTTGTCACCTTTCAGCTGTTCTTTACTTCTGAATGTACAGAACCATTTTTATTTGGTTTACATCAAGACATTAGAAATCAAACATCTTTTTTTAAAAAAAAAAAAAAGAAAAAAAGAACAAAACAAAATGGAAAATAAAACCCAACACTATATATACATCTTCTCTTCCCCAGTCTCTGCTCCCCTCCCTCCCACCCTCCCACCCTTCCTCCCTCCCTCCCAGCATCTGCATTAGGTCCTGCTTCCAACACATTGGTTTCACATCTCTCACCCAACTCATGCCCCCAACCCAATTTCCATGTCTACTGTAAAGACATCCCACCCTGCTTGGTAAGCCCAGTCTCATCTCCAAGAAAGCATTTGGTAACCAGCAGGACATTTCTTGCCTCGTTGTCTCTGTTCTCTGACACCAGGGTAGAGCTGGCCGGTGCCCCAGCCTGGCACAGCGGTCGCTCCCCTGCACATCCCAGCCCAGCTCCTGCAACTCTGTCCAGATGCCACTGCTTGTCTCTGCCTCCGGGGACTGAGCTCATGCTGAGGGCTGTGAGTCTCCCTCTGCTTAGCCCATTCCTGACCTCACCCTCTCCAGAGACCACGGTCTGCCCGCCGGGGACTGCTGCCATGGCTGGGCTTCCTTGAGTGCTGCCCGCAGCTGCACCCAGCCTGTCTGACTCAGTAATGCCCCGGTTTGCAGTGCTCCAGTCCCTTCAAACCTATTGCATTGCACATATATTTTCACAACCTCTCTCCGATTTGCTCGGCTTCTGAAATAACAGCTCTCTCCCACCAACCACCTTCTCCTCATCCCGTTCTCTCCATCAGGATTCCAGTTAACTACCTTCCCTAAAGCCACTCGCCTTTGGTCTGCAGCTCCAGAGATTTCTCTTCTGTCTGAAAACAGCTCAGAGATTTAAACCCATTCCTCCTCCCCACAACAAAGAAAACAAAACCAACTCACTTCCCCACCCCTTATCTCCTCCTGCCAGAGCCTCTGGAGCAAATCTGGTCAAACAGACTGACCAGACCAGTTCCCTTCCTGGCTCTGTTTCTGGGAAGTGGATGTGCTGTCCATTGGACAGAGGAAGTGCCAAGCCTTGGCAGGTTCCCTACTTATTTGCAAGACATAAGCTGCTGGTGTGGTGTCAGATGTGCATGCAAGAAAGTTGGATGCCAGTTAAAACCTACAGTCCTGTTTGTTTCATGCACTGTGAACTTATCCTATATACACTACTGGCTGGTTTATGCTTGAAGACATGAATATAAAGGTATACATTTTCCTTTTACCGTAGTAACCAAAGCTTTTCTTTCACCCATGGAATAGCAGAGGTTTGCTAGCAGGGCTCTTATTTCCCTCTTTTGCACATTCTCTCACTGTCTTTTCATTTCTTAATACTCAAGGTGAAGGGGGGATAGGAGGGGGACAGATAGAATTACAGTCCCAAGGTCCTAGTTACTAAAGGTCCCTGAGTGACAGCACTATACAGTATCAGAAAATGAAGCAATAGAGTTGTGTTGGCCATGCATATCCTGAGAGAGATTTAATTTCTATTTCTGCTCTTCCTTCTCCTCTTTCGCATGGTGCAAAACATTCTCCCCCAGTCCAGCTCCCTCAGGCAGCCTGGAGCATCCCTCATGTTCAACTTAGAGTCTCTGCTAAAAAATGTGACCCAGCAAGCAGCAATCCTGCCCTAAGCTGCCAACAAACCAAGCCCTGACCGTTGTCTTCTGCACCGCTGCAGCAAGTCAGAAGCAGTTCCGCTCTGGAACAGCACTCACACTCTTTCCTTCTCCTTTCCCCACTGCTCTCCCTCTGTGAAGAAAAGGAGAACATGGAAATACCCTCCACCTTTCCACTAACACTCATGCTTGTGATGGCTTGAAACCTCTGAGCCTTGAGTATGATTAAAATGCCTTTTTATCTTCACTGTCTCCTTTCTGCCTGCTGGACCTCAAAACAAGGCATGGATATGTTGCCTTTCTTAGGGGTGGACACAGACAGCTGTGGAGGGGGGACATGGAGGTGCCACCTCCATTTTAGAGGAGGGCATTTCTAAAAGCCTTCAGCATTCTTCCCTCACCCCTGTGTGAGAACACATTTTCTATTACTCATCTGACTCACAGGACGTTCCGTTGTTCTCCAGCATTCTGCCCCATCATCAGAATTTATAAGGCAGCTCCTGAACTGTGAAAAGTCCTGACCGCACACTCTTTGGCAAAGATTATTGTGTCGGACCAAATAGTCCAGATGTCTGGATATACTGACTGTATGAAGTAAAACTGACCTGGTAATACCAAGTTCGAAACATTCAAAGAGAGAAACTAGGATGACTCCTGATGAGAAAGAGAACCCAGACAGCAGAGAACCGAGGCAATAGCAAAGGAGCCTGGCTCCCAGTGCCAGCAGGTGAATAAATCGGCTAAGCAGTGCTTTTTCCCTGGAAAGCTTCTGGATTGTCACTATGAAATTCTGGGCTCAATCTCCGATTGAAGCCTCAAGTATTAAGCACAGCCCCTCTGTGCCTGACCTCCAGTTTCTGGAGGCCCTGGGCTGTACCTGCAGGGCACTGGATGGGGTCAGTCAGGACCCCACTCCATATGGGGCTCAGCACCCGAGGAGCAGAGAGCATCAGTGGGTTTTGCAAGGTCTGTGTGCTGCTGCCCCTGCCAGCCTTTGACACCAGCTGAGAGAGCTCTCAGGTGCCTAACTGCTGCCACACATTTGTCACACTTTCAGTACAACTATCAAATTCCTGGAGTTCTTGAGTCATCTCCCTCAGCTTCATAATTTCTTACCACACAGCCATTTGTTTTCCCTCCAGTCTTAACAGGCTTCTTATAACTGCCTTTTTTTCGCCTGCTTTTATCATTCTGACCACCCTTTATGTTGCAATCATATATATAAAGGGTAAGCATTTAGATATTTTATTTAATTATCAATCATCTGGTTAGACTCCCCTTAAAAACTGAACCTGCTGATAGGCAGTCTCCATCTGGGAACTGCAATCATGACATGTATATATCCACCAACATTATACTGCTGATGTCATAAAACATGACTTTATGACTTCCACTAAAACATTTAAAAGACATTTCTGAACAGAATCTCACTAGAAAGCATTTCTGTATTGGCCAAGCTTTAAATTCCTGTGTCTTGGGTAGACAGGACTACAGGATCCAGCCCTAGCCCTATAATCCAGCTCCAGTCGCTATCCAGACTCTTATTCCTATACAGATTCCATATATAAACTGCAGTAATATTGGGAAAACCATTTTCAACAGCATTGCTCCTGAATGTGGAGACCACCAAGAGACTGTTCTGCAGGGCAGCGGAGAATCTAAGTCTGATTCAACAATTGTGCTAAAATTGGTGAGTCCAGGGAGGCCTGGACCAAATGTTCACATGCATGAACTGAGAGAAGGAGATGGAGACAGGGTAATTGGGAAGGATAAATGCTCTACTTTTATGCTTCAGATTCTGTGTGAGACACATTATTGATATAAAAATAATGATACTTATTACTCTGATGAGGCTTGATCCTGCTTCATCCAAGCCATGGCAAAACCTTCCATGACTTCAGTGTCACTAGGTCAGGCCTAAAGTGATTCACATTTTCATAGCACTGTAAGACATAAATTAGTGACTCAAAGATGTGCATTAGATTGATTTGTCATCTGAAAAACAGGAATTTCCCTGGTCTCAGAGGATCATTCTGCTCTCCCAAGCAACAGGAATCAAGGAAAAGGAAAGGGAATGCTAGCAGGAAAATAAAGGGATGGTTGGATAAAGAGCAGTGTGAGTGTCCGTGGGTTGGGCAGGAAAAAATTCCATCAGGTAAGAACATGCTTCTCATCGATACTCCAGGAATAACAGAATGACCCTAGGGTTAAAGTTTTGCACTTGTGAATTTATTATTTTCATGGCTTTTATTAATATTATAAGGGAGATTATCAATCATCACTGATTGCCAAAGTGGCCAATAATTAATTGATTTGCCTGAAAGTCACTGGCTCCTTTGGAAAAAGTTGACCTTGTTCTCCAAGGCCAAGTTACCCTTCTGCACCTTCCTAATGATTGCCTGTGGATGGAAGCTTCTAGAGACTTAAGGGTTTCCACAAGCACCAACAAGCTCAGGATTTTCATTGCAACCTTCACCCGGGCCCAGTCTTTGAAGACCATCACCTGCCAGTAGGATGATGCTCCGTGGAACTCTACTGCATCCTTAGCTACATCTTCTGCAAAAAAGGGCACAGGGTGCTTTTCTCTACATTCTGCATGTATCAACAGACACAGAGCAAGGCCTGACAGAAGCAATACAGATCAGAGGTTGCCAGCCCACTGTTTGCTTCTGAACTTCCTAGGAAAGGGGATAATAATAATTTCCATATTTTTTTCATCCTGAAGCATAACAAAGTTAACTGACATCCAGCCTTTCCTGCACCTTGATGCAGGCTATGGTCACTCAGTGGGCTGGAGTGTGAAGTCCGTTGTCTGGCATAAGGAACAGGAAGAGAGGAGGAGGGATTTTCAGAGTCCTGCAACTACTTTTCTCTCCAACCTCTGTAAGAAAGATGCAGGGTGGGAATGAGTAGAACAGCCCCTCCTTCCAGGACTGAATCAGCTTAGTCTCCTAGAGATCAGATGCCAGCAGCGAACAGCGGCACTATCCCATTGCTGATGCCCAAGCCCCTCTCTTTCCTCAGCAAGTGTATATTTGCACACTCTACCTCCCCAGCTCTGTCTCTGTGATTCCCAGCTGGGGCTCCAACCTCCAACCTTGCCAAGTTGCAATGAGCAAACAAACCCCTGCTATTCTCCCCGACACACTGCCAGTTAAATGTCATCTGTGTTCTCTTTCTACAAAAGGTATTACAAAACCCCCCTCCCCAGCCCCTCTCCCCAGAAAACATGCTTGCACACACACATCCATATCAACACACGTGCCCACATACACTCACACGGATGTGCCACACACACACACATTCATACAGGAAAAACAGCTTGCAAACTCCTGAAGGTGGAAAAAGGCATCTTGCAAATGTGCCTTGTTTTTGATAAGTTCCCTCCTCCCCCCCTCCCATAATCCCACATAGCCCCTTCCCTCCCAAATAATTGCCTTGTCCTCCCCCCTTCCCAGCTCTTCCAAAATAAATATTCTTTTTTTATTTGTTGGTTTAAAAGATTCTTTTAGGCTTGTAAGCAAGAGAGAGGGAGAGAGAAAAAGAAAAGAAAAATCTCATAGTATGAGAATGAAACCCCATCACCTCATGGATCCATAAAAGAATGAAGGTGTAAAGAGAGTGACAGAAATATTAAAAAATATAATAAAACTGAAAAGCGAAAGACGAAGTTCAGTAGTGAAATGGAAGTGAGGAGATCGCATTAGTGAGCACAGCCAAAGATAACCTATCACCCCCATCAGGTTTTGACTCAATTTCTTTAAATCTCCCCCCTCTTTTTTAAAAAAAATCTTTTCTTGTTTTTGGAGGTTTTTTTAGTCTTTTTTTCTTTTTTTTTTCTGTCTATCTTTTTTTGTCTTTTCCTTTTTTTTTTTTTTTTGGTGGTTTTGTTGTTTTTTTCACAATGATTTAAGTCCTTCAGCAGGAAACCAAAATCAAGACAAAAACATCCC
>JAWWMP010000148.1:16683791-16767646 GCA_035047865.1 Dendrocincla tyrannina | reverse complement strand
CCTCCCTGAAACCAAACACCCTCCCATGCCCCTCTCTCCCTTACCCCGCCCCACACTCCGTGGTTCTACATGTGCTGAAAAGAGAAGAGTAAGCTTAGAATAAATCTAATGAATCATAGGAATAAATGACAATGATAGTAAAGAGTAAAACCCAAACCCAAAAGACCACAACACTCCTGTGTTGTCATTGTCTGAGTGTCTGTCCCTATCTCTCTCGGAGGCCGCAGGCATCAATTTACATAGTACAACCAGTAAACAAGGTTGAAGAATCCAAAAGTGATTGGAAAAATGATTCGTGACCACTTGTCAATGGTGCTGACATCTGTCAGGTCTGGGATTTTGAGCTTCAGCTTTGACGACCGCCGGCGCAGGCGGCAGTTGGCACGGTTGCGCGCCGCGGCGTGGTGGGTCAGCGGGACGTGGCGGTCCAGGGTCGGGTGGTGACCAAAGCCATCCCGAGAGGCCAGCTGCTTGCGGAACTGGATTCCTGAGCCTTCAAAGGACATGACAGAGTTTCGAGAGTCGCCAACGCTGCTCATCATGTCCGTGGCCAGCAGCTCATTGTTCATCTCCAGAGTGCTGAGGAGGATGTTACCGTAAGGGTCAACCTAGAACAGGGGAGACAGAGAAAAAGGTAGTGGGCATGTCCTATGCAGAAAGCACACACCCTCAAGGGGTGATTTTGAACTGTTTTCTCTGTAACAATACCACTCATGGGGTCACTTGTGAGCTCTGAACATGCTGCCTTTGAAAGTGCTGTCCACCGCTGCCGGAGTTGGAGGACCAGCCACATGTGCTTGCAGCGAACTTTTGAGTGGGTTGGTGTGATTCTGCCAACACAGGAGGCCCAAGAGCCACAGGGGTGCTTTAGGGTACACCTGCTCCCATGCAAGAGGATGGGCCTGATAAGACTGGTTTGAGGATGATTGATAAAATGATCAAGGAGAAAAAATTCCCAGTAATCACCAGACAGGGGAACCGGAGTTCGTCTCTCATTCTGAGGACAGAGGCTGCTCCACAGCTCATCCATGACTGAACGAACAGTGGAGAGCCCAAGTTCTCCTGTCACAATGAAAGTAGAGGACAAACCTGCTCTCTCACCCTCTTCTCCTCGTAACGGTGGCGCTCGATGTTGGTCTTGCTGATCCGCTCACTCTGCTTCTTTTGCTGCCGGGGCCCTCGCCCGAAGAATATATAGTTGACAAAAGCGTATTCCAGGAGTGCCAGGAACACAAAGACGAAGCAGCCCATGAGATAAACATCGATAGCCTTCACATAAGGGATCTTGGGGAGAGTCTCCCGCAGATGGGTGTTGATGGTAGTCATTGTCAGAACCGTGGTGACCCCTGTAAGGAGAGGGTATGTGCTCTGTTACCAATGTGGGATTGTTTCCTGAATTGCCACTCTCACCTTCCCCATTCTTTCTCTTAGCTGGAGAACGTCAGGAGGGATGTAAGCAG
Organism: Dendrocincla tyrannina; assembly: GCA_035047865.1. Lineage (NCBI taxonomy): Eukaryota > Metazoa > Chordata > Aves > Passeriformes > Dendrocolaptidae > Dendrocincla > Dendrocincla tyrannina. Next base: position 16,766,186 of record JAWWMP010000148.1, on the reverse strand, counting down.
TGCAACTGGGAAGAAAATAATCTTTATTCTAAGCCCAGATGCCCAGTACAAATCACTGAAGCAAACAAACCAGCTGCAAACAGTGACACAAAATGCCAAAGTTGAGTATCATCAAGATGATGGGGATCAATATCTTCTGGACCTTGTTTCTTTAAGTCCTCCCTGATTCTCCTTCTTTCCATCAGTGTAGCACAAAATATTCAACTTTGCTCTGTGTTTTAACCTCTTCTCCTCTCTTTTTTCCTACTTCATGAGCTCATCAGGCTTCACTGCGTGCTGCTGAAGGCCTCAGTGTCCTTCACATGAATTTATAATCTGCTGTGCCTTTCCAATGTCATGAATAGGAGAAAGAGTGAAGAGATTCCCTCTTCATGGTGCTCTCTTTTCTTTTGCCTGCCTCAGAGGCTTCTGTCTAAATCCTTGACCCCATCAATTCCCACCTTCTTCTCACCAGCTTTACCACTCATTATTTCAATTATCACCTGTACACACTCCTCCCATGGTTCTCACACTCTTTTGCAGGCCTACTCATATTTCTTGAATCTGAAATAAGCATTTCATGAACACTTTTGTCCCAATCTACTCAGCCCCCCAAATCCTGCACCATGATTACTCTCACAGCTTCAGTCCTCTCCTTCAGTTTCTTCTCAGACTCTTCCTTTCTCTGGAGTGTCAGAGTGGCCTCAGATCTGTCTCTCTGACAGTCTGCCACCTCCAGAAAGATGGCAATGAGCCTTCATATTTCTTTTGGTGGTGGTAACTCTTCCTTTTCAACTTAGTCTTCTTCTCCCACTACTCTACCTCAGCTGTCCTTACTACCTTGTTGTTCTCCCTTTTTTTCTTCTAGTGTCCTTCCCTCCTTATCTATCTGTTAACAGCATTATTAGTCTCAATGACCTTAATTTGCTCCTCTGGTTTCAGCCCTACCTCTACAGTCTCAAATCTCAAATGCTGCCTCTCAAATCTCTGTGTATCCTGGACCTCTGTTTGTCCTGTTTTCCCTTCAACCTAACTGTGTCTTCAGTGTAATTCCTGATTAAAGACTTAAAAACCCCCACTATTAATCTTCTGCTGAGTAAGCATAAGGGAGATATATTTATATACATACAATATATTGTATTGTCTATATTTGGGCAGCAATCTAAATATCCAAAAATCTGAGGCAAAGGAAGAGGGAGTAGAATATTCTCCATGGCTCCATTAAGAATTGGACAAATTGCCATGGAGACAGGGCAGAGGCAAAGAAGAGCTTTTTGACTGTATGAGCAGGTAAATCTGGAGATAAAGTGACCAGAAGAGGCTGTGAAGTCTCCCTTCTTCAGAGCTTTTTAAGGATAAGTTAGGTAGAGAACTGTCAGGAATAGTTTTGGGAGAGATCTATAATGTTTTTCTTCTGTCTTTTCCTTTGAATCCAGGTGTCAGAAGAAATTCAACAGCTGTGCATCTCACATCCACCCTACTGCTTGTGCTTTCACTGTGCCAACAGTGTCTGCCACGGTCTCTTTTTCTTCTCTCGCTGATTATGATCTTGTCAATACAACTTACCTTTTCAATTTACTGTGTTCTTCTTCTTCCCTCCCTGTCTCTCTGCTCCAGCCTCTCCAAGCAAGGACAGCCAAATCACCTGTTTTACACCTTTGCACAAACCATCCCTCCCCTCTGGGTCTTCTCAAACTCTGTCTTCTCCTGAAGATAATTTAAATCCCAACCTTTTCTGTAAGATCCAGCCTCTACCTGCACTGCATTGCCTCTCTGAGCCTTTTTCCACTCACAGATCCAATCCTGCTCCCTCCCTACCTCTCCTGTTGCCTCTGAACTTTATCATGTTGCACAGCCCCATTCTCATATGCCAGTCATCCCCTCTTGCTCTTGTTCTTTCTTCAAAATCCTCATCTGCAATCCACCCCCACTTCCCTTCTGTTGCTTAAAAGACCTCATTTTTTTCATCTTACAGGAAAACATTCCTATTTAAGGGACCATGTGCTTAAGAACAACTTGGACTTTAACTACTGGCCCACATTTCTCTTGGCTATGAAGGTCTTCAGCTACAAAAAGGGTCCGTAAGGGGCCTGAGCCACCAAAAAAATGTGTAATGCCCCTTCCTTCCTTTCATCTTTTAACCATTCACATACTGCTCTTTGGCCACCCACCCTCAGCATTTATCATCCAGCCAACCAGTCCTGGCACACCTGTTGACAAAGAGGTGCCCAGATTTCTCTTTGTAAGAAAACCAGTACAAACCAGTGAAGGAATTGGTGTGTCATGGCATGTCAGAGTCTCACATATCTGAGAATCTGTGACCATTAATGTTTTTGTGTAGAGAGTTCAAACCCTTATGGCAGAATTTCTACTTATTCAAATAAAACAGACTCCAGCTTGGGAAGTAGTAGTACTTTTAAACAAAAAACCATAACTCTTCTGATTGAAAATTTAAAGTTTGCTCTCAGAAAAACAAGTGTCCATTTGGGATGACAACTTTGACAGATCTATGTGCTTAATTGCTACCTCATAAAGGAAAGGTATTTTCTTTCTTACAGCTGATCTCCCTCAGGAGAACACCTTCTCCAACATATAATGAAAAGGTACATACCCAGTGCCACTCGTGCAGCAGAAGCATCATAATTGATCCAGAAGGAGACCCAGGACAGGATGGTGATGAGAATAGATGGCATGTAAGTCTGCAGGATGAAGTAACCAATGTTCCTCTTAATCCGGAAACTCAAGGATAAACGCAGATATGAACCTGCCAGTGAGACATTAAAGGGAGATGTTGTTTGAGAGGAGGGCAAGGCTGTCTTTATGGTAAGAGTTTAGGTTAGGAACTGAAGTTTTATTTGGAAAATGTTCCCAAGAGGCAGGAATAATGAGAGATCTCTTTTGTTTTTTTCATTGGTTATGCAGACTCATCAGTTTTGGAAAGCGGTCTCTTCAGAATCTGCTCAATTGCCTCAGAATATTAAGAAGAAAGAAACTACATAAGTTACATTATTACATCAGACATCATGGGAGAATGGCTGTTATTATGGTACCAGCCAATTTGATAGAGGCTTACACGGGAGACTTTAACCCTGTATCTGGGTGCCATGAGATGATTTTCCAATGTTTCATGTGCTACCTTTGCCTCCAAACAGCAATAAAGATCTGAATCATATTTTTCCCATGCTGTTCTAAAAATGGGTTATGGTCAGACTGGGCAAATTCATATGCAAATAGACTGGTGTCAGTTAATCTGTAGGTCTCTTTTTTATTATTTTCAAGTTGTTGCAACTTCCTCCTAATCTTTTAGCAAACCTAATGAGGATAGAGAGGACAATAAGTACTTTTACAGTCCTTCCACTGGAGCAAGCTAATTTTGACAGGGAGAAAGCAGAGACTCTTTCATTGCTATGAAACAAAGTCCAAGTCATTCCTCCTTCCTACCTCTGTCCCTCAGGCAACACAGCAGCCTGAAACATGGGTGTAATCCTGATTTAGCTGCTAAAGTAACAGCAGAACAAGAGATTTTAATGATCAAGGAAGTAGGCTGGAAATAAGGAGGTATTGTTCTCTCACCGCTATGTGCCACTTTCATAGCTTGAACACAGTACTTCACCAGTCTTCTGTTGAAGGTTTTACCTATTTAGACTGCAAACTCCTTTTGGAGGAATACTGCCTCTTGTTGTGGGTCTCTGGATTACCACTGTAATGGGACCCTGCTCTCAGCTTGCCCCCAGGGCACTGTTGTAACAACATCACCATCTGCCACCACTGCTGGTACACTCAGGCTCTGTTTCCTTGGCGTTTCAAAAATGGTCCTGTTTAACACATGTGGAGTATGCTGTTTTGGCAGAGAACCCTACATCAGATCAAAGTGAAGACGGCAAACAAAATCCAAACTCCTCCAACTTTCCGACTGGCAGGATCTGAATCATCCCAGGTATTCTCACCAGATCCTTTTATTGCCCTGTACAGATGGGTTTGCATCATTTCATAGGCCACTTGCTTATCAGTGGATATATTCCTCTCCTTAGTATTGTACCTACATAAGACCCAGGTGTAAACCACATGAAAATTATATAAAGGCTGAGAACCTTCTAAAAGAGTTCTGTTTTGAGCCCAGTCAATGTTTTGACTTAGAAAGGAGAACAACAAGCAAAGTTGGATGGCACAGAAGATGCCTCTTTTCTAAAGGAACAGTATCCTAAGTTGAAGCCTAGATCCTAAGCTCGTGTCTCAGCATCTGCATCAGAGGAATAACCACAGTGACACTGATCAGCAGCAGGATTTGCCCATTCCATCACATCCCTCCCTTGGAGACTCACCAGTGGTGAAGACCACTTCCCTGCTGACCAGCCTCTGCTCGATAATGGTGAACTGGGGCAGCTCCAGCACCTCCATCCCTGTGACAGCAGAATCATTTCCTTGCCAGAAGAAGACAATGTCATCAACCGTGTAACCATCTGCAGAGACAAAGAAGCACAAAGGGAGAACTAAGCTGACAAGCTGGACCAGATGACACCTCCACTTTCACTAAGGCAATCTGGAGAAGGAACCAAAAGAAAGCCCACACCATCAGATAGCAAGCCTAGACCCTCCCTACCGCTGTCCTTTTGTTCTTCAGCTGAGCTTGGCAGTACAGCTCCCAGGAGAAGAGGAAAACATTGGTCAGAACTCCCATTTCTGGTTAGAATTCAGGAGAAAAAGGTGAGACAAGGCCCATCAAGCCTTGAGTTGCGCTGCATAATCTTCATGGCTGACATGACAGGGACTTGTGCACCAGAAACCTCTGTCAAATGCACCAAACACAGTATTTTGCTTTTTAAAAACTGCCTCTTTTTACCAGGAGGGGGAGACCACACAATATAGACTGGTGGGGACTGGGTAAACAGGGCATTGCACTATTAAAAATTCCCAGAGAGACAATGACCTACAAGAGCAGTTGAAAAGAAGTTAGAAGATCAGAGCACCTTCCTCTTCTAAGTAATCTCAGTCAAAATTTGGATCCGAGAAACGGACAGAGACTCTGAGATTGCAGGCTGCTTTTATCAAGTGCTGGCTGAGAAGGGAAATAGTAGGACAAGAGAGGAAGGGGAGTCAGGCTCATAACAAATATTCATCCCTTGCATTTCAAGGTAATGGGTTTGCTGACTCAGCCACAGGTACAGTCTCACACCTTAACCCCAAACTACATATGCCATACTGGGCTTCATGGGCTAGAAGCACTGAGGAACCCAAAGCCAGTCTCAGGAGAAAGAACGCCCCAGATGCTCTGGACTTGCAGCAAATGAGGCCCAGGGGATGAAACCATACAGTTCCCCTCCCATAAGTGCAATGTTCACCGCCCTGCCTGTTGCCCTTGTGGGCAAGGATTCATCGCCTCTTGAAAATTCACACCTCTCGTGGCAAGCTGGGTTTAGAAGTCCTGTGGCTGTTGCTGCACAAGGAGTGGCCTCTTCTTCTAAGCAAAGTACAGTGAGATATGCACAGGCTTTGGTACAGCATGGTGCAAGGCTGCCTTTAGAGCCTGAGCCTCACCTGTGCCCACAGACAGCTTTTATTCACCATGTGCAGTGCAGCACAACAGCCTGACTTCTCCACGTGCCCTCGCAGCAGAGAGGCAGCTGGCTGGCAATGCCCAGCAAGGCTAACACCCACTAAGGAGAGCTGCCACCAAAATTAGCACCAGCAGATTAGTGGGATCAAGGGAACAAAGAGCTGTTGAATGTACCATGGAGAAGTAATTCTTCTCCCTAGCCTTCCTAGCCACGGGTTAGCTCAGATCAGAGCTGAACCTTTTAGGATGGTGTCATTCTTCAGCCCCTGAGTGGACAAAGGGTACACCAATCTGGTCTGATCTCAGAGCTGATGCTGCTTTGAGCTGCAGGCTGGAGTAGAGACACCCTGAGGTCTCTTCCCAAACTGAATTATTTGATGACTGTGCAGCCTCCAAGCCCACATCCTGTGCTCTCAGTTGTTACTGCACTTATTCACGGGTGCTACAAAATAAAATCAACCTTCCAAATGCCATGCCACATCTGCTCCTGATGTAAATCAGCTAAGCCAGGGCCCCACCTCTTCCCCCAGCTGGCACAGCAGTAAGAGGTAAAGCACCCACACCCACGAGCCCACCCTTAGGTTTATTCTCCCATCTTCTGCAGAGCTCAGGGTGTCGCAGGATGTTGCACTGCCTCAGCACCCCAGCTTTGTGCACAGGAACTGGTGCTTGCATCTGGATGCAGCATCTCTCCCAGAGCACTCAGGGTGGGAAGCAACAAGAGACAGCCGAGTCCCCCACTCCTCCCTGTGGCTGATTCCAGCAGCTCCAACACTCTCACAGCTAAAAACATTGTGTACGATTTTACATTTGAATTCATCTGGTTCAGACTTTCGGGCTCTGATGGATGTTCGGAATTTCTCCTGGAGGTTCCCAAGCCATTTTCATCCAGCAATACCCCCTCTGCAGAGGTGCACCCAGACTGTAAACAATTCACCTCTCTGCCTCCTTTGCAGTAAACAAACCAGACCAAGCTATTGAGGTTTCTCACTGCAAAACATCTGCTCTAGCCCTTGAACCACTTTTTAGAGTCTTTTCTCAACCTCTTCTGATTTGCCAACTTTCTTTCTAAATTTTGGAAACCAAATATAGGCAGAGCCCCTTTCCTCCATCTCACCAGCGACATATTCAGAGGCCAATTGATTCTCTGCTCTGACTCACGGCTCCCCTGGTTTATATAACCAAGGCTCACTCCAGCCCTTTGTGCCAGAACCCTGCCATGAAACCTCCAGCTGTGGTGCTCAGGGCTCCCATCCCTTCATCATTTCCCCCACTGGATGCCCATGGGCATCCGAGCCCCTGGGGATGGCAGCCTGGCCCTGCACTCCCACACCTAGGCACAGACCCCTGTGTTTAGCTGTATGCAAACACAGTCAGGATGGATTCAAATTGGGAAGGATTCAAATGTGCAGCGAGCGAGCCCCGCACGCTGCTATCTTCATCATCCACAAATTTAACTGCGGTGACTTCAAATTTACTTCCTGATCAGCAATGAAAATGTCAAATTACAGTAACTAATTTTAGGAGATCTCACAGTTAACTAGCGCTATTCCACTTCTTCTATGACCTGCTGGCACTGGGCACAAATTTTTGTATTTTTATTTTTTATTATGGTGTTATGCAATACAAAATCAAACGTGTTTTTTGGGAAGCCATTTTTCAACAGTGTTTCTAAAGGGAAAGGTTGTGCAGTCTAAAAATAAAGGCTTCGCTTTGATTTCTAGCTCTAAAAAGAAAACCACATTTCCATTTTACTTTTAAAAGGTAAATGAACTTTCACAAAGACAAGTCATTCCAAGCTGAAATATCAAAAAGTATTGATATGACTTCTTAAAATGTCAGACTAACAGCCTGTTTGCAGGTTGCCTCATCAGGTTTTTGTTGAATCCTGGCATACAGATGGGCAAGGGTATATGTGGTGAGGGCTATTTTTGGGGTGGAAGGGCAGGATCAACAGGCAGTGCCATCAGTGGCTTATCTCCTGCAGGGAATTGCCCAGAGATGCTGTGGGGCAGAGGACCCCATTTGCCTGCTGCTGCTGCTCCACAAACCCAGCACCCCTGCACCACAAAAGGGTTATTTCTCTGAGGTCTGGGTTGGGTTTTGTTTTAATATACTTTGGGGGTTTTAATCCAGCAGTATGGCAACTGTTATTCCAGAGTTGTGTGGACTTGGAAACAAAGAAAATGGAGCTCTGCAGATTTCGAATGTGCAAGTAAAAGACAAAAACTGTGAGGAAGGCAACAGCTAAATCTTTTCATCTCTGCCTGGGTCTTAGGATTATTGTAAGGAATCGTAGCTTCGACTAACAAATTGGCTTGACATGACCCATTAAGAACAAAATCGCAACCCAGGGAACTGTGGGTAATTCTCTGCCTTCTGTTTTCTTGGTTGTACTGTAAACTATTCTCAAAATGCTAAGGAGTGCCAAGAATGACATGACATGGCATTAGTGCCTCCAGCAGGACCTAATTTCCATCCCATTACCCGCCACGCCAAGCGCTGTGGTGGCAGCACATCCCGAGGCCCAGGCACAGGCAGGATGGGTATGGCCACACAACACCTTCTGACTATGGGTGCTCTGGGACCCCTTGGATGGGAAAAGCAATTCTCTGCTAATCACCACTGAAGCTGCATCATCGTTAACTCTGAGATCTGCTGCTCTGGACCACTCCTGGAGGGAAACTGCAGCACATTTTTATCAGGGAGAGCTGGACCTCGTCTTCCAGCACAGCTGGAAGAGGATTTCCATAGGAGTCAAGGGAAGATCCAGGGAGGGAGGGAGCCACAAGTGAGAACAGGGCTTCTTTAGGGATAGGGGAGGCTTCTACCACCCTCTTGAGAGTGATTTTAACACCCAGTCTGCTGCTGCAGCTCCATTTTCTTGGGCATTTCCCCCAAGAGGTCGCCTCAGGATAGAGTGTGGATGAGGGAGCCTGCCCCAGGGGATGTCATCTAGGACAGGTGGGCTGTAACACCCTCAGGAGGCATCCCACGGGCAGGAAGCTGTGGCTGGGGTGGGTGGCATCAGGTGGCACCGCGTGGGCACGAGGAATACGCACAGCTCTCGATCTCCAGCGTGCAGTTCTGCTGGTCCAGCGGGTACCTCCGCAGGTCCATCATGCAGGCGGCCGTGGTGGTGATCCTGAAAGGAGAAGAGAGAAAAAAAAAAATAAAATCAGTTGTGTCTGTTTTTTATTTTTTTCCTTACAGGGAATTAAAAAAAAAAAAAAAAAGAAAAAAAAAAAAGGAGAAATGAAAGGCAGAAGTGAAAGTCAGGCAGCATTTGGGGCCGCTGTTTCCCTGGAAACCAGGGAGATCCGTGGTGGGAGGTGTGCAGGGCGGAGGGCTGGATGCGGCTCACCCCCAAAGGCACGGCATAAACCCTCCGTGACTCACGTCAGCAAGGCAGCATCTCTATTAACCGGGTGGGGAGGGATTTGTGTTCCTCCTCTGCCTCTCCCCTGAGAGAGACAAAGAACCAGGGGGTAGGCAGAGCTGTGGTTGAGAGGGGAAGAGGAGAGGCATGTCCATAGGTAGGAGAGACAACCAACATGTGTCTGTGAACCAGATGATGGATTGATCAAATTGCCCAGCAACGACCTATGAAGAAGAGTAGCTGACCACATCATCACCCACCTTTCCTCCCAGGTTGCCCCAATGACCCTAATTGCAGCCCCCTCACCTTACCCACTGTGGCACTGCCAGATCCAAAGCCCAGACCCCACGGGCAGAGCCCTCCTGCTCCTGTGGGCTCACGACTCCGGTAACAGAGTCACTCGTGCGCAAGTGATTGCGTGATCAAGATCGTGAAAGACACATGGGGGTGTGTGTGCATCCCCTCCAAAAAATAAGTGTGGGGGAGAATGAGGGTGGGTGTTGCTTTGGGGGTGTTGGAGCACAGGGTGGGGGCAGAGCAGCACAGTGGTGAGGTTCAGATGAGGATGTGAGGAGGGTTTGTGTTACACCCTGTACTTGAAGGAGCACTGCTCTCTGGGGTGGGGAATTTTGGGGTGGGATAGAGAAGGGAAGAGGGCACGAAGCAGGGACAGAATGAACTCACCAGCCTGGCAACACCACGCTGGAGTTGATAGGCTGCCCCTGTTTTTCAAATACATTGCTCCCCTTGCCCCTTAATGCAGTTTTCTGCATATATGTATGCAGAGTACTGGAGAGGGGGGAGAGATTGGTGCATTCTCCCCCTATTTTTTTTCAATTAACCATCTGGAAGGCATTAATCAAGCTACACATTTTTTACTATGTAGGCATAACCAGTGAACTGTTAACGAGAAAGCTTTATCTTCTAAGCCCTGTGGCCTGGGAGAGGGAAAAGACAGAAAAAAAAGAAAAACAAGACAGCAGAATGAGATGGCGAACCAGTGAGAGAGAAGGGGAGAAAAAAAAAGAAAAAAATTCATCAATGGTAGAAAAAGAGACCAGGAATGGGGAGGGAACGGGTGAAGCTGAGCAGAAAATTGAAAATGTGAAGGGGGAAGGAAGAAGATGAGGGGACAAGCACCCATGGGAGAGGGCTGCCCCAGTGGGGGTATCGGGGCAGGGGCTGTGGCAGGGCAGGCTGGCAGCCCCGCAGAGCTGCTGGCTCTTTAAGAAATCTCGTGTGCTAAATTTATCTTCTCTGCTGTCTGTGAAGTCTGTTTGTAGGAGATGAAGCCTTGAGGAGAGCCTTTGCCACTGCCTGCCGTGCTATAAATAGATCCAAAGAGACGAAGGGAATTTATATATATCCTCACTGGGTCTAGATACAACACTGCAACTGCCCTCTCTCTGAGCAGGGGGCCCAGGCGAGCTCTTAACCCTTTTATCTGTAATGCAGTTGGGGTGGAGGAAAAAGCTCAGAGGGGGAGAAGGATAACAGGACAAAAGCCACTTAAAAATTACCACCATGGCTTTGGGATTGCACGTATTTCTTTTACAGCCTCCCAGCTTGGCATCTCTAGGAGGGCAGCTGGAAACACAATGCCTCTCCCACCCTAGCCCTCCTTGCCTGGGGTAACTGGGGACAGGAGATGACAGTGGGGGGGCAGATCCAAAGAGCACCCAGGGAGAGCTGCAGCCTTGCCAGGAAAGCCCAAGGTGGGAGGTGCAGAGTCCATCCTGGCCAGGCACTGAGACCAAAGAGTCATGCACGGGTATGACTCATCCCCGATGCCGCACACAGCATTCACTATATATATTATACTGCACCCGTGGGAAATGGCAGTTACAAATGCGTTTTCCTGTTTTCCCTAAAGTGTGAGATGCAAAAATGTATTAAATGAAAATTTTCCACCCCATTTGTGGACCCTGCGGGCTAAAAACCTTTTTTCCACAGTGTCCATCCCAAAATGGCTGGCTAACTTGGCCACACAAAGGATGTCCAGGCTTCCACCTTTTCTGATTTGAGAGGGAGCCTCTCGCCAGGATTTGCTTATCACCTGCAGTGCTGGTTGCAGATGCAGAGTGTGACACAGTGAGATATGGCTACCACACTCCATGCACCAAACCCTGCTCACAGTAACAGCCAGCACAAATCCAGAGCCACTCCAATGATTTTTGCAAGATCACACCAATTTATATCAGCAGAGATTTACATCAGGGCAGAATTTAGCCCTGTTGCTTCAAAAAGAAGAGAACCACAGGACAGGTAGGACAGAATGGAGAAAAACATGATTAAGAGGACATCTGTCCTCAAAAGCTGGATAATTTCTCTTTCCCTCTGATTAAAGGGCAGGTGTATCCACACCACATAGTTCAGCATCCTTCAGAGATCCCCCACTTAGACGCAGGTCACAAATTCCTGGTGATCAGCCCACACAACGTGGCTTAGGCAGGTGAGAATTGGAACCATGTCAGGTTTTGCTGTGCCTTTAGAGCAGAGGTAGCACAGCCATCTGCGGCTGTGCCAGGCTGTAGCCACCTGCTCATCCAGAGCATTTCAGCTGCAGTGTCTGGCAAGCCCAGGGACACAGCACCACAGGAGCACCTGGATGTGGGGGTCTCCTGAAGTGTAACAAGATGCAAGAGGCAGATGGCCAGGAGCACCAGGTGAGATCAGGTCCTGCCTTTGGGCTTCCTAACCCTGACAAATCAGTCCAACTTGGGATAAAGCAAGTGATGTCCCAGAGAGGATGGACGTGTTTCATTCTTTAGACTTCAGACTTTAAAAAGCATCCTAGACACCAGCTTCCCTTTGATATACCCTGCTTGAAGGCCATAGGTGACCGACAGCATCATAATCCTGTCATAGCTTTACATAGCACCTGCTAATGTTGGTGAAATGCCCAGCTGTGACCTCTGTGACTGACTCAACATTCTCCTGCTCCTAGAGAGGCAACAACAGCTTTCTCAAGCTCCTTTGGTGGATGTGTACTATGGGCAAGTGGCATTCAGGAAAGGATGAGAGGCTTCATGCAGCCCTGGCAATCAAAGGGGGATGTAAGCAAAACTCAGACACCCCAATGACCTTTTGGGGTCACAGCACATGCCATCACTGGTCCAGAAGGGCACAGCACCAACCTTTGCCTCATGCCTTGATGGGTATAAATGTATTACCTCGATATGCTCGGAGCTGTTGAGTGAAGAAAGGTGTTTGCTTGGCGCATGGAAGCCTGCATGGGGAGTACTGGGTGGAGGGATGGATGGGGGGGATCGACACTAAGGAGCTCCTGCCTCAACAGGGTTAACAGGCATTCAAAATGGAAGGAAGATGAGAGGTGGAAAAATGAGACATTCAAAGAGCGATGACAGCATGAGCATTGATGGGGAGATAGGAGAGAAGCTGAGAGACAGGAGAGCAGATAGTGCAGGACAGGCCACCAGGGTAAGGGAACAGAGGAGAGGGATCAGGGAAAGCAAGGAGTAAAGCAGCCTGGGGAGGAAAAGATAGAGGAGAGGTTAAAAGACAGAAAGCAGAGGAGTAGATACTCACTCTGTGAGAAGGGAGATGAGGAGACAGAACAAACCATCGTCCTGTAAACAGCTCCAGACAGAGCACACTGCCTCCAGAAGACACAACCACAATGAGAGGGAGCAGGGAGCGCAGGCACCAGAGGGAACGCCAGGGAAGGATGCCACCTTCCCCGTGGCGTTAGCATGAGGCGCTGGCGCCCAGCCAGGCTGCATCTTCTCCCTCTCCCTCCTCCCCTCCCGCTTCTCTACCCACCTCCCTCCCCTTTTAAATTCAGAAATTTGTGTGGTGTGAAATTCCATCTGCTTTGATGGCGATTCACAGAGACACTGCCCATCGGAGGGGAGAGCCTATGCTGGGCACGGGGCGCTCAGTGAAGCGTCCGGCTCCTTCCAGCCACCGAGCCCGGCCACCACCACCACCACCCTCCATCTCCAGCTTCCCCTTCCTCCCGCAATCTCTGCCCACCCCGGGTGGGCTCTGCCTCCCGGTCAGCTCCCTCACATGTCACAACCTTTAGAGCGCCTTCCCCACAAAAAAGACATTCATACCCTTGCCCTAAGTGTTTCTCCTGAGGTCTGTACGCAGTCGTGCTATCAAGTAGCCGAGTCCTCACTGCCCTGCTACTCCACTGCACAGCTGGCAGGCAAACACAGTTCATTTGAGGGGAGAATGTGATGTGGAGAAACCACTACACATCTCAGAGGAGGAATAAAAAAAAAGGAAAAAGGATCATGTATGAGATGTTGAGCAGCTCTGGCAGGCTGTGGGCTGATGGAGATCCCTTTCTCTGCCAGCATTGAGTGGATCAAGCAGAAGCCAAAGCAACGTGGATACCCAGCTCTGGAGAGTGCCCTTCATCCCCAGGAGAGGAAGAGACCACCTCTAGAAAAAAATGCCACAAAGCCCTAAGTCACACAAGGTTAGTGCTGGGTCTCTGTTACAACGATGAAAGCCCTGACCACTTGAAGCTTGCATGGACAAAGGAGATGCTGGCATAGGGAGGGCGATGCAGCCTCAACTGCTGCCTCTCCACCACTGCCTGCTCTCCACTCTGAGCCTGGCAGCAGCAGAGCACGGCCCCTCTGCAGCTGCAGCTCAAAAAGGAACACTCAAGTTCCTGCACGCCATCAGTCCTCCACAAATATTTCAGTTCTCTGACATGAACACCACCAGCCATTTCATTCCCTCTCTGATCCTCCACATCACTGTTTATTTATTAATGGCTTCTTCTGTCTTATTTAGAATGATTATGTAAGTTCACAGACATAATGCAGCTTTGAGCTCCAACCTGCCATTAAAACGTGATGTGGTTGAATGTGTCCTTTCCATCTCTTCCTCATCCTGTTGCTGTTCACATTCAAGGTAAATGCCCATTCATCTCCTGCCCCAGTCAAATCTCCCTCTACCAAACTTCATTCTTTCATTCTCTAGATCATCTCCAGTACGCTGGGAGAACCAAGTTCACCAGCCACAGGTGTAAGGGGTAACAAATGACTTCCCCCAAAATATGATCAGATTTCAAAAGGAGCAAGCCCAGGCTCTCTATGGAGGACTGGGTAGGAAACGAGGGGAAGACTTTGAGACACTCCTGAAGCAAAGTGGGTCCCTAAAGCTCATCCCCACGAAATAAACTAATGCACTGTCTGTATCATAACTACACCTACACCAGCAACCTAAACATGCCTGACACTGTTTTCTGAGGCCAATGTCAACTGGTATGGAACAACCTCTGTCTACATTTAATTTCTTGCCCCACAGGTAAGAGTCTGGCTACACGCAGAAAGCCTGTTGAAAATGGTCACCAGTCTCTGTTGTGCTCTAACTGGGAAATACCCAAGAGAATGTTTATAGACACAGAGCAAATCTGGGAAACAAACTGACTGTGCTGATGTTCAGTGTCCAGGAATATTCCCTGATACCTTTGGCTTCAAAAGGATGCTGACTAAAATTCAGCATAGATGAGAACAGGGGGAGTACAGTGCAAACCTCCCTGCCACTGCCTTTCTGATTCAAGGGGAGACACAGTCACTTTACCCTATTTTACTGTAATGAACTAAGTGTCATTACGTGGGGACTAACACAAACACTCTCACAGCAAAAGATAAACATTTAAGTTGCCAAAAGAAACATTTAAGTTGCCAAAAGATAAACATTTAAGTTGCTATTTGCAACTTTTTGGATTTCAGATCTCCCAAGAAGCTAAAGATGCTCCTGTCCCCTTGGGATACAGGCTCCCAAAGCTCACAACAGTTTGCAGCAATAAGGAGAAGGGGTGGAAGCAGCTCAGGTTTCACAGGACTTATGCAGGCTTGCCCCATGGGGCAAGTTAGACTCCTAGGGGAATTCTGGTGACTAAGAGCAGAAAGAGAGGCAAAATTACTGTTTTGCTAAACATGGGAATAAAACCAAAACTGAATTCTTGTTCTGTACATTCTCAAAGTCAGTCATAAAAATGTGCTGGCAAATGTCACCTTCTGCCTGGCAGTAAGCACAAACTTCGAAGGGCCTGGAGGGATTTATAAATCTGTGGTGAATTTTGCTACTCTTTTAACATGGTCTGATCTTTGCAAACTCCTGGAGGTCATGACTGAACCAAGAGCAAGGCAAGGATATGGAATATTTTCCCGTTGTGTCTGTTTGCCTAAAATTGACTCCATAAGCCTTGGCACAATCCTGCTAAGGTCACTCTGTTTCCAAAAGCATCTGTGCTTGCATAGGCATCCTTTGATAAATAACAGTGTGCACTGCACTCAGATGGGAGAGAAAAAAAAGCTTTTCTAAACTAGTAGTTGGGGTATCAGTCATCTGAATCAACCATTTTTCCAATAAAGCAGAGTTGCCTTGTCTGCAAGGTTTTTCTTTTCTGCCCCTATATTCTATCCCAAATGCACTGTGTCTGACCAGTCACCAACTGGATTGGGGGACAGGAGTGTCCCAAGTGGAATACCTTAAAAAAAAGAGTAATTTGATATGGTTGCTTCATATATCAGCAACCTGCACTTCACAGAGCCATCTCCCTTCAACAGCATCAGACTGGGCTAAGTTGCATTAATAAAACAGTAACCCAAAACTTAAACCTGTGGTACGTGGCAAAGAATAGGCAAAGTCCACGAATTGTGGCTGGGATAGGATAAGCAGGAAGACAAAGAGGTGCTGCCAGGGTGAGCTGGGGGTTCAGGACACATCAGCTGTTTCAGTGATCTGTCAGGAGACAGTGGATACTCCTTTGAGGGGGTGCAACCTTAAAACACTCATTTCACCACATCTCTGACCTCTGTTTTCGCTAATAAACAAGTCAGACTTAGACAAGATGCAGCACAGGCAGCAATTCAGCCAGACCCTGATGCTGCTTGCCTTTGTTCTTGCAACATTAAGGATGAAGAGGCAGCTCTGGCTTGCTGCTTTGTCCTCTTTTAGGGAGCTCCAATTTCTTCCACAGCTTCCAAGATTATTCAGAAATCCCCTATTATTAAACTTTCTTCCAGTGTTTCCTGTTAAATCCCTCATCCCAAGCTCTAGGAGGCAAAAATGGGAGAGGATCTGTCCTTAACCTCAGCTGGGGAGCTGAGCTCCTAATTAAATACTCATTTCCTCTCACCCACCTAACAAACTCTCCTCCAACCTCCACATCCCAGCTAAGGAGCTGGGCCAAGGCAGAGCTCTGTGGTGACATAGGACAAAGTTGCAGGACTAGCTCCATGGGGGTGGATGGATGGATGGATGGATATAAGTGCAACCCTTTGCACCCAAGCTGCCAAGGGAGAGATTTCTGTCACCTTTGGCTAACCAGCAGAGAGCACAGGCAAAGCTAGAAACAGGGTAGATACTGAATCATCTTTCCCATTTACAGAGAAACCTCTCCCAGGAAGGGAAAGGAAAGCAGAAATAGTGGATTTCTTCCCTTCTGGCCTGTGAGATGGGAGAAGAAAATTGCTCAGTGGTGTCAGTACAGAAAAAAAACTCCTCAGCCTTAAAAACTCGTCCATCTTAACCCATCAGGCCACCTTCTCTGCAGAAAATCACCTAACACCCATGGAGAAAACAAGGACATGGCTGAAAACAGCAGCTTTCAAGTGAGACAGGAGCAGAAGAAACCTTTATATTGGCTGAAGAGCTAAGTAACCCCAGGCTGGGACCTGGAGAATTCAATAATAACAGAGTCTTGGTCAAGCAGCAGATTGGAGGAGATGTGAGCTATGAAGGAGCCCCCAAGATGAGCTCCAGCAGAGCCCCAGCCATGGGGAGCAGGCAGGGCAGCCCTGAAGGCACTGCCCACCGGGGTGGCAGGGGGGACTCTGCCAGTGTGGGTGGGATGCTTGACACAGCTCTGTCAACCTGCACTGCTTCCCTGTGTAAGGTGAGCCAGAGGTGGTGCTTTGGCTTCTGCCTTGCCCAGGAACAAGGTCTGGCCCACAAGTGGGTCAGCAGGAACTTGCTGCAAGGAGAGGGCTGATGTCCCCCAGGAGCAGCTGACTGATGAGAACTCACCAAGAAAAGCAGAAATGAAGTGTTGCCCAAGCAGATATGCCCAGCTTGTCTCAGTTTAAAACTGCAAATTTTGAGTTGTTTGAAGTATGCCAATTATCTCCCCCTTGCTTTAAGCACTGAACAGGTATTTACACTGGTGAGGATGGCAGGGTTCTGCCTCCCCAGGCTCGGAGCCCCCCCCATGCCTTGGCACCTCTGCCTGCTTCCAAACTGACTCATCTCCAAAACACCTCATTGCATCATCGTGGACAGGAATGCAAAAACTGACAACACACATGCACACGTTCCCCACCACCACTCCCACCTTCGCAGGAGGAGATCCCTCATTCTCTCTCTCTGCACAGGATTTAGTCTCCATCATTAAATTCCTCTGCAGTTTTCCAGTTGCTCAGTTTACACCGCCTGGGCTCCTTGCCAGCCAGGCATCACATCTCACTTGCTGTCCACCCAGCTTCGTGCCTGCTTCCCACTATCCCAGCTCCCCCTCGAGCTCAGGGATGCATCCCGGGCTCCTCAAATCACCTGTTTTGCTGAAAGCCAGTTTTGTCCCTAATTAGAAGGAAATCAAATAGCTTGAAGATTTCCCTGAAGGATTTTTAAAAGCTGGTTTCAAATATGATTTCCAATTACCATCTGACAATTTCAGCGTTGTTACAGTTGTTTCTATTTTTAGGTCTCTGAAAACAGACAGCAAAATAGTGATGACATCAGCATTTGACAAGTGTCAACTTGTTTCACTACCAAATGGATGCTACATTGTCTAGAAAAGGAAATAAAAATCTCAGGCCATAATGTATAGCTTGTATGTGTGATAATGTAAAGGTTATTGAATATTGTGGCAGGGGTGGACTAGACAGTCTCTGGAGGTCCGGAGAAAACCCTGACAATCCTCCATCTTCCTCAGACATCAGTAGTTGTTCTAAAACAGGTTGAAATAGTGAGGGAAATATCAATGTAAGTGAAACATTCTCTACATAAAACTAGGAGTGAAACATCACACTCTGAAATCTTTTTCTTAAGTGAAAAATTCCTCACTAATTTTTTGTTTAAAATGCAATTTCAGACAAAAAAAGCACCATTAGGAGGAAAAATATATTAAATGCAGCCAGTACTATCCAGCTTTTTCCTCACTGTTTTATCCACCTCCCTCCAATACCCAGTAGCTGATTGCTTTGTCTTTGTGGGTAGCACCTTTAAGCCTCCCTTTACACTGCAGAATTTCCACATCATTTTAGCACATCTCTCTTTCATGCCATGGGTCACCAGCTCTCCTGGGCATCACTTTTCATTCACCCAAGATATTCATGGGCCAGGTGAGATCAGGCACCATCATGCCAGGTTACACCTCCTGCATCCTCCCATCCCACTTGGTGTTTGCAGAGGTAAGAGTGCCCTCTGGGCTGAATCTGCGCTCCAGGCTCCCCCCTGGCCTTGTGGGATTTATGCCATCCGCTGACTGGTTGGGGAAGGGGGTAGGGAACACCAGTCCTGCCTCCAGCCCTGCAGCATCCTGGCATCACCGCTGCTGTTTATGCATTCCTTTTGTTGGAGACCTGGCAACCAGCTTTTAATCTGAGCCCAGTGGGAATTAATTTTGGAGTAAGCTTTTGTATTGAGTGCTTTCCTAAGATGTAGCTGTATCACATCTGCCGCACTCCCTTCATCAATTAATTTGTTAATTCTACCCAAACCAAGAATATGCTTTTCTGACACCCAGCTTTCACAATGGATTAAAGGTCTTCATTTACTCATGCAAACAAGTTATCTGGAGCCTGATCTTGTTCTCACTGAAGTCAGAAACAAAACATCCATTGACTTCAGTGGGATCTCACTTGGACCTTGGGGTCTGATCCAGGGCTTGAACCCGGTCCTGCCCACTGCTGGAACACTTGCTGAAGGCGGAGGCCTGCCAGGGTGCCATCCTCCCTGCTCTCTGACATCAGAGACTGCTGGGAAGAAAAATGACTGTTGTGCCACAAATAGCATGATTGAGTCACTTTGCTACAGGTTCAGCTCAAAGCAGGGGGAAGCGACTGGCGAGAAGGTAGCCAGAGAAGGAGTGGAGATGTGCAATCTCGCTCAGGGCAAAACGAACAAGCAAACAAAGGAAAAGCAACCAGAATTGCCTCCCTTGGCCTTCTTCCATCAGGGAAACTCCATTTTGTAAATTCTTCTGCAAAATTCAAGACAAGAGCAGGCTTCAAAATATAGGGTGGACCTGCAGTTCCATTCCTGTTTGGAGGACAAGCCTGGGTGAGTATTTACAAAGACGAAGAGAACACAGGTGAATGTTCAGTGACTCTTTTCTTGCTTGCTTACACCTGCTGTGCACATGGCTGTGTATTTTTGAATAGGAACACAGTTATTTCCACCCAGAAAACTGGACCTAGCACTTCTGTTTTCAGCAAA
Source organism: Dendrocincla tyrannina (assembly GCA_035047865.1). Taxonomy (NCBI): domain Eukaryota; kingdom Metazoa; phylum Chordata; class Aves; order Passeriformes; family Dendrocolaptidae; genus Dendrocincla; species Dendrocincla tyrannina. Next base: position 16,746,846 of record JAWWMP010000148.1, on the reverse strand, counting down.
ATTGCAGGTGCATGGGTCAGTACAGAAAGCAGCCCTAAAGAAATCATTGACCATAGCACCACAAACAAAGCTAGAAGGACTTCAGGCACTCAGGGCACCTGGATTGTCCCCCAGTGCTTTCAGCCAGCCACCCTGACCTGAGGAACAGTTTGGGAACAGGAGCTGCAGTTGCTCAATGCTTCATTTTTGCAATTGCCATTTTCTCCAGAGGCAAGAGAGCAGCTTTCAGGAAAACCAGCCAAAAGTTAAAACAACACAGGCAGCTCTTACTGTGGCCCTGGAAATAAAGGGCAAACAGCTGTCGTTTCCTTTCTTTTGGCTTAGATGCAATTTTCCCCATCTCACCCATTTACACATGTCATTTCAGGGAGCTGAGCTCCCTTCCCTGCACTGCTGGGCCCTGTGGAGGGGAAGGGAAGGGACAGTGCTCGAGGTGCTCAAACAACATCCCAGCCTCAGCCAGCTCAAGTGCAAACCCTCCGAGGACTTTCGCTGCCTGTCACCTGTGCTGCTGGGTTCACACTGCTCCTTCCTTGAGCTGACTAAATGGCAGCTGATAAAAATATACTAGCACTTCTTTTGCTGTGCAGGTGTGTGCAAAGATTTCCCACCACTCTGGGGGAGGCAGCTCTACGCACAGGTGGGCTGGCTCAGCAGCAAAGAGCAGCCTGAGCTCAGCAGCACTCTTTGCCCCCTTCCTTCCCACCAGGCTGAATTTATACTCCTACCTGCCCCAAGCCAAAAAATCTTGCCCAGCCTTTGCTCCTGTTTTAATACAATGTGGGAAGGCTGTAGTCTTTCTGGTGGGTCAGTAAAGCTGGCTCAGGGCTCCCTGGCAGTATCAGCCAAACCACATCACCAGCACGATGTAGAGAGATACATGGACCTGTCCTGGGAAGGGAGAAGCACAACAAGGACAGAGTCACAAAGCTGGGCTTTTTGCACCTTTTGCTGTCTCTGGGCCTGGAGCAAGAAGCATCCACTAATTGGAAAAAACAGTGCAAATATGATCCCATGTACCACAGCCTGCCCCTCAGCACCAGCAGTGACTGCTGCTCTTTTGGCTTCCCAGGGCTCTACCATAGAGAAAAATGGGCACAATCCCCTTGCTACCCTTTCAAGTTGATGTCCAGGGCAGCCTCCTGCTTTGCTGTGCCCAGCCCTACCCTCCCCAAAGCAGCCCTGCTATTTAAAGAGGAGGACAATAATCATACAAGTCAGACTTTGCCACAAAACATGAAGCAGCAGAGGAGCTGATACTGTAAATGGGAAGGGGTAGGTGTACCCTCTTTGAAGGAGAAAGGTCTTTTCTCCCCCTTTGCTGCAGTGGGACATAAGTCCAGAGTTGCTATCACAAACATCTGTAATTGTGGAGGCAGGTCAAAAGAGACAGCTGCGAATTTTGGAAAGTAAAAAGGGGAAAAAAAACGTGAAACAACCCAGCAAAACCAAACCAATAACAAAAAACCACAGACCCCAAATAAAAACAGTATTAGGAGAAAAACAGACAAATACAGGGCTGGGCAAATCATTGCCTGGGTTTCACTACAGCATCCTACAGTTGCAGATTCACCTTTTAACCCTCTGCCCCCTCCATTTAACTTTCTTACCTACTCTGGCTCCTTCACATACTCAGATAACACAGTAAGCCCAACCTTTGCTCCCTCCACCACACAAATCATAGCAATTTCAAAGGGTTTGGACTTGCTTATGCCAATTTATTCCAGACACCATAAAAAGCCTCCTCACTGAGGACCATGCCCCTACTAGATATCAACTTGCAAGCCTCAATCTTCAGAATTGTTTTGGTAAACACAGTTTTTCAATGACACAAAAACCTGTCTTCTATGACAAGCTCAAAAATCACTAAAGTGATTTGACTCAAATGCTACAAAAACTCGGCTTTACATACAAAAGTGACAAAGGCTCATGTCCATAGGCCAAACCTGCAGAAAATCACAAGGAACTGAGAGTGTTTCAAATGGAAACATTATGAAACATGAATGACAGTGAGCTGAAATGCCCAGCAGACTATTCCCATCTCCAACATCCATCTATGGCACCACAGACAATATTGGAGGCCCGAAGGAAACAACCATTTCCAGCTTGGAGAAAGAACAGATACACAAACCTTTGCAACACCTCAGTATTTTTTGGGTCCTTGCCTTACCAGAATACCTTTGGAAACGGGGGAAGTTTAGATGAAGTGCCCTTTTCAACAGTAACCAACAGAAATTCTGCTTGGACTTACCTCAGGCCATACAGGACAGTCCCATCAGGATGGAGACGAATCATGCGGTTCTTCACTGTCACCCCATGCAGAAAGGACTTCTTGTCATTCAGGAAATAAGTGTCAGGCAGCCACAACTGGTCAGCCACCCGGTTGTCCAGGGTCAGGTTGAGAGGAAGGTCGTTGTATGCCAGGCGTTTGTCCCGCCAGCTCTGCTGGAAGTACATGGTGATGGTGTAGTCCTGGGAAAGAAACGTGCACACATCAGCCTGGTGCCACTGCAACTCCATCCCTTCGCTGCTGCCACTGCCAAGACCTCTCCAAATTCCTAGGCACCCAAATGTTTGTGTTTGCACCTTCACTGGGGTTTTTTTTCCCCCCAGAGGGTCTGTGTATTGTGTTTGGTTCTGGTAAAATGGGAGCAAGCCTGAGCTTTATAGGTGACAAAATGACATTACATGACTCCAGTCAAGCTAAACTACATTCCACTTACATCGTCCCACCCTACTGAGAGCTTGTCTGCATAACCAGTAGTACATTGGATATGGTAGCACTAAAGGATGTCAACAAACAGTGGGTTACACCACACCAAAGACTTCAAGGGCTGATCTCCCAGTGAAGTCACATAAAGGTGTCTGGACAGCAGCCACTGCTCATTACCATACAGTTGGTAAAAGCCAATTCTGTTACCAGCAGAAACTCAGGAGATTCCAAAGGGCACTTGCAGAATCTCACCTCGAGGCCAAGGTTTCAAAGTCAACCCAGGCCAGCCGTGACAAGCTATTAGCACTTGCCTTGTTACATGAGCTAAGTTGGGAGTTTGTTGTGATTCTCAGGAAGGGACATATGTGGAGAAAATCTGTTGTCAGTGGAGCATGGCCCACTGGGAAAGGGGCAGTTCCCGGAGAAATTTCCCATAAATCTGGACACCAGCAGGAATTTCTTCATGGAGAGCTTTATTAAACATTGGGATGGGCTGCCAGGGAGGTGGTGGAGTCAACTTGGATCAGCTTGTTGAGGCACAGGATGGTGCCACATACTAGAAAAACAATTACTTATTCTCAGGTAAACAAGTAGTCCAGGAAGGAGTCTTGTGCACACTAATACCAGGAAAAATTCTCGCAACAGACCTGAAATAGGCTAGGAGCCAAGATTCTTGGAGTAAACCAAACAGCATTAAAATAACAGGATATCAGTTAGGAAGTGGGCACAGGTCTTGTTGACAGTGACCTTACAGAAGCTGGTGGGTTTTTTTCCCAAGTCCTTAAATAAAAAGCATTTTTGCAAATGCTCGCAAATGATCTAGAACAGGTGGGATCAGAAACACATTGTCTCTTCCCAAGCAGATACCTACAGTGTTACAGGAATCTCTGGACCACAAGGACTTGCACGACAAGCATTTCTGCTCTGCAAATTCCAGCTCTGCGCAAGGGGCTGGTAAGGAACTTCTTGCTCATGCACCAACATCTGGGCTGAGCACTGAGGCATCCTGCCTGCCTGTCTCCTCCCACCGACTTCACTCAAAGCCAGGTTTGATTAACACTTCTGAAAACAAGCTCAAAGAATCCCACGTTATGGGTAATGCCAGCTTTTGGGTATCTAACTATGATTCAGAAATCTAGACCCACATGCATATCCAAAAGGTCACAGAGTAAATCCGTGGAGTACACTAGATACAGAAGCTATATCTGTCACTTTCTGTGTTATCTTGAAAAGAACAAAAACACAGTGACAGCTTTCTGGCCAAGGAACTGTTTTGCTTTGCTTTTTAAGGAACTGCAAACTCCTGCCTCAGAAGCCTCACAGTCCATCTCTCAGGGGCATAAACATTTTCATTTTGGTTGTTTGGTCAAGGCCTCACAAATGAAAATGTTGTCCCCAGAATCCCTTGCAGGGCATTTGGACCCCCATTGCAGTGAGGGCACAGAGGAGCAGAGCACCCGAATTTCTGGGGGTCCCTTACCCTCCTTGGTAAGCGACTCATCCCCCTGCCTGTGGGAAACTTGGCTACAGTGGCATCATTTCCATTCTCCTCCTTTGAGAACTCCACCCGCACATCTTGGCAAGCTGCTTCAGTGACCTGCATTTTCCTAATCCTTGACAACACCTCACCCCTAACCAGGCCACCCTGCTGTCATCGCAGGCTCCTGCCAGCCTTCAAGCAGCAGCAGACCAGAGGTGTCACTGATCTCCAGAGGACAAAAAGGGCAAGCAGCTTACAAAGTGAACAATGCACCTTCTAAACACATCTTCTGTATTCCCAGGATTGATGGGAACAGACTCAGAGGGGTGCAGAAATAAAAGCCCACGCCCTAGCTATCACACTGATGAGGTTCTTCAGGTGCAGAGACCTTTCTGGGGAAGAAAAGTCAGTCCAGGCCAGAGTTCTGTTCTAAAACCTTCCTGGGTTTCTCAGCAGAAAAGATTTCTTTGGACAGCATCTTGGAAATCCAGAGCATTCCCTATCTGCTGATTCCTGTGTTCCGTTTGTTCTCCTGCACTCCCTACTGCATCACATTATTGAACAGTGGGAAGTATTTCTGGGCAGAAGGAAAAGAGCAGGGTAGGCATCTACCCCACAGACATCAGCCCTGACATATGATTGGCACAGTACCAAGCTATGGGGCTGGGGGATGCTCTGCTCCCAGGCCCCTGGGGTAGGGCAGGGCACAGACCAGAGCCAGCACTGATGTGGCCCACTACAGCAAATGAGAGGGACCAGTAGCCAGGAGAGAGGGCAGTGAGTTTGCCTTCCCCTTTGCATCCCATAGCCTGGTCAGGCAGTTATGAAATACTCCCATGACACCCTACCATCACCTGGTGAGACTCCAGGGCTGCTGAGATCTTAATCACAGCCCTCCTTTCAGAGGCACATAAAATAATGACCAAGGGTAACATCGTTCTGCAGAAGCAGAATGGCCAGATGGAGCCAATACATGCAGTGGTTTGTAAGTTCAGCAATCACAAGTAATGAGCCTGATTTTCCTCCAAGTCTTAGATGATGATCCCTTTGTCACAGGGTTTTATCTGTCATTGGGCTAATATGAGGCTTTCCCAAACCTTTTCCCAATAACCTGTGACACTCACAAGCCTGCTGATGCCACAGATATAACACAACCTGGGTTTCCCAGCATCACCAGCAGATAGCAATCTGGCCCATTTACAAGGTTCAGTGAAGAACTTCAAACACCTCTGAAGCCCAGGGATCCCTCCAGCTCACCACTGAAGCACTTTAATAGGACCACACAGGTGGATTTAGATATCAGCAGGCAGCTCTTTCCTGTGAGGATGGTGAGGCACCAGCACAGGTGTCCCAAAGAAGTTGTGGATGCTCAATCCCTGGCAGTGTTCAAGACCAGGCTGGATGGAGTTCTTAAGAACCTGGTCTAGTCAAAGGTGACCCTGCCCATGGCAGAAGGGTTGGAACTTGATGAGCTTTAAGGTCCCTTCCAACCCAAACTGTTCTATGATTCTATAATTTCCTTGCTGCCTGTGTGAGGGATAAGCAGGGGGACTTTCCCTGTGCACACTTACCCAGGAAGCAGCATTCTCCACTGGTGCTGCTGGAGGAGCAAACCAGGGGTGCAGGCAAGCATGACTTTCCACTTGCCTCTAAACTAGCAGCCTAGACCCTCTCCACACTGCACCAGTACAGCTCCAGTAGCAACAAAAATGCTTCCAAATTTCCTGTTATGGATCCCACTGGGTCTTTCTGGGGGACTATAAAATACTCAGGCAGGGCCAGAGTTTGGCCAACGCCTGTCACTCCTGTGGCAAGAATGGGAGAGCTTTGTAGGGAGCTCCTAGCTCACCGTGCCAGGTACACCTTCTACACTAGGAGAAAAGGAAGGAGGGACCCAGGTGGAGGGAGAATGCATCTGCCAGGCTGTGCAACCTCCTGCTTCATCTGGGGGCTACTGGGAGAGGGGAGAAACAATTGAGGAAGCAGGGAGATAAAAAACAAAGGCTGGGACAAGTGACAGAAGGCTTCTGAAGGATGGATGTGACCAGAAGTTATGTGCCTCCACCTGGACCCCTGTTCTCCGTTCCCAGGAAAGGGAAGGTTCCCAAAAACACCTGCTATCTCTCCATAGCTAGGCTTTGCTACTGTAGCTCAACTGGCCATGTCAGTCTGTACATACCCTGACCAGCATCCCACTGCAGGAAGCTGCAATGCTGTAGACAGCAGCACTGGCCAGGGAACAGACTGTTTCAGGTCCAGGTGAGCCCTGCTGAGTCTCACTGATCTACAAATCTCATGCCTCTATGCCAAAAGAGTGTGCATGTTTCAAAACAAGTATTTCCTCTCTCCTCCATCTCTGCTAACCCAGTGAGGGCCAGATCCCTTGGTTTGTCCCAGAAGCCTGGTACCCAGTAGCTCACAAGCTACAAAGCTCCTACGCTGCTTCCAGCCCTTTTATCCACTGCAGCATCCCTGTGCTGCCCTCCCCACCTGGCAAGGCAGAGGCTACAGCCCAGCTGTGTGTGGGATGGCTCCCAGCACCACAGCTCCCCTTCGGCCCCTCACCAAGCTCACATAGCACCTGAGCCTGCTGGAAAGCTGCTCAGCATGGCCATCCCTGTGGGACCCCCCTCCACATGCCTCTGTTCACTCTGCTCTGCTGAGCAGCTCTGCAAGCTGTCAGGCTCAGCCCCCCCTTCTCACCCCCAGCTTCTGCAAAGGCTTTGCTCTCTTTCTCTCTGCTCCTTCTGCTTCCAGAGGCACACAAAGCAGAGGTGAAAGCAACACATAGAGCTGGCAGACACTCATGTTGCAGAGGTGCCTCCCTGCAAGGAGGGAGGACAGTTGACTTAGAGGGCCACAAAAGCACTGGAAAAGGAAGAGGAGCTTACCCAGGGGCCTCACATGTTGAAATGATGGTGCATCCTACCTGCTGCTGAGGATAGGGCTAGAATCCATCTCTAGGCAAGAGGATACTGATAGTCACAGCCCTCCCTGAAACAGAGCAGAGACCCCAAACCAAAGATCCTGCACACTGTGAAAGGCTGGAATGTTGACAAGACAGGGGCATGAATGGATGGAGGTATTTCCTGCAGAACCCCAGAGGCAACAAATTCAGTCAGGCATGCACAGGGATTCCCCAGGTCCTCAGAGGACAGGGCAGATAAGTCTAAGCAAACAGCTTGGGCACAAAAAGGAGGGAAACAAGCTGGCAGTATTAGTGTGAATTCAAGAATGAACTTCCACTGGCTCATATTTCAGACACCTTTCCTTTAACATCTACTATATAAGCTCCTCCTCCTCCATCTCACAGAGCCCCTTTGGGAGTGCAGTGCTCACCTATTCTTGGAAAACAAACCTAGACTTATTCTGGGTCCTTCCCCACTCGCATTGGTTCTGTGAGTTTTAATGCAGAAATGAACCCACTGTCATAGGAGACCAAAGCTGCCTCTTGGAGAAGAGGTAAAGATGCCAGATCTGAGCCTAATGGGAGCAAACCCACTTGTGCAGAAGGAAGACAAAGTTTAAGGCAGCGAGAGGACATGTGAATTGAGGAAAGGGGTCTAGCAGAGGAAAAGAGTCACTCCTGGCATGATGAGCACAGGTTGGTTGGAAGCAATAACAGATCAGAGGGCAAGAGATAGCAGATACTATCTGAAGCCACCACAACCCAGGTGAGAACAGGGGCATGTGACCAGTTCATTGTGGGCCAGCCATGTACATTGAATGGAGTGCAGGGATGTGCTCAGACCACCAAGGGACACACTACTTGAGGGAGTCAGTTCAGGGTGGGAACCTGAATTTTCTTATCTACAGATCAAAGAACAGCAAGAGGTAGAACTGGACCAGTTGAAGCATCACAGTAAGAGGGCAGATTTCTGCAGACAGCAGCTTCAGTCTGTAACTGGAAAGCCACCCAAGGGATTCCTCCTTTGCACACAGTGACACCCTCTCACCTGTCCCTTTCTGCTCACTGCAGGGAGAGGAGGGGTACAAAATTAAAGAGTCCCTCTGCCTCTGAAAGAGATACCCTTCTCCTGCAGTCTTGTATCAGCATGCAGAACACAAACATGGTGTGTGTCCCAAGTGGTACTCCTAAGAATGCGTTTGTGCTGATTTTGGAGACAGTTGTACTGCGTCAGATCAAAAGTCTTTCTACATGAGTATCCTGTCACCAGTAACAGAAAAGAGAATAGCAGGGAAGAATATAAAAAACCCAGGGTCTTAGTTGTGATACTAAATCTCCAGCTATTTGAGACTTAAGGATCTCCCCAGCCAGAGCTGGTACCTTCTAAATTGAAGATGCTCAGCTTCTCTGATGATTTTGTCTTACTTTTCAGCCTTTGGCATCTGCAATTTTGTGGTAGTAAGTTATACAGTTTAGTCCTTTATTTATATCACTTTAAAACAGATACAAATCAAACTCGCTCTTTTCTTATTCCCTGTAGTCCTTGTATTGAAAGTCAGTAAACAATCATAACCTTGTGTTACTCAGGCTTCCAGGTCCCTTTAGGGTAACTCAACACAAATAACTACACACACACACACTGAAAAGTAGTAGGAAGGCTGTGATAGAGGCAGGAGGCAACAAGGAGGGAAAACTGTTGCATGGATTAAACACAGAGCAGAGACATATGAAGACAGTATCTGACATTCAGCAATGTCAGATGTTGCACAAGAACAGATTGAAGGCAAGGTAATAGAAAGAACTTTCCATGGAGCCTGTGGAATTTGATGTTACAAAAGCATGAAGTCAGAAGCGTAACTACATTTTGGAAGGTCTAAGCATTAATGTGGAAAACACAGCTCAAGTCATCACAGGAGGGGACTAAGGAAAGAATAGCCCAAGGGCACCGATCCTGCTGCTGCAAGGCCTATGTTCCATCTTCCAACAGAACTCCCAGGCAGGCTGCTTCCTAAACCCTCAGCACAACTCCCAGGAGACACAGATCATGACCAGGCGGGGTCAAATTATTTCCCTTTGTGCTGTGACCTGGAGAATCCTCTGCACTAAACTGGTCCAGAGGCAGAAATGTGCATACTTGTTACAGGCTACACAGACCTCAGAAGCCAGGATCAGAAATCGGGGGAATAACATATGTAAGTCAAATATTTGGTCAGAATACAGCATTTCTAGCAACATGGATGTTTCCTGTGCCTGGTCCATTTTTGTGGATGACAAATGAGCCTGATACCTTTAGGTGGAGCTTCAAAAATGAAGGTGCCTATTCCAGGCTAGTGGAGATTGTGTTTCACCAAGCACTTGCGAGGTTCTGGAAGCAGTAACTTTTCTGCAGGGGAGAGAGTACACTGCTCTTCTGCTGCTGCAGGACTCTGGGCACGAGGGATAAAGCAGGTTTTGCAACTCACCTCTAGCACTGGCTGTGCAACTTGACTTTTTTTTCCCCCGACTTGCCCTCAACCCTGATTTTGGTAAAGCACTCCCTTTTGGTGAAGCAACCAAATAAGTCTTTCCCTATATAAGCAAATGGCATATGGTCTCCTTGTCCAAGATCACAAAAGAACACTAAGAAAGCCAAGATGCTCCAGAAAGAGGGAGAAAAATGGAACATCTGACTTAGTAAAAACCAGGCTGCCACTGCCAGAGACTAATGAACAGTTTGCTGGCTTCAACTTCTTTGATGATTAAACACCATCTCCTGTTCCCGTCATTCTTGGGAATGAAATTAAAGGACAAAGTAGTCCTCAAGTATGTTTCATTTGAAGGAGGGGGTAGGGGAATAAGAGGAATTATTTGAAGGGGAGAAGGGAGGATCTGCCTGCAGTCACTTGCAAAGAATTGGAGCAGTGTAAAATGTACAGGAGAATACACGAAGGCCAGAGCACAATGGCCACAGTTCTTTCTTAGCAAGCTTGTTAAACTACTTTGTCCTCGTAAGGGACTGCCCCTTTCCAAACAGATAAATCGATGCCTCCCAGGTGTTAACATGCACCCATTAACCTGACATAAGTAAATCCCTGATAACAGCATTTCCAGCCCTAAGACAGCACAAAGTCTGTTCAGACTCTCACCTTTGCTTAGGGAAGGAGGGAGCAGCTTTTGTACTTACTGTACTTTTCAGGGGGAGAGTATTCTGCCAAAACACTGCTTTTAATTTCTGTTTTGGTACAAGTGCCAGTGCTCCGTTTACAAGTCTGAAGTTTTGCGTGACAGCTGTTATACATAAAGTGATAACTATTTCAGATACTGCCCTTCTCTCCACCTTTCAGCTTAGTAGGTGAGAAAGACAATCTCTTTCCACTTTCCCTCTTTTTGAATAACGAGGTGTCAGCACTGACTTGGGAATTCGGAAGAGCACCTTCCACCTGCACTCTCCCTGCAAATAATGCAAGGGAGGATTGGCTTCTAGGTTATAGTCTGTGTCCTTCCATGCTGCAGGTCTTTGTGCTCTTGAACTCATTTTCTTTAGGACCTGAAAACACATCCTTTGCATGGATATGTTACCCTCACTAATCTGATCTACTTTTGTAGTAATTTGCATGTATTTAATTGCTGAATGCATGTCCAGAAACTGGGACAGGTATCAGTGATATCCTCAACAATTAGGCGTGTGCAGGGAAAGTGTCGCTTTATTGCCCTATTTCTCTCCTGCCTTGCCCTATCCCTGCAGCATCTGGAGTGGTGCTGGTCCTGCAGGTGTAAGAGGACCTATCTAACTGAGTTCTGAGCCAGAAGGGCATTGATCTGTCCGTGACAAGGCCTTCAGACTTCTGAGCCTGTACATCAGTGCCCTACCTGAGCAGGAGGCAGCACCACATGTCAACTGCTTAACAGCCCCAGTCCTGCTGGAAGCAGAGGTCAAGAGGAAAAAGCCAGAATTGATGGGCACAGAGATGAGCATCACCTGCTCTGTGAACACAGGCAAAACAGCAACCTTGTTCAGTGTTACAGGCAGCAATCCCAAAATCACCACCTGCAGCATGACATCTTCCTCAGGCAAGCTCTTGGAAAACAATGCCAGGCAGTTTCTATCCTTAAGCCATAAAAATCTGTGAGCTAATGCACAACATTCCTGCTGGGCTGCTCTCCTCACTTGATTCCTTATGTGCTGGTAGCTGAGCAAAATCCAGAGCCCATTCTATCCCCAAAACCAGGATTATTTGATCTTCTCATTTCTGCATCACCAGCTTGCACTCAAACTCCATCATAACTTGCAAATTTGTCTCTTCCAGAGAGTGGCCACTTAATGAGAAATGGCCAAATGCATTTTTGGTTCCTATAGCTTTCCATGCCAAACCAGCACAGAAGGACACACTTTGGCCAGACACCCAGCTAAGGGCAGAGAAGCAAGGCCTTACATTAAATTCAGGAAGAGGCAGCACATGAATCTGACCAGTTTTCAGGCAGGATGTCAAAGTGACAGTGCTTACACTATCTTTTCATCCTATATGGGCTGGGAGCTGGTAAGTATGCATTGTAGTCCCAACAGAACTGCAAACAGATCAGATGTTCACTAAAACAAGGAGGGAGCTCAGGCAGCAAGTCCCCAGCTGAGTGATTTCTTCCAGGAATATGGCAATTTAGAGTGATGACTGGCTTGGGATAATTCAGGGAGGGCAGAAAACTGATCCACCCCACCACGAGAGGTGTGATGTATGTTCTCTCAAATGAAGTCTGTCCCAGGCAAGACACAGGTCTCAGACACTGCAGGTAACAGGTTCTTCCCCACCTTAGAAATCCTTAAAGGTTTATTCCTTGATGTTTTGCTAGCACATCACACATCTCCAAACGGCTTCCCACATCCCTTCTCTTCCTTATTGGATTTACTTAAAGCAAAATTGTAATTTACCTCCTTTTGTTATTCCTCTTAACCTCTGTCTAGGTGTGCACAAGGTCACCCATTCCCACAGTGGGAAACACAGCAGCATTAACACACTCTCTGTGGAGCGTCAGAGCTATGACCAGGCATTGCAGAGCTGGGAAACAGAGTCTGAGGACCTGCTTATATTGCAACAAACATTCTGGTAATTTAAAACAGAATATGCTGCCACAGGACCATGGCATAAAACCACGGTGCTTCCAAAAGCCATCTTTACCTTTCACTGGACTAATCTAATCCACTACACTGCTGCCTTCCATGCACCTCCAAGCCACAGGACAGTGCTGGTCCCTGCATCCCACCTCTCTCCCTTCCTAGCTCATCTTTTCTCCCCTTCCTGGCTCTACCCTTGCTGCCCTACAGCATATATTGCCAGTGTCCTCCTGCATACCCATATGAGCATATCTAATAAAAAGCCATGAAAGCTCAGAAATGTTTTTAATAATCACTTTGTATTCAATTAAACATGCAACAACTAGCCTATTAGAGAAAATTGAATTTGAGTGAGACATTTGAACAGTGACAAGATACCAGTTTCCAAAGCCCTCAGAAGGATGGAGGAAGAAAACTGGATTATGTCAGGGGAAAGTTGATGCTGAAAGACAAGCAATGCTCCCTAAAACCTTTCAAAGGATCTGCACCTCTGCATGTATCCCTAAAACCTTTCAAAGGGTCTTCACAGCCCCTGCATGCATCCTTGGCAATTTTTCACCTTGTAGTGACTTGTTTACCTTATGCTTACTGAGGTAAAGCTCATCTAAAGGGGTTGAAACAATAGCACAATCAACCTCGTAATGGAAAAAAGTGGTTTCTTCACAACATTCTCAGAACTCTTGACTCCTCTCTACCTTTTTAATATTTAAATAAAGCATTCTCTTCACCTTGACAAGAGTTTTACTGGATACTGATTCAGTCAGACTTTACCTCAAGCAGGAGAGGTTCTGCAGTCTTCCACATAGACACTGACTAGTAGAGATCATGGGGGAAAAAGGCTGAAGGAATTAATTAGATAAAAAAAAGCTGGAGGAATTCAAGCAGTTAAAGGGCTTAGTAGCCCATTGAAATTGGATTCTCTGGAAAACACCTTTGGGTATCAATTTCAGCTCACGTAATGTAGATGACTTTGGGCACTTTCACCTATGCTTCATTTTTCCTTATCTGTAAAAATCAGACACTGATTTTTAAATGACTAACACTAACTCCAAGCTCCATGCCGCAGTCTGGGATCTCAGCATCTTTAGGCAAGTGTAAACACAGGAATGAGTTTTTAGTCCTTGAAGAAAAAAGTTAAACAGAGCTTGTAACTCCCTGTGCAGTCCAGACCACCTATGCAGTTTGTGGCTGCTTAGGTAGGAAATCATGTCATAAATTAAGCAATATTACTACTTTACACAGCAAAATAAAATGCCATATATACAGCTCTGAACATTGAAACCATGAGACTCTCTGCAACAATATCAAGGCACACAGTGCTTTAAAGACACTGCTTTAATTTAGAGAAGGAATATTTGCTATTTCAGGTTCTGAAAATTGCCAGAAAGATGTCATTTCCCAGGAGGTAGCCAGAGGCAAACAAATCCTTTAAATGATTTAAGACAACTAACATGTCCTGGGTGAAACAATCACCCCGACTAGGCTGGCACAGATTGGTTTCACCAAAAGGTTAGAATAGTGTTTATTTCCTGTAGAAAGCAGAGTCTGAACATGCAGGAAGGGTAACTGGGAGTAAACAGATTAGATGGTGAAATGCAGAAGAGCAGAACCAAAGTCTGGCAATGGGGCCAAGTGCAGCCTCCTAAGCATAGAAGGGTTTGAAAAGCAAGGTCTACTTTTCAACTAGCTCAGTCAAACAATAAGCAAGCTCTTGCACTTGAAAACCCTGTCATTCCTGCACCCAGAGACCCAGCTCTGTATCCGGGGTGACTGCTTCTACATGTGAATATTCTGCAGCCTCTAAGTTGAGAAGCTCAATAATATTGTTGGTAAAAAGGGCTAGAAATCAACTTTCTTAGTCGTGGTGTGAAGAGAGCACTGTATAGTCACTCTGGGATCACCAGAAGGTACTGGGGTATCAACAGATCTGTTCCAAGAAACAGCTTCTACAGTGCATCATCATGAGTTTAGTCCACCTCTGCCTCCATCCGTGGAGGAGAGGACCTAGTCTGCCCTTGGTTATGCCAGGGTAAAGCCCAGGGAGCCAGTCCAGGCTGAGGCCAGCAGCAGTGCACACCATATGGCCCACACTGCCAGGGTCCCACTTTATCCATCCCAGTCCTGACAGCAGGACCACAGACCTGATGGATGGGTGCAGTGCACTCAAAATGCAGCCGTATGAAACACTCCTGATTCTGCTGAACAAGTCAAGCTTATTACAGGATGCATGAAGAAAAAAAAGAGGTTTCAGCAGGGTGTGCAGGTCCACAAGCAAGCAGACTTTGACTTCACAGCCAACTGGATAGCAGAGAACAAGCTGCAGTCTCTGTCCATGCTGAGTGAGTGCTCGCTGCAGTACCAGGACCAACAGTCCTGGAGCCAGGGAGCTCTATTTGCAGAGCTGGCAGGGAGCCCATGTGAGCTCGGTAAATAAAGTATCCAGATAATAAAAATACCCAAAAAGCACTGCTTAATTTTTTCTGAGGGTTCTGAGAGGAAACAGAAGGATAAGGCAAACCCATCCTTCCAGAAGAGTGGAACACAGGGCACTTGATAGTTCTGAGGGCTCTCAGCTGGTACAGCTAAATACTTGACACTCATTTTTGGGGGTACCAGCTGGGATTCAGGAGAACCAGACTCACACAGGAGCTTCTGTATTGTCAAGGTGCCTGAGATCTTAGCTACAAACTCTTGATGGATAAAAGGGTCAAAACTGTGCATCTCCATAACCCAGGAATGCATCAAAGGGGAAGGACAAGGAGATATATGCCCCAGAATGCCTTGCCTTCCTCTGCAGTCACACAAATTACAGGTGGTAGAGGAAAAAGGAGATGAGATCCAACTTGTAAACAGTGGGTATGTTCTGGGTTTGCTTCCCTCTTCATTAATCTCAGATGGGAGCCCACCACACCAGGTAAAGAGCAGGCAAAGGATGTATGAGAGGGCATCCTCCAGGCTGGTGACCCAGGGCACCCTGCCACAGGCAGTAGGATACCAGCTGTGCACACCTAGCACACAATGACATGGCAGGGGCCAGTGGATCTTGCCTTCTAACTCCTTCCCCTAGCCACTTTTTGCTGGCCAGGGCTGGCCTGAGATTCTGCTTGTGTAAGAGTAGCAGGGACTACCCACAACTCATCCCACATACATGCATGGCCTCCTTCCCCAAAATGATCCCTTCTGTCTGACTAGAGAACCTTTCTGGATCTCCAAACAGCTCAGCAGATCTTCCTTTTACCATCCCTTTTCCTTGAATGTTCCTTTTTCTCTGTAGCCTAGCAACTCAGCACAGACTCAGAATATTAACAACTCCTGTCCCCACACATGATCTTCTCCAGAGGCCTGAAAAATGTGATAGCAGAAAGGCTGAGAGTGGGTAGGAGCAAACAAGAGATGTAGGGAGCATGCAGAGAGGCTCTACCAGCATTCAGAAACAGCAAAGCCATTCAGCTGTCATATCTGCCACCTTCACTTAACATGTGCATAACATACAGAGTTATATATAGCCCCATTTATTTACATATTCAAATAGCAACACGACACGCACACACTCATATTTGGATTTAGGTTCCATATTGAGGTACTGGCACTCTTGCACAGATACATTCTGTTGCTAGATGCTTTAAATTTATATATAACAGGATGTCAGAAGGTCAGATTCTCAAAGTCTAATTTGGTTTTCAATCAAATCAGATGAAGTTTTCACTTGGGGGAAGATACTTTAGCATTCTGCAGCAGTCATCTCTAATGCTGCAACATTGCTATTGAAACAGGTGGCAGTTTGGAACACTGCTCTCAAATACAGCCAGCTTTTTATTACATATATATAAATATATATATATGCAGTGGGTGTTCTACCCATGTAAAAATCTGAATAAGAACTTAAGAAGTGGGGAAAAAAATTTTACTGGGTAAAGTTTTCTGCAGTAACAATTCCAACTACTACAGGAATGCTGGGGTGCAAGCTGAAGTGGTTCATACCACCACCATACAACACTGACATGTTCAGATCTAAAGATAACTTGGCTGATACACGAACAGATGGAGCACTGCAATACATAGCACTGTTCAGCTGAAAGCATGCTGCAAACTGTAGAGCCACAGACTCTCATCCTCCCCAACATGATTCCTCTCCTGCCATGGGGTGGAGTCACCTCCAAAACGCACAGTGAGCTTGGCCTCTTCAGTGAGAGCCCTGAAACATTCTCATTTGGGAAACGGCATAGTGAGCAAAACATGTGAACTCTGTTTCTTAGGACTGGAGCAGGGTTGACTCAGCCTCCTGAGGCTTGAACATGTACTGGAAGACTTGCAGAGCTGCTCCTTAGGGATAACAGCATCATGGAAAGATGCACAGTGGAGGATCAGCTGCAACAAGCATTGCCACCACATTTTATTCATGCGGTAAACCCCAAGGTCTAAGTTAGGAATAAGCCAGTTTACCCAACAGCTTTCCCATAACCTGGGATTCCCAATTATGCAGACAAAGGGTGTTCTGCAAACTCTCCCATTAAGAAACCAGACAAATGCTAAAAGAACCCTAGGAAGAAACAAGCATAATAGAATATAAAGCTTTAGGGGCAACAGAGAGTGTCCCCAGTCCAGCAGCTCACAGCCTTTCTTCAACTGAAAGCTTGTTTCAGAAAGGTTTATACAGTTCACCACCTACTCATGGCAATGTCATGCCATTAAGGCAACAAAAATATCTCATTCAAGGACATCATTAATTTTAAAAACATCTGAGCCCTTCAGCACATGCTTAGGAGACCCTTTTGGGGATGGCATAAAGCTGTCCCCTCTCACACACAGGCAGCCCCAGGGTGAGGTGGCAGGACTACTGGTCTACCAGGCTGCTCTCTGCTACACATGCACGGAGTCCTTGAGACCTCTGTCTCCAAAGGAATTCCTGGGGCTTTGTGCAGATCCAAGCTTCCAGCTGGGCACAGCATTTGAACACACTGTATATGGTGATCTTTAGCTTGTTACTTAGCAACTGGACTCTAAGTAGTAGCGATTTCACTGCTGCTGCTGCAGTCAAGCAATGCCAGGACCAAGGGCACAGGAAGAATTTTGTCAAGGGAACAGGATAACTTGTGAAATATTATGGAAGGCAGGCAAGATTTTTCCCTTCTACAAGTTGCCATAAATGCAGTAAATATTGACATATGAGTCACACTGACCTATTTCCTAGCTTTTAAACCAGGACAATCTTTTTGTAACTGATTTCAGAAACCAATGAATGAGAAGTACTTCAGGTTCCTTCATGAGCTCACTTTATTCTTAACTATTTTATGCAAGAACCCTACCCTCTTGTGGAAGACCTATCCCTGTTCTTTGGGCATAAAGAAGATCATAGCTTGTTTAAACTTGAGCACCCAACCCCCACTACCACCACACTGGAGAGCATCGCTGAAGCCAGATGCTTTAACTTATCCTCACACACTACCCTAGTCCAAGGGATTTTTTCAGTACAGCCAGTGGGAATTCTGTTAAAGCAAAGCATAATGTGATGTGAGCAGATATCCACATCTGATTCTTGACTTTTTAGACAGTATCAGTGAAAGTCACCCTAAGTCCCAGCAGTCAGAGGATGTCATCACTGCAAGGACAGAAAAAACAAGAATAAATGTAGTAATGGCAGGTGAGGTGGATCCCTGACATCTGCTTTGAGGCAAAGGTGTTTCCAGGAGCTCAGTAGATTTCTACTCTTGCCAACTAACTGGATGAGCCATTAGAGCAGGTCATTTTACCTCCTGCCTGCAAAAGAGACCATCTCAAAGCTTGAGTTAATCCAGTTACTTGATGTTACTCCCTAACCCTACCACAACCATCTTTTATCTCTCCAAACACCCCTCTAGCAGAAGGAAAAAGCTTCAGGATGCTGTTGCTTACATCCAGCTTCCCAAGTGGTTGTGTGTCTCTGCACAAGCCGCTTCCTATTGCTGGAGAAGCAGAGATGTGAGAAGGTCCCCAAGGTGACTGTCTGTGACTGATGGCAGTGTGCAGTTTGCCTCCCCCCGTAACTCTTCCCTTCAGGAAAATGCTGTTTCACATGTACAAAACTGCCACTGATTCCCCAAGCATCCAGTGCATTGCAGCCCCACACACCAGTGACAAGAGCTGTGTGACCTCAGCTGTACTGAGGCAAGAGGAAGACAGATCCTTGTCAGCTCTGAAGAAAACTTCCATCCCAGCTGCATGCTGCAGTATCTTAGTTTAGATCACAGCACACAGAAGCCACTTGTGGGGGGGGAAGTACCTAAACCCTACCTCTCTGTACCAGCAGGGATATCACCTTAAGTCAGAGCTCCATCATTCTTACTGCAGGATCAGTTCACTGATCAGATCAAGACTCAGAATCATAGAATCGTTAAGGTCAGAAAGTGCCTCCAAGGTCATCAAGTCCAACCTTTGACCAAATACCACCAAGCCCACTAAACCATATTGTCAAGTGCCACATCTGCTCACTTTTTGAACACTTTTTCCAGTGACGGTGGCTTCATCACTCCCCTGGGGAGCCTGTCCAGTGCTTAACCACTCTTGCAGTGAACAAATTTTTCCTAGCATGCAACCTGAATCTCCCCTGAGCCCTTCTCCAACACCAAGGCCCCTCAGCATACTCTGCCACCTGCAACAGTACCATTCCAGGAGCCTACAGCAATCCAACAGGAATATAGCCCCTGCAGCACCATCTCTAGCTTGGCACCAAAGCTGTCTCCTGGTTTTCCCATATTTTGGCAGTCCTCAATATCCAGCAGCCTTGAATACCAAGGTATAAGGTATACACACACAGTTTAGACACCTCAGTGCCACAGGGCTGGGGGCACCCAAGGCTACAGAGGAACATTAACTGGAGTGTCATGTCATACTTGTGTCTCATAGATATAACTCCAGAAACATCTGACTGTAGTATTTAAATGCTTTAACCTTTGCTTTTTTAAAACATTTGGATACCTAGGGAAATAGAGACTGGGAAATATCTGTATGTCATTTCTCAATTGAAAAGAGACAGCAACAAAACAGAACAGTCTCAGTTAAGAATAAGAAAAACGTTAATATATTTGAAGACAGACAGCAGCAAAAAGTACAGTATAATAGTAAAAATTTATTCATAACAATCTTGGGGTTTAAATCTCAAGATAGCTACACCAATGGAGCATCATTTTCAAGGGCATATTGTATCAGAGTTGTTTCTATCCATTATCACACAGAGAGTACAGAGTGTGCTGAGGGTCCTCAAAAGCCACTCCTGAAGCAGCATCAGCCCCAAGGACACCAGGGTTTTACATACACAGTTTTACTGTCACAACAGTTCCAGAATGGATTGGACATCACACATCCAGATCAGAGATTCCCCATGCATATATATTTTCCTGAAAGGGCCCAAAGGTCAAGAGCTCTGATCTGGAGAACATACAGCCCAAGAGGCTGCTGTGCTGTGTACCAAAGAAAGCCCCTCCTCTGAAACTGCAAAGCCTGATCAGGACAGACTCCACTACAAAGTCTATTTCAAGCATGCCTAATAGATGAAAAATTTGATATAGTGAGAAGAGTGATGCCCCACTGATGATGGCATAACAAGTTGTAGGATGAACTGTCCTGCTCAAAAACACCCCTACATAAAACCTGATCCACTTCCTTTTGGGTTAAAAGCCAATTTAAAACCCTTGCAGCTCATTGCTGTCTTGGGACATGCTTTACATCTCTCTCTAGAACAGGGAAAGCTGCCAAACGAGACAGCTTGTTTTTCAAGCAAGCTTCGAGAAGTTGGGAAATAACAGACATGATGCTTCCTGTTGTAACCTCCAGTGCAGAATGCCACCATGGGAGCAGTCACTCCAGTAGGACAGCAGCATGTCACCTGGTCACACAGGGGTTGGGAGCAGGAGGCATGAGCCACTGGCACAGGTTGCCCAGAGAAGCTGTGGCTGCCCCATCCCTGGAGGTGCTCAAAGCCAGGCTGGATGAAACTTGGAGCAACCTGGGATAGTGAAAGGTGTCCCTGCCCATGTCAGGCAGTTGGGATGAGGTGTTGCTTAAAGTTCCTTCCAACCCAAAGCATTCTGATTCTATGAAGGTCAGCTTCGCCAAGCATCCTGCACCAACCTCTAACCCATCCGCACTGCAGACTGTCCCCCAGCAAAAGGTATTGGCAATCCCACAGGCACCATTCCTTTCACACATATATTCCTGCAAACATTTCTATCTGGAAGCCTTGTTTCTTACACTAGCCCTCTACAACAATGCTCTTGTAACTTTTCAACTTGTCACCAGGTTTATAAAACTTTAAAGCTTGTGCTATAACAAACTGAAATGATGTTATTGCAGATGTAGGAGAGCATCTTGGGATGAATAAATTATAGGAGGCACAAAGAAATCACGACTATAATGGCTGGATGCTCTGAGCATCTACGGTGTGCAGGCACACAGGAGGGAGCAGGTTTAGGACTGCACAGACCATGGGGCAGGAAAATGGAAGCGTTATGAAGAGTAACCATCTCTTATTTCAAATGCATACAAAACTTCTGGTAGTTTTCCTTACTGAAATAGTTCATTAATGCTTCAATGGAGTCTGAATTGTCTGGTACTAGAAAAATACATCCCCAAAGATCACCTAGACAGAGAAAAGACTACAGCTGGAAGGATTACCCTCTAGTCTCACCATGTAGAAATATACAGCATATACTGAAAAGGCCAATCCTCAGCTGAAACAATATGCAGGAGCAGGGGAAGAGTCTTTTTGAAGCCATTGGCACTGGATCACAGAATTGGACCACCAGAGCAAGTTGGTGGAACCAGACCATTTAGGTGATAGTGACTCTGAGCAGCATTCAGGCCATGTACCACAAGGACAGACACCTGCACACTGCTCCAGCTACCAGTGCTCTTCAGTCTCCTGGGTCAGAGGCACTGCCCAACTCCTCAGTAACTTGGGTACCATATTAAGAGGTCTGAATGTATCTCTGCCCAAGTGCCACTACACACCAACAAGCTTCTATAAATACCTTCCTGCTGTTCCTTGCTTACTGCAATTCAACCACCTGTACCAAAGTAACATCTACCAGATCACCTGAAAGGAGCTGGGCTGGGTAATTAACTAGGAGATGTATCCTTTTGTTCTTTACAGGTCAGCAGAGCTACTGAAGAGCAGCACAAAGACATTCCTCCTTTCAGCCTGTCTTTAAATCTCCAACTTGCAAATTCGTACAGGATATGAAAAGACTCCAGCTAGGCCTTTCATCTTCATGGATCAGCACTTCCCGGAGGGTCTGCCAGTCAAATGTGCCCTCCCCAATACCTATTTGGCCTGGCCCCTGGCATCCTTTCCCAGACATTTCAATTGATGTCACTGATCTTGGCTCAGCAAATAATCCTTCTAATCACTGACAAGAACAGAGGCTGCAGCTCAATGTTGCTTAGCCAGGCTAAGAGGAGTGCACAGTAATAAAGCATTTACTCTAGAAAGTAAGCTTGAAAACACAGCTGACCACACACATGCAGCAGCTGCAATGGGCAAGAAGGTGACTTTTTTTCAATAAAGGACTGGAGTTTTTGTTCCTCATCATTAGGAGATGGTTACAAATCCAGCACTGTCCCTAGGAACATCCTGCATCCTGGCATGACTCCATCTTCTGAGCTGTACCATGGCACAGTATCTGGGCACAGTCCTCAAGGAGGTGGAGGTGCACCAGCTTTGGGTGTCAGAAAACACATGGCATTTACAGGCAGCTGCAAAGCATTTTGTGTGCCAGTGCCTGGGAACATCCAGCATGAAGACATAGCTGTGTTGCCTTTTCAGAGCACCCTGTAACCTCCAGAACCAAAGTGCCACCACATCATTTTGGGAACAAAGTTCCCACGGGAGGGGTGGCAAGGAGCATTCCTTCAGTCACAGATGGAGCTGTATCCTTCCACAGCACCACATCCAGCTGGACTCCCGTGGAAAACAACTTCTGGAAACATGTAATGGCTGGTCACTGACAGCACTTGTTCCCCACCACCACGCAGCCAACAGGCGCCAAGAGTCCCAGAGAAAGGCCTGGAAGAGCCGGGGGCTCTCCTCAGCCTGCCCAATCCCAGGGCCATTGTTTCCAAAAGGATGTCTGAGGATTAATTAATTATCCTACAAGGGGCAGTAAGTAGTAACACTCCTTGTGGAACAATAGAAGCTATTTGGTTGCCATGACAACCCAGCTTCACTTGTGTGCCTTTAATTTATTCATTGCACAGTCCCTTTCCCAAGCACACATGATGCCAAAAAAAATGCCTTGTTTTTCTTGCCAGTATCCATGTCCAGAACAGGGGTAAAACACAGCCCTTTCCCCGGGGCATCTGTCACACAGAAGAATGATGCACATAAAATCCCTTCAGCCTGGAAACTTACATCACATGAGAACTCTTCTGCTCCCTGAATATTTATTCTTTAAGATGGTTTTGATTTTTAACCCCTTTTTGAAGCTGCCTTGCCATGATGCTTATACATCTTAATCCTGATTAGTATCTCACATATGACCACCTTGTTTCTCACCCCCATCCCCTTCTATGCCCTGCCCCCAATATATGTAGAAAGGATGGACAGGAGATTATTCCTGTCAAGTAAAACAGAGCCAGGAGGGATAACCAAGAGCCCAGAAGTGACATTCCTTCACAGCATCCATAGGAGCATGGCATGGACAACACCTGGTGCCCAGCCTGGCTATAGCCACACCACCACTATCAAAACACTCAATGTCCATCACTGTGTTGTGCAATTTCTGCAAGATCCAGATCAGTGCACAGATGAAGGTCTATGCCAGAAAGTCCCTCTGTGCATCACACAGAGGTGTTATTGTTCCTGTTTCTCTCCAGCCCCAGGACACATCTTTGCCCCAGCTGTTCTGTGGCAGAGGGAAGCAGGTGGTCACTGGAGAGGGGAGAGCATCCCATTCACATGGCAAGGGTTGAAAAGCACTGCTGGGAGAATGGCTCCTGGGCTAGGACACAGCATACCCGGCCACAATTGCTCACACCACCTGTTGGAGCAAGTATTGATCAGCCCCCATGGTCCATGGCTGAGTGTCCAGCAGGAGGTTCATCCTGCACCAGCCCCTGCAGTGCCCAGCTACCTTCATGGAATGGTTTGGGCTGGAAGGGACCTTAGAGATCACTTCATTCCAACTCCCTGCCATGGACAGGGACACTTTTTACCAGACCAGGTTGCTCAGAGCTTCATCCAGACTGGCCTTGAACACTCCCAGAGATGGGGCAGTCACAGCTTCTCTGGGCAACCTGTGCCAGGGCTTCACCACTCTCACAGTAAAGAATTTTTTCCTAATATCTAATCTAAACCTACTCTTTTTTAGTTTGAATCCATTCCCCCTTATTCTGTCACTACATGCTCTTGTAAATAGTCTCTCTCCATCTTTCTTGTGGGTTCCCTTTAGGTACTGGAAAGTCACCCCTAAGGGGTCTTTTTTCCCCAGGCTGAACGAATCCAATTCCCTTATCCTTTTCTCATAGAAGAGCAGCTCCATCCCTCAATCATCTTGATGACCTTCACTGGACTTGCTCCAACAGTTTGATGTCCTTCTGCTGCTGGGGATGGACCTTCTCAGGTGTACAGAAGCAAGGCAGGGTCTTAAGCTACAAGTCTAGACCCCAAAATGGTCATGCTGGCTCTGGCAAGGAAGGTGACAGCTGGTCCACCACATAAGAACATTCAGGTCCAAGTTGAGACCGGGGGAGGAGATGACTCAAAGTTGAGTTCTGGTCTGACAGGCAAGATAGATGGAACTAGGTTAAGCCATCTGGCTCTTCTGAGTTGAGCCTAACCTCAAGCACAGCTACCCAGTGTAATGGAGACATAGCTCAGTACCTGACTCTAGGGCCATACACACTGTCCAGTCCCACCATCACTGGAGTGAGGTGCAGCAAGTCATGCAGATAATTAGGGTAACAATAGGATGATAGCAGAGAATTGGCAAAAGAAACTGTTCTGTACAGGAACCTGAAGGTTCATGGTTGGGTCCTCACCCTGGTCGCACCAACATATGCATTCAGGGTTTTTTTCAAGCAGTTTGGAAACAAAAACAACTAGTCAGATTGTCTCACCTCCCTGCCTCCTCTCCATGCAACAGCAGAATAGCTGGCAGGCCAGGGAAGCAGGGCAGGAGAGTCCAGAAACAGAGAAATAGGACAGGAGCATTGGGAGACCAAGGTTTTAATTGACTTGAACAGCAAGAGCTCTAAACTGGCCCAGGATTCTCCTGCATGGGTCAGGAACTGAGGAATAGGACAGCTGCTGTCAGGAGATTCCCACCAGCTTTTCACTCCATTCAGCCTCTGGGAAAGGAGAGGAGTTTGGAGGAAAAGCCTCTGGACAGGATGGAGAAAGGCAAGTTTAGGCAATGACAATACAACCCATGTCCTCTGCTGGGTGCTAAGGGCTGCTGAGACACAAACAGCACACCCTGGGTGTGCACCCAAGCCAGACCAAAGTAACCTACAAATTCAACCCAAACTATTTCGATCTGAGCACATAATTTTGTTTTGTTCTCAGTGGTATGAAAATATCCAGTCTATCAATACCATGTAAAACCAGAGCTCCTTTAGATGCCTCTTTCCAGCACAGATCTGCAAGGAAATGCCAAATTACCACCAGCAAAACCAAAAAGCCACTTGGCAGGAACAGGCTGACCGTAAAGACACCTTTGTGTCAACCAAAAAATACAATTCACATCTACTCTTCTAAGGGGTAAACATTACAGAAGAGATGGCTGTGCAACCAGCATGGAAACTAAAGGAGAAGAATTACCCTGGATAATATGCCACTGCTCCAGAGGTGCCAGCAGAGATCCAGATGGCTCCAAGAAGCCATTGCCTTGGAAGCAAATCTCAACCAGAAAATAGAAGAACAGTTATCAAGCTTTTTATTTTCTTTCCAAACTTACCATGTTGACTTCAGAGATCTGGTCAATGCTGGAGATATGGATGCTCATTCCCACTGTGACAGGGTTACCTGAAAAACAAATAGACTAGTTCAGGACCATATTCAAGTCCTCCTGTCTTATCTGCAACAAAAGAACTGCCTAGAAATACATAGATATGATTTTAAGCAGCCTCACAATCCCTGAGTGTCATGGACTTAAGTTGCATGTGCTCAAATGATTAGATTTCTCTAACTCCCAGACTTACAGATGCACT
Organism: Dendrocincla tyrannina; assembly: GCA_035047865.1. NCBI lineage: Eukaryota > Metazoa > Chordata > Aves > Passeriformes > Dendrocolaptidae > Dendrocincla > Dendrocincla tyrannina. Next base: position 16,721,477 of record JAWWMP010000148.1, on the reverse strand, counting down.
CCTAAGAATGCAGCCTAAGCCTGAGTCTTTAATTCCTGGAAGTTAATTACCCCCTAGTAATACAATTATCTCTGGTTATTCCAAATAATGCCTTCCGAGACCATCAGCAGGCTCCTGGTGGGGTTGCTTAAGGTGTTACTGATTGACCATACAAAGAACATAGCAACCAAGCCCATGGAATCCATGGGCAGGAAAGATACTCCAGCTCACTGCTCCCTCACTGTCAGCTCTGAGTACTCAGACTGAAAATCCCATGAGAATTGTAATACCCAAGATACCAGCAAGTACAGGAAACAGATATATGAAGTGAAAAAAAGCAGCATTTGTGTAGTGGCTCTTCAGAGCAGAGCTCAGATTAGAGAACAGATTCCCCATTTCACTACAGGCATCAGGGCATGTACCACCCCACATGCTCTTGCCTGCACCCATGGAGCTGTAGCAAACATCTGTGCACAAGTGTCCTGGGAAATTCAGATATTCCCTTACCCAGTGACCAAGCTACCCATACACCAGTCAGTGCCCCTGTCACATGTCAGGTGAGCTGGCAGAGAAACACCACATCAGGGCAGTCCCAGAGAGCCCTGTTGTCCTCTCTCCCAAGTTCAGCAAGAGCTGTATTACCACATCCCACAAACCTATGAAGTCAGGGCAGAAACAAGCCATTTCAGCCAATTCCTCCAGGAGTGGGGGCACCCCTGCTTAATCCAGACTCATACCCAGTCCTAACTAAGCCCTTCTGATTAGCATCTCCCACAGCCAAGCAGCAGGACAGCCCCTTCAGTGGGATTTAAGTCACACAATTTGCAGAGAGAAACGCATCCACTACCTAAACCAGCAAAAAGCCTTCTGTAGCTGGAGATGAGGTTTCTGGGTCCTGTCAGGCCCACAACCTCAAAGGCAAAGTACAAACCCAATCCCACCACAAGGAAAGTCCCTCTCCTCACACAGGCAATGCATTACTAGAAAGGGAACATCAAGGTATTAACTCTTCCATGGAGTCATTAGTAAATCTAAGCACTGAAATATTTACAGATAATCATGAAATGGCTTGGAAAGTAATTAGGAGATTGGGGGAGAGGGGAGAACCACACAACTGGAAATGAAGTGATTTTTTAATTATGTGTTACCAAAAGTAGGTAAGCAGTGTCATTAGGGGTGCCTTGTGATTGGGTGTGCTGTTCACCGAGACCCTCTGCTGCAAATTAAGCAGCATTATCCTTTAATGGAATATGAACAACACTGAAAACATCAGAAACAACAACTGTAATTAGGCAATGCTATGCAAGTCTCCTTAAAGAGGCAGTCCTCTTCTCCAGCACTCCCAGCTCGCTGGCAGGGGTGCCCGAGGCAGGGGTGCTCAGGAGACCTTGCAGAGCCTCTGAAGATCCCCAGCCATGTCTTTGCTGTACTTCTACCTTCATCTTTCACAAGGGAACAGGTGGGAAAATAACCAGGAGTCACACGAGGGAGAGAGGATTCTCTCGCATCCTCCTTTGCGCCAGAGGCTACCAGTGGCACAGCAAAGCTTTTGAGGAAGTCTCACTTTGATAGTTTGCCTTTTTTGCCTGAAATCAGGGCCCTTGTGATAGAAGGCATAGCAGGAGGAGCAAGTCATGGCTACCCTGAGGATCTTGCAGACTATTTAGTTACAGGAGGAGAGTCGGGGCCATGCAAAGGGCTGCAGCAGAGAAGGGGAAGAGCCAGATCCCTACTCCAGACCCTTTCTGCCATGCAGTGTTGTTGCCTCCAAGAGCTGCTCTACTGCCTGGCTTCCAGTCTGACCCCACCAGTGCTGGTGTCCCTGTGGCTGTGCATCCCCTCCTTCCCCAGTGCAAAAAGTGGTTCTTTCTCCCCTGCTGTGTCAGGGCCCCAGCAAAACCAGCAGGCTGGGTGGTTATAGCAGGGGAACACTGACAGTGGGGATAGTATACAAATATTTGTCAAATCCAGAGTCTATCCAATCTATTCTATCTGTCTAGACATTTGTGCTGTGTTCATCACCATGGTATCTGAGCGCCTGAGGTCATGCAATGACTCAGTGGCAGAGCCATGGATAAGCCCCAGACCTCCCAACTCCAGGAGGAAACACTGGAGTGGAGAGATCAGCCCTGCTGTCCCCCTCCAGCATGGGCTCAGCTGCACCCAGCTCCCATGCAGAGCCAGCAATGCTCCTCTTCACATTGCCAAGTCCTCTACATCCCATCTATCACAGAAATGAGAGGCTCCACAGCCCACCTGCAACCACTGGGGTGTGTGCCCTGCCACCACAGTCTTCCAAGTGTGATTGCCATACAAACACCTCAAAGACAAAGGCAGGCAAAGATCTGCGTTTACCAGACCTGAGCCTGACCACAGGGAAATCATTTCACCTTCTCCACCCCTGTTGTGAAGACTGGCACGCAGTCTGCTCAAGAGAGGGATTCAAGAGCATGTACACAGCCAACAGGAAAAGCATGTCCTGACTCCTACTGCAGCCCAATAGAAAACCAGACCGGTTGGTGTCCAACATTCAGGCTTCAAGTAGTACACAAAATAAACAAAGGACATCAATTCTGCCAATGTTAATAGCTTCAGGCAAGAGGGACACAAAAGTAGGGTATTTAAAATATGGGATAACATCATCTAAGTTTGCCTGAGAAGGCAGAACTGCATTTGTGGATCTGAGGCAAGGCAAAAGAAGTAAACCTGCTAATAAATGTTCATGCTTTTACCTACGCCTGTGCCAGTGGGGGCAAAGAACTCGACCTTCTCCCCTTAAAGAAAAAGTTTACGCCTAGAAAGGATTTGTAGCAAGATCACAAGTGAAGGAATGTGAGAAATTCTGTCATTTTTACCAGTGAACAGCACCCTCACAAGTCCCCATTTCTCACCACCACTGGAGAAGTTACCAACACTTCGTCCTGAAAGTAGTTTGGTGCCTGTGAATAATGTACTCAAGAAGTAGGAAGGGAAGCAGACAAAAGAGTTATAATAAAACCTGTCCTCTTTCTGCAACTGATACTTGTCAAATACAAAAACAGTAAGGTAGAGAACAACTTGTTCTAATATGCAATATTTTCCCAGCAACCAGTTATTGCTTTCACATTTTATTTTAAAATGCATAAAAGCTCCAGAACCTAGAGTCATGTTGCTACAGGAGTAATTCTGATGGCACAACTGCAGAGGAAAGGTGTTTCCAAGCCTGTGTCTGCCTGCACTACAGCGAGAGGTGAGGCCAGCCTGGATCAGGAGATCCCTTCCAGATCTCAGCCTGGTATCTTACCTGCAGAGTGCACTGGAGCACAAAATTCAGTGTAATAGGGGGATGATTAGTTGGGCAGCTTCCCTGAACGGAGGTCCAAGCTGCCCTCCCTTCACTCCTACCCAAAAAACTCCCATTGGAGTGAGCTTGGGTTCCTCTGTCATCAGTTCTCCAACTGCAATAGACACAGCCAGAAGGACTCCAAACCAGTGGGCAGATGAACAGAACCCACACCATTTTTATGAGCTACAGGCAGTGCTTTGAGGAGCCTGGTTCCTGCATTTGTGACCATGTGAACTTGGCAATGCTGGCAGAGCCAAGGCTTGCAGTTGCTAAGGGACAGGGATCAGCCTTAAAACTACCCTTTAGTCTAAACTAGAGCAACAAAGGCACTAGCAGGATGTCAAAAATTTCACAGCTTCCCTGAAGAGCACTGAAGGCTTTTTCTAAATACCCAAACCAAATCTTCTCTGCAGTTGAAATGTAGTTTAGTCCCACCATTTCCCCCCCACCTCCATGACAGTGAAAGAATAAATCAATCATCCTTCCTTAACAACAGCTTTTATGTACTGAGAAACCATGACATCCTCTTCCCTCCCCCACCAATACTGTCTTGTCTAGATTAAATGCACCTGATTTCTTCAACCTCTTCTCAGAGGTCATGTTTTCTAAAGCTCTGACAATTAGTGCTGCTCTCCTCTGGCCTTTTGCCAATTTATCTACATCTCTATTTTAAAGCCTGTTATCCAGAAACCAGCCAGTGAAGCAAAGATCACATGTCACTAGTACAGACAAAAGAAAAAGCAACCTCCCCTGTACAGAATTCTCCTAAAACCACAGAAGCCTCTCCAAACCTACTGCACCTATCCTGGGAGCTGCTCCCTTTGTGTAGGAGGTTAGAGATGGTGAAGGGGCAGCCGAGCTCTTGCCATTAGAGTACAATGAGGGAGGAGGGAGTACATCCCTGTCTCCTTTGGACAGGAGGAAAAATTATTCAAGACAGCTTTGTGCATGAGCCTCAGCGTTCCCTGCTTGCACCCTGCCTGTGGCATCACCAGTCTCTGAGATCCCTGCAGCAGCAGGAAAGCTGCTTTAAGGTCTTCTGCTGAGTAAACAAAGCCAACCAGAGGAAAATTAGAGGCTTCAGTTATTAAACTTACATACAGAACAGGTCTGTGTCTTACCTTGCAATGGTAAATACCCATAGGCATAAGACTCCCTCCATGCAAACCCCTGTTCTTCAATCCCAGCCCTCCAGAAGCTGAAGGATAGCAATGGCACTAGAGCACCAAAACAGCAAGTCCTAGACAAGGCTGCCCTGCACACTCTGGCAGGACTTCTTCTGCACACACAGGGTGATAGAGGCAGCCATGAAGAGATCAAGGTTAGCTGATATAAGGAGCTATGGGACTGCAATGCCTTACTAGCATTTCCAATGACACCCCTCACCAAACAGGATCAGCAGGTAGGACACTTTCAGGCTTGCCAAAGGCATGGCCAGCATCAGTCTGTGATTCCACTCCCAGGACTTTTCCCTTTAGTCTTATCCCCACATTCCTGAACAAAAGTGAAGTGTTCAGGGTCTACTTGCTCTCTCTGCAGAAAATGGTTTGCCCATTCCACTGCTTCTGCTTTGTTTACAGCACTGAACCTCAGGGCACCCTGGCTTTATGTTTACAGCTTAAAACCATGACCCACGTCACTGCTACATGCAGCAAAGACTTCGTTATACAAGGGCTGACAGACATGGTTAGTTAGGAGGGAAGAGCGCCCAGGTAATCGGAGGTGCAAAAGGCTCGTCGCTGCCCAAGGAGCTGCTGCCTGGATGCAAACACAATCTCTTAATAAATCTCCCTCTGTCCCTCCCAAAACAGATACCCTGGAATCATTTTCAGCTGATAGACTAATTAGTCCTGAGCCATAGTTCTTTAAACCCACCCGAGAGAGAACTCAGGGGCCAGTCTACTGCCAGGACACTCAGATTTACTACATCCCAGTGCAGGGAGAATGGAAATGCTCCTGGGGTTTCAGAGTACAGCAGGATTCTAAGAGGAGTTCACAGATTGCTGTCTGCATAATAGCTGTACTCACAGATCTCAGGACTGAGGCTCTGCTACAGCACTAAGAGATGCCATCCCAGTAGGCTACACGAGCCAAAACACAAAGAAGTTTCCCAACACTGATTTTCCTGTTCCTTTCCTTTTATTTTAGCTTATGTACAGCATCAAGCACAAACTCAGCTTAGTGTTAACATTGCTTGAGGAGCAAGAAAAGTTGACCGTGTATCATAAAAGCAGAAATGTTCTGGGAACCACTTTCATCCAGCATCTCTGATTTGCAGTGACATCTAGAAGCACTGAGTTCAGCAGGGTCCCTTAAGAACCTACTTAAGCTTTTCCAGTAAAATCTAGGTTTAAATACCCGTTTAACACTTTCCAATCCTTTTCCCACTTGTTTTTTCACTCTTAGTTCCATGATCTCTTCCCCACACACAGCCAGTACTGTACATTTCTCTTGCAAGGCTCAGCACAACAGCCAGAAACAAATACATTTGGAGGCTGCTTTTGAAGCTCTGCCCCTACTCTCAGCAGGTGACCCCATGGCATCCCTTGGATTTAAAAGTGCAAATCACACAATGGCATTACAATTTTGGGAACTGTTCTACACTACCAGAAAGAGAGGTGGCCTCACAGCAAGTCAGCAAATACAACATTGCCTTCCCGTCTGTGGTGGAACAGGGTGTATGAGGGACTTGTTACTGCTGAAGAATCTCTACCACATGAAAGAGGGACAATATTTTGGAGCTGAAAAGGGCCCTGGTCTCCAGAGTAACTAGGTCTATCAATGCCTGCTCCTTCCCCATGGCTCTGTTGTTGTGCAGGGGCAGGAGGGGGTATCTACCACCACGAGTTCTCATGGAGATTGTAAGCTAGTCTCCAAGCAGGTTTGGCAAAAAGCAATTTCTTCAGCATGACAGGTTTCCTACATTTGGCTATACTTCTCTAGGGATTGTTTGATGTTTTTTATGCCACTGAACCTATGCACAGAGAAAGATTGCACCCGGCCCTTGTATGCTTTCCACCCATCCACACTAGGCCAGGCACAGGAGGCTAAAGAGGGTTCCCAGTCTGTGCCATTCTGCTCTCCTGGCAGCCTTGGCATGTCACCTCATCCAGGCAGCTGATTTGCAATATTCATTTAAGAAGAGGGAATACTGGGGACTTCCTAAGAAAAAAATGCAAAGTTGGAGCAAGCTCTCACCAGGATGGTGATATCAAGGTCTGCACATGTTGAATGGAACATTTAAGGGAGGGCACAACCATAGCACAGCTCTTCAGTGGACTTTCAGAATATCCACACACTGAACAAATCAAGGATTCAGTAAGAGGCTTTCCTGCAAGCAAGCAATGAGGCCAGTTCTTCAGCAAGGAGCCAAGAGACACAGCACTTGCAGAGCAGGCAGAACTGACCACAGTTCTGAGAGCACTGCTCTCCTGTGATGCTCTTCACAAACACCCAGGTTAACCTGGATAACAGCAGCCACAGTTCCAGCCTGTTGTCACATGAAGCTGTCCCTGTAGATCTGACCAGTCACAGAGCATTTTCTCAAGCAAGCTGTGCTTGCTCAGATCCTTCTGGAGGAACAATGCTTTCCAAGGGCAGACTGTGACTATTCCAGGGAAAGCAGAGAGTTAAGGAGCACAATCTGTGAGGCACAGTGGACTACCTAATCTGTCTCATGGGTATTTTCAATGGATTTAGTAGGTATTAGAGTGGGATATTGCAAAAATTCCATGGAAATTTGGAAGTGAGAGAGAACAATCAACCGGCTGCAAAAACAGTGTAAAGGTTGTCCCAGAGGTATTGAAGGATTACAGAGGAAGCTAAAACAAGGTTGATTTTAAAAGATGTTGGTAGACAGTTACCCAAGCTGAATTAAAACAAGGTCTCAAATGTACAGGCTTAAAAATGGAACAAGAGAGTAGACACTAACCCTTCGAGCACCTGTACTGCCAGTGGACCCAAAGCAGCAAAGCACCTGTACACGCACAAGGCTTTCAGCATTAAGAAATATTACTGACTACTCAGAACATCATCAGCTCTTGGGATAGGCCTAGCTCAATATTCAGGTGATGGAATTTTAAAGCCATTTCATCCTCAAGGGATGATAGTCTTCCAAATCCTTGGGTATCTCCTGCCTGGGTGATGCACACTTGGTAAGGTTACTGCAAAGTGAGGGAAAAATAAGCTCCCAGGTTTGTCAAGTTACATATTTGCTCTTGTTTAAAGACAAACATCTGCATCACCTTATCAGAACTGATCATTATCACCGGGCCACCACCAGTGGGTATCAAGCAATAAAGACTTTAAGAGTAAGTTTACCAAGAGTATCAAGCCCCACCTACAATCCATCCCTTAAATCAGGCCAACAACCAGCTCTGACCATAGCCAGTTGCTCTGCAGAGCTGCCATGGCCATTGGGTTCTTTGGTGGAGCAGAGGTTGCAGAAGGCAGGTCCACCCATAACCCTCAGGAGACCAGAGCAGTGCTCTCCAACCTCCTGGTGCACTGTGCTGCCACAGCCTGGATTGACACTTGCCTTTCCCTTCCAGAGACACCCTCCAAGTCCCCCAGGGCACCCACACAGACCAGCTCTGTAGCTTTGCAGTCTGCAGGGCACACACGTGGTGTTTTGTTTTTACATGCCTCTCTGAAGGGCCAGCACTACAAATTATTGCATTTCCCCATGTTTACCCTGAGCTAACCCCAGGAAAGCAGAGACACTGAGCACCCCGGACCCCTTCAGCTCTTATTCTCCACCAACACTAGCAGCAGGAGAGCAACAGGGCTTCCTGAGTGAGTGCATATCATAAACCAACACAAGTCAGGCATCTTCTCCCCAGCAGCCATGTGAAGCATCAGACCCACGTTGATCAGCCACCCCCACTTTTCTCCACCTGAGAAGACTTCCCTCCCACCTCTGTTAGGATCCTGGCAGGCAACTGCATCTCCCCCGTGGGCCCTGCAGCTGTGGGGCACGGTTCTGCCTGCTTGGGAAACTGTGGGGTACTCAGGAGTAGCCCAGTCCTTTTACCCAGGGCCCCATGGCTCACATTTGGTCTACCTCCCACAGCCAGGCAAGGCACTTGTCTGCACTCCTAGAGCTGCCACTCCTTCAGCTGGGGCAAGCTCAGAGCCTTTGGCACTTTGCTGCTACTCATTTCCCAGCCCAGTCCCTGTTTTCAAAGAAGGTAGATTTTCAAGAAGGATTGCACACAGATACAAAATATTTTGAATCCACATGGTAAACATGCAAAAGGAAAACAGGGTATTTTACCACATACCTACAGTTTTCTACCAGAGCACCCTCACCACAGGCAGCTTCCCCCTCCTGCCCCCAGTTCCCCAATTCAGGCTCCCAAGCAGACCAACTCCCAGGACTCATCATCGCCTGGAAAACACCTTTTACAATGCAAAACACTCAATTCCCGTACAAGTTCTGGTGCTACAATACCCACAAACATATACCAATTTTTAAGCAGGATTAGGGCTGAATTCCTAGTGCTGGAAGCCACACCACTCAGCGCCATAACACCCCTCACAGCAGCTCAAGAGGTAGGAATGCAACAAACTACCTGGGAAACCACAGCACCATCCTCCTCCTCACAGCCAGGCAAGAACGAAAGGCAAGGGTGGGGCTACTATATATGGGACACCCCTCCCGTCTCATCCCACAGCATCCAATTACTTGACTCCCTCCCTCTACAGGACCCTCCACCCACCTCAGGTGGGGCTGCCAAAGTGGCCCACAGGTGAGATCATTTACTAATTTTCCTGGCACACCAGCTGGCAGCTGTGGAAATTTCTCCCTTTGGTCTGTCTCACTTCTCACCTCCCCGCTCAGGGCACAAAGGTCCTGACTCGACTTTTCAGTGCTGGGCTTTTCATGTACATGACCAGTGAACGTCTGCTATGTGAAGGAGCCTCTTATGTGCACTGGAAATATCCTCCAAGCAACTGCAGACCTGACCTGTGCTATAGTATGTGACCTGTCTGGGAAAACACTCTCACAGGGTTACCAAATCCTGAGCTATCTAATCCCCTTAGCTGAAAATGAGCTGAACCAAATTAATTTAAATGGGTTAACACAAGCTTCTCTGATCATATCAAATCCATTACTCTGTCTTGGAAGTATTTGCAACAACAACAAAATATCTGGACTTGTCATTTTATCAAAGTCATAACAACAAGGTGTTTTCCCTCTTTCCCCCCCGTTTTCAATTTTTTGTGAGTTAGTCACACCTCCTCGTCCCTGTTTACAGACTCTTGTCTTTAAAGGATACCACAGCATGGAACTCCTGGATTGAATCCAATTGGACATGCCCAGCTTGCAGGGAAAAAAACCCAAAAGAAACAAGATGGCCAGGTTGGGATGAGCTAAACTTGCACAAATATTGAAATCAGGGCTTGGACATCAAGGAGCAGCAGGACATAGCCCTGCAGTGGCCATACCTCCACATGAGGATTTTTTTGGGTGCTGGACGTGGTGCTTCATCCCCCAGAACAGTGCAAAGTCAGTGGCTGGAGTGTTCATGGGAGAAATCACTCTGTTCTTGTTACTTTTGTCAAGTCCTTTCTGGAGATACATATTTTTTCCCTGAGCGTCCACCTTATCCTTCCCAATAAAGCCTGGTACTAGAGCTTTTGTTAATGCCTCCCCATCATCACCCCCCCATACCACACACTCAGTCCTTTACTTACCCTATAAAGGGCATGTGACTCTTTGGCTTAGCTCAGAGGCAGAGTTTTGGGGCTGCACAGTGCCCAAGGCTTATGCTCAGTGGCAGTCAGGACAACTTACAGTGCAAGTAATGAAAAAAATGGAGTGAGTCAGGCCTGAAAATATCATGACATTCACATTAAAATCATGAGTCTGCACCAGGAATGCTGAGAAGCAAAGCACACACACAAACAAACCTCTTCTTTTCCAAGTCTTGTACATGGGTTTATAAGTTTTCATCCCTTAGTTTGTGAGGCTCTTGGATGTGCTTTGTTCAGGTTGTTCTGCCCTTTCTCTGCAGTCTGGAGACAAGGAAAATCTTATGAAATTCAGTGATGACGGAGAATTGCAAGAGTTTACTAGGAGAAAGAATTCAAGTTTCTAAGTTGTTCACTTTTGAGCAACTGTGCTGGTGTTTCCATTACTTCAGTAAGGATTGATTTGCAAAAATGTCCTGGACATTCAGCAGGACAAAAGTTGGGGTTGCATTTTACTTGAGAACCTCTTTATTAAGACATAAAAGTAACTGCCATTTGTTCACTAAAATAATTGGTTTCACTCAGGATGCGTGGATGAGTGAATCTTGAAGAACTTTTACACACACACATATATATTCATCTCCAGCAATTCATCAACAGAATAATTACTCATTATTAATTTGAGTACTCACCAATTTTATTTTTTCCCTGTAGCTTGAAATACTAGCAAGGAGCTAGTGTGCAATAGGGAAGAAACACATGTAGGGGAACTTGTCATGAATGTCCTATTTTTTGCTAAGAAAGGAGGATAAGAAGAATTTAGCTCATAGCCTATCCTCTCCCTCACTTCCAAAAATTTCCTACCAAGATGACACCTTTCTCCAGAGGGCAGGAGATCAGGCTTTTCTGCAGACCCTCTTCCCTCCCGGAGGAGGGTTCCTTTTCCAGGTGACAGTGTCCCATCTGTAACTTGGGCAGCCTCCTCTCCAAGTGTGACACCCTCTGTTGTCATACCCCGAGCTTTGCCACCTGCAGTGGGCAGCCCCCTTCTCATGCATCACCTGTTGAACTGCCCAGTGCAGAACCCAGACCTGGCTTTTCCCGTGGGAGGCAAATTTCCCCCAACCTGGAGGGGTCACCTGCTGTGGTGTCACCAATGCCAAGCTCCCTAAAGAGAGGAGCCTGTGGGTGGATTGTCTCACTGCGGCCAGCATGTGACAGAAGAGCAAGAAGTACACCAGGAGTAGTAGCTGAGGAGATGTGTTTGGAAAGATGTCCTGGTCAGAAACCTCTTCCTGATCCTGTGGCACAGACCTGTGGGAGGGGACAGGGCATTTTGGTGTCCTTGTATCTCAGCTGACTGCTGAGCCTTGGTCCCAAACGCAAGCACGGAGTGGTAAAGTGCTATAGGAACCGAGTCTGTCACACTGTTTCTTCCACTGCTCTTGGACTGTGTCATAAAAGCCTACCATGGCCTTCAGTGGCTGAAGTGACTCTGTGGGCTCAGCGAGCTGGGTCTTACGTGGGAACAAGAAAGGCTCTGGGTCTCCCTTTGTGCAGACAGATCCTGGTAGGATTCACTACAGAAGCACAAGAGTAAAAGCTGAAACTAGTGCAAATAACCAGGACACCTTCCCATTTTTTGTACTCTATGACATGATTCTATGCAGTGATCTGCCACATATAATTTTTAAAAAAAAATTCAGCCAGTGATCAAACTTACAAAATTTCAGTTTTCCTGGAAGGGACATGGAGGAATGTCCTGCTCCCACTACCAGAAGGGGAACTATTTGTCAACAAAATGAGTGTCCATGAATTAAGAGCCTTTGCTGTGGCTATACCCCTACATTTGTGAAGGAAAGGTTTGCTGACAAACAGTGGACCAGGGCACTGAAGGTGCTTAGGTCTCTTACCACAAATAAAGAGAAAAACAGGAAACAGAACTCCCCAGTGCCATTCCTTGTGTTGCCATGGGTTTTCGCTGTCATCCCCAACAAGTGGCCCCCTCTTGGTGTCCCCGAGATGTAAAATGGACCCAGTGGTGGCCCGTCATCCCCCAGGTGATGGGGAAGATTTGTTAGTCAATATTTGTAGAGCTCAGGAGCCTTGCTGCTATCTGTCACACAGAGCCCATAATACCACTCAAGAACAAATTATATTTGTGCATAATCAACATCACATCCAGCTTAGCCCTGATTTGAGAATCCTTTTTGGCTGGTGATGATGTCCAGAGCAGAGAGAGCACAGCTTGATTTCCAGAGCCCAGGCTGAGCTGGCAGAGCTGGCAGGTAGAAATATCTTGTTTTGACTGGTAAACTGAGCAAGTTTGACATGGAAACCGCTGAGGGAGAATAAATATGGAACAACAAGATGTAATTTTACAGAGGCTCTTTTCCAGCTATAACTGTACTCAGAGCCATCCCAGACTTGAACTAGGAGGTCCTGAGGTCTGGGGAGGGAAATTCTGGACACGGTAGGTTTGGCTGAGGCTTGACCCTGTCACAAGCAGAGACATCTATAAGGGCACAATTACTTAACAGCACAGTTCCTGCAGGACTGCAAAGAACAGGAAGGGGAGGGGGGAAATATCAGAGAAGAAAAAGAGTTTTTAGCTCTGACACAGAACCAAGGATAAATGCCAAAATCAGAAAAACAGCCTATAGGAACTGCATGATCAGTGTTTCCCAAACCAGCCTGAAATTCATACCCTGCTCAAAGCAAACAGCAGTGCTCCCAGATCCTGGGAGGAAGGGCTGGCTGAGAAGAGCTCTGCTTCCTTCCATTTAATGGGAACAGTATCCAGCACTGGATCTCCAGAATACCTGTTTATCAGACCAACCTGTTCATGCTATAGAGCTCCACTGTCCAGCATTTCTTTCTCACATATGTGATGTCAATTCCCTTAGCGAACCTCATGCCACCATTAAGCATATCATTTGTCTTGTCCATGTTTCCAGTAATGCTTTACCAAGTGCATGATAATTCACATGAAATATTGAGATATAAAGGGATACTTAAAAACCTCCACCAAGGGCTTTCTGCTGTTTCTACCACCAAAGAAACATCTTACATCCCTTCAGTTTGACACAGTAGTAGCCACCAAATTTTTCTCTTTGAATCAGATTTAGGTAGGAAAAGTGACATGCACACACAGAGTCTCATATCACAGTAAAACTACAGCATGTTCCTTGGCTTTTATTTTTTTGTGTTACATGGGTTAAAAATATTTTTCGGCCTAACTGGGATACAGGGAGTCTTAGGTAATGAACAATCCAGGTGTGTAAAGCTGCTCTGATGAACAGCTCTCTGGTTGTGGGAATATATTTTGAGTAATCAAAAGGACTTCTACTAATGGATTTTACACTCTTTTTATATTTTGCTTTCAGTGACACTCCCTCGAAGGCAACTTTACCAGCAGGAATAATCTCAGAAATGGTTGAGTGTTATGTAGATGTTAGTCAAGGAGGAAGATGGGTCCAGGTGAGGTGGCAAACATCCTCCAGACTCGCTATAAACAACCATCTGCTTTTAGTCAGTTAATTAATTAAGAGGTATTGGAATTATTCTACTAATCAGCAATCCGAATGCATTGCATTTTGTTGTAAAAAATCTATGACTAGGAGTAGAGGCAAAATTAATGGAATAAATGCTTTGTTAAAATGATGATGGCATCTTTCTTCTCAGAGAGAGATCTGAGAGCCCTTTGCTAGCCACAGTGCGCTGCCAAGGAGCAGCTCCAGCAGTGCTGGAAAGCAGCTGTGTCAGGGCCTGAGCAGAGCTGCAGGGAGACTGCACCAGCCAAGGGTGGAAAGGAAGGAGAAGGGCAACCAGATGCAGTTATCCAACACAGGCTCTGGCACAAGCATGAGAGTCAACATCTTCTCCAGTTCCAGTGAAAGTGTGCCATGTAATGGATGACAGCAAAACTTCATGTGCTCCACGGGATACCAAATCCCGACAACAATGCTTGGTACTGCCAGGCACGGCTCTGGGGCAGGCACATGGATGGCTCAGAAACCCAAGACCGGTTTGACTCTGGGCTGAGATTCAAGGGAACTCATCTCCATTGCTGTCTTCAAAACACCACCCAAAATTCCCTCCCCTGCTCTGTGCCAGAGATTCCTGTCTCTGAAGGAGGATAATAAGTGGGGCCACACATGAATGCACAAATATGTCCAATATGCACCAAGAGGTTCACAAGCTCTGTCACACTGGAGGAAGGGGCTGGTCTAATATTCTAAAATATTCTTGCACTCAAGAAAAAGTCATGAGAAAACAAAATGGATGAAAGTTAGGTGGAAGGATGCCACTGCTGAATGGATGTTACAGAGCCAGTTCTTAATGAAAGAGTGCACAATATCCTTGTTCATTCCTTTTCCTTTTTTGACAGAGGATAGATTTGCTCTGAGGATGACTCCGGAGGGCAGCATTGACAGTGGGGTTCCTGAGAGCCGTGCAGTGAGTGAGGGGGAAGCTTCTAGGAAAGAAAAGGTGTTTATGTGGCTGAGCTCTGTTCTCCAGGACTGGATGTGTACAGGGGCTCCTGTGTGCTCCTTCCTTCCTAAACCTCACAGATTTCTGTGAACTCTGTGTGTCTCCCTCTTGGGGCACTGGGGCTGAGTGCTCACAGCTGTGGCTGAAATCAATAGGAGCTGTGCTCCAAGCGTGCAGTGTCTGGCTCCAGTGCTTCTAAATATCCTAGAAAATCACATTGTGACTGGGCACCCCTCAGCAGGGGAAACCTTTGACTTCTCGGAGGGAAGGTGTGAACGTGTTCATGCTTTATTGGTGTGCTTAACAACAGTCATAAAACCAATTGATTCTGTGTTGTGAGCAGGTCTGAATGCAGAGCAGTCAAGAAATTGTGTGTCCAAGATGGTCTTTGGCTGCTCAGTCCCAGGCTTTGCATCAGACCATCACCTCACCCCAGTCTGGCTCAACCTGCCCCAGTCACCTGCTGTGACCACTTAGGCTGGTCCCCAGTGCCACGGTCCCAGCCTGTCTCCTTCTTGAATGAAGGGAATGAGAAAGGTCAGCTCCATGTATAAATGACATTTCTGGTGTGCTCGGTAGGGGTGTTGAGGAGGAAGCAACTTCTGGACCTTGCCTCCTGATGAACCCTCACATGAAAAAACCCTTAATCTGCCTTTTATGCAGTCCTGCCTGTCTGACTTTACAGCCTCAAAGTCCTTTTCACAGCATGTATTTCCTATAAAAAGAGCAAAGTGAAAAAAATAGAAATTCCATCATGTGGCAATGTGTTAACATCCACATATGTCCCAAGAAGGACTGAATCCTTTCATTTCCTGCCACTTCAGTTAATGAAGTAAGACACAACAGCAGGAGGTTGTCATCTTCCTTCTGGATTAGCCCTAGAGAGGATGTGACCCATGGTCTGGAGCCAGGAGCCACATAAACTGGGGCAGAAGTGAGGGCTGCACAGCTGCAACCAGTTTTACTGACCAGGAACCTTCTTTATTTCATACTCTTTCTTCAGGAAGGAAAGTGGGACTACTGGGAGCCCTAGTGGCATAGTCACCTTTTCTTTGGCCTTGCGTGACACTTTCCAGACAGCTCCTGCCTCTCCTTCCTCAATTAACTCATTTCCCCAGTCTGATCCATAACTGCCCCTCTGCTTTCAAATCCTGAACTCCTTTTCTGCCCAGCCATGGTATCAGGATGGAAGGGTGATATTTCCCACTGGAGTCAGGCTCTGTGAAGTGCAGCATTTCAGGTTAACTGTGTGTCCAACTCTGGGCAATTCCTCCTGCAGGCAGGGAAAGAGCTGTCCCTGGTGGGATGAGAGCTTTCCTGCTAAGTCTCAATTCCCTGCCCCAAAAGAGATGGCTCAAGGCTTCTCAGAAGCAAAGGGAAAATTGAATCTGGCTGCTCTGAGATTTAAACATTCTTGCCACAGAAGAGGAGGGGAAGAGAGCTGGAGAGCTGAGAATTAAGCCACAGAAAGGCAGGTTTGCAGCTCCTCTGGTTCACAGGACAGGCAGCCCTGGACCAGCGCCCACTGCCCTCTTCCAGCCTCACAGCCTGGTCCTCCTGCAGCAGCATCACTGCTCTGGGATGCTGGCTTGGCACCAGAGGTGATGGGACCATAGCCCCTGTGCCATGCAGGTTGTTGATGGCACTGGGTACCCACCTGCTACTGCACACAGGCCAGCCCTGCTGTATGTGCTGCCTGATTCGTCCCCCAGCGTTTTAGGAGAGGAAAAAAACCCCAGCATGTACCTGCCTTGGCTTGCTTTCAGAAATATCAGAAGTATTTTTCCTAAAATTCCCACCCCCCCTCCTCCATCAAAAATCCAAGGCAAGCTAGCTGCATGGAAAAAACACCACCTTATATGCAGTGGAAAACAGGGACATTTTTAGGAAGCCTTAACAACATGCAATACCACCAGCCTTGACTAGGTAAGAAACCAAATCCCCATTCCTTCCAGCACAGGTCCACAAAGACCAGCTGTTTCCCAGGCACACAGGGCTGGTGGGCCAGGGCTTGGGTTCCCCGGTCTCCTGCTGCATCCATACCAGTCAGCACAGCCACTCTGCCTGCCAGCCCCACCAGTCCTGGAGCCCTGAACTCCTGATGATGCTTCACTGCAACACTTTATGCATCAGCAATCATTTATTTTTACAATTCTGGGTTTCAAGTGATACTGTTACACAGGGAAAGGCTGAGGATTTTATCCCCAGGTCCACTGAATTTGGAGTGGCCTTTGAAGAAGAGGTGCTGGGGAACAAACAGGATGTGGGGACAGGCTGGGTCCCCAAGAGGGTGGAGGTGTGATGGAGCAGAGAGGAGCTGAGAACAGCAGGGGCAAGGGACAGAAAGAGGGAAGGCCAAGATATTGCAGCTAAGGAGGGGTTTGAATGTCCAAAGAGAGGAGTGAGACTGCATGAGGGTCGTGAGAGTTGGGAAGGCAGGTGCACATCACAGAGCAGAAGAGGAGCAGGACACAGGCTCATTTCAGTCCAAGACTCCGTGAGTGCTAATTCTCCTTAGGGAAGTTTGAATTAAAAATGGGGCGGGGAAAGCTGCTGGCTCCAGAGGCATGAAAACAACAGGATTTACAGTGCAATCCCAAGGGCTTCCCTGTCATTCTTTTTTCATTCAGACACTATGTGTGCCACCCAGGAGAAACACTAGGAACCCTGCACTCTAGGTTGGGCTGGCAGCAAGGAGTAGAGAATGTACTCACCTTGCTTTTGGCTACCAAGGTCTGAAAATATGCTGGAAAACCATAAAGGGCCATCTGCTTGGAACTCTTGCAAAGTTTTGGGCTGGAAATGTTGCACCAACAGAGAGCAGCTGAGTCACTGAGCTCAAGTGGGATCTTCCTGCCATTCCTTCATTGCCTTCTCTACCCTGGGGCAATATGGTCTTCATTTGCTTTCTTTTTCTGTGTTGTTTTTCTTTCTTTTTTTTTTTCCTCTTATGGAACTAATGCTTCTGAAAGTGAGTGCCTAAGAGCACTTAAAAGAAGCAGCACGCTTCTCTGAAAGCTCCCTCTCTCCCCTACCCACCGCCCTGCAATTCTTCCCAGACATTATCTGCAGCATTCCCTGCTCATCCAGTTCTAAATCATGAGCATCCTGCTTGTCTTACTGTGGTGTAATTATTGTGCTATATAAATTGCCCTGTACTGTCCATTCCTCAGGTCAGGACCAGCTGCATGGCACCCACCTGTGACTCGATCTCCCTGTGAGATACATTGTCCTGTTCTAAAGACCACTGGTCTGCATTTTTGCTGATCTTGCAGTACCAGGACAGAGATTTCCCCCTTGGAGACCTGGCTTGATCTTGCTCCTATCCAGCAAATCCCTCATCAAGGCTGTTCCTGGACAAACCCCTGAGTCCTGCTCTGCCCTTTCAGTTCCAGGCCATCTCCTCGCTCAGCCCATGAAAGCTGAGCTCTGTGGTCCCTACATGTCCCACCCTGACACTGTTCCTTATCTCTCCAACATGATGTGCTACTGTAGGGCTTGGGGACTGTGGTTGATACACAAGAGAAGACTGTCCGGGGCTCCCCAGGATGGAAGGTTTATCAGCGGCTCCCCAAGGACTGATGTACCTGGAAATCCTTCAACATCAGCCCCTCAGCTTCACCTCCCCCTCGGGCTGCCTCCACCAAGCCAGGATGGTTTTCTGGAGGAGTTGCTCCCAGATTTTTCCATCACCTCTACACGGCTCCAACATTCCCCCTTTGTGTCTCCCCTGTTCATCCCAGCTCCCCAGGTGAGCACAGAGCACTCATTGCCACGGCACTACCCCTGAGAGCCGACCTGCTCATGGGCCTAATGGGTTTCCAAGGGGGTGGGGGAGAGGGAGGAGAGCAAGTGGCTGACGCTTCTCCACCACTCAGCTCGGCCCAGAGCTAACGAGGCATCTCAAAATTAAAAAGTGAACTGCAATCCCCAGCAGGCCTGTCCTCCTTTTGGCATTAGTCGGAGTTCTCTTTCTCTCTCAAAAAAAAAAGAGGACTGGGGAGCCGTGAGTTGCATTTGGAGCCGTGGAAGCACCACATCCTGGGAAAGGTGGGGGTTGTGGGATGAGGCAGACAGCCTTGGGGCTGCTGTGCCATGGGAGCACTGGCTCGTCTAGAAAGGCTGTGAGGTGCAAGATCAGCCTCACCATGGCAAGGAACACAAATGGTACATGGGAACAGGCTCTTCCAGTGCCTTCACATCCAAAGGTCCCCAGTCCCCTGCTGGCAGCAACCATGGTTGTGTAGAGGAGGCACTCCAGGATGCAGAGGTGGCATCCCACCCGCAGGGCTGAGCGGATGGGGACAGTGCAGGGTGATTACCACTGGGCACTGCTGTGGAGGAAGGATGGCAAGAAGGAAACAATGCTGCTGTAGGAGGAAAACATGGGGAAACAAAGCACAGTCCTCTGTCAGTGCTGGGCCAGCCCTGAGACAGCTCCATGACATTCCTCCAGGGCACACGGCTCCAAGCAGAACGTGCCATCCCTATGAGATGCTGTCTTGGTCATTCATAGTTCGTTTTAACTGGTCGTCCCAGGAGAAGAACACAAGTGGGTGGAATGATCATCTCCCCCAGCAGAGGTGACTTATACCCATTCTACCCATCTGGAAGGCAGAGGAGGGGTGGCAGAACAGTCCAGGTGGAGCACAGGGTGGGCTACAGGGCAGTGTCCTGGAGAACAGCCCAGTTCTCATACTAGTACTGGAGTTTAGTCCAGTCCCATATGTCCCTGAGAGGTAACAGGGCTGCATAAACACACAGGTTCTGGGGCTTTTGCCCAAAATGTGCCTTTTCCATAGAATCACCAAATATCCTGAGTTGGAAGGAACCCACAAGGATCATTGAGACCAACTCGTGGCCCTACACATGATAACCCAAGAATCCCACCATGTGCCTGAGGACCCATGTTGTCCAAATGCTTCTTGAGTTGTGTCAGGCTTGGTGCTGTGACCACTGCCCTGTTCCAGTGCCCAACCAGCCTCTGGGTGAAAAAATCTTTTCCTAATATTCACCCTAAACCTCCCCTGACTCAGCTTTATGCTCTTCCTTTGGGTCCTATTACTGTTCCAGCTGCACACAACTTACTGGGGGGAATTTCATCCTCTCCACAGTAGGAGTGTGGATGAAAGAGAAGCCACATAGAATTAGACACATTCTGACATGATCCCACTGGATTTCTCCTAGAAATGGGTTTGGTCCAAAATTACAGAGAACTGGTGAGCTCTGAGGACAGCAGTGGTACAAGGAAACATGCACCTCTTTCCCCTGGGCTTGTAATGCCAATGATCTCCAGTTTCCAGACTCATGTCTCAGCCCAGCTGTAAAGGCTATAGGGGCAATTTTGTCCAGACAAGCCTTGTCCTTGGGGTATTCCCACACACCAAGCACCAAAGGCACAGTCACTGGTGCTCTCTACCAGGACTTTGTACTCATGAGCAAAGGGAAGGACAAGAAAGGGTGAAGGGCAACAGTGGGGTGATGACAGGAAAGAGGATTATTTTCATATCATGGCTCTATTTCTTTTCTTGAGTGAGGGGAAATGCAGTTTGTACTTCAGGAATCCAGAGTAATTTCAAATAAAACGCAACGGTTGCCCAAACCCATCCATTTTGTAGTCCAGAAGGATGCAGTGCCTGCCGAGCCCAGCCTGTGCACCACACAGATCTGGCAGGGTCAGCAGAGCCGCCGGCTCCGAGCCCTGCACTGCCCTGCCCAGGCTGAAGGAAGGGGTGGTCCGTGTCCTGTGGGACAGCGGGATGCCCTGGGGACCTGGCATCGGGGCAGAGAGGATCTGAACTGGACCTGGGCTGCTGGCCCCCAGCCCCATGGCTGCCCCTGCACCCCTCTGCTCTGTGCCTCTGCGGAGCCAGATCACCGACTGTTTTACTGTATCAGAATCATCTCCGTGCCTTACAAAGGTGGTTTTCTTCCAGTTTTATGTCATCTCCGCAGTTCTCCCCCTCATAAAATGTGACTGCACCAATTTCTGTGATCAGGGCCGGGCAGGTAATAGGGACATTTCGTGTTTTCCAGAGAGCTTTTAAATCAAGTCCATCCATATCCTATGTTCAAAGGAGAGAGGGGAGAGGGGGAACCCCTGTTTCCTTGCAGAATGTTGCAAGCTCCTCCAAAGCAACTCCCCACTGCACTGAGGTGACGTCTTAGGTGCTTCTGAGCACTCTGGAGGAATGAGCATCCCCCCACCCCACAGCTCTCCCTGGGGCCAGGGTCCAGCACTTGCTGCCACCTAAAAGCCCCTGTTCTATCCCAGAGTAGAACAAGGAGGCAAGGGCAGTGGGGATGGTGTATGTGGGGGTGGAAGGCAGTCGCTGCTATGGGTAACGGATGGTGAGTGGGTGGGGGCAGGTATGGGTGAGGTGCAGGAAAATCAGAGGATTCAGGGAGAGATGGGTTCTCTCCTGCAGTCATGGGAAACTGCAGTACACTGGGGTGACTTCAAAACCTGATGAAATCAGTGAGGATATTCCTCTATTCCCAGCTTCAAGAAACTATGGATCAGGCCCACTTTTGGGAGAAAACTCCATTGAATCACCATATAATTGTCCCTGGCATCTCTTTCCCTTGAGAGCACAAGCATGAATCTGTTTCCCATCAGTCATCTGAAGAGGGACATCTCGATCCATACCAATCCTCCTGCAGGCTGAACATCCCCCAGCCCCCTCATCTCCTCATGAGGAGGAAATAATATTGCCCAGAAAAGACATTAAACAGCCAAGCTCCACAGGCTGAAGTTCTCCAGATCCCCCTCCTTGTGAAGTCAGCTGTGCTTTTCCACTGCCTGCTCCTCTCCAAGAAATGGGCCTCTACTGGACCTCAGCTGTGCTGAGTACAACAGTACCCAAGATTTTCCATATTTTATCTCTACCAGGCGCTTGCCATTCTCCTTTTTGCTCACAGGACACAAGAGAGGAATTGCAGACCCTTGAACTTGCTACTGAATAGCAGCCAGGCCACCAGCTCCCCAGGGAATACTTCATCCCCTATTGTTGCTGAGGAGGCAGCCTTGCAGACCATGCAACAGCCCTGCCAGCAATCACCCCAACCCCCTGCAGTGAAGAGACAAAATATCTGGCATTGGGAACAAAACTAGAGGAGGGAGGACTTGTTGTCTGTAATAAAAGAGAGTCTGAAGTAGAGTAAAAGCTGAGTGTATGTGTCCCAGTAAAATATCCCCAGAAGCATCACACCATGGACAACTCAACTGTCTGCAGAAATGGGTGATGGTGGAAGGAGAAGAGCCATTGAGAGGAGAAGGGAAACCAGGAGGTGAGACAGAAATGTGAGGGAGAAGGGAAGAAGGACATGAGGGCAAGCAACCAGTGGAAGGTTGGAGAGGTCACACAGGAGCATTCCATGAGGTTGGTGCGTGCTGTGAGCGGCCGAGCCAGCAGCACAGACACACGACAGCCCCCGTGCTCTGCTCCCTGCAACCTGCCGTCACCATACCTCCAAAGTCAGGCCTGAGGCGGACATCGTAGCCCTTCAGCAGTTTGTCCACAATCTCTTTCACCACAGAAATATTTCCAGTGGATGGGCTGAAAGACAAAAGAAGAGAGTTCTTGTCATCCCTTGTGCCACTGGCTGCTTGGGTGGGAGTCCTGGCCAAGCAGCACTGCCATGGCATCCTTCACACCCCAGGGCACCAAAACACCCGTGTGTGCTATGGACACTCCAGCCATGGGTGCAGCCTCCCTGTTTTCTTTCTCACTCATGTTTTCTGTCCTTGGCACAGCCCTCGGCCCCCAGCCTGCACACAAGCCCTGGTCATGCTGTGCTCTTGCTCCTGGTCTCACACTACACAGCACAGACTTGTCTTGCCCCGAGGTCCCCACTACACAAGTGCCCTCCAGCATGCCCCCTGCACTATCACACACCCCAGTGCAACCTCTGCTCCTCACTGCACACAGGTGTTTCTTCATATTATTGAAGTAAAGGAGAAAACAACACTCTTTTTTTTTTCCTATGACCTCAACATACGGCTGATCTTTGGCATGTAAAAATTTCTGTCACTCAGCATCACCGTGACTTCTTAGCAACGCAGATCAAGAGGCAGAGACAGGAAAGGAGAGTCCATCTTTCCCTCTGTGTGCCAGAACTGCAATCCTTTCCCTCCCAACCCTTTAACTTGCACACAGGGTGGGCAGCCATCCTCCCCAACACCAATCCAGCCATTACAGCAAGAAGAGAGCTCTCTCTAAAATCAGCCCAAGAGCCAAACCAAAACTGAAGGTGGAAAACCAGAGAGTAGGGGATGCTAAAAATATTGAACCTATTCAGTGCTGCGGGGTAAATAGGTTTTCTGCCTGAATACCCAGCCTCTGTGCCACCCTCATTCCTCTGCTTTGCATGAGAATAGAGACCCTGCCGGTGACAACCACTGCTCTTTGCAGTCACCCACCACAACAGCATGTCTCCCTGTCAACACCGCCTCCCACATCCATCCCAGTCAAGCTGGAAAGCTGCACCATAGCACTGCCTCTGCCAACCAGCCCCGTGCGTCGCTGGACACAGGGGTTTGGGTTGGTATGCCTGTGTGTCTGCACACATGCTCACACAGACAGACAGATGTGCTCTCCTGGCTGTATGGAGGCTGTACAGACTCCCTGCCTGTGCACACAGACATACAGACACATGAAAGCACCAGAGCTCAAGGGTGCAGCTGTGAAATGTGCACAAACCCGTGTGCATGTGTGTGACCACATCCCAGCCAGTGGCTGGAGGTGACTGGAGGTGGCGGTGGGTGCAGACTTTGCTCCATTGGGTTATGAAGAGACACTGTGCGGTGGACACAATTTATGCAGAAGATCAGAAGCAGGCATTTGTGGGTGCCTGAGGCTGGGTTCCTGGGTGCCCAGGATCTCCACAGAGTGTAGGGGGAGGCATGTAGGATCTCTGGGGAGTCTGGGCATGTGTATGTGCAAGATTTCTCAACTGGACAGGGATGTGCAAATGTGAGACAGCGCACACACTTCCCAGGCCCAGCTCTGGTGCATGGACAAACCTTTGAGCCCTTGTGCTGTGTCTGAGCTGTGTTCCTGAGCATGCACCTAAGAGTGGTACAGCTCTTCATTGCATTATTTTAATCACTGTGAAAAGGCCAGAGGGGTGCACACAGGTGGGCATCTTCACAACACACAGTCTAGTTTTGCAAGGTCCACTTGCACCTGTGGAGTTCTCTGCAGGTATGTGAGGATTTGCAGCATGTCTAGGTACTGTCACAGTGGGTTATTGATAGTGTGCACCAGCATTTTTTCTAGATAGTCATTCCTATAGATACATGATTTCCATATTCATAGATTTCTATATTCATAACATGGACACTGTATTTCTTGAGGGATTTAGACACTTCCTACAGGACAAACTCAGGAAGCTGTGATATCTCCTTAATATAGGCAGGGAAATTGAAGCAGAGACAGTAACCAAGGTGTCAGGGGCCCTGCAGAAAGGGGCAGAGTGGAAAGAGGGATATAGGGGGTCTTTCCACCTCAGCAGCTACAAGTTGGCCTAGTGAGGGAATAAACTGGCATCATGGTTAAGGACAGGGTCTTTTGCCTCTCAGTGCTCCTTTTGATCCAAAAAGCCACATCCCTCCTGCTGAACAGGCAAATCATGCATTTGCCCAGCTGTGGGCGAGCAGCTGCATGTAAGTGCTATTCTGGGCAAATGTGGGTCTGCATCCGCTTAGGGAGCACGTACATCCAGCTTGTGAACTGAATTCTGGAGTGCTGTGTCCCTGATTCTGTGTGGGTGGGCATGTGCTTTGCATATACACATACACTTGCAGCCAAACATCTACATATGTGCACCCCGTGCTGCTGCCTGGGGTGTGTAGGAGTAGCTGAAGGCATGTGCACACACGAGAGTGTTTTGTCTCAGAGCTGTGCACAGACATACAGGCAGATTATAGGTGAATATCAGCCCTGGACATTAGCAGGTATAAACACGCATGCAAGGACACGTCTGAGCCAAGGGATTTGCTGTGGGCATTATTCTTTACACATTTTCTTGGACAGTGCCTCCAAGCACGCCTGCCTATGTATCCCCACACGGTGGGACCACGCATGAATGGTGTGGGCAAGGTGGGCGTTCATCTGCGCATGTGTATGTTTATAACTATGGGAACATAAGTCTGGGCATCTCCAGCTCTGCAAGGCTGTGCAGGGACCTGCATGTGTGCATCGGGAACGCACTGCTCCGTGGGCATGGCTGGGCAAGGAAATGCCACAGCCCCCCCCCCGGCAGGCTTCGTGCACGCGTGGCGTCAGCACGGAGGTACAAACCCACCTGCCCGCATGTGAGAGGAGGGAGGGTGAGGAGGAGGAGAAGGCAGCACTACTCCTGTGTGTGAAAGCAGTGGATAACCACTGTGTGGGAGCAAACAGGTGTGCTCTGTACACCTCGTCCAGGCTGGATGGGTGCCTGCCCCTCTGGCTGCGTGGATCACTCGGAATGCTCAAGGTACAGACCAGGAATAGCTGCAGCTGGAGCGTGCAGGGTATTAGTGGCAGCATTTCGGGCGCCAGGCACAGCAGGTGAAGCTTGCCACGCTCTGTAGCGATACACATGCGTGTGCACCCGAAGGGGCACGGATGAACGCGCACATGCAGGGATGGATCGGGATGGATGGCACCCACAGATGACGGCGTTGCATGCCATAAATCTGCGTGGAGGCACCACCGTGGGCATCGCCTCCGGAGCACCGCAGAGCCGGGGCTGTGGCACGGCTGTGAGTGTGGCTGCGTGTGCGCTGCGTGTGTGCAGGCAGAGAGAGGCACGGCCAAGGCAGCCTGTGCCGGGTGCGTATGCACACAGCGCGCTGCCAGGCGCTCCGGCGGCTCCCGCAGACACCATGATCCCCGGGAAAACGCTTCGTTTTGCCGTTTTGCCCCAGTCTGAGCACCCGGGACGGGCACACACACACACACACACACACACATAGGCACATACACACACACACGGACGCACGCTGCAAGTGGGCTGCGAGGTGGGCTCCGTCTGCAGAATGTGCTCCACATCTCATGTATGAGCATCCCTCCTCCCTCTAAAACGACATGGACTGGGAAATAACAATAGCAGGCAGCAGGGGAAGCAATTTGGGGAAAGAACCCCCTCCCCTTTCCCACATACAGATCGGTGGAGAAAACCCCAAACAACACAAACAGATCCTGTACCAGCCCCCCTGTCCCTGCAGCCTGGGATCGCAATCCTTACCTTTGCGCACAGCAGGCGAGACAAAGAGCTGCTAAAGCAGAGACAATTCCACTCAATCTGTCTGCCTGAAATGTCCACATTTCCACAAAGACGAAGGATGAAAAAAAAAATCTTTGGAGGGGAGGGGAAAGAAAGATGGATCTTCTGAAATCCCCCTCCAAAAAAAGGGGGGGAGGGAAAAAATAAACCAACCCCCCCCCCAGCTAATGATTTCCTAGAGAAAAATAATAATGAAAAAACATAAAAAATGTGGGGGAAAAATATCCCCCCCCCTTCAGTGCCAGTCAAAGAATTCGTTTCTTCTTCCTTTCAGCATCCTCTCAACAAGAGACATCCTCTGGCAATGGAGAAAATCCCAAGAGAAAGAAAAATAAAATGCCCCAAAATGGGCTCAGCAAAATGTGAAATCGAATCTCACAGGTACGCAGAAGAAGAAGGAAAAGAAATTTAAAAAAAAAAAAAAAAAGAAAAAAAAAGAAAAAAAAAACCAACTCAGTGTCCCCTGAGCACTCCACTTGGATTATTTTTCCTCCTGCTCTTTTGCCATCCGGTTCTGCAGATGTTGCATGGCTCCTGCTACCCACCTTCAGAGAGGAGGAGGAGGAGAAAGAGCGTGTGTGTGTGAGTGTGTGTGTGTGAGGGAGGACGTGTGAGTTTTCTAGCGATAGGATTTTATTCTGAATTTTACCTATTTGCTCCCCCTTCCTCTTTATTTTCCGAGGGGGAAGGGGAAGCAGCCCAGCCCCACTGTGCAGTTATTTTATTTTAAGGAAATCTCAGGCTCATCACTTGGGAGATTTGGGGCTTTTGTGAAAGGGTTAAAAAGGAAAAACAAATGCAACCCAGGAAATAAATAAATACATATATGCATGTGTAGAAAATAAATAAATCCCTGTCTGCGGAAAGTGCTGCTCTCCAAGGGAGGGCTGGATGTCTCCCTAGTGCTGTTGCCGCAGCTCCTGTGGAGTTTTGCTGCTCATTGCAAAGTCACAAGAGGAGGGGAGGAGAGAGGGAGTTTGTGGTTGGGGAGGGGGACTCTCCGGACAAATTGGGATCCTGACGTCATGGCTGACAACATTAACCCCTGCTGACTCGCAGAGGGGATGAAAGAGGTTTTTTGGTTGTGCTTCAGTGTTTTGGAGTTATTTTCCCCAGGGAGGTGGGAGCAGGGAAGATGATGGGAAAGGTGATGGCATTTTGGCAAGTGGGGGGATGCTCCTGGACAAGAGTGGCTCAACTGTAAGTGCTGATGGGTGCTATGGTTGCCTGCAACAGTGTGATCAGCAAAGGCTGAGCTTCTTCCTTCAGCCACAGGGATGAAAATAAGGTGATTTACTGAGACTGCCTCCATGCCATGGGGCAGAGGGGCCTGGTGGGGCTGAGGATTCCCCCAGGCCAGGGAAGACCAGTTCAGCAGGGATGCTCAGCTCTTCCTGAAGAGTGCTGTGTTATGTGTACAATAGAGTTTGTGGAAAAAGGGAGCTTGAAATTCCAGCGATGTTGTTGAGGATCAGCTCCTGGTGCTGTGTCTTTGGCTGCTGAAATGGTAACAGCCATTGAAATCGTCACAGTCTCCTGTGCATCAGCTTCTGATCTTTGTCTTTAAAAGGTAATATAATTAAGGAACCCTACATCAAGCATGCGGTAATGTATTACCACAAAGGATTTTTCCTAGGAAAAAGAGATCCAGCAGCACTTTGAATGTAGAGCAGAAGCCTTGGCTCAAGGAGGAAACATCCAAGCTCTCTCTCCAGGACTGTCCTGGATGCCATTTCCTCTGTACCTGCCCGGCAGCTCAGAGCAGACCCTCTGAGCAGGTAAGTCTCCTCTTCCCTGGTGTGTGGATGGTCTCCAAAGCCCTCTGGGATGAGAGGGCAGAGCAGATGTGTCACTGCAGCTGGGCAGGACAAGGTCCAAAATGCCTCTGAAGAGGCACAGGGCAATGCCCAGTGGCCACTGAGCAGCACCTCTCCCCTGTGGGGAGATCTGCTCCAGCCCCAGCTGGAAGAATCCTTTGCTGTGGGGTTCCTAATTCTCCTTTTCCTCATGCTTGGCTTGGATCTACATGGTTTCCTCATCAGAGGTACGCCACAGGTCATGTACTCTGAATCTACCTCTCCCAAAAAGAGGGGTGGAGAGTGACCCTTGTGAAGAGCTTCCCCTTTGCAGGCCAGGCTGAACTGTTGCAATGCAGAGTCACCACACTAAGCAAAAGCTGAGCTGTGTGGTGTTCTGACCTGGTATCCCTGCAGAGAGGTCCTGGGGGCAGTGAACTCATGGGGCTTGAGGGGAGAAGGGAAGGTTTTACATCTACAAGAAGGCTGTGCTAGAACAGGAGGGGAAAAGATCTCACCTGCAGCTGAGGCTGGTGGAAAATGTTCTCTGCTTGGTTTAGAGCCTGGACCACCTCTGCTCCTCCAGACTTCTGTGAGTAAACACCCATGAGTGGTCTCCAGTGCTTTCTCAAAGACCAAAGCAGATAAGTGGCACTCGTCACATGCCAGGGAATGTGTCTGCCCATGTGGAGTCAGGAGCCAGGATGCAGCACACTACCAAGGGGTTTTCACTGCAGACCATTCACTGTGGCCTTCCAGGCTGCAGTTAAATGCAGAGACTCCACCAGGACATCAAGCTATGGCTGGTGATATTTCACTGTGTCGTAGCCCAAAGCAACTGCTGCCTGTCTGCCTGGGCTCTCCATGCTGGCTGAGCACTGTGTCCTCAGGATGTTCCTTGGCTTCGACATGCCTGATGTCACAAGCAATGCATTCTTTGTCAAACCCACCAGAACCTTGTGGCTCCCTAATTTCTGTGGCTCCATGATTCCTGTGGCTGAAAGAGCCTAAAGAGCTCCCCTTTGCCTAAGGAGCTGTGGGGAGATGGGCCAGAACAACAGGGTTTTCCCATGAGCCTGTCGAAGAAGAGGATCCAGATCAGTAGATCTGGGCTGTGCTTAGCCAGGTTCAATCCCAGCTTGAAAAGCAGCTGGTCCCACCTTTCCCACAGGCCAGTTTGTCTTCAGTGCCTCGCCTGGTGTGCCTGGCTCTGCAGTGCAGGGCACAGCCAGCCATGGCAGGGTCCTGCACGATCTCCCCATGTCCCACTGGGAGCCCTGAGCCTGGGATGAGCTGCTGGTGCCTCTCAGGTGGTGGCTGTTGTACAGGTACAGTATTTATTCCTCTGCTGTTGCCAGTACACAGATCTTCTGACAGCAGTGAGCTTCTGAAGCATTTATTCTGAATTAAGCTGCTGGGTACCAGGGAGGAGCTCTTGGGGAGATGAGAAGTGTTTGCCTCTGGGCACTAGAGGCCCCATTTAGCCCCTCCTGGTCCCTTCCTTTTCTGGCCCCTTAGCACTGCTCTCTCTCCACCAGCTATGATTGCATGTTACTGGCAGAAAAGGTAAGTGGAAAGCAAATGTCAGAGGCATACATGAAGAGGAAAAATTATGCTCACAAATGGTGACATGTGTGCTTGCAAGTTCACCCAGTCAGGAGCAGAAACCGTGTCACATGAATTATCTGACCACTCAGCCACAACGGGAAACTTTGGAAAGCCTATTGTTTAGCAGTAAATGCATTCAAAGAAGCTGTTGTGTGCTCTTGAATAATCTACCTGAAGCCATGTTCTTGAATAAAGGTCTGCTTTGGAATTAGTCACCCATCTCTGCTGAGTCTCATTAAAGCTGATGCACACTGATACATGACAATGCTCACTGAGGTGTTTGTTTCTTGCCCCACGGAACATAAGCATACTTGAGCCCCTCCCAGAATCCCAAATGCTGTCTCTCCCACCCCTGCCAGGGGCTGTCTTCTCTCCAGTGAGATCCCAACAGTGGGTTTTTCTGAAGTTTATATTTTGAGCCTGAAAAGAGGTGTGAGAGGCTGCTGGAGATGATGCGCCATGGTCATAATCACGCTGAAGAGGCCATGGAGAATTGTGTTTGTGGCCATTTGCTGTCCTTCCCTATGAAATCATTCATTTTCACTCCTCTCTTACTTGTTCCTGGGCTACAAACTCCACCTCCTCACCTCTCTTCTTATCTCATGGCCACTGTTTACCCAAGTCCCAGTCAGTGGGAGAGTGTTGTGCCAAAATCCTCTGCATATCATGGCTTATGGTCTACACCCACAAGACACAGTGTCCAACAGCTGAGCACTTGCTGGGGCTCCATCTCTGTGCTTTCTTCATCCATCTTCGGGTTCATGGCATGGGAGAGAAGCACTTTACATGTGCTGAGGGGATTGCACATGTAAAGCAGTGAGGCAGTGAATCAGATTGTCCCCACCTTTCAGCAAAAACAGGAGAAGAGGGGGAGGCTGAGCCTTGCCAGCACCAAAGCATGCTTTAGGTCTCCTCTGCAAGCAGGCAACTGCACTCAGCAAAGGGATTCTGGGCAGATATTTTGGTAGAAAATATCTAACATTAGGAAATACCATAATTAGAACTAGTGCTAGGAAGCATCCAAAATACAAGTCCACCACTACTACTTGGCTGTGTCACCTTCTGCCTCAAGGAGGTGCCATGTGTCCCCCTTGCCATCACGATTACCATGTACGTTCTGCTTTTCCCCAGGGCTTGCCATCAAGGTGAAAGGTCTCCCTGGTCCCCTCTCCCCACTGGCTGGATAGGTGGCTCTTCTCTCAAGCCCACAACTCCCAGCAGAAGATGTTTGTTCTTCTAAAGCAGAAAAAGGACAAGAGAAAGCAAAAGAACCCAGGCATCAAACCAGAAGTTTAATAAAAGTGCTGAAAGAAAGGAGAAAATACACAATCTTAGAGCTGGCATTTCCATGTAGAAGGTAGAAAAGAGGCTGAATGTAAATGAATTGCACTCATGAGGTGGAAATAGAGAAAAGCAGAGGCAAGGGAAGCTTTCCCACCTGGTCTAGCACACAGCCTCTGACTCCTGCTGTAGCTGCATCCAGGACTGAACACACAAAGTCAGAGAGTCCTTTTTGATCCCAGTTCTAGGTTCCTGTAGGAAAGGTTTTCCTTCAAGCTATCCTACAGGACAAATGCTCCACCATCAACTCCAGGGCCACCTAATCACCCTCAGGTGCTGGCAAGGGAAGACCACAAGTCAGGGCCTCCATGTCCTGGTGGGGCTGACAGCTGTCAGCAACTGCTTGGACAGCTGGGACTCTGGTTTTGGCAGCTCTGTGACCTCTAATTCACAAATCCCTCCTAATGAATTTGCCCAGGACTCTGCTTGGACATACCATATGCTAAATCTATATATTCCTGAGGAAATACATCAAAGACATAGTGTATCTACAGGGTTCCCCATCTTTGAGTTAAAGATCCTTCATCATTTTGCAAGGTAGTGCAGACTTGTCCAAAGTAAGTGGAAATATTGACCATTCTTAGGAATTGTGAATGGCGAAACTGGTGAGCAAAGCTTTGCATGCAGTCTTGCGTCTCCTCTGTGCTCAAATCTCTTTAATTATAGGATGGAAAGTGTGGAGGGAAGGGAGAAAGGATTGTCCATGGAGCTGGGATCATGAACCAGCTCCCATTCCAGCCTGTCTTTCAGCTTAGGAGGCTGCAGACAACATTTAGTTTGGGCTTTCCTTCAGCTGAGAAATGGTCTGTCTGAGTGAAGGTTCGTTGACTATGAGAGTGCAGAAATGCTATGATAGCTGTGGCTGTTGAGATTTAGCTCCCATGTCTACAATGAAAGAACATCCCTACACATGCCAGCTTCCTGATGCCACAGCCTTCTGCCATGCACAGACACCCTGCAAGGTGATGGTGGTACCATGCTGAGCTTGTGGCATAGGAACAATCTGCTCCAGCCACACCTGAAGGCTGGTGATGGGGAAGGCAGGTGAGTCAAGTCTGCAGGGCAGCCTTAGGGCTGACACAGCCACAGCAGAGCTGTGGTACCCTGGGAGGTGTGAATCCATCCCTGTGTGCATGTTGAGGGTTGTAGAGCCTTAATCTCGTGAACGCATGTTTGACTGCATGTCCCTTGGCTACTGACTGCTGAGGAGATCAGGACCAGCTCCTCCAGCTCCTCCTGCCTGGCCCTGCTCCCTGCAGTGACATGCCATCAACTTGCCCCACTTGCACATCTCACCTCAGGGCTGTAAACACAAACTCCTGATTTGTGGCAAAGGCCTGCTCAGGTTTGAGCTTAGCACGTGAAACGCCCCGAGTTCACTTTCTCTTTGCATTTCCATGATGGTGCTTAGGAGAACCAGTGATGCCCTTTGGGACTGGCATTTCTGATCCTATTATGACTGGCAGTGTGAAGGGCACAAGGCAAGAAAAAGGCCCTTCAGCCCCTGCAGACAGTTAAGAAGTGCCAAAAAATGCCTCCCTGCTCATTATTGTTGATGATGGAGATCTGTTCTGACAGTGTGTATCTGTTGAGCCCACATCTCCCATGAGACACTCCCATTTCTGAGGGTGTAGCACCTCTCATTCCTAAGGATGCCCCTTCCCATTTATGCCAGCAGAGAAGTCCACTTCTGAGTTGAAGCTCCTGGTGTGAGTCATGGAGCTCCAATCAAAACTGCTGGAAGTAGCAGTGGAATGGATTACAAGGATCTAGGTAAAAAATTCCACTCCTGACCACCAAGCTCCTTTTTCTCCCGGTATTCCCACAGCTCTCCTGCTCTGAAAAGGGTCAGGGATCAACACCATCACCCAGGAGATAGAAGGAACTGAGAAACCCAGTTGCTGGTCCCTGCTGGCTACAGGGACAATGTGTCCCCAGAGCAGGTGCCACCCCTGCCTCCTCCCAAAGCCCTGCTGCATCCACCACCTGCGCTGAGAGGACACCGCAAATTGGTAAGAGATGCTTCCCAGGAACACCTGCACTCCATTCCTCTATGGCCTTGGTCTCCTTGGCCTCAGGGAGGTCAAGCCCACATCTCCCGCATCCCAGGCACATAGGAGAGAGCGAGTCCTCATCTCTATTTTATCCCATGACAAAGCTCATGGTGTGAACTCTGCAGACAATGTCCTGGTGGTTGGAGTTCCACAACTTTCCTGCTCAGCAGGGGCTGGTTGGGCCACCAGCTCAGGGCTTGCATGACAGATGGGGGACCATGCACAGGGACTTGTGGGGGTCACGCAGGCAAAGTCACACTCTGAACAATGGCAGGGAAAGAAGGCCAGGGATGTTATGGGTGAAGGGCAATGTCAAGCGATGATGTTGTGGGGAAACATGAAGGCAGCATCCCAAAGATGTGTGAACTGCAGAGAGAGGCACATGCATGAAGTCCCCAGGCTGTGATGACGGTGAAGGACACTGGTGTCACACTTATCAAGGTGCCCATATGGGCTTTCTACTCCGAGCAGAGCTGAAAGAGAGAACATAAAGCTGCATTCAGAGTTTCCAAGACTGAACAACCTGACTCCTTTGTCCATCATAAATTCCTGGTTTTATTTTTCAGTTGGGAAATTCAGGCAGATATTAGCTTAAACACGTGCCTACAATTTCAGTTCTCTGAAACTTCTGCCTCCTTTTTAACTGTTAGAGTTTTATCTTTGTAGATGATTAAAAATCCCTGGACCTTTGTAAGACAACATTTGAGATTAGGAGGAAAAAAAAAAAGGAGGAGAAATTTTCCCTGAGGTTTTGGTTTAAATCAAGAGTCAGGATGTTGTCTGCCAGAAGCAGCTCTGTGAGGGACCAAGAACCTAGGAAAGTGCAGTTAGAGCAATACCACATTGCAAGAGCATCTCAGCCCCAAACATGATGGGATTGTGCAGCCAAAAAACCAAAGGTTAGTTCTTTGGGTCCTTCAGTCACTGGATATTTCAGATCGTTGATGATTTCAGAGAGGTTTTTAGTACATAGTTCTGGTGATCAGATGTACAAAATAATGAGTAAGGGAAGAGAGGGAGCTGCTGTGTCTGTATCCTGGAGAAGGCTCAGATTCTGTTCTGAGCTACAGAACCAGCTGTGGATGATTATTTATGTGGGGAGTCCAAAACTGGGTGGAAAAACTCCCTTGGTGTCAGGTGACACCAATCCCAGTGACCATTCCCTCTGAAGAGATTTACACCAGAGTTGTGCCCTTGTGTCTGTAGCACATTTAGCCCTGTAGACAGAGCCTTGGACACCACGACAGCAGCAAGTCCTGCTGTCCAGCACTGTCACAGCATCACAGAGTGGTTGGGTTGGAAGGGGCCTTTGTGGATCACCCAGTTCAACTCCCCTGCTAAAGCAGGGTCACCCAGGGCAGGTTGCACAGAATCATATCAAGGCAGGTTTTGAATGTCCCCAGAGAAGGAGACTCCAGAGCCTCTGGGTAGCCTGTTCCAGTGCTGTAACACCCTCACAGTAAAGAACTTTTTCCTTCTATTCAGATGGAATCTCCTGTGTTTCATTTTGTGCCCATTGCCTCTTGTCCTTTGTCTGGGCACCCCTAAAGATTCTGGTCCCATTCTCGATACCCACCCTTAAGGTGTTTGTATGCATTGATAAGATTCTCTCTCCGTTGTCTCTCCTCCAGGCTGAACCCACCCAGATCCCTCAGCCTTTCCTCATAAGAGGGAAGCTTCAGTCCCCTCATCATCTTTGCAGCCCTTTGCTTCAAGTAGTTCCTTGTCTTTCTTGAACTGTGGAGCCCAGAACTGAACACAGAACTCCAGAAGTGTCCTCATTAGACACTAATTAGGCAGATTAGAGGGCAGGATCACCTCCCTCTACCTTCTGGCAATGCTCTTCCTGATGTACCCCAGGATATCATTGGCCTTCTTGGCACAAGGACACACTGCTGGCTCATGGACAGCTCATTGTCCACCAGGACCCCAAGGTCCTTCTCCACATTGCTGCTTCTAGCAGGTCACCCCCAGCCTGTGCTGATGCTGGGGTTATTCCTTGCCAGGTGCAGGAACCAACATTTGCCTTTGTGGAACTTCATTAGGTTCCTCTCCACGCAGCTCTCCAACCTCTCTGGGTCTCACCAAATGACAGCACAGGACACTGGGCCGTCAGCCACTTCTCCCAGTTCTTCATCACCAGTAAACTTGCTGGGGACACACTCTGTCCCTTCATCCAGGCCACTGATGGATTAAGTTGAACAAGACTGGGCCCAGTACTGACCCCTGGGAAATGCCACCAGCCCCAGGCCTCCAGCTCGACTGTGCCACTCATCACAACCCCCTGAGCTCTGCCATTCAGGCAGTTCTCAATCCACTGTCCACTGTCTCACTTACCACCCCCACTGTCCACTTATCTAACCCACTCTTCCTGAGCTTACCTATGAGGATATTATGGGAGACAATGTCAAAAACCTTGCTGAAGTCAAGGTAGACAAGATCCACTGCACTCCCCTCATCTACCCAGCTAGTCATTCCATCCCCAAAGGCTATCAGATAGGTCAAGCATGACTTCCCCTTACTGAACCCATGTTGACTGCTCCTGATAACCTTTTCCTCCACATGCTTAGAGATGACATCCAGGATGAGCTGTTCCATCACCTTTCCAGGGATGGAGCTGAAGCTCATTGGCCTGTAGTTCCCTGGGTCCTCCTTCATGTCCTTTCTGAAGACTGGAGAGACCTTGGCTTTTCTCCAGTCCTCAAGTACCTCACTTGTTCTCCATGACATATAACTGTGATGAGATTATGGCTCTGTGACCATGCAGAGATCTCTAATTCTTCTTTTCTATTCCCCATGCTGTGTGCATTGATCTACAGGCATTTCAGAAAGGTAATAAAGCATGAAGGTTTCCAATAAGGGGTGCAAGAGGATCCACCAACATATCACCCTACAGTTTTCCAGTGTCACACTGTGCCAGGAAGCTGCTCTGTTGCTTCCCTGGAGCAGATCAGGACTTCCTTAACCATGTGCTGGTTTGAGAGGTCCCCACAAGTGTCCTATTCCCAGCTGGGAGGATTCTTCCCA
Source organism: Dendrocincla tyrannina (assembly GCA_035047865.1). NCBI lineage: Eukaryota > Metazoa > Chordata > Aves > Passeriformes > Dendrocolaptidae > Dendrocincla > Dendrocincla tyrannina. The sequence goes on along the minus strand of JAWWMP010000148.1, from coordinate 16,685,883 downwards.
ACTTTGGTCTCTCTTAGTTTTGACCTGACAGCTAAGCCAAGTAGCAGGCTTGTTTCTGTGATGGAGACAGCATAGTGAGTCCAGTTTTTAGTGTGGAAATGCAGGAGGACACATCTGAAATGTGCTTTCTGAAGGCACATACCGCTTTGGGAAAGCTGTCCTTCCTCCATCCAGGACTCCTCCTGCCTGGGACAGGGAATTTACAATATGATCTCACTGGGAACATGATTTGTGCTCCTCTTTAGCTCAGCATTTCATGTGAGATAATATTCATGTGTACTTTAACCACTGCAATGGTTGCAAGGGGCTTTGGCTGACAGCTCTAAACAGGTGGCTGAGTGCTGAGTGACTTTTATGACCTTAACAGGGTGATAATTGTGCCAAAATTTGCTCTCAAAAGTGTTATATGGCTGTCATGAAACACAATTTGTACATTATAGGTTGGAAGACAGTGAGACAAGTGTCTTGCTCCTGAAATAGATCTGACAGTCCATCAGCCTGTTGACAACAAGTAATCTTGGGTCATGCCTCAACTTCTGAAGTCATTTTAGCATTTGCTCTGCAGATGTGAAAGCAAAACTCCTGTGTAATTACGCAGAGGATCAAATTAATGCCCACAGACTCCCAGTCCGGTGCAGGCTGAAGGTGGGGCACCTGTTAAACAAATCCCCGTGGGAGATCAGGATCATGCCAGTGTTTCCTACCACTCCAAGTGCCTGACTCCAGTGGCCTGTGGGTTTTTGCCTGGAGGGAACCACTGCCTTCAAACAAAACTCAGTGTGTGACTTCCCAGGTGCAAAACTGGCAGATGGGAAGGTGAAGGGAGGAGTTGTGTGCTAAGTATTGTCTGTCTTGGAAGAGAAAACAACTGAGATGAGCTCTGTGTTCCCTCTCACACTGCTAAGAAACTGTCTTGATGTGAACAGAAAACAGTCCTGGTACTGCAGCCTGGGAGAGGTCTTGCTGCCCATCACTTGTGGCTGCAGCGTGGGTGGTACATGTGAAGTTTGAAGGACACACCCAAGGAAGGCAGGGAAACCACGGTCCCAGCAGGAGTCACGGGTGTCTCCTCTCTGCCTTCATCACCCCATCCTCTCCCACCTTCTCTGTCCCAGCCAGAGCAGCACCACAGCAAAGCCAGCAGCCAACAGCAACTGCTGGAGACCCCTCATTCTCTCAGACCTTCCAGTGAGGCAGGTGAGGTCCCTCTTTGGAGGAACAGGAGAAAATCTCCAGTATCTACGGTTTATTTTGAAGCTTGGGAGTGAAATCTATGTGATGCTGTGTTGCCTGGCAACAGGCTGAGAGTGGTGGAGCACAGGGCAGGTCTTCTCCAGGTCTGTGCTGGAGAGAAGCATCTCCAGCCACGGTGCCTGCATGTGTGTGCACGTAGCAGAGGAAGGGTGAAGTGCTCCAGCAGAAAGGATCTGTCTTGGAGCAAAGGCACAGGCACAAAAAAGTGAGAACCAAGAAGGAGATAAGTGTCTAACTCAGGGTAAGGAGAAAGAGAGGAGTCAGAGAGGGATAGAGGAAAGAGAAGCCCAGAGAAGACATCTGGTCACTCACTGAGCTGTAAGGACTCGTGGCTGTCACCTCCCAGGGATAGCTGCTGTCTCTCCTCAGGTGTGTCCCAGCTTTGAGGAAAGAACTGCAGGAAAAGGCCATTCCCCTCTGACACCTGTAGCTTTTCTTCCCCTCTAAGGGATTCACAGAGTCCTGCTGCCCTCACAGGCACTGGAGACCTCAGACAAGTTTTGAAGCTGATTGCACTAATTTGGACTAAGGGAATTGTTCTGAGCAATGAAATGGCCCCATTCCGAGTTAAACTGTTTTGAGGGGGCACTCAGGCTAAGGGGACAGGCATGGTCAGCACAGAGGGTGTGAGTGTAATCTTAATTGCCTTTACCTTTAACTGTTTGGAAATAACAAGAAAAAAAACACCAACAACAAAACCCACAAAAAATACCAAACAAAATCCAAACCCAAACAAATTAAAACAAACAAACGAAAAAGAGTGGGAAGGGAAGGGAAGGGAAGGGAAGGGAAGGGAAGGGAAGGGAAGGGAAGGGAAGGGAAGGGAAGGGAAGGGAAG
>JAWWMP010000148.1:16611564-16681165 GCA_035047865.1 Dendrocincla tyrannina | reverse complement strand
GGGAAGGGAAGGGAAGGGAAGGGAAGGGAAGGGGAGAAAGGATAATATAGGAACTGAACAAATGACGAGGAAAGCTATTGGTTTCCATCCATACTAAATGTTTTTGTTCTTTATAATTCCTCTCAAAGTCACAGATCTCCCCACACATCTGTCCTTGCATTTGAATCCACAACAATTCTCAGGGATCCCTTTCCCCACACCAACGTGCTGACAGAGGGGACTCCCTGCCTGGAGCTGAGCTCTGATTCAGGGAGGTGGTGCAGCCAGCCCTTGTGGAAGATCCCTGGGAAAGGCCCCTGTGCAAACTGAAGTGACACTGGGTCTTTCCCCACCTGGAAATCCGAAGCGTGTTTGCAGATTGCTCCTTCACCACTGCTCATGGCTCCCCAGGGGATGTCTGTAATCCCCCTTACCTGCAGCATGGCACCATGAGTCTGGCTGCAGACCCCTGCCCCTGACATCCCAAAGAAATTTATTGGAGTGCCATTTTGTCCCACATATGAGGTTTCCCCAGCTCCCTCCTTCCTTTGCTTGCATTTCAGTCTGTTTTCTTCCCGAATCAGGATGGAGGCTGAGAGCTCAGCCTTCTGCATCAGTGCCCTGACACCAAGACTGCCCCTGCACAGAGCACATGCTAAAAGGACATTGCCATCACTTTTAGGTGCCCTCTGGCTTCCCCTTTTGTTGTTTTAGACTCCCCACACTATTTCACAGTGTCCTCAGGAGGAGGCATTCATCCATGTTGCCTTTGGGACACATAAAACAAGGTATCTTGTTCACACTCGCACAGTGAGGCAGTAGAAGCATTGTGATAGACCTTGCTTTCCCCATGCTCAGCTCTAGAGTCTTAATAATTAAGACAAACCTTTCAGCTCAGTGCTTGATGCTTTTTCACTCAGTCTGACAGAAAACAGTGTTATATTAGGACTTTGACCAGGCAGGAAATCCTAAATCCAGTAGTTGATTTATCCCAATTTGGAAAGATGAGCAAAAATACTTTTTCTAAGTACAGCTGCTTCTGAAATGTCAGGTTAAAGTATTGTTTTAACTGTACATTTCTTGTAGTTTCTAATAGGAGGCAATACGAAATTTGCACCGGTAAGTACTGCAACACTTATCAGAACAAAGACTATTACAATCATGAGTATTGAGGAAAAAAATCAATCTCACTCTGCAGAAAATTTCTGTGTTGTATCATGTTTTCTGAGAAAATTAATCTATTGCTTTCTCTTTAAAAATTAGGGTTCAGCACAGCATCTGAGAGCAGAAGGGGAGGTGGCTTTCCTTGGACCTGGTGCTCACAGGGTGAAGCAGCTGAGAGACCAGGACATGCACTGGCTGCATTGACTTTGCCTGTGTCAGCTGCATTGCTGACCATGTCTGTCCTTGCCAGAGCCTCAGCCTAAGGAAAATCACTTTTAGTTTCAACAGTGAGACCCAAAAATCTTGACAGAGTAGAAGGTTAAAGCATGGGCAGGGTGGAGACAAACTATGAATCCTTTCATGCTGGGCTTCTGTCCCTCTCACTCCACTGCCTTTTCTCAGGCAGAGAAGTCTTTTCTCAGGAAACACTATGTATAATTGAAGCAATAGCTGAAACATCTGATTTTCCACCAACCAACACCTCCTGCTGCAGCTAGCACCAGCCTAAAGTGAGTGCCTAAAGAGACATAACACTTCGGCATTATGTTACATTTGCTTTATGCTGGTGCCAGCTGCTGTAGAAGGTAGTAGAAAGTGATTTGAAGCTAGAACAGGAGGTTTTGGAAAGCCATGGCCACAAATCTAGGCCATATCTCATACATACTGTGAACCCAGGCATGAATATAGGGGTACAAGCTTTGTTAGTGTGTGTCCATTTTTTCTTCACCAAGGGGCTTCTAATTATTTCCATTCAGTTTTGAAACTGATGCTTTCTGTGCTCACCAAATCCATTGAGGGGAAATGTTTCCATCTAGAGAAAGTCCATAGGGAAAATTAACTTTTCCAAGGAAACAGCAGGGAGGCAAGAGAACAAAGCAACTGGAGGGAGAAGTATAAAGCGTTCCTGCAGTGCTGCTCGGCACAAACCTTCTCTGGAGGGAAAGGCATTTTCCTTTATGAATGGGAAATGGGAATGGCCACAGTGCTCAGCCTTCTTGTGGATGTGGAGGGAGGAGCAGCAGCCAAGGCGAGCAGGACCTCTGGGCTGGGCTGTGCTGGGACCAGCAAACTCTGGCTGGGTCAGTGGCAGGTCCCAACCTTGGGGTCTCACTGACCTCTGCCACATTCCCTTGGGCTGCAATTTGACCCTGAACTCCCAGTTCTTGAAAACATCACCTATTTCTTTACTGTCTTTGGTGATCCTGGCCCTCATTTGAAAACTAAAAGGATGTAGAACGTGACCAGAGGCTAAGCTAAAGCACAGGCATGGTGTGGTCACACGTTTGGCTGGGCATGATTTGCCAAGGTCAGCAGCTACTCATATTGGGCTTGCAGATATCAGTGATGCATTTTTGTTTGTTTCTTTAATTGAATAAAAGCAAATCCCTGGGAATCCCAATTTAAGTGTACTGCAAAATCTAAATAACACACAGTTGAACTTAACTCCAGACCTTCGCACCTACTCAGGTCCTCTTCAAAGGAGGACGTAGCACAATACTACTCAATGAAGTGAGGTGACCTGTATTTCTGATTTCCCCTTGCTCCAGCCTCTGTTCCCCAGAGCAAGGAATGCTTTTTTTCCACAGCTGGAGAGGACAAGGCACTTTGTAGGCATAGGGGACAGTCTCCAGAGGCAAGCCCAAGAGCAAAGACAGAGCTGGATGCCTGTGTCCCAAGGGAACCTGCACCTAAGATGCTTCAGCCAGCAACCACTGAGCAGAAGGGAGCGCTTCCAAGCCTGCTTCCCAGTCCACTGCTCTGGCTTCTGGCTGTGAAGTTGTTTTCCAGACCACCAACATAATTCTTCCAGCAACGGCTGCCCAGTTCTGCAGAGAAAACTGAACCGACAAATTGGAGATGCCCAGACACTAATCACAGAATCACTGGCTGCAAGAGAGCTCTGGAGCTCTAGTCCAACCTCCCCTCATGCTGCAAGCCATCCTCGCCTTGCAACCAGCAGGCAAAGCAAGGGACACTCCTGGTCCAAGGGGATCCCTGTTTTCCCAAGCTCAGGTAAGTGCTCGTTGGCATGTTCTTGCTTTCTCTTCCAGCACAAGCCCTGTGCCACTTCCCCACGTTGTCGTGCTGATACTTTTTTTGCCCCCAGAAGGCAGGACAGCCTCATGTGAGCTCGGAAGCAGATCCACTGGTTCCCTGTCCTTGGAGTCAACCAGCACCCTGTGGGGGCTGTTATGTCCTGGTGGCTGCACTCACATTTACATCCACAACTTTTCAGGCATTTCAGGGACTGGAAAGGCTCTTTGCTTTATTATATCTAATTGGCAGTGGAAGTGCAGGGGTCAGGAGAAGGCTGTTTTTCACGGCAGCATGTCCTGATTAAGTCAAGCACTGATGATGACGTCTTAAAAGGGCTGATGAGGGGTAAATCATCTCCTGGCACTGGAAGCTCTAGGGAAAAATTACAAAAAATTCCAAAAAAAATGCCCTGGTTAGGGGGTCAGAATCAGCCGGGCACATGCACATCCCTCCTTCGCCAGTCCCCAGCCTCTGGGAGAGCGGAGCAGTCCCTCACGACACAGGGGCTGACAGGCTCTGTTGACATGGCAACGTGGGATGCTGCGGCGGGGACAGCCGGGCAGGAGTTTGCAATCGGCAGAACGGAGAAACACTTGATAAATTTGAAAAATACCAACCACACGCACTCCCTCCTTCCCTCCCTCACTCACTCACTCCACCTTGTGCTGCCAAGTTGAATAACGATGTTATTGTGGTGGGAGAAAAACAGCATAATCTGTACCCCGGCTGTCAGGGAAAGGAGGGAGAGAGGGTTTAACCACTTTTGTTCTTGATATTCCCCCATTTTCTGTCCAATATCTCTCCCTAGGTAGGCAAAGCCAGGAGGGGGACAGAGATCTGGGGCGCAAGTGGGAAACCCAGGCTCTGTGCTGTGACATCCCGTGTATCTCATCACCACTCTGGACTACTTTACCCTCAATAAAGAATGAAGAGGTAGAGAGGTTAAAAAACCAGATCTGTCTTCATAGCCAAAACCTTCTCAGTTTCCCTATGGGATCTCTGGGCTGCTGGAGAAGACATCAGGGCTCCCTGCACAATTTGCAACCACAGTGATCCTCATTCCTACCTTGGAGGTGACCTCCCAACCCAAAGGAGTTTGTCCCCCACCTGCAGCAGGCAGGCACGTGTTACCCTCATGCCTGTAACTGGGCACAGTGTGACACACCACACAGTTTCACTCAGTTTTGGCTAATGCCAGGCTCAACATTCCACTGCTTTTTGTCTGAGTATGATGTCCAGGGGATGTTTCAATCTGGCTCTGCTTTCTCCTTGGCCAGAACTGCAGATTGCATTTCAGATCTCTTTCAAGGGCTCTCTGAGGTTCCCCCCAGAGCAGCATCCAGCTCTGCACTGGTTCTGTGAGCCTCGTACTTCACACTAGTGCTTTACGTGCTACTTCTTTCCAAACCACAGGTAACAGTATAAAACAAGATGTGACTCCGTAAAAAGTCACCTTTGACACCTGAAAATGCTCAACCATCAAGACACCCACCCCTGAAGTCATTTGCCTAATGAGTTGCAGCTGTGTAATAGCCCTGAGTGCATCCTCAGGCCCCACCTACCCCAACCAGCCTCACCTGGAGAATGGGAGGTCCACCTATATCTTCCCCAGCACGGAGTAAGGACAGCTTTCTGAGAACTCTTCTGCAGCTGGTATCTGAGGAGGAAGGCAGACAGCAGAGGTACTGCTGGAAGGAAGGTACTAGTAGTGTCCTCTACAGTGCAATTTCTCTTGCAATACTTCCTGGGTGGGCAGAGCTTTCCATGGGACTGGGCAGAACAGGAGCCAGTTCCAGCTCCTAAGCAGCTACCAAGGTAAAAGTGAGGATGATCTTTCTCTTGGAAAGAAAGATAAGTAAAGAGCAGTGCCCCAAGGTCACCTAGGATGCCTGTCAGAGATCAGAATTTTGTCACTAGAATAGAGCTTGAGCTCAAGAAAGGGGTTTAGGCTCTAATATTTTGCACTCAGACATAGTTGGGCACTATTCAAAATCGGTGGGTAGACTGTTATGTCCCTTTTTTGTGTGAGTGAAAAGGCAGAAGGGATGGGTCAGCGGGAAGCACAGGGTCCGGGTCCCACATCTTCTGGGCTGCTTTGTTTATGCTTCCTGCACATACAGGAGCACAACTGCTTTGCAAAACTAGTTGGTGTCTGGGTGTCTCTTTCTGTATGGACAGACAGACACTCTCATAGCTGTGAGAATGTCTTCTCAGTGACAGCAGCTGATGTGTTGGCTCTTATCAGGGACTGAGCTTTTGAATCCCTTCCTCAGTGTTCTGCTGGTGCAGCAACCCCTGAATCCTGCAGGCTGGCTGAGCACAAACCCCTATGGATTTCCTTGACGACAGGCTGTGTGGTTTTGTGTGAATGCTCAGTCCTGGTGCAGAGCATCGAGTGATGGCAGAGGAAGGAATCCCAATTCTCTGGAGGGGAGCAGAGGGGGATGGGACTGCTGTGTTCCTATACCTCTACCACATATACAGGGAAGAGAAATCCTCTCCAGCAGCTCGTCACTGCGCCTGGACCAATAGCTGGTGGCAGAGGGAATCCCTTTGCAGGGAGAAGCACTGCTGAGCCCAGCGAGCTCCTGACAGGGAGCCTCTATAGAGCCCCAGTGAGCAGCATCCTACCTCCACCCCCCCAGGGGAGTCTTTTGAGTTTCCACTCTCTTCTGTTCTTTTGTTTCCCTCGGCACAGCCAGCTCCCTCTCCTGAATTTCTTCTGCCTCACTCCACACTGCTCTGCAGCTTTCTCTGCTCAAAAATAATTTCTGCTCAGGGAATTCCTTTTCCTCTCTCTCTGCTCTCCTGCAGTATTTCTCTCTGGCCTTTGCCCTTAGAGATGTAGCTGAGCATTAGCCCAAACATCATCTCTCACCAGTGATCTGTGGCAGACTAGATGACTTTAAAGCCTTCCTGCAAAAACATCTTGTTGCAAAACCAGAGCATTAGAGAGGAAGCCTTTGCTCCCCAGGTGGGGTGTTTGCTGAGGAATTATTCTAAGCACTGAATATCTTAGTGTTGTCTTCACCTAGGGCACTCCCAGCCTGAGCAGGAACAAAATCTGAGCCTGGGAGCAAGCAATCTCGGCACTGCTGCCAGCATCCATCTCCTCTCCAGCTTCCAGCAGCAACCCATGCCCACCTGTGATACTGTAGGAAGCCTCTGTATCCACCCCACAGACTGCAGTAAAATCCTCTGCAACTAATCACCTGCAGATCACAATCAGCACATTTACTGATTAGTAGGTGTTTTTCTGTGGAAGGTCTCACAGGTTGGGTTTGGTTAATCCTGGCAGCAGAGTTGTGGGATAGAGTCCTCTGGACCTTGGTGAGAGACCCAGGGTGAGCAGCTGCCCTCTGAGACAGGGGTCTAAGGCACTGCAGAGCCTGGTTTTCAGTCTCTGCTCTAATTAGGTACTGTTTCTTGCTTCTGCCTTTTATTTTAGCCTTCCTCCTTCTGTAGTGAGCTGCTGAGTTTTGTGATTCCTCTGCAAAACGTTGATGGGACTTCTGAACAATTACTGCCCCATAGGAAAGGTATTGTTTTGCCTACTGAGCTGGACTTAATAGTTGATGAGCCCTGAAGGCAGAATGGTTGCCAGGGTGCTGTGTGTGTGTGTTCTGCAGCTGCTGATCAGAAATTTAGTGAGGTAAGAGTAGGAAGCTGCATGTATAACCTTGCTTTTAAAGTACTATAGCAGCTTAATGCAAGCTTGTGATGGGGGTAGAGCAGCTATTTTTAGCAAAATGCTCCAGGTGAGTCGAAACTTTCCCCTTTGTTGCCTGCATCTTCAAAGCACTTCTTTCAGCCTGAAGAAACAAGGCTAATAAGCCTCTGTTGCTTCTCAGTTCTCCTGTGAGCGAGTCTGCAGGCTCTTAGATGCTGCTGCAAGGGTGGGCATGGTGTTCCAGAGGCAGCCTGCAAGGCTCTGTGTCACAGTGCCAGGTAATAAAATGGAGCGATATAAAAATACCATGGATATAAGAAAGCTGGTGAATCCTCTATGTTGTCATTCCTTGAAAATGAGCTGGGATGTATTAGAAGCTGCTCCTAATGGTTTCCATAGGCAGTGACCTGGATTAGCTTAACCCACTGCAAAGGCAGGTGATGTTAAGCTGTAGTTGCCCTGGAGATGTGGGCTGTGGCAGGGGGTTAGGAGAGTGGTAGTTGCTGAGGAATACAGCCAGTGCAGGTAGTTTGGTGTGTAAGCTGCATGTTTTGCTGGGGATGGCAGGAAAGGACTGGAGCCCCAGGCAAGGAACTGGGAATTGGCACTGACTCTTTGCCTAACAAAGGGCATGGAACCTTCAGGGCTGTATGGCCAATCACCCAGAGACTCTATAGAACCCTCTGGACAATGAGAAGACCCCAGACCAGATGTCACCATTGGACAGGTGTAAGGACTGTGACGGGTGTGTGAGGAATAGGTGCACAGACTGGAAAGGCATAAAAGCCCAGGGACTGCTTGGTCGAGGGTCCCTCCCTGGCTTGAGCTGTTATGCCACTGTGCCACAGCTGAAATATTTCAAGGAATCAGATGCCTGAGACTCTGCTATGGGAAATCTGGAGTCAAACCAGCAAGAAAAACTTGTCTGGCAATGTGTGTGGGCTGTAGGGAGTCAAGCAGGTACTTGTTGGCTCACTGGAGCTGCCAGTGTGAAAGGACTTTGGTCCCAGCAGTGAAAGTGGTGTGAGTGTGACTCTAGGAGTGGCATCTGAATGGTCAGATAGGAAAGTTTCCTGAACAGCAGCCTTATGTCTTTGGTTGTGTTGTGTCCTCGCCCATCTATGACAATGGGCAGAGGAGGCTGAGGGTGTCAACCACCCACCTCGAGCTCCCCACAGAGGACAAAAACTGGGTTGGCAAAGGACCATGATCTTAAATTATTTGGGTAATACTGGGGGTTGTTTGGTTTTCCTCTAAAAGTTACTTCTCCCCAGGTGATTGGCAAAGCCAGCTCCCAAGGGAGAGCTGTTCTGTCTAACCCAGTTTTATACTATGCACTTAATGCAACGAATCTCCTCACTTTTCTCAAAGATCTTCACTTACAACAAGATCCCTTGGCACCCTTTTTAAAAACAGAAGCCTTGCTGACATGCCTTTATTGGCCTGCTCTTAGAGCTGGCACAATTAAGCAGCACAGATAAGAGCTGTTATGCAGTCTGCATTCAGTTAGTAAATATTAATGCTGCCTTTTTTAAGGTGAGTGGTGTGTTCCTATGTTGCTGGCAGTTAGCTAGGCTGGTACAAGAAATGGCTTATAGTGCCTTAACTTTTGATAAGGGTTCAAAGAAGGCTTGAGCTCTTGGAGTTAGAAGGAGAAAGGATAATTTGAATAAGTTTTTCTATCTAGGGTATCCTGAAGTTTCAGCTGGTTAACACTCTCATTGATGAAACCACTAACTTCAGCTGGATGAAGGCAGAGGAGGTGTTTGGCAAGGCCAGCTTGTTAGAAGGCTTGTATTGTGATTTATAGAACTATTGTAAACAGAGGCTTCTATGCAACCAGATAGATAAGGAATGCAGTTGCAGGCAATGTGATCCTTAATTACCCCTGCCATTAAAGATGTTTGATTAGTGACTTTTCCCTTTGGCTAACTTCAAACTCTGAAGGTCACTTCTGATAGAGAAGTGTTTCTTGGCTTGTGAGGAAGTCTTGTTTCTCACCTTTGTTCCCCCTCATCCCTCATGGCAAGACTAACTCAGCTTTATGCTGAATTTAGAGGGCTTTGCATTTGAAACTTCACTTTTAATGACAGTGAGCACCTGCAGTCTCTGAACATGGGTACAAGATGTGGGGTTTGTTTAGCTGGGAGAGCAGGTCTATAGTTTATCAGAGTATTTGGCATTTAACTCTCCTCACTGGTAGCTGATAAGGATGTCCAGTGTTGGACTCCAGTCCAAGGAATTGTGAATGATCCCATGGAAGACCTAGGGGGAATGCCAAGTAGCCTGTGCTGTCAGTGTGATGGTGTATTTAAAAATGCAGTTTATCCTCTGTCCAAGATTCTGTCTGGCCTAATGGGTCAGGTAAGCTTGAAGGAGAGAGGAAATCTGTGGCTAAAGCTCTAACTGGAAGGCAGATGTTAACTCTCAGGGCTACCACAGACATTGTCCTGCCCAGTAACAATCCCATGTCTTGTTTGCTTTGTCTCAGCTTGAGGCTACCAGGGAGGTGTTGAAGGTTTCTTGGCCCCTAATTTCAACACACCTCCTTCATTAAGCTCTGCATCTATGGACACAAGTGTGACTTGGACTCAATCAAAAACTTAATAGGACAAAAACCAAAAGCCAGGTTTGGCTGGTGAGGTGCTGGGTTATGACACTTTCCAAGGAAACACATCTAATGAAGGCAATTTGTGCACCTCTATCATACCTGGTATATATGTATATACACATTTTACACAGGAGAAATTGCTGGCTCTGTGGGGATTGAAGGTTGTTTGGCAAAGCAAGCACTCTGCCATCAAATGAAGAGATCAGCTATGCTTCTTGGAGCCAGAAAGCCTCAGTTATATTTAACCCAGCGGTTTTCACACTGGGAGAGTAAGTACATACTTTATATCTCATTTTTATCCTGGGTGCCATGTTACATCACAATTGTGGCAGAGGTGATCCATTCCCCATTAACACCTTTACAGGCTGCTTAGCACATCTGAGGCTGCTGGAGGGTGGGGGAAAGGAGAGGGAGGCAAAAGCAACTGCAGAGCATGGAGCCTCTGGACCTGGCTCTCCTCCCCTCCCTGTCTATGTTTCTGGCATCCTTTTAGACCTGCAGGTAGTGGGGCAAGCCAAGTGTTAACTCTTGAGTGCTAAATGTGGATGAAGAGATTAAGCAAATGGAGGGAGAGGTGCAACATTCCCACCTAATGAGTCTGGAACAGCTCCGGAGGCTGAAGAATTGCTATCCTGCTCCTTGTAGGGGTCATCACCACTTTCTTTCAAGCCATGTAGTTCGGACTGGGAATGATCTTGATAGACCAAGACTGAGCAAGCTGGGCAGGAAGCTCCAGGATCTGTTATTGCTCTCCTGTCCTTCCTCTGCCCCACCCTCTGGTAAATGCTGCTCCATGGATGTGGTGCCCTGTGCTTGGTGATGCTGGGGATGGCTCTGCTCAAGGTTTGCTTCCCCAAGAACAGAAAGATGTGAGGGTTGTGGTGCCTCAGACTGGAAGAGGGAGCTCAGGCCTGGAGCTGAGTGCTGGAGCAGGGAAGGAAGAGAAGATAATGTATGGGAATGCTGAATCCCCTTCTCACCCCAGAGGTGAGTTGTCCCCTCAGGCAAAGCTGAGGTGTGGTGCTGCAACAGCTTAGGCAAAGGGGACCTCAAATGTCACACTGCTCATTATTTCTCTGTACCCTGGAGGAAAGTATAGCATCCAAAGTCTTCAATTAACATTAATCAACACCCTTTCTCCTCATGGAGAGCCATGAGTGGAAGCTGAGAGTGCAGGAGCAGAGCTGGAGTGTGCAGAGCTGCCTTGGTGGCTACATGTGGGGCACTGAGCAGTGTGGGACAGGGAGTTTGCAGCCCACTCCTCCTTTCCTGGGGGGCAGAAAGGCCTGACAGTTTAAGATTAGTGCTGAGCTATTAATTTGGCTTTCCCTGCCTGGCAGAGTGCAGAACAACCTCTTGCTCTGTGGAGGGTGAAGGCTTCCCTGTCCCTCCTGTCTGTTCCATGGGATATCTGGCATCAACAGCTCTGCTTACAGGTTACATGGAGACAGGATATGTGGAGAGCTAAAAACATTTTACAGGAGCAGCCTTATAGACCAGTCCATTTTAAAAAATTGGGGAAAATGGAGCATGCCCTTATAGCAACATGATCAATATGTCAGTAAGTCTGACAGTCAACAGTATAGACCTTGCAGGATTTCCCCCTCCTAAGCAAGATTGAGGCTAACTGGAGCAGGGTTGGGAGAGTATGAGGAGGGCTTAAACATGCTGCCTGCATAGCAAAGGCAGTGTGTGCCTACCGAGGCCTTGGAAAGTGGGGAGATGTGGAAAAGAGGCAAGAGAGCAGGGTCTGGAAATTACTGTCCATAGGCAGGTGGCCAGATGTGTTCTGTGAAGGACAGCATGTGTCCTGCCTGACAGAGAATCATTTTCTGAGAAATGGGACTTGGGGCATGGGGTGAAATTAGGGGGGATGCTGGCAGTTTCATTTCAGGTTAATGAAAATATGATTAACAGTTGTAATTAACTGATGAAATGGTGGCTAGTTCTCTGCCCCCTCCTGATGATTTATGAGGTGCAGAGATTGCCCGTGTCCATGGTTTCTGCTTATGACAGCACTCTGCAGTATCTCAAACTTTCTGCCTCTGACTTGGGGATGGATTTCCATGGTTCTTGGTGCTGAGATCAGTGTGTGGAGCTGTCCTACACTCCAGGCTTGCTGACACTGATCTCAGCCCTGGCTGGTGGAGAGGTTTTGTAGCAGTGAAGGGAGTGCTGGCAGTGCTGAGGCAGGAACTGTGAAAGAATGTTGATACGTGATGGAGCAGACGCTCAACAGCAAGGCTGGGAGACGAAGCCTTGACCACTGCTCTTGGAGGGCTGAGGGCTGAACTCCTCAGGCATCTGGATAAGATGGAATTTCCTGAAGTCTGGGGCTGTCTATGGCTCTGTGTGTCCCAGAGTTGTAACATATGCCAACACTCAGAGACCGGAGGGATTTGGGGTGTTCTCACAGGGTGGAGCTGATGTCCCAGGTTCACACTGTGGGCTGGGCTGACTGAGCCTTTGTAAGTGATTGCCTCCTCAGTGGGTCTCCCAGTCTCACATTCCCCCAGTGCTGTGGTTATATTGCCTGAGTGAGAGGGTGTACCAGCTACAGAGTTCTGAACTGCTGCTGCATCATCTGCCTAATTAATGCCCCTCTCCTTTCAGTAGCACCTATGTGGCAAGGTCACTACTGCAAAGTACCAAGAGTGATCATCCCTCTGTTTTGTCCAGGCAATGGCTACTAGACATTATAACACGGGAATAAAAGTACCCATGGAGCTGAACATGCCAATTTAAAAATCTAGATAAACTTGTACAGATATGGGAGGACAATACCAGAGGAAGGCACTGTATGCATGAACTCATAATATGACCAGGAGAGATGCTGGGGTGACAGGGAAACACCTTACTTTGGTTTATTCCAGTATGAGGGTGGCATTTGTCCCTACAATGAGGACAGATGGTACTTCTGGTGCTTGTGCCCAAGGCAGATCAAAAACTGGTGCTCTGTCCCATCTGAATAGCTACTGCTTTTGCTGGAGCAATGGTTAAGGATGTGCTTTTTGCTGTAGAGGGGAAGAACAGGGCAGGTGAGCTATATTTTGTTTGTCTGATTACATATGCATGATCTAAAAAAAGTGACTCTCCATTTTCTCTAAGGATACCTGATGAGCATTAAAAATACAATTGCAAGAATAATCAGGTCAGACTTCAAACAAATGCAGGGAAGCAGATCTGTTGAAGAAATAGATACTCTGTTATGTCACACTTTGTCTAAACAGTCCTTTAAAAAAAAGTAAAAATCATCTTTTTGGAGATGAAACCAAGACTTTTCAACCCACTTACCCAAAAGCTGTGGTAGGCCAAGGAGATCTAATGGGAAATAAAATCCCATAGTTTTACAGGGCCTTTCCAGAGCTTACAGCAGTGTATAGCTTGTGCAGGCTGTCAGAGAGGGTCTGTGTCTCTATGACTTACAGTGGGTGCAAACACAGAGTTAGGACCAGAGTGGAAGGCAGGGGTGGCCCTGAAGGCAGGGAACTGGCCCCTCTTCCAGGAGCTCTGCTGCCTTCCTGGCAGGGTGAGCTTGGAGGAGAGAAATGAGCCTGTTTCTGCCTGGGTCTGGTTGAGAGCTGCAGGGGTATAACCTGTTTGTGAGTAAGTTCTTTCTTCCAGCAGTGCCAGGGTTAGAGGTGCTGCCAGCTGTCTGTGGGGTGTTAACAAGGGTACAGGGAATCTGAACTTCCCTATCCCTCAAAAGCAAAGCCAGTGATTTCTCAGAAGTCCAGCTGGGACAGTTGCAGAGAGTTTGTGCAGGTCTGCAGTTGCTGGGTAGGGGTTTAGCCCCCTGTCCTTGCTCCTTACCTTGCTGAGTAGGTTTATAGGCTTGCAGCTCTAACGCTACTGAAAAGCAGTAACTTGAAGCAGGAGTTATCCATAGCTCAGCTTGGAAAAAAAAAATCCAGATACACAAAAATGCCATCTTACAGTCACTTTACCTGCAGAGGGACACTTTCATGCATCACTGGGATGCAAATGCTTGAATAAGCTTTGGGTTAAATGGAAGTTTGTCTGGGAAGGGAAAGCAGAGATCTCCCATGGACTGGTCCACTCACCAGAAATGCACTGGGTGACCTGAACAACTGTGGCATGTGTCTGCAGATGACTCTATTATTGTTTTACAGATTTCCATGTGAGCAAGTGAGCCTTACAAAGACACTCCAGGAGTCTTGGGCTGCCAGGAGTGCTGTGTAAAAGGAGGGGGGAGAAGGAAGCTGCTCTGAGTAGACAGAACTGTGTAGATTGGATTGGAGAACTTGGATTCTGCTGGAGTCCAGACAGTGGCTCTGGGATCAGTCTCCTTCCTTAGGAACCAGGGGAGCTCCCTGCCTGCTGTTCCATCACTTGTCTGTGGGTATAAATATGTGTAAATAAACCAGCTGTGGCTCTGTACACCCAGGTCACTGCTGCTGCCCAGAAACCTGCTGTCACTGCACTGGAGCTGGGGGTGGGGGGGAGTCTGTCCCACAAGATAAAAACCCTGTGCAGTGCTACAGGCTGGGGGCAGAAGGGTTGGAAAGCAGCCCAGCAGAAAAGGATGTGAGGATGCTGGTCAACAGTGGCTGAACATGAACCAGAGTGTGCCCAGGTGGCCAAGAGGGCCAGTGGCACCCTGGCTTTTAACAGGAATAATGTGACCAGCAGAACTAGAGCAATGAGTCTGGGTACTGGCAAGACCACACCTTTAGTCCTGTGTTGAGTTTTGAGCTCTTCAGTTCAGGAGGGCCATTGAGGTTCTGGGGCAACAAAGCTTGTGAAAGATGGGGAGGGCATGTCCTATGAGGAGTGGCTGATGGAGTTGTAGTTGTTCAGCCTGGAGAAGAGGAGACTCAGGGTGATCTTATCACTCCCTACAACGCACAGACAGGAGGCTGTAGCCAGGTGGGAGTCGGGCTCTGCTCCCAGGTAAGAAGCCATAGGAAGAGAGGACATAGTCTTAAGCTGTGCCAGGGGAGGTTTAGGCTGGACATTAGGAAGAACTTCTTCACAGAAAGGAGGCATAGACATTGGAATGAATTGCCCAGGGTGGTGGTAGTGGAATCACCTTCTCTGGAGGCTGTTTAAGCAAAGACTGGACGCGGCACTTGTTGCCGTGGTGATGGTCGGCCATAGGTTGGACTAGATGGTCTGAGAGGTCTTTTCCACCCCCAGTGATGCTCTGAGTGAGTGGAAGCGGTGGGGTTGGCGGTGCCGGGTCCCCGGTGGCTGCCGCGGCGCTTCCCTCCCGCAGAGGGCGGCAGAACCCGCGGAACGGGCGGCGCAGCCCGGCCGGTCCCTGCCCCGCTCTCCGCCCGCCGACGGGGCGGGCTGGATGGCACCTGCAGGGGGGTCTCACCGTGCCCTGGCACCCGGGAGGGCCAACCCTGTCCTGGGGGGCATCGGGGTATCGGGCTCAGCATCGCCGGCAGGGCGAGGAAGGGGATTGTGCTGCTCTGCGCTGGGGCAGCCTCACCTGGGGTGCTGGGGCGGTTCTAGGCACCACAATATGAAAGATATAAAAAGCTATTGCAGAGCGTCCAAAGCAGGGCTACAAAGATGGTGAAGGGTCTAGAAGGGATGCAATACGAGGAGTGGCTGATGTCACTTGGTCTGAACCTGGAGATGAGGGACT
Source organism: Dendrocincla tyrannina (assembly GCA_035047865.1). Taxonomy (NCBI): domain Eukaryota; kingdom Metazoa; phylum Chordata; class Aves; order Passeriformes; family Dendrocolaptidae; genus Dendrocincla; species Dendrocincla tyrannina. The sequence continues at coordinate 16,666,084 of JAWWMP010000148.1, read as the reverse complement.
GGGGGGAGACATCATTGGGGTCTACAGCTTCCTCAGGAGGGGAAGCAAAGGGGCAGGCACTGATCTCTTGTCTCTGACCAGTGACAGGACTCAAGGGAATGGCCTGAAGTTGTGTCGGGGAGGTTTGGACTGGACATTAGGAAAAGGTTCTTCCCCCCAGAAGGTGGTCAGGCACTGGAACATGCTCCCCAGCTCCCCAGGGATGTGGTTACAGTCCCAAACCTGACAGAGCTCAAGGAGCATTTGGACAATGCTCTCAGGCACATGGTGGGGTTTTGGGGGCTCCCCTGTGCAGGGCCAGGAACTGGACCTTGATTCTTGTGGGTCACTTCCAATTCAGAATATTCTGGGAGCTGCTCTTTTCCTGATGGTGCTGTGGGGTGGCTGTGCCCATTTTGGCCAGCCTGGCCTGGATGTGGACTCCTCCACCAGGCTCCTCTGGGACAGCACCTCTGGGCTGGCCTGGGCTTGGCACAGGATGGAGCCTTTTCTCTCTGGAGCAGTTGACTCCAGGCTCGCATTGATTTCCATTTGAGTCAGACACTTCCTAAAAGGCCCAGAGGGAGCTTGCACAGCATCTGTATCACTGCACATTCCAGAGTGAGAGCCTTGCCAAGGATCTCTGTGTGAATGGCTCAGGGAATCCCTCTGTAACCTCCCTGCTATGGATGCCTCTTTCTAGGTCTTCTGACACAGGGTATTCTGGTCCTAGTCACTGCCAAAGGATGACAGACCCTTTTGGAAGAAGGTCCTGACCTGCACTGTGCAGCACCTCCCCAGATGTGGTTTCCCTTCCCTTGGCATTGCAGGAAAATGTGCAGCTGTTCTCATCATAGAATGGCCTGGGTTTGAAGGGACCTTAAAGATCATCTCATTCCACCCCATGCCATGGGCAGGGACACCTTCCACTGGACCAGTTTGCTCCAAGCCTCATCCAACCTGGCCCTGAACACCTCCAGGGATGGGGCAGCCACAGCTTCTCTGGGCAACCTGTGCCAGGCCTCACCACCCTCACAGGGAAGATTTTTTTCCTAATATCTAATCTGAGCCTCCTCTCAGTTTGAAGCCATTCCCCCTTGTCCTGTCACTGCATGCTTTTGTGAACTGTCTCTCTGTCTTGTTGGTTCCATTCAGGCACTGGAAGGCTGCAATTAGGTCACCCCAAAGCCTTCTCTTCTCCAGGCTGAAAACCACCATTGTCTCAGCCTTTCCTCATAGCAGAGGTGTTTCATCCCTCTCATCAACTTGGTGGACACCTCTGGACTCACTCCAACAGGTCCATGTCCTTCCTGTGCTGGGACCCCAGAACTGGAGGCAGCACTGCTGGTTGGGTCTCACCAAAAAACTTACCACAGGAAGGACTCATGCAGGCTGTCATCTCCTAACACCTAACTTTCACAGGCATATAATCCCACTGTAAAACACCTCTCATGGACTGTGGTGGTGTTCTTTGGCCCCATTCTCGTGGCCAGGACCAGGTCTGAGGCTGTTCCTTGCTCTTCTTCAATTAATGCACAACACTGGCTCTAAAGTTTGTCTGCAAAGGAAAGGCTGTTTCACCAGTTCTTTTACTGTCTCACCACAGGACTTTACTATGCAAACTGGTTGCTATTATCAGCCCAGGCTCAGAAATATCCATAGCAGCAAGAGCTGAACCTGGTTCAAATGGGTGGGTTCTCATCCATTTTCACCTGACAAGGCTTTTGTTGTGGTTTAATTTTTTTTACCTTCTAATAGGAAGATTATCAGGCCTTTCCACCTTCCTCAAAGTGGTGAAAACTCCTCATTGCTTTTCGAGTTGGTAAAATGTGAGTGAAGAAAGGGACTAAAGCAGTAACTACTTGCTCAAATATTCTGACTTCTTTGTCACTCAGGTGAAAATAGAAGGATAAAGAGGAGAAAAGAACTGAGTGATTTTTCTGTTTCCTCTGAAAAATTCATCTTTCTTACTGCTGCTCTGTCTGGTAGAGAGCTTAAAGTGGGAATTTAATACCTTGAAGAAAACCTCAGGGGTTTTAAGTTTCATTTTACATTATTACTTTAAAAAATTATTGGGGTTTTTTTCCTTCAAAAAAAGTAAAAAATCCATCATAAATTATTTTAAAATTAAAAAGCTGCCGGGGTCACATCCTTGTGACTCTGATTCTTCCTAGTGGGGCAGTGCTGAAGATGGGTGCAGGTGATGTGCAGTGAGGTCTGTTTGGTTCTTGGTGGTGATTCCTCAGCTCCATCACAGCGTTGCACTGTCTTTTTCTCCTAATCCCCCTGTATTTCCTTCAAAGAAAGGGATTTGGAACCCACTCACCTGCTGGCCTTACCTGTGTGCCCCAAAAGCAATGGGTGAGCTTATCACCTGCTTCAGTGCCATGTTCTGTGGAATTGCTTTGGAGAGGGAATAAAGACAAAATGAGAGCTACCCCCCAAAAAAAACCATCTGAGATTGTGAGGGGAATGTAGTGATGGGGCGAAATGGGTCAGTTCCATCTTCCTCATACCAGGCTGGAAGGAGACCTCAGGGAATCCTCTTTCTGAAACAGCATCCTAAGCACAAGCCTGAGTTCCCTCTTGCTAAGGGACATTAGGTGGGACTGAGGCAGAAAGCTTTTGCTTTTTTGCTGTATTTTGTGTTGCCATTTTATATATGTGAGTAAGGACAAGGCTGGTTATCCCTTGGAAACTGATAGAAGAGCCAAAATACTGGAAAAGAGGAGTCATGAGCGAGACCATCTGAAGCCAGAATGTAAACTTCAAGAACTTCTGCTTGAATCAAACCAAACCACCTGACAAGTGGTTCGGATGGAAAACAGTGACTCTGCCTGCAGGAGGCTTAGGTGGGAAAGATCAAGTTCCCTGAAGAGGTCATGGGCTGCATGTGGCCCAGTGAGCCTGTGGCAGTGGTTCAGGGGCTGCCAGGCACAGAAGTGCCATGTCCAGAGCAGAGACCAACCAGAAGCTTGTACAGGTGACTGTGAGTGTGGCTGTTCTACACTCTGAATTAAAAATATTACATGGAAGGCAGTAAATTATATTCACATGATGAATCCTTTCTTGGCCAACAGCAGTTGGCCATCCACAGCTGTTCCAGATGTGTTTGTTGTGGGCTGGAGGCCAAGGACAGCTGGCTGCTACTCTGGGAGGCTCAAGCTGCAGCTGCAAAATCCAAGCCAGGAAAAAGCATCAGATGACTGAAAATTACTCCCTGGAGTCTGTGGTGAGACCTCATTGGTGTGGCAATTGTAGGAGAGGTTAGCAATGCTTGCTGAGTGTTCTTTGCTTGGCTTTTAGGATGCCTGGATTCATGCTGATAACCCTGTTTTCACCCATGTGCCTTCCCATCTTGTACTTGCCCACCTTCCCTCTCCCCAGGCCTCTATGCTCTATATATCATTTCTTTTGTATAGGTATGGTTTTTAGAGTAAATGAAGTACTGGCTTTTAGATCAGCTTTTTCAAGATACTATGCTTCCTTGTAAACAGCTTTTTTGCAAACCTGATATTCTCTACCTTGATTTCATTAGTCTTTTTGGTCCAAAGTTTTCTCTTGTGGTGTTTGTTTTGGTGTGTGGGGGTTGTTGCTGTTTGTGGGTTGTTTGTTTGGGGTTTTTTGCCTAGCTTCGTTGTTAAACTTCTGCTCTTCACTAAGCTTTCTTTCTACTACGTATGCTGATGTTACTGAAATGTTCAGGATTTGGGAAAAGAAGGAATCTGCCTTTTTATCCCACCCCATGCTGTGCATATGCATCAATACAGCCCAATTACCTGACCCCTGTGGTTCTTCTCTCAAGAACCTCTGCCTCACTGAGTGCTTGTATTCAATGTGGCTTTTAGGTTTTTTTTTGCCTATTGTAGGATCTGCTGCTTTGCTCAGTAGTACTCATCACTATTGTATTAGAGTGCTTCACACATGGTAATGAATTTAATTTCACACCACCACTACTGGAAGACAGGTTATTTTTATCCTCTCTTTAAATTTGTGAGAATTGACATGCAGAGCTTGAAGCAGAAAGGCAGTGAATGCCTTTGGCTGTCAAGCTGAAGATATCCAGGGTCACGATTTTGGAATACTTAGCCCCCAGAGGGTTCTCTGCAGTGCAGCTGCTCCTCAGCAACAGTAGTGAGTGCTTGGCACATCTGTAAGGCAGACCCAGGAGATTTCATACCCTTGGGAACGAAAGCAAGTGGCTCCCTATGGAAACTTGAGTTTGAGTTGTTCTATAAGTGCTCTGTAAGAGCCAGAGGCAGCACCTGCTCCCACAATGTGGCCTCACAAGAGGAGCATCCTCTGCCTTCTTGCAGCTTTATGGCTGGCTGTTACTTGTCCCTCAGTATCAGCCACATATAGAAGTTCCATGTAAACAGGAACTGCTGCTCCTTCATTGTGCTAATTTAGTCTGGGTTAGATGTGTCTTGCTGAAAGAGCTGGAGGTCCTGGAGTGAGGTAATAGGATTATATAATTAAACACTATCGTAATTTGTTGCTCTTACATCTGTATGTGAGGGCAGCAGGGCTGCTCCGAGTTCTGGCGCTCTTGATTTGAATGCTTGACTCTCTAACCTTGCGGGTATTGCTTCTAGAGAGGCTTCACAGTCTCTTGGCAGCAGACACTTGTGGCCACAGTGGTGTTTATAGACCTTGGTTCCTTCCCCACTTGCTTTGCCTGCTTTTTATGATCCAGTGTCCAATGCCTCTGGCCCAGGTGTTGCTGAACTTCAGGTATAAAAGCCATTAGGAGAAGAAAATCCCAAAGGAAGAGTGCACTGGTGTACTCAGGGACCTACCACATCTGGACACTGACTGTACTTTCACCAAGACAGATGCATTCCTGCTGAGGGTGTTCAGTATGGGCTTGTGCCCTTGCTTTTTGAAGGGCATTCAGAAAGGTTGTTTGGGGGCTGAGTGGAGTCCAGCTCTCTGCAGCAGTATGGGAAATATATATTTCTCTGTCCCTTACATTTCTGCTTCTGTTAATACTGCTGCTGCCCAGCACTCTACAGGGGTTAATGATATGGACTTCAAGTAACACCATGTGATCATTTTCCTTGTGGATCAATGCTTGGGTTGGCTGGGCAGCACAGCTACAGGGCTTGTGTGAGCAAGAGATGGGAGAGGAACACGAGTGAAAAGTAAGGTGGCAATTCCGGCTAGAATATGTGACTAATTGCTGTGCTTTGAATCCAGGGGATTTGAGAAATGTCGGTACAGAGGCTGATTAATTAGTGGTGATGTCATTCTGCTGGCAATTCCAGGGCAGGCCAGCTGAAACATCACCTTTGGATGTAGATATAATCCTCAACATGGTAATCTGCATTAAAGAAGTGCATAATGTGTAGTTGCTTTGAGACAGCCATAGTGAAACTGAAAATCCTGCCACTGTCAGGGCAGTGAAAGGGAGTTTGCCCTCTCATTTTGCAGTTTGATTGAGGAGTGTGTGTCCATGCCTCCAGCTAGAACTGAGTGTGTGTCTGCTCTGGAGAAGTTGTAGCTTCATCCAGTTATCCTGCTGCTCAGCAAAAGCATTCCTGCAGCACGCCACTCCTTGGCTTCCTTGGCATCTGAAGACTGCTTCACTAAATCCTTCTGTCTCCCCCAAAAAATTAGGAAGGGGTGAAGTTTTGCAGTTATGTTGCACTGGGCTGTGTGCGAGGCTGCCATGCTGCTGCACCTTATGGCCATGCTCTGCAGCAAGAGGCTGGGTGAATCTTTGCAGGTTGCCAAAATGGCTCTTTGGCAAAAGTGGGTAAAAGCTTCTCATTTTAACTGGGGACAAAGTTTCCCATATTCCTTCCTAATACTTCTGAAGTAAAAAACCTGGGAGGGCTTTTCTTCCTCCAAAGTGGTCTGCCAAAGTCCTTTCTGCCTGAGGGCTGCTTTGCCTTTGTGGAAAAAAGATAAAGATAAGCAAAGGATTTCTGGCTCTATTGGGGTGAGGTAGGGCCAAACCTCCTCCTTCCCCCACAGCTTCTCTTCAGTGTCTTTTGATCTGCTGATGGGTTCTGCTTTCTTCCCACCTGATTTTTTTTTCCTCCTCTTTATATAATTTTTTCAATTTTGTTGTTGGCAGCTCTTCTGTTTCAGATCCTCTTCAAACTTAATTAATGTGCTTCTTATTCCCTCTTCCAGATCAGTAATTATTATATTTAATAAGACTAGATCTAGTCCCGATCTGAGCATTACCTCCTGCTATCTCACCATGTTTCATTTTGCCATGATGTTACAGCTCGCAGTAATGCAGTAGCACATCAGTCCATGCAAAAAGGTCAGAATGGCTTCCTTGTCAAATAAGGAACAAAAATATACATCAGACCAAGGAAAACAGACCTCAGCTTATGTTGTTAAACAGAAGGTGAAAAGAGAAGCTGATGTAGAGGTACTTTTCCTGGCACAGCTCCTGATGTTTTGGATGGCTCCAGATCTGCAATCCACAGAGCAAGGTCTGTTCTGCTGCTCCTGGGAGAATGCTTGAGCCTGCTTCCCCTGTGAAAGAGGATTGTGGGCTTCTGCAATTTAGAAAAGCTCTTTCTTCTCTTTCTGCCTTCCTAATTATCATCTCTGCATCTGCAAACTGTCAGGTTTCCATCAAAACCTTGGTGGTTTGTATGTGGAGAAATTTCCACTTAGGAAAGAAAAATAAATGTCCTATTGACAAGCTCTGGCTGGGGACCTTTGAGATGTGCTCCACCTTCACCACCTCCCTCCAGACCAGGAAGCTATCTGGGCGTTGCATATCCAATGCCTAATGCTTCCCACTGATCTTTTGTATGAGCAATGTAACAAAGTAGCCTGATTAACTGGGATTGAAGGAATTAAGCTGGTGTTTGTGGAGATACTGATCAATGAGGTCTCTTTTAACACACTTGTTGCTTTGGGCTTCCTTTGATTGGCATATCAGCAGCTACACACCATAAATTACCTTGATGGATTCCCCTGTGCATCTGAATTTAAAAGAGATGAGGCACAGGGTTATTTTAGTTAATATTCTAGTGTGCTGTGCAGTTTGTCTTGACTCATAACCTCTGTTCTTTCACTTCTAAAGTCCTGTCCATGGAAATAGCACTGCAGCTGTCCTTGAACCTGCCTCTGGGCTTTCCGTAGCTCCCATGTTCCTTGACCCAAGAGTCCTTTCTGCCTGGACCATTCCTTAAACAGTATATGCCTTGAGGAGGGAGCAAGTGCTGTGAGACTGAGGCAGATTAATTACTGACACAAACTCTTGGCAGGCCCTAGCAGGTTCTCCCAGGTGACCAGCTGGGTCTGCTGGCATGGATCCTGGAGAGAATTGGCTAAAGAAGTGTTCCTGGATGCATGTGGGTCCGCAGCAGAAATTTTGGTGCTCCCCACTGCAGCCCATTAGCTCAGTGAAGTGAGAGGCTGCCTTCCTCGGATTAGAAAGCACTTGAGGATGTCATTTACTCAGGCAGATTTCCCAGCTGACTGAGCATTCTTATTCCACTAATTACAAATCAGGAGGGTGGTGTGTGCATTGGCTCCTACACAGGAGGAGCTCTCCTCCCTAATGGTGGGACTGGCTGGACTGGGAAAAGCAGAATGGATCCTGATCACTGTTATCCTGTCCCCTCTTATCAGCTGGAGCAAAGCAAAGCTTGCTCTGGTAAATTCTGTGAAATTTGGTGTTCAGATGCTGCAGCTGGTGCCCCCTACTTCCTGAAGCCCAAGTCTAGCCCTGCAGATAAAGTATATCAGCACGGGGGCTCACTTGGACCCGGGACCCTGACTCACACTGCCTGCTGCTTTGGAGTCACCAGAATAGTCCAGGACCTGGGGCTTGGGAGGCACGTGAAGGAAATAACTAATTTGAATTTTTGGTAGGTGTTTGACCAAATCATTGTAGAACTGTCTTGCTCTGACTGTTTTGTCTGGTTTGGGAAGGAGAAGACTTAGGAAAAACTGTTTTAAATTTCCCGGCATTGAAGGCTGGTAGGCTTTGGGATATGGAGCTCAGTGGAAACATCATAGTTCAGCCAGCTCCAGGGCTTCCCTCTGTGTAGGGCTGTTCTGGATCATGCAGCTTGGCCTGATATGAGTATTGCTGGATTGGGGGTAGTTATAGCATCTCTTTTCTCGTTTTGAATGTCCTTTGATTCCCTGGGTCTGTGTTTTCCTATTTGGCTGAGCCTGGCTGCGTATCCAGAGGCTCTGTGTTCCATTGCCAGGCAGCTGATAGCAGCAGAACATCTGCCTGTCTCTGTGCCCTGTGGCTCTTCCTCCCGTGCAGAACTGCTTTGCTCTGCCGTGTGCCTTCCTGTCCTCAATGCACAACTTCTCTTGCTGTTTGTGTTTGACCTGTTTACACTAAAAAAACCCATCCTGAAGCAGACAGGCTCTGGGAGAGCACTGACTATCAGTTGTACGTTTGTAGTCACAACTCCAGCTGGATTCTCCAAAGCACTGTGCCAGGAAGGAGTTTCAGCTGCCTGCCCTGGGACCTGTAGCCTCATGTCTGCCTCACTTGCATCAATGTTGGTCCAGTTCTGGCAGGCAACTGGTGCTATGGTTTCCATGTGTGTGTCTAAATATATTCCAGAGAGTGGGGGTCACCATCAATCTTAATGAAGTTAGGGATGGATTGGATGTGGACTGATGGCTAAGCCAGTCCTCCAGCATCCTTCCACTCCTGGCACCAGCTGTGCAGATGATGTATGCTTGAGAGGTTATGTGAGCTCTTATTACCTGGGTCTCTGCTGTTTTGTTTCAGCTAATTAGAGCTGGTAAGATTCACTCAGTGTTAGGCAATTGTCTCAGCTTCCTGTGCTCTTTGTAAACTTTGCCAAACGTGACAACACATGAATCCTTTCAGGGACCATAGCGCAGGCAATGTGGTGACATTTTGAGCTCTGGTAAAGTCACAGGTTCAACTGAGGTATTTAGGAAACTTCTCTCCTGCTAACAGGCTCTGTCTGTAACCATATTGTGTGGCTGACTGTCCTGCTTGATGGAGAGGATCCTAAAATTGCTGTTTCAATGGACGTACTGTCAGTGTTCACATGTGGTAGGCTTCTGAGAGTACCAGATTTCACTCTTCCCTTGGGATTTTCTTCTTCTAATGGTCTTTGCACCTGAAACTCAGCAATGCCTTTCTGCCAGGAAGGTCTCTGCTGTTTGGTGTGCAGCTGGAAACTGACCTCAGCTTATCAAACTGTGATGAGACCTGTTGACAAAGGAAGCTGGGGAATGTATTTGGAGGGGAGGGAAGACCTGGAATAACATATTGTATGTAATATGAACAGAGGGATTTTTTCCAAACACTTCAGCTAGTGCTGTCAACCCTGCAATTTTTGGTGTGAATCTCCTCATATTTGGCCCTGTTTCAAGTCCCAGGTTTTGGCTCCATGCCACTCTTCATTCCTTCTGAATAAAAAATGAGTTCACAGCTCTGTGGGTGCAGAGACAAACTCAGAAGGACTCTTAAAGCCAGCCTTCTTAAGCACTTGATTTAGGTGTTAGTTATCTACATTGTTTAAGAATATTTAGGGTTGACAAGCATGCGCAATGGTAGAAACAGAAATGCTGAGGCATCCATAACCTTATGACTCCACAGGGGAGTTTTTGAACTCTGCTGTTGCTGCTGTTTTAACTGCAGAAGAGAAAAGAAAGAGTATGTGAGCAGGTCTTTCTCTCCAGGTTCATTTTTGCTCTTGCCAAGGGACTGCAGGACAAATACAGTCTCTTTCAGGCCCATTAGCTTTTATGAATTTGTTCCACTGCCAGCATATAGCTTCTGGAATTCGAGACAGCTATCTCTGCTACAAGAGCTCTGGTGCTTCTCCAGGTGGTTGGACATGTCTTCTGGAGATTTGGATGGATATGTTTTGCCATAGAAACAAGGCTCCAGCTCTTTGCTTTACCAGGATCTGCCAAGACACAGACTTGGAGCTCTGCAGTGTCTTGCAAGAAGGGTTCTTTAGCTCTGTGAGTTGTGTGGGGATGCATGTTGAGCATCTATGTGAAATAAAGATACACAGCTATGCCAGTGCTCATTGCTGGATTTCCTTGGGTGTGTCAAAGCCATGTGTAAACCCCCAGATATATTGGAGCCCTTATCTAAGGCAAAAAGATTTATGTGGTCTTGTATAGAAACATTGCAAGCATCCCTTGGAATTATATATAGAGAGTAGCATATCTCAGGCAATGTGGGAATATTATCATCTTTTCCACTGATGCATGTTTGACCGGTCTGTTTCCTTGTGGACTCTGTGTGTGTGACCTCAGGTGAGCTATGTGATGGCCCTGTTTTAGCCTTCCTCTTCCCACCAGCACAGCTCTGCAGTGCTCCAGCAGCCTCTGAATATGATACTTCTCACTTACCTTTGCCAGGCTTCTGTCAACTAAACTTCTAGTGGTAGGAGCCGCTTTTGCATTTGTCTTGCCAAGATTTAGCCCAAACTTTATCAGGTGCTTGAAATTTATGGATGAAGTGACAAACTGCATAACACGTGGGATGCAATGAAAAAGCTCTCAGTTTCCTAAGATTTAGAGAGGGAGAGTTTCAGCAGCAAGAACAGAGTTTTTGATGTGTGTTTGAAATGGTGAAAGGACTGTGTCCTGCAGCCCCTTCCTGGTGCCCTGAGGAAAAAGTATGCAGAAAATTCAGTTGTTGTGAGGACCAGCAGATTCTCATCATGTGCTTTGAACTGTGTGGGGGTAGAGGTTACTCTTGAGCTGTTTCTGGATGGCAGGGAGAGCACAGCATTTTAGGGGGTTCTTTGATCCCTCTGAGCAGGCTTCATGGACATGGAGGGGAAGGAGCTGCCTTTCCTCGGGGGAAGGAAATACTGCCTTTCTGCTTCAGGCCAGCACTATTCCTGCTTACTGGGGGTTGGCCCAGGACTCTGCTCCCTGCCTAAGGGCAGCAGAGCACCAGCTTATTGCTGGTTTGTATGGGTGGCTCCAAACCACTGGCTTTCGGATACAGTCTCCTGGGAAGACTATTAGACCTTGCTTGAGTGGCGCACATGTGATGCCACAGAGGGCAAATGGCAGCTCTGCTGTGCCTGCTGAAGGTATGGTACAGCCCTGGCAGGGAGCCTGGGACAGTGGCAGAGACATTCTCAGCAGCGTCCAGGGTGAGCCATGACCCTATCTCTGACTGAGGATGCAGGAGGGTGGCTGATTTATGGCCAGGAGGAGATGGGGGTCTCTCCAAGTGAAGCTGGAGGCGAGTTGCCATGGAGATGGGCTAATAAAGCACCAGCAGTAGCTGGCCCTGAGCTGCTATGGCTGCAAAGAGCAGTTGGGTGGGGAGAAGGGGCAGCTGGCCAGGTGGGGATGGGAAGTGAGAAGAGAGAAGGACAGGAGTTTGGTCTGTAAGGCTGTTGATGTGGCCCTGAGTGCTCTGAGAGTGGAAGGGGTGACGGAAGGAAAGAGCCCCTTGTCCCAGCTCTTTGGGAACCAGGAGTGTCATTGTGGTGCTCCTTGGCAATGAGCGGGACTAGAAGATTTTTGGGAACAGATTGAACCCCTATACAGGGAGAGTATCTTTTGTTCTTCGCTCCTGACTGCATCAGCCACCTGTCTGTAGGCTGGCTGCTTTTCCTGGCAGCAGAAGAGGGCTCCAAAGACAATGTCAGCTTGCAGGGGCCATCTCATGCAGGACTGGTATGAAGAACTCTGCTGTGCTCAGCATTAGGTCCTGTTTTCTCAGCACATCAGCTGCTCCATGCGAAGGCAGGTGCATGTACACAAGCAGTGAGGAGCTTTCTAACTGCACTGTCCTCTTTGTGCTGATGATCCTTCATCCTTGGAGCAGGTCTGTGCTGCCCAGTGCCCTGTGGAGTGGTGTGTTACCAGGACACATCCCCCTTGGTATGCTGCCCTTCTGCTTTACAGCTCTGGGGAAGGTTGTAGGGCTTAAGCCTGAAATTCCACTTAGTTCAAGGGCATTGTAGCATAGACCTAAAACCAAACAAACTTTTATTCTGGCTAGTTGAGCAGGGTGATGGGAGGGAGAGGCTTAGCTAATTATTACAAGATAGTCCCAGGAATGTTGTACTTCCATTTTGAGAGATTATTCTTCAGTAACATGGTGACAGTCATATTTTAGCAGGGATCACCATAAGAAGGGTTTTGCCTCAAAGCCATGAACCCCTGGAGTGTCCCAGAGTTCAGGGAGGTATTCCAGCAGCTAAAGGCAGGGAGGGGGAGGTTATATAATTTAAGAAAGAAATAAAAAGCCTTATGATGGAGTGATGCATTAATATAATTGCTTACAGGTTTCACAAGATGTTTTTATGTCTCCTAAATTGATGGATGTATCCACAGAGGGTGATGCTCTTCATGGAGGGTTGCCTTTACTTCTGAGCAAAGCAGAGATCAAGGCAATTACAGCTAGTAATGCCAGGTATTGATAATACTCATCCTGCCCCCAAAGAAAAGGTTGTCTGCAGTTGGACCTCTTAAGCTAACTAATGTCTACTTCCCTGGCCAAAGCTGCTTCTCCTGCTCCCAACAGCATTGCCTGTTGTCCAAACCCCTCCTGTGCTACTGCTGGATAGCCCTCATGTGTTAATTGTCATCATGCACTATCCAGATGGCAGGAATACTCACTTCCCTTATGGGTCAGTTGGTTTTCAGCACTGGCTGGGATGAAGGAGGATTTCCACAGGGTTTATCATATAACAGCTTCCCTTCATGTCTCTGCAGGGCTAAGATGATGGGATAAGCCAGATATCCCTTCCTGTGGCAAGCAAACCATGCAGGGCATGAAGAGCTTTGGGATCTGTCTGGTGCAGTATCTCTAGTTCAGGAGATTTTTTGACTGGTGGAGATTTTGATTAATGGTTTGGCAGCTGGAAGCAGGCCTTGCTGTGGTGCACAGGTACCTTCGCTGCCAAGGATTTGCATGAGCTGATATATGATGTGGATCAGCACATCTGGAGGGCTGGAAAGGGTTGCAAAGCACGTGTCCACAGACTTCTTAATTTAGGGTGGGTTTTAGGTGCTGTATCTCTTGCTCTGCTCTTAGCTCACTGTTCATATGGCTACAACTTGTGTTTTCTTTTCTGTCTGACCCCAATTATGGCTTCTCTCCACCTTTGTAAGAACTTGGTGTGTGCTGTGGCTACAAGGGGAGGAATTTAATTTCATTTTTGCATTCTTGGAAGAGCTTCTCTAATAAACAGCCTTATGTCGAAGACTATTTCAGGCTGCTGGCAGTATCAGAGGCGATTTCTGAGCAGAGGAAGCAGTCTTTGGTGAAGGCATCTCAGGGCAGAGCAAGATATGTTGCTCCCAGGGAAGTCTGTATGGCATTTGCTTGTGGATGAACAGGCCTCAGGAGAAGCATGGGTTCCATGGTCTGATTATTGTTAGCACTGCTTAAATCTGTAAATCTTGGAATGTTCTTCAATATAAGCCATTTAAAATCCTGAGTCATTTCTTTCTCCGGATATGCCTGTCTCGCTGATTCTGTTTCGTGCCTCTTCTCATATCCAAGGCAGTTCATGCCAGCAGCTGAATCAGTTTGGAAAGGAGGAAGAACAAGTATTAGCACCACTTCTGCTCTCAGCCTCAAGCTTCAGTGTTTTTGAGCATGCCAGGTCCTGTGTCTGGTCCTGTCTCTGGTCATGGTCATCTCAGTGATATTCTCCAATGGAGTGTCACCTTCCAGTGCAAAGATGGTGGAACAGATCCTTGGGGCTTTTAGCCAGGTGAATGGATGTGCCTTGGGACTCCGTCTGAGCTCTTCCATGTTCTCTTGCCAACACTTTTTCATTCATAAGCATATAAATTAGAAACAGAAGATGTTCCTTGGAGGAAACTTAGATGTAAGCAGAAATTGTGTGAATCGGTTTGGCCAAATTGTGTTACTTGCATGGCTCTTCCTTAGCTGACCATGCTCTGAGTAGGAGGTTGGACTAGCTGATGTCCTGAAATCTCTTCCAATATGAATTTTCCTATAATCCTATGATTTGTTCTAGTTTTGGAGCAAAAAATACTCCTCTCCTGGCATGCATACACAGCTGTCTTCTTGAGTGATGCTTTATATTATGGCAGGAGGAATTCAATGCGGAAACAGAATTTTAAAAAATGGGAACAGCCCCACACTTGTGTTGTTGTCATTCACATATGAGCAGTCTAAGGATGATTAAAATGTTGGCTGTCCACGTGCAGTCTCAAAAGTAAGGTCCCTGCTGCACAGTCAAAAGATCTTTCAGAGATTAGAAAATAATAACTTGAAGGTCTTGTTGTTGCTGCGAAATTGTTCTGTGAGTATTTAATCTCCATTGTCTGGGGTTGGGTGTAATGCTGAGGGCTGGAGAAACTTATCTGGATTACATATGGCTTGTGGATGCCACAGAGTTCCTGTAAAAGAGCCAAGTGTTGCAGTAACACCAAGGACTCTCCAGCCTCTGGTCTAAAAGATGGTGAATTTGACAGTGGGGGCACTGTGTGGGACTGTGCTCAGTTTTTGTTCAAGAGGTTGGTCTTGAGATCTTGGGAGCTTGTCAGGTCTTGTCTATGGGCACTACTCAGCAGAGGAAAGCAGAATGCTACTGGCATTTGAACCTCTGCTAACAGACATATCTGGGTACATGGATTAGTATAGACCATGGTTGGTCATAGGCAGATGAAATTTTGTTTGGAATGAGAGACTATGTTCTCCTCTTACTGTCCAGGAATGTCATGATGAATGCTTCTATCTCACCAAAGTCAGGTTGTTTGTGGTCTGTAGGGATCAGGTAGAATGGTGATTGCCCCTAACTTTCTCCTGGAAGCAAGAACTGGGTCATTTTCTAATATCTAAATGCAGAGAACTGACAGTTAAACTGAATTTAATCACTCGTGCCTGGGAGGGCCCTTACCTAAAGTGTGTTTTCATGTTATTTTAAGTATTCAAAAGGAAGATTATTTTAGAGGAGTTTTGGGGTGGTCAGTAATGCCTGCAGGTATGATTCTTTATCTCACCCTGCATCCCCAGTGATGGAGGACGGGTTATGTACCTCAGAGTCACAGCTGCAGCTGAGCCTTGCAGTGAGTGCTCACCAAGGAGAGCTCTGCAGGGACAATATATTTTGAGTGCGCCTTACTGTCAGCTTTCGCCTTCCCAGCTTCACTGTCGTGTGGCTCTGCAAAACCTCCAAAGCCCAGCGAGCTCTGCCCAGTGCATCGTGCATTGCCCTTGCTCTGGCATCCCTGCACTTCCACGCAGATTCTGCCCTTGCTTTCACTGCCTACTCCTTGCTGCGTTTTAACCTCTCCCCTTCTCCGCGTTTATTTTCCTCTGCGTATTGTTTTACTGCGATATAAACCTCGGTAATTCCAACTTGCGGGCCAAACTTCCCTGCCCCGCGGGCAGACCCGGGATTCGGCCAGGCCTTGCGGTGTGGAGGCAGGTTGGCAGGAGCTGGGGCGCAGCGCACCCCTCGGGCTTCTGTCTCCTCCTTCCAGAGCATCAGCACCTCGGGGAGCTCCCCACTTCAACAGGTAGGCACTGGGAGCAGCCAGCCTTGCTCTGCCGATCCTCCGGCGCGGAAAGGATGGTGGGGGCTGCCGCGATGCTGTGAGGCCGGGGCTTGGCGGAGGGGACCCCCCCTGTCACCGATCGCTTGGGGAGGTGGCTCCGAGCCGGGGCAGGGAGAGCGGCAGCGCCCCATCCCCGCTGCCTACGCGGCGGGGCGGGCAGCGCCGCACAAAGCGGGTGGGTAAACCCTCCTCCGGGGCGCGGGGAGAAGGAGGAGGAGGAGAAAGGCGGGGGGATGCTGCTCCCTTCCCTCCCTCTGCCTCTCTGCTTCCCTCGCCGCGGCCGGAGCATCGCGCAGGCGGTGCTGGCAGCCCCGGCACGGCGGGCTGGGGGCGCGCAGCCCCGCGGAGCGCTGCGGAGCGGAGCGGGCTCCGGCCGCCCCCCGAGCCCCCCGCCGGGGCAGGCGGTGAGTGCGGGAGAGCGGGGCGCGGCGGCGGGTCCCGGCCCCGGGGTCCCCGCTCCGCTCCGAGCATCCCCGGCGGAGAACCGGGGCTGGGGGAAACGCGGGCGGCAGTGTGGGCTGCCCGGGATGGGGATGGAAGGGGGCTGCGCCGGCCCCCGGCTATTGTGTGGGGGCCGGTGAACAATAGGCAGAGCGGCGGAGCCTGGTGGGAGAAGGAGATGGGGGGGCTCTGCCCTAAGCGCATCCCTCGGGTAGGAATGGGGGACTCGGCTGGGCTGCCGCGGGGTCGGAGCGTCTCTGCTCCCGCTGTAACTCCGGAGTGTGTCGGTCCGGAGCGGAGCGGCCGCCCGAGCCGTGCCGGGGGTGTTCCCCGTCGGGGACCCCCGGGGGTCTAGCACACCCGCCTGGCTCTGCCGGCTGGAGAGCGGGGAGAGGGGCTGAGGTGAGGAATGTCTGGACATGGATAATCATGAGCCCCGTTCCTGGACCCGGACGGGGAATGCAGGGGAAGGGCTGAGCGGGGAGACCGGTGTAGTAAAGCAAAGTCAAATGTCCCCCGAATTCTGCAGCCAGGCCTAATGGGCACAGGTGCTGTGTCGGGGTGGGGAGGGAAAGCAGTGTTGTGGGGTGCAGTCAGTGAGGCTGATATAGGGGGAGAGGGAGAATAGCTACAGATGTTTTCTCCTTGCCCCAGAGTTACTGAGATTGAGATACGTATCGTTAAAAATGAGTAGCCTAATGCAATTAAGGGCTAGAGAGTCCCCACTGCAACACTTATCCATTGTTCCTTGCTCTGCCTTCTGCCAGAGTGATTTTTGCCTGGGCAAGAGAAGTATAACCAAACAAATAGTTCATTTCCCTGGCCAATTGCATCTGTAGTGTCTCCCCCGAATCTGCTGCTGACTGGCTGCAAATGCAGCAACATCCTCAGATTGAAAGAGAGAACTGGGACCCTCTGGGGAGGCTCTCACTGCCATGGGGTAGTGGGAACAGCTCAGACTTGCTGCTCATCTGAATTGTCTTGATGGCAGCAGCAGGGCAGGTCTGCTCCCTCTTAGTCCTCTTAGCTTCCTTTAAGGCAGTATGAAGAAGAAAAATAGCAGGTGCTGAGGTAGGACCAGCCCACAACCAGAAGATGCTACTTGTGGTTCACGTAAGTCCTCTGCTTTCTGTAGCGTATCTCTTAACTTTCTATTTGCCCTGGAGGATAAAGGATTCCGGGGAGTTTTAGGTGATGCTGTTTTGGTGGAGTTCTGCCAGCCTGCCCTTTAGCCCATGTCTGTGGTGGCTGGGTGCCCTGCAGCACACACACAAACACGCACAGAGGTGCAAGCCTGACCCTCCTGCTCTTCCAAGAGAGCTCCAAACTGCTGGAGGGGTTGTGGCTGCACCCGGGCCCTCGGCACATGCTTGCCTGGAGGCTGCTGTGTCCTTTTCGCTGGAATCTCCTCCTGGTTTGCAGTGTGCAGCGGAGCCCAGTGCGAGGGGAGGCACAGATGCGTTGTTTGCACCACTGCGAGACTCGCTCGGCACTGGGTGGCTGCTGCTTTTCCTTGCTTTGGAGCTTCTTATCTCTAGTCTGCATCATGGAACTGTTCTCCTTCTGTTCTTTCTCTTTTGCTCTTCCTTCTTTGTCTGTAGACTGCTGCCTGTCCCACTTCACTCTCGGCTTCTTGTTTGTCTTTTCCTGTATAATCTGTCCTTTCACTTTAATTTCTTTTTATCTAAGTAGACCATGTCCTCTTCAGCCTGCTTCCCTCAACACTGGAGAAGCAGCCCAGCCCCTCATCTCACTCAGAGTATTCCTGCCAACTGTTTACAAAAAGTAGCACAATACCCAGGCTGAATGCTGACATAATTACATACCCAGCCAGAGAGTGTAGTAAATAATCCAGCTTTTCAAGCTTTTGCCCACTGGTGAGTCTTTTGCCATCTCCTTTGCCCATGGGCTAAATGTATTATACTTGGCTTGCATTTACTTATGTTCTGGAAGCACAAAGTCAGCGCAGTTGGTGCAGCCATGTGTGGTATCAGAGTGGATGTACGTTGGTGTCCTGCACCATATCCACTTACTGTGCCTGTGTGCATTGTGTGTCTGAACATGTACCACACAGCTCTGCTCCTGGGGTCGGGCTCTGACTGTTGTTCTTGGCGAGTGTGAGGGCTCTCAGGGAAAGGACAGCTGCTGAGGTGTGGATATTGTTCCATCAGGGAAGGAAAAATGGCTGTGGGGTGAAGGTCAAAAGCGCCAGCAAAAGAACGCAGGGCTTGGCAAGCAGTGTTTGCACTGGTGAGGGTGCTAGCCAGTTTTCCAAAGATTTGTGTGTATATATGATTGCAGACTGTGGATATTGTCAGCACGGTTGTATTTCCAGTTGTGCTTGTGAACCTCAGTCTGTCTGCAGTTGCCTTGATTGTGAGTCAGTCTGTCTGCAGTTGCAGTAGCTGTGAATCAGTGTCTGCCTGTAATTATGTGGGTGAATCAGTGTTGGCTTGTTACACTATGAGTGCAAACGGTTTCCCATAGCAGTTGTGGGTGTGAATCACTCTACAGTCCCTCTGGATGTGTTTTTTGAGTAGAGAGATGCAATACTGGGATTAATTTTGTTTTGATGAGGAAAAGCTGTCAAGCAGCTTCTCATTTTGAAAAATTAAAGCTGGGTTGGGAGTTGGGCACAGACCTTATGTCTTCGTTACCAGCAGATCCACTTACAGAAGAAATCCACACTAAGGCTTGCTCCCAGGATTTATGTGTTGATCTAAACCTTTAATTTCTTTGCTTTGTTCCTCTGGTTCCGAGTGTCCTCTTACACTGGCATCTCTTGCAGAGCTGCAGACAACACATTTGGTAACCATCACGTGTGCCTTGTACCTTTATGTGCGTGGCAGATTCACGGGAAGGTTGTTTATGTCTTGTGCAGTGTGTGTGTGTTTGCAGGGCCGAGCCAATGTGTGCCTCTTGGGTAGGTAAGCAAGAACATTTTCATGTCTGTGAGTCCAAGACTGTGTGGTTCCTCTGCCATGCGCCTCTTGCTGTGAGCCAGTGCTGTTTCTCTAAGTAGATGGTAAACAGCAAGTTTGATTCAGGTAGGCGGAGGTACTGCTGCCTGTTTCTTTGATTTCTGTAAAACGCTGTGGTAGCTTCTGGCCTTCAGCAGCACCTCCACAGCTCAAGACTAAACTAGAGGCAAGTTGGAGAAATCCAGGCTACCTCAGGTGATGGAAGCAGAGCACTTGCCTTGGTCCAGGGTAAGAAACCCAGCTTGGCCCTGAGCTGGCTGGTGCAGGTAGAGCATGATGCTGGCAGTGCTGAATTGCTTCCAGTATGTGCTGGCTTGGGTGTCTGTGCCTGTGCTGTGCAGTGTACACGAGCATCCCAGCGAGTCCCTTTCTGAACAAAGGGATGCAAACAACCTGGCATGCAATGGGATGCAGGACAAGGGTCTTGTGAAACACCACAGTTTTTATTCTACCATTTCTAGGATTCCAGATGAACTGTTGCTGCCCCTGCCCTCAAATGAAAAGGTATTTTTATTCCAAGGGACCCTCCTTTTTAGCTGAAGTGATTGAGAACTGAAGGAAAAACTCCCCAAAGGGACACAGGGCAGCATGTGTATCACCTGTGTTTATTGCTGCTGCGTCGAGCGCTTTGTGGCTGCTGTTTCTGCAGAGAGCTCAGAGCTTTACCCAAAGTAGTGCTAAAAAGGCACAGCAGTGATCACCAGAAAGCTGGTGTGTTCACAGGGTCCGGGTCTGTCATTTGGACAGAGCACAGCCTGTGCAGGCTGGATGATTTTGCAATCCTTGAGAGCTGCTGAAGGCTCTCTCCCGATGCCTGGGACCTGTTTTGCAGAGGTTCCAGTGCAATAAGGAAGGGCTTTAATGAGCTTTTTGTTGTGTGCAAGTGCTCCTGACTTTGAGGGTAAATCTGCAGGTGTTGTGAGGTGATTTATAGCACAGCCAAGCACAGAGCTACTGTGCAGGTGGGTAGATAGTGCTTGACACCACCACGGTCTAGATCACCCTCTTCTCCCTGCATGGAAGTGCTTGTGTCTGGGCTTTGGGGCTGAAGCTGCCTCTTCTTACCGATCTGTTTTCCAACTGGCTTCCCAACATCAGCCCCTCATTGCACACCCCTCCCTGAGATACCTGACTTGGCAAACTTGTGGAACTGCTGCAGGTCCTGGCAGGTGGGGGCTGAGTGGGAACTGTCAGTGCTCAGGATTCCTTCAGCTGATACCACGGGTGTCCATGCATGACAGGTGGGAACGCTGTTCAAATGACATTGCTGGTACACAGCATCTCTGGGTGCAGTGGTGGGGCAAAGATGTCCTTTGGGCTGCTATGTGAAAGCTGCCTGCATGGTGCGACTGTCACTAAGTGAATCAGATTGCAAGTTCCAAGAAGTCAGTAATTTGGGTGACATACTAATAGGGCTCTCACAAATGTGCTTAGTGGGTTTATAGGCCTCTTCTGCCTTCATTTCTTTTCTGTTGCTTCCAGTATCCCCCTTTCTGGGCTATACTCCCAGGTTTTTTTGCAAGCTTTACCTTTCACTCTCCACCTCCGGAGCTCTATCTGTCTTTCCCTTGTCAGCAGTAAGCCTGTGCTAATCACTCTTTCCTAGGAAGGCATTTCAGAATATTTAATAGTTTCTAGAATAAGGATTTCTGGGAAGATCAGGCTCAGTATGCCAAGTCAGGAGATACCCAATGTTAGCATAGTTACTAGGGTACCTTGCTGATCTGGAAGGTTCCAGCACTTTTTTTGGTTCCCAAACCCACTTCAGTAGGAGCAGGGGCTGAAGTGTGTTGCTGTCATGGGGAGAAGGAAGCTTTTCCAATTCCTTGTTCATAGCACATCCAGCAGGAAGGCTGTATTTCTCAGGAGTGTTGTTGTGCTCTGATGCTCTGGAGATCGGACAGACTGTGTGTGTTGGAGAGGAGTGGGTATGTTTATGAAGCTGTTAGGTATGTGGTTATAAAGACACCTGCCAAATTCCAGAGTGCGCAGTATTGTAAACTTCAAGTGTTGCTGGATTCCAGCTGCAAAGTGTTAGCAGGGCTCCTTAGAAAATCTGTGTTTGATTCAGCTGTGGAGGTTACCAGCAACTGCACAATTAGTGATGAATGCCTTTGCTAACTGTGCCATTAAGAAATGAGCAATGGACAGATGGAGGAAGGAAGTGCAGAGCTGCTTTGAACACATTCCATCCCTATGGACTCCATCTTGCATAGACATAGATGAGAACCAGAAGCTCTGGGGTGGTTTTCTTTAACTTACACGAAAGAGGGGTCAGTCTAAGGAGTTGCACTGCTTTTCTGAGCTTAGGAATTTTGGCATTCTGGCTTTTTCTTCATGAACACTATGTAGTTTTCCCTTCAGCAAGTCCTAGTAAGATATTTCGGAGGTTTTTTCCTTCTTTGAGGCTGTTAACTTTCAATTAATATTCCTAAACCCTCTCTTGGCTACATGCAGTTAAATGCAAGTTGCGTGCATCCTCCCCCACTATTCCCAGAGGATCAGGGATTCCTGCAGGTATTCACATCAAGATGTTGGCTGTTTCTCTGTTGCCACTTTCTCGAGTGGGAAGTGACAGCTGAATAGCCTTCTGCAGGGGCAGCACCAGTATGGGCTGGAGAAGCTCCAGCGTTACTTTTCCTGAGGCACACTCGTGGGTGTTTCCAACCTTCCCTTTGCTCGAGCCAGTGCTGTGCACTGAGGGACCCCCTCGCCTGCTCTGCCAGAGCCTCATCTCCAAGAGCAACTCCTCTGTGCTAAATCTGAGGAGCTCGGTTACTGGGCTGTCAAAACCAGGACCGATTTTGCAAACTGATTTTATTAGAGAAGCTGTGTGACCAGTAGCTGTTTGGCTTAGGAAACACCTGCACTGGCTGGGATTTTCTGTGTCCCTGTGGTTGGTGCTGAGCCTGGACTAGCAAGAGCCTCAGGAAAGGGGAGAAGTGATGCTGAGAGCTGTTGTACCATGGGAAACACACTAGGATCTGGTTATGGGGAGCTTCGGAAGATACCTTGTACTGTCTGAAGGGTGAAACCTCCTTCTCTACGAAAACCTCCGTGCATTTTTCCAGAGATTTCTCCTTGTTTCCTGCTTGGCAATAAGGTGATGAGCATCAGTGATGGAAGGGGCTTGCTGCTCCCCCAGCACTGCCTGGTCTGCCCTGGTTCAATGGCATGAGGCTACCAGGGTTCATCACCAACACTTAAAGTCCCTTTGTTCTTTGAAAATATCAGCCACCATTCTCAGAACTGGATCTGCCTCTCAATCTGAGTGTAAAGTTAGCCAAAGAACAAGGAAAATGCCATGCAGCCTCTTCTATTTGGTTCCCCAGGAAAAATACAATGCATGAACCAAAGGAAAGTGATAGAGAACGGTGCCAGGCTGTTTCCCAAGCTGTGTTGTCCTTCCTGAATCTGTAAGTGCAGCCACAGCAAACCATCAAAGCCCATTTTGGGGACATTCTCAATGTGAACAAGCTGAGATGTGACTGGCAAAATATTCACTTGGGCAAGTAGTGAAAACAGATTTTTCTCTCAGTGCAGCTATATAGAACTGGTTCTGATGCTTAAAATTACTTAAACACATATTTTACTTTATTTAAGCAGCCCTGTTATCCTTGGCTAGTACCTTTCTCAACAGAATTATCCAAAATAGAAAATGAGCCCTTCATTTCTCTATAAGGAAAACTGTATGAATAAGGTATAGTGGAAAGGCAGTTGTTTAGAGCTTCTTGGCACAGACAGGTACATCTTACACGAAAGGTGTAAGTGCTTCTGGTTTTTGTCGCTCTTCCTGGCCCTCAGAATTACCTTGTTGCTCCATAAGAGAAGGTATTCTTCTCTTTAGCAGCTCCGTTCCATGTTTGGTGCATAATCTCCCTCACCCACAGTCTCACCAAGTCTGATAAAGATGGTCCCAAGTGCCCCAGAGGAGTCAGAGCAGTTCCTGCAGAGCCAGGAGACACCTGCTGCAAATCCAAAGCATCTTTGTTTGTGTGGTTTCCCTGGTCAGAATCTACTGACAATGCAAATTCTACCAAAACAAACAATTTCTTGAAATGAGCAGTTGAATGGGAAAATGTTTATTTCAATGAAAACTTTTAGCTGTGGTGTGGGGAGGGAAGAGGGAAGGCAGCAGTAGTTCTGTTTTTGTTTGGCTAGTGTTTGATGATGTCTTAGGAAAAAAAAAAATCAATTAAATCCTATTGTGTAATATGCAGGTTGAAGTGAAATGAAAGGGAAAAGTTGAAAGAAAATCTATTACGGAGCTGCTTATTGAAGGAGTTCTGAATTTGCCTCCTAAGAAACATCAACATTTTAGCTGTCCTTGTTGTGATTTGGAATGAGTCTCCCCAAAATGTTGGAATTTCCCACAGAACAGATGTTCAGACTGTTAATTTGTGCTTCATCAGCAAATGCTTGAATTTCCAAGACTGTGTGTCCCTTCTCAGTTGGAAGGTGGCAGGAGCCAGAGAAACCATCCCAAATCAGGGCTTTTCTCACCAGACACATAGCTGTGTTCGTGCCAGAGGCTCCTGCAGCCTCCCTTGGTGTGAAGGCTGAGCTTCTCTGGGTAGCATCCTGATTAAATAAGACCCAAGCACACTGGGCCTGAATTAATCCCTGCATTGATATTTGCAAGGATTTTCAGTGAGTGCTGGGGAGACAGATACAGGTAACTAGGGCCAAATGCTGTGGTTTTTTCCCCCCCACCCCGTGCCTGCTGTTAGTGAATATCTTGCCAGAACAAGATGTCTTGCTGAGGTGGGTGGTAAGGACTGGTACTGTCTGGCTCTTACCTTCTGCCTGCCTGGAAACTCATGTCCTCTTGGAGCTGAAAAGCAAGGATCGATCAGACAGAGCATCCAGGGAGACTTTGGGGGCAAAATGCTGTGGGATGACCAGGGTCTCAGAAGTTTAGGTTTTTCTAAATGCAGAAATGTGACCTAACACACAATCCAGCCTGGCCTTATGACCCTTTTCCTCTTCCAGTCATCTGTGACAGGGGTAATCAGATACACACTTCTGTACACAGATTCCATATGTGACCTACAGGCATTTCCATCCTGCTGGGCTGATCTCCCTGCTCCCTCTTCATGGGATTTCTGCTAGGAATTCCTGCCATGTCCCTGTGCATAAACCCCTGCTTCTTGGTAATACATGCTTCACCTGCTTCCTGCATCCTGGAGCCCCCTCCACTAGCTGAGAATTGCCATTCAGGTGCTGGGCTTTGTTTTTCAGCCCAGCATCTCCTTTGGTGCTGGAGGGAGCTGCTCGAGGCTCTGCCACACTGGTGCCTGTTGAGTGGAGAAATCCAGAGGTCGGATTTGGCTGGCAACAGCCTTTCGCCCTGATTTCTACATGCAGTCATTGAAGTGAGCCTTCATTGATGGCTTTGGGGGCTCACACTGGCCGTTTATGCCTGGCTGCCCCAATGCTGAGCCTCTGCTGGGCTGAATCCCCTCTGTGCCAGACATGAAGTGTCGTGATGGGGAGACGTCATGACAAGTGTATTTATACAGGCTGTTGCTTGGCAGTGCTGCTCCAAGGTGCATCAACATAATGAGATACATAAAAGGGGAAGGCAGTTAAATATGCAATAACATCACAATAAAAGTAAAACTGAGCATTAATGAAAAATCTGAGCACACTAAGTGTAGTACAGTTGAATGTTTCCACCACCTTGGGCCTCAGTGCTCAAACTTAATAATAATTTCTGGCAGTGTTGTTATCAGAATTAAATGAGGGCCTAACTGTCTAGAAAAATGTCTGGAAAAAAAAAGTGGGTCTTGAAACTTTGGAAGTGGTTCTGCTGTGTGTGTGGATGTCCCCCAGGTAACAGAGGTACTGGGGGAGCTGGGAACTGCTGGAAGGGGCAGATGGTGACTGAACCTACAGGGTGAGGTAGAAGAAGGGATGATTTGAAGAAGAGCCAGTGTGGTCATTTTGCAAGTGGAGCTGTGCACCTGGAGAGCTGCTGGATCTGCCATGAAGGTGTGGCAAGGGTTTGTATGTGTATTTACATGCTTGACTCTGACCCCATGGTGCAATTTCCCCAGGCCGTGCTGCTGCCTTTGGTCCCTGGGGTTGGTCTCTGTGACTTCGAACAAAGGACCTCAGAAATACTGACTTCTGGTTAACATGAACGACCTGGTGTGAGAAACTGAACTGAAATGCTTTTGCCTAATAAATAAAATCTCTTTTCTCTCCTCTCCTTCCCCTCTGTGCCCTCCTTGGCAGGTTTTGGAGGCTCACTTTCTGACTGCTGTGCACTGACACCATGGCGCTGAGGCTCCCGGGAATGGGGTCCCTCTCTCTTGTTAGCCTTGGAGTCCTAGTCCTGGTTTTGGCTCTCCCTGCTGATGCTGGGTAAGGTGGTGAGTGCTGAGGCTGTTGGCCAAGGCTGCAAGTCCTCTTGCTGATCTTAAATATCTTGGAGTCAGAAGTTGCATGAAGTAGTCCAGGGCAAAGCACTAAAAAGCGTCTCTGCTGTGTTTGACCCTCCCCCTGTCCCCGGGGACTGTTCAGTCCCTCGTGGCTGACATTAGCACTATTTGAGGCACTCTCACTAAGGACAGTTGTCAGCAATTTTTGCAACAAAACCTATTTTCAGATTTGGCCTCTGCACAATTTTCTGGGCAGGGACTTGGCTTGCTTGAGTTTTAACCTGGAAGAGAGATCCCCACTCCCTTTTAATACTTTTAATACTATTTTAAAGAAAAGAAAATTAATCTGCTTCAGCTGTTTGTGGTATAATGACCCACAGGCAGCACACCTGATGTGTGTGTGCTGTAGCACTGGGTTTCTCTGCCAGCTCTCCTGGATGTGCTGCTCTCCCTGTGCCCGGGTTGGTGTCCTGGGATGTGCAGGCTCTGGCTGTCCTGGCACAGAGAGTGCTGCTGCCAGCCTCACCTTCCCAGGCTCTGGGAGCTGTCAGAGGAGACAAATCCTGTTAGTCTGTGACAGGCTCTGCAGCCTTGCTCTGCATCCCATCAGAGCCTTTGCCTGGAGAGCTCAGGGAGCCCTTTGAGGAAGGGAGGCAGAGCTGCCACCAGCACAACCCACTAGCTGTGGGGAGGGAGGAGCTCTGCACCGAGGAAGAGAAATGCAAATAATACATGACTTGTATAAAACATTTAGAAAAGCCTTTAGAGTGCCAGGTATGGACACTGAAGTGTTGTCTGCTGAGTTACAAGTCCAGCAGTGATCGTGGATCTTCATGCATTAAAAGATGTCAGTGCTGCTGCTGCTCCTCGGGCACCAACACACCTCTCCTATCCTGTCTCACCTGTTTTGCTTCACCTACTTGGATCTGACTTTGCAGATGTGTCCTGAGCATGCCTTTCCCTGTAAATGCTGACCCTTCCCTGCCTACAGAGGCACAGAGAGCCCTGGACACTGGTCTCCCACTTCCCCTCCAGCTGCTGGGTTTGGGTCCCCCTCCCCACGATGGCTGTGGAGGGTGTCAGCAGCCCCTGTGTCTCCAGCCCTGCCTCTGCCTTCCTCACTGCTGCTCTTTGTCTTCCCATCACATATTCACTGAAGCCACTGCCAGTGCCCCCTCACCACCTGCCACACCGGGATTGCTCAGAATATCAGTCCACTGGAGGATTTGTTTCCCAAATTGTGTGTGAGGGGATCCTTGTGCAGAGGTTGCTGTGCTGATGTGGCACAGCTCCCCAAAGAGCATGTGCACAGGTGGCAAGGTAATGACTTTTCCTCAAGCCTATCCTAATTAAATTTGCTGTAAACCTCTGTCCTCTGTGCCTAAAGGCTTTTAATTATTTTAAAACCTTGATCCCCATCCTTCTTTGCAGTTCTTTTATGCCTTGCTAAAGGGCAGCTTTAGCCTTACATTAAGGTCAGCTGAGCCAGCCCAGACCTTGGCTGGACTGGGGAATTAGCCCAAATGAGGTACCAGGCAGAGATGCTGCTTCCTCTCCCCTGCCTGCACCTTCCCTCCTCCTGCTTCCTCTGCTCTATCCCCAGCACCTCCCGAGTGAATCCCACACTGCTCACATTGAAGTCAAAACCTAAAATGTCAGGCTAAGTAAAACAGCTTTGAAATTTGTAAACTCATTTTTCCCATCACCGCAGAGCCTCCACCAGGAGTTCCTTCACAAAAATCTGTCCTCTTGCTCTTCATATTATGGGTAATTTTTAAAGATAGCTTATAAAACATTAATGAATGAGCTTTCATGAGCATGCTAGCTATTCATAAGTTATATGTGGTTATATACTCATCAGCAGACACTGGTACAGATTGCTTTTAACCATGACATCTATTGAAAGCTGGTACAATTGAAACCTCACTAATTATAGTAGTCATTTGTAAAATTTCTGAAAATTTTACTTACCTGCAGGGAGTTCAAGTCCAGATGAAAAGCCAAAGTCAGTGTTTTGATTTGAATGGAAATGGGAAATCTCGCACTGACATGCAGTTTGTAGTGTTGGGGTGTTGGGATGTTTCCAATCTGACTGGTTGCATTAGGACTGGGCCAGGTATTACCTTGGCCATGCCTCACCCCCCCATATCCTGTGGGAACTGCAGTTTAAGCACTGTGTTACCCTCTTTGGGCTCCTCTAGGCTGAGCTTCCTGACCTGACCACTTCTTCCATGATAGCAGATATTGCCTTGATAAAAGCTGAGGCCAAGTGGTCTTGTGAGAGGTGAGATCCAGCCCCTGGAGAAATGAACCCTAAGCACTTGAAATGCAGTTTCCCAGAGGGTTTGGTTATTGAAAGCAATGAAAATTAATGTCACAATTGCCCCAAATGGAAAATTTCAATTAACTGCAGCATACTAAATAGTATTGATTCATCCTAACTCTAAAAATACCCATATCCTGCTCTCAATTTTCCCTCTTTTGCTAGAAGATACTTTTTGCTGTTCTATCTCCCAGAATCTGAGTTTTCTCTCGGGTGAACATTTTGATAGAAAACTCCAAGCCAGCTCTGCTACTTATCACCCACCCTACTGACCCTACACAGTGTATTTACAAATGCACCAGTAGTGTCAGGGGTAAGTTGTCCAACCATGTGGGATGCAGCAGGACTGAGCTTTGAACTGTTTAAATTATAGTCCTTTTTCTGTTTGGTTTTTCCCCCAATTTCTCATGTATGCTTAAACCAGTGGCTGCACAGAGCAACTGAAGCAAAAGGAAATAAGGCTGGGGTGGAGAAGGAAAGGGGCAAAACTGTTAGAAAACAGCAATTTAGAGGCTTCTCTTCCCCCAGCTTTGGGGAGCAGGGCAGTGCTCCCTCCACTCCAGCAGCCTTTTGTCCCCTACCTGGCTGGACTTCTTCAGCTATTCTGCTGCCTCTCTGTGCCTCTTAATCTTTTTTTGGCCTCAGTGGTCCCTCTCTTATTTCCTCTTCCATCTTCCTTGAAATCTCTTCATCTCTATAGATTTTTCTTTTGGTTTTCTGTTACTTAATCTTCTGCCTTTCCATTTGTTCTAGTCCTAACAGCTATTTCTGCTGGGGAATGCTGTACTTGAATCCACAGCACTGGTACTCTGTGTTGTCTGAAATCTCTTTTAAAGACAGGTGGCTTCAGGAGGATTTGCAGGCTCTTTTTCTGTTGATTGAAAGGGAGACACAAAACGCAAATGTATTATTTGAGCCCCTTGTGTTTGCAAAACTGCATTGAAGATTTTGTTCTGTGAGATGAGCTTTGTTTGAGAAATTTACTACTTGTTTTATTCCACCTGGGGCAGAATATGTTCTGAGGAAATCATCTTGTTTGGGGACTTCCAGGTTTCTTCTGTTGAGCAGATCTGGGAAAGTGAAAACTCATTTGTTTTTATAAATCGGGAAGTTCAGAAAACTGCAGAAATGGATCATGAAATGTTTTCATGATGGACTCGGGCTGTTTTATGGAATTCTTACTATTGTGTCTCCCTTCCCTCTTCCCGGGGCAGAGAACTTTGAAATGGCTCAACGTGGCAAATAACTGGCATCACTCCTTCCATGATGCCTGTAAGGAGATACTGGCACCTGAATAACTGAGGTTCCCACAGCCTGTGTTCATAAAATGGCCATTCTTAAGGGCAGGGGAAGGCTCCCTTTTAAAATAGGGCTCCTAAACCACTACCCAAGGTGCTGCTGGCTTTGAGCATGGAAAGATGGGCAGGGAACAGCAAGGATGCCTCACTGGTGAGGTCTGCCTCACTGGTGGTGGCAGAGGCCAGAGGGGATTTGATTAGAGATGCCCTGTGGGGAGTCCTGCAATTAAATCACTTTATCAACAAGTGTGCCCTATCCTGCAGTTTGTGCTGGAGCAGGAACCAACATGCCTTTATTCCCTGTAACTGCTCAGAGCATGTGCCATATAGGTTCCTCTTCTGATGATGTTTTCTCCCGTTTTTCCCCCTCCTTGTGTGCCAGGCTTTCTCAGAAGCATGTTTCAGACGTCGTTGATGACAGCAAAGATAACATCACCATTTTCACCCGCATCTTGGACAGGCTGTTGGATGGATATGACAACCGCCTGAGACCTGGACTTGGAGGTCAGTTGGGTGGAAAGATGAGGCTTCTCACAGCTGTGTAGCTTTAGAAATGAAAGGGAGTGCAGGTGACATTAAAAAGTCTGGTGCTGTCAGGAGGAGGGTCTGGTTCAGTGGCAGAGTCAGGCTGTGGCTTGTTTCCCCATTTTCAGTCTGTGCTATATTGTTGTTTTATATTTCGTGGGATGAGAAGTGCGAGTGCTGTGGTCACCTGTGACATTACAGTGACCGGCCTGTAGATGGAGCAGCTACGGATAAACTTATTGCTGCTATTATATAGGCATTACCATTTCAGAAATGCTGATACATTCAGAAATTAAAGACAGACATTGATGGGCTGGAGCGTGTTCAGAGAAGGACAACAGAGCTGGGGAAGGGTCTGGAGCACAAGTCTGATGAGGAGAAGCTGAGGGAGCTGGAGGGGCTCAGCCTGGAGAAAAGGAGGCTCAGAGAGGACCCTCTCTACAACTCCTTGAAAGAAGGTTGTAGCTGGGTGTGGGTCAGTCTGTTCTCCAAGTTAACAAGTGACAGAGCAAGAGGAAATGGCCTCAAATTGCACCAGGGAGGTTTAGATTGGATATTAGAAAAGATTTCTTTACAGAAAGGGTTGTAAAGCACTGGAACAGGCTGCCCAGGGAAATGATAGTCACCATCCCTGAAAGCATTCAAAAACCATGTGGATGTGGTACTGGAAGACATGGCTTAGTGGTGAACATGGGTGGTGGTGCTGGGTGGACAGTTAGACTTGATGCTTTTAAATGTCTCTTCCAATCTGAATGATTCTATTTTTCTATACCACCAGTTTGCAGGACCTTCACTTCATGTTGGTGTTGCTTTCCAGTCAGCTGGCTTTGCTACAGAGCCTCTATCTTGACACCTTTTCAGTTATGTCCTATGGAGTTGTCATCTGGCGAGCTCTTCCCCATGTGCTGCTCTGGGCACCAGGCAGTCCCTCAGGCTCTGCTGCCTTCTGAGCTGCATTTAGCACTGCTGCCATTATTGCTGCTGCCAAGGTTCTCTCCAGACACCTGCAGTTGTTGAAGGTGCTTTAGAAAGCACAATAATGGTAGCCACTTTCCCATCTAATGCTCGTGGCTTCAGCTAGTGTGATATAAGGAGGCAGAAGGAATGGGGAGATGTGTGGGATGGCTGAGGTGAGCTGAGATGCGGGAAACATAGGCCTGGGTGGTTTCTTGGTGTGTTTCTGTGGCAGTGATAAGCCCTCAGATGCTGACAACTGTGTGTCACTGGGGCCACTGAGGGGATGTCCCTGCACTGTTCTGAGCTCTCCTGCTCATCTGCAAAGGTGTGCTGCTGGACCATGATTTCCACCCAGAGCTGCAGTCACTGTGTGCTTTCCTGTTTTCTGAAGGTCCTGCTGCCAAGGGAGGTTGGGAACAAGCTTTCCTGAGCTCTGAATGCTGATAGGAACTCTGGTGTTATAGTGCCAGCCTGGAATTGCACCTTCCCTTCCTCAGAGCAGCCTTGTTGTCCCTTCCCAGCCCTGTGCCCACCTCTGTGCTACAGCCCTCTGCCTTCCACCTGTCCAGGAGTACTTTGATCCCAAGCAGAGACCATACAAAACCTGGGGAAGAAGGGTTTCTCCAGCAAGCATCCTCGTCTCTGATGCACTGCCACACTGCAGGACCCAGATAGGAAGGGGTTACTCTGTTTGCATAAGCAATCCATCAGTTTTATTGCTTTTGTTGCTTGTTTCTTTCCCCCAGAATTAACTGTGGTCCCACTAATAGCTTTGCTTCCTCAAGTCTCCCCAATGGCTGCATTGATTTAACTGAAATGAGTTCTGAAAGGGGACTGAGGGGGCATTTATGTTCACCATAGGCTCGATTGCAGACAAACTCATGCAAAGTATTAACAAGAGGACTCCCGGGAGCACCTTGCTGGCGAAGTTAAAACCTTTCTTGGAACATCTTTTCTTTGTTGCTTTAAATCCTTTAATAATGTGCTTAACATAATAAATTGCCTTTGCCTGAACTAGCCATGGTATGGCTAAAGACTGCTTTCCCCTGGCAGAGCAGTCTGGTGGACCCAAATGGGAGGTTTTGACAAGGGCTATAGGTTTTGGGGGCTGTTGACTAGCAGTAAGTTGTCCTCAGTGTGTTTGTATACAGGGCAACCTGGTAAGCCAGACTCTCCCCACTTTTAGCTGGACCTGTTTTCCCCAAGGACAAATTTTTGGGCATCTCTCAGGTTTGCTCTCATGAAGAGCATTAAAGGGAAAGACTTTTCCCACTGTTGCTGGTGGCCAGGGAAGCAGAAATGGTCCTTCTGCAGACTCCAGACTTAGGGGTTAATGGAAAAGCCTGGGGTGGTAATCAGCAAGAGGTGGGCTCCTGCTGTCCAAGGCTCTGTGAGATCTGTGAGAGCGATTGCTTTGCTTCAAATTAGCAGCTGTGCTGCTCAGTGACTGACAAGGTACATTGGTTTTCCTGTGAGACAGCACTGGGCAGTTCCTGTACACAGACCCAGCCCTGGCTCTCCCCATTTCCTCGGGAATATCTTCCCCTTGCTTTTCTGAAGATGTCAGGTAAGAGCATCCATGGGTAACACGAAAGTCCTGCTTTGGTGTCCGTGTAAAGGGCAGGTGTGGTGCTCCTGTGTCCACACACAGGCTAATGGAAAGATGGACTGGCCAAAACTGAGGGTAACCTCTGGGAAGCAGGACATGCAGTATCCCTTCCTTGGCTGGTTTCCCTCCTCTGTCTGAGACAGATCCCCTTGCAAACAGCTGGGATATGAAGGGCTGAGAGGGCTGCAGCACCTCTTGGGGCTGTGTGCTTGGTGCCTGTCCCCCAAGCTTGGCAGAGCCGCTTCCTGTACGCCGGGAACCGAGCAGTGTTTGTTTAGACGTTGGGAAAGGAGACTGTGTAAGCAACAGTGTGTTAATGTGGTGACTTCTCCCCTCAAGATAGCCTCTTTGTATTTATTTTCTTATCCCCTCTGTTTTCACCATCTGCTGCCACCCACTCTAACAGCTCCCATGCCAGAGCTCCTCTTCCTACCAGGATGCTGCAGACACAAACTGAAGCAAACCAGTGCTGAGGCTGCTTGGGAATTCTGGGTGCTGCAGAGCCAGGCTCCAGGTGAGGGTAATCCTGGGCCTTTCTGCTATTTCTGCCTCCAGGAGCTGGCTCAGGGCACGCTCTCTAGTTCAGAGTCTGTCTTGAGGCCCCTAGAGGTTTATGAGCATATTCCAGGCTGCCTTTGAAGAGGAAGGGAAGGGCTGGGGGAAAGAAAGTGGCTGTCAGACCCCCTTTTTTTGTAGTAAAATCCTGTAGCACTGGGGATACAAGTATTTGTGTCCCTGAGAAGTCTTCTGTGGCTGGTAGAAAGTTTTTCCCTGTCTCTGCCATCTGAGCCAGGGCTGGATTCTTCTTAGGAACAGAGCTGAGTGTTTTCTTTGGCCTCATGACCACCAAAAGGCAGTCTGGGTTTGGGGAAGGGGTATCTGCATAAAGAGATGATGTTATAGGACTCAGAGTGGGGGAGTAGAGGAAGGAACTATCAGCAGATAACGTGTTTTTCCCCTGGGAAAATGCGGGGCAGATTGGTCATTAAGTCAGAAGAGGAACAGAAATGGGCCCTGAGGGGATGCAGACATCTGTTGTCATGGCCAACCTTGTAGGATAAGAAAATGCCCCATGGAGAGAGTTTGGATGGACAGCACTGGCCTGTGCTTGTGGTCTGGAGCTGTGCAGTCACACAGATCCTCTGCCCAGCCTCGAGGGGTTGCAGTGGGAAGCATCTATTTAGAACTCTCAGGTTCTTCTTCTCGGTGCCCCCTGCAGAGCTTGCACAAAGAGAGGCCTCGGCTGTGCACCTGGAGCTTTCCTTGCTTGCAAGAGTAGGAGAGAGATGTGGCTGGGAGAAGGAGGTAGAACTGGTTGACAAAGGGGGAGACATCCTATACCCAAAAGGAAGAGACATGCAAAGTGGGATGTAAGTGATGGGACCACGAGTGATCCTCCAAGACTGATGCACAAAAGTACCCTGAGTATTCTGGTGCTGTGAGGAGTGATTGAAGTTCTGCAACCCTTACATGGCCAGTGTGACATCCAGCACAGTGAACATGAGGTGGGATGTGGGGTTGGGGCTTTGAGGGCCAGTGATGCTCCCTGTACTGCTGTGCCTCCTGTGCCTTAATTCCTAAATGATGAAATTTGGGCCCATTGTGCTGCAACTGAAACAGTCACCTTGTGTATGCATGTGGAGGGGCAGGAGGGGATAATTCCAGGCTTTTCCTTCTTTACAGCCTCAAGAATCTTATTAATATGCTTTTACAATTGAAAGCTAAAGAGGAGCCTGGGGAGGAGGTATGTGGGACCTTCCCATAGCTGTTTGCAAACCAGGGCAGGGGTTTCTTCCAGCTCAGACAGAAACTGCCTGCTTCACAAGGGTGGGGAACACCTGAAATACATTTGGTGTAAGGATGAGGAACCCAGAGGACATCTGGAGCAGTGGTGGACCAAGTCTCTGTATTGAGTGATCGGAAAACTGTTGTCCTCTTCCAAAATTTTGCCGCAAGGAAGAGGATGTCAGAATATGCCATTCAGTTTTCAAAAAGATGAGTTGTAAACTTTCTGGATAAGTCGGTTTCTCAGATTGCAATTAAAAAGTAATTTGTACCATGTTAAGCAGGTAGCCTGGGATCGATCCTTGTCATCCCTCCTGGTTGCAGTGCTGCTTACAAGGTAACTCACAGCATTTCCTTGAAGCTTCTATGGGATGTCTCTGGAGTCCTTAAATGTCTGACTCAGCCCTGCTGTGAGGGGGTGGTGGCTGGAGAGCAGCATCCTGCCAGTCTTGATCTGCATGATGGGCTTCTGGACAGTTGAGATTTAGGA
This sequence comes from Dendrocincla tyrannina, assembly GCA_035047865.1. Lineage (NCBI taxonomy): Eukaryota > Metazoa > Chordata > Aves > Passeriformes > Dendrocolaptidae > Dendrocincla > Dendrocincla tyrannina. The sequence goes on along the minus strand of JAWWMP010000148.1, from coordinate 16,631,809 downwards.
CCCTGAAGTGTTCATGGGGTTTACTAGGACCAACAAACACAGGCATCTGTATTAAAGTGACACAAATCCCTTGGCAGAGCAAGGCATTCAACCCCTTTGGTTTCTTCTTCCCTGGGGACAAGGCATGGCACCCATTCCTTGTCCTCAGGTTGGTAGCAAGTGCATCCCATCCAGGCAGAGGGGAGAAGCCCCAGTTTGTAACTTCAGAATTCTGTATGTCCAGAGTGAAAGCAGCCCAGGCTCCTCGTCCTCTCCTCCACTGCACTGCTCTTTGTGGGTTGGTGTCAGCATCTCCCTGCCCACGTTGGGCTCAGAACAGACACCCCTGGGCTTGAGCAGGATTTGGTGCTGTCAGGGTCTGCTCTCAACAGGACTCAGATCAGGGATGCCTGACATGATCCTATGGTGCCTTTTATCCAGCTGTACTATGTCAGCTCTGTCCTGCTAATGGTTTTGATCTGTAGCCACCTGTTAATATTTATCCTGCTGTTTTATTCCCTTTATTCTTTTGTTAGTGAAGTGCACCTCGGTGGGAGTTTTTCTTGTCTCTTCTTTCTGTGGTGCAGCATTTCTTCTGCTTTTTTAATGATGGTGTAGTGTGGCAGGATGGATTCTGAGCAAGTAAGAAACACCTGTATCTCTGTCTTGCCACTTGTATTTCACTAATTCAAGTGCTGATGGGCAAGAGGTTTTGGACTTTGGTTCAGAGAGGCTCCCTTTAGGTTGAGACTTTCTGGGGAGATGCTTGGTGTGTTACACATCAGTGCATATGTAATTTTGTCCTGACATCTTGCAAGTAGGGTCTTGTCTGTTATTGTGTGAGTGTTAAGGCAGAGGGGCTGAAATAGTCAGAATAATTAAATTCTAGAACTGCTTTTTGATGAAAGTCCAGTGCTCTCCAAGATGAAGCAGTGAGGCCTTATCTGCCTGGCAAGATCAAAGAAGAAATCTGTTTGCAGTGAGAATAACCCATAACAGTGGTAGAAACTGTTCAGTTGTCCAGATTGAAGTTTATTTCCTAAAATCTACATGTTGAAATGTTGAAATTGTCTTTTTTTTTTCTTTTTTTTTTCTGTGAATAGGCTGCAAATGCCAGGGGAATAGACTCTCACAAGCTCTTTGGGTGCATGTAAAGTTGCAGCCTGCAGCAGCTCAGCTTTTGGGTGCTGGAGGGCAGGTGGAGGGGTGGAGGTGTCTCTGGGAAGAAGCATCAGGCACTGCCTGTGCTGTGGGGACAGCACCTGAGTGGCAGTGGCAGAGTCCTGCGGCAGCAGAGCTGGTCCCCAGGTGTTCAGGGAGCCTGGCCCTGGGCTGGTCTTGAGCTCCTCATTTCTTTCACCTATGCATGGTGAAGCTGCCTGCAGTTTGGCATAAACACTACCTAGATCTACTGTTTGTGTGAGAAAAACATTAGATGACAAACACAGTGGTCCTTTGTGGTTTGTTATGATTTCTAGGGTTTCAGGACTATGTTTCATCTGTTTTCCTGTCTTAGTGTTCCACTTCTCCCAACTTCTCATCTCTTCTTTCTGATCTGACTTCACACCTTGTATTGATTACTCCAGGGAGGAATTTGATCCTTTCTTAGGAAAAAAAGTAAAAATCCATGTCTTATCTCAGATTTTGGTCTTTGTCTGAGATTCCTTGATGAGTTTTAATATGAAGCTGTGGCATTGCCTGAACAGCGTTTCCTTCTGTGTACCTGTCTGGGCAACAGGGACCCTGCTCTGTCTCATCAAACTTCTGATATTAAGATCTATGAACAAATTAAAACAAGGTTGTCTTCCCCTCGGGAGCAGCTCTCCGAAGGCAGCTTTGCCATGGGTTTACACAGGCCTGGTGCTCTCCTCCCTCATGCAGAAATCCCAGTTGTGTTGCTATTTAAACCCCCAGTGCGCTGTGAGAGGAAAGTCTGTGTGAAAAGGCATGCATACATCAGAAGACGAGCAAGGAACATGGGCTTGACAGCTGTGCCTAAGGGTGAAAGTCTTTTCTTAAATAAGTTATGAATGTGCTTAGGGCAACAAGCCTGCATCAAAGCTTCAGGGATATCACAAACACTCTGGAGGGGTCAGACACCTCTGTGAAAAGAGACTGATAGATTTTGGTGTGAAACCGCCACCTGGGCTTCAGGTCAGCACTGTGTGCTTTGGGGACACCTTACAGTTGTCAGTGCCACTGCAGTGCTGTGGGAGGGAGTGGACAACCACTCTGCCCCATGGTGGGAGGGAGTGGACCACCAGTCCCTGCCTGGCCACCCTCTCATGGCCAGTTGTGTGGTCCAAGTCCATCACCAGCTGCTGTTGTACTGCACATTCCTGGGCCCTCCAGAGGGGCCCAACCAAGCTCCCAGGCTTCAGGGTTTTGAAGGGGAAGGTGTTTCTCATGCTCCTTTGGATACCTTTTTTAGTTGGTGCCTTCATTTGCCCACCCCCCTGAGCTGCTGAACCCTCTGTGTATCCACACAAGTGGGCAAGAACAATTTCCCCAAAGGGTGAGAAGTTCTAGGAAAGTGAAGCCATCTGTAGGAATTTTTTTCCCCCAATAATTGGGGCTAGAGTAACACCTCAGAGCTCCAATGCTTGATCAGACTCCTGCAGTGAACCAGTGCAAATGCTGGGCAGCTGATTTTGCCCGAGGGGAAGCTGGTGGGTGCGTGTAGATGTTTGTTTATAATGACTTGGAAAGGGAAGAGCTGATGTTTCAGCATGTTGAACATGTGTTAGATGGTTTTAAGAACATTAGTAGATGATGTTATAGATGGCTATAAACCTTGTGAGGATGTCTTTATTGATCTGTTGGACTATGGCAGCTACTCATTTATTAGAGTTCCCATTCGTTCAGTCCCATGTAAAGGGTTTATAATGTGTCTTTGATATGGATTGTGAAATAAGATTTTTTTGTTGGGTATTTTAGAGTTTAAAAACAACTTTAATTGGTTTATTCTGGGAAGCTGACGGTGAAACAACTGGTCAAATATTGAGGAAACAGCAGTTATTTTATTTGTTGAGCTAGAGGATAAAGTGTTTGCAGCAGTTTGTGTAGTAATACAGAGGTGCTGATTATGTCTGATGAGGCAAAGTCATTGATCTTGTTGGTGGTAAATTTCAGCCCTGATCCCTCTGGAAGAAGCAATCAAATCACATCTATCTGAGCCCCCTGTGGAGGGGGGATTAATGCTGCTGATTCAGACCTGTTAGCTTGTTAATGCTGTTCCATTTATTTAAAGGTTATTGTTTGATTAAATAAAAATATTGGAGTGTTCATGAGGCTCTGGAAGATGCATGGGGCTTTGGGGAGTGAGCTGCTGCAAGACTATGAGGCTAAACTGTGCAGGGTCCCTTAACCAAATACTGTTAAAAGTCAGAGGGGAATACTCACCTTGTTGCAGTAAATGGCAAAACTCTCACCTGGTGGGGCAGTAATTTCATGTAATGATTTCTCTGTCTATGTGTACTAACCTGTAGCTTACTTTAAAAATCTGCCACTGAATGTTGTGCAGTTAATGTTTATTAAGAAAAAAGGAATGCTTCTGGAGTACTGGCATTGTAGGCATAGAGTAAGCCTAGAGAGAGTTTTTAATCTGCAATTTGCATTGTGAGAAAAGTATGTCCTGTTCACTTTGTCTTCTGGAAGAACATAATCCAAACCAAAGTGTTGGGAACAGCAGGCATGGAGAAAGCATATGACTTTTCTTTTACCCCTGAAATCTGCTGGAAAATCTTATTGATAAAGTTCAGACTGAATCGGTGGATGGAACAATTCATGACTGGAACTCAATAGATTGTCTCAAAATTCAAGATACTTTTTCAGCATTGCCAAAGCCATTTCAGATGGCCCTGGTTTGGAAAGATCAGTTCTAATACAAGTCCCTTTGTTGAGGAAAGGATCTGAGGACCATAATAAGCCCCCCCAAATCACAGCCATTTGCTGTGTGCAGTGCCGGAGGCTCTGCACAAGGCTCACTGCACCCTTCTGTCAAGGAAGTTGTTTGTATCCATACAGGCCAGATCAGATTTTTTGCAGTCCTGCATTCCTACTTACCTGAATACACATCTCCCAAGAGTTGTGCATGTCACTTTTGCCACTAGTTAAGGCCACTGTCCTGCAAAAAATGAAGGTGCAAACTCTTCTTTCCTCAAGTTGTGCTTTCTGTAAAGGGTCTGTGCACATGTGGGAATTGAATTATGGGCTTTTGTGCATGAGAGATTAGAGCTCTTCCCTTTGGAGAGATGCACCTGGTCTCGCCTGAGAATTTGAAAGAGCCTTTTCCTAGGAAAGGGTCTTGTCTGCTTTCATGAGGAAGGGTTAAAGAACAAAAGCATGAAATCTCCTTTCTTCTTTCTTGATCAATCTAGCCATCGTTATGAGAGAAGCTTTCTGATCGCTTCTCTTTGTCATGTAATGTTAATACCATTAAGTCCACTTTGGCAAGGAAAGCAATGTATAATTAATTTGCAAATCAGTAAAGTGGATGTGATTTTTATACAAAAGCGAAGGTCTTTAACTGCAAAAGGCATTGTGTGGGCATGGCTGTGCTCAGATGGGACCTCTCCTCTCAAGCATCCCCCTCCCCAAGGACCCACGCTGGGCCGGTTCCCCTGAGTGTGTCCCTCTTGCACACATCTTTACTGGGTCCCATTTGCTGACAGCCAGAAAGGGACTGAATTCAACAAACCAGAGAGGGGAACCATGTGGGGCACTGGTGAGGTTAGGAGGATGCAAGTGCCTCTGATACCTCCAGAGCGAGTTGGTTGAGCCAGCTGAAAATATCTGTAAGCCTCTGCCTCCATCCACTGGTTTTGTTTGTTGATTTTTTTTTTTTTACTATTTTTTTTAGAAGCCTTAGGTCTATCAGAATTATTATTATTTTGGTGCGGAATGCATTAACAAGGGAAAAGGAAAGAAATCCAAACACTATCCGGACTGATTTGTTCTCAGAAAGATGTTCAATTTTGTATGTATAATTGAAAGGGTCTAAATATAGCTGTATTAATATTTATGGGCCTTATGTTGGAGTCAATACAAGAGCTGCTGTTCAAGGCAATTAAGCTTTACCTTTTCACATGTAGGATTTCAGCTTTTGGAGATGACATTAGTGGTGTGACCTGCATCCAAGAGAGACAAAACTAAAAGCATGCCATTATCTGTCAAATATGATACCCTGTATTTAATGCTGTTTGCTGACAGGCAGTTTGTCTTCAGCGAGGGTGATCTCTCTGGAGCAGGACTGCTGTCTTAATGGGGGGAAATCAGAGAAATCAGTAGTCTTGGAGGCTTGAAGGAGAACTGTCCCTGCAGTCAGTGCTGTGTTTTGGGAGGAACTGAGTGACTAGACTATCTCATGACATCAGAAGGTGAGGATTGCCCACCTCTGCTGCATCAGTAGCTGCTGGGGATAAGGAGAAAATTATGATGGTGACACTTTGTGGATTCCATTTGTCTTCACACCACCCACACCCTGGAGCTGGGGCATGGGAAATGTGACTCTCAGGAGCTTGTGCGAGAAAATGCACAAGGCAGGGAGGGCTGTTCATGCCTTATTCCTGGGCTTGGTCTATCTGTGCATGTCTGCAGGGCTAGTCACAACCTTCATGTCATTAAAGCACAGGGAAAGCAAAGCCTGTCCAGAGATCTGAGCTGCTGTAGGGAGCGTGTGCATGGGGAATTAGGTCGAGGCTCTAACGATGAAAACAAGTCAGTTTGTGTTAATAACAAAGGCAAAATGATGATGTGCTTGATTTCTAAAGCTCTGCCTTTCAAGAGAAGGGTATCACTAGGATAACATGACAAGAATCCTGGCACTGGTTGAATTGCCCTGCATTGCTGCTTTTTGGAAGCTGCAGCTCCTCACTGCTCCAGTGAACAGAGAGCTGTTAGATGCTATAAAATCTCTCACTGATGGGGACAGCCTGGATCCCGCCTTTCTCCTAAATTTGATCAATGTGTTGTGTTTTTCCTTTCTTCCATCTGGACTCTAATAACTGCCTTTGGAAAAGGCAGCAGTAAGGAGCCTCGGCTGGGCTTGCTCTGACACCTCCTTGGGGAGCAAGGGGTTAACCTGCCCTCCCCAGGGCTGCAGATGGAGGTTCTCTCAGTGAGGCTGAGCTTTGGTTCTCATCCCTCCTCACAAATTTTGAGTGGGTGTGTTTCTATTCTTTCACTGGTGCGTTGTGTATTTTGGTAGCTGGAAGCCTTTTAACCCCCTTCAGGGAGCATCAGGGGGGTGTATTTTCTGAGGGCTTTCATTAGCTTTGGCTGTTGGAGCACAATGGCTGCTTAAACAGGGAGGGGGAAGCGGATATCAAACAGCACACACGCCGAGGTAAAAATGGTGGCCACGCTCTTACTGGTTGAAAATGAATTTTCAACTCCAAATGGTCCTTTTGAATTCTGTCTCGGCTCTGGGGATTTGCTCCAGGTGATGCTGACCGCAGCAGACTGGTATTTCCAATTATGGTTGACATTATCCTTGCCTAAAGGTGCTGGCTCAATAGCAAAGAGTGTTCCTTGGTGTGCCTGCACATGAGCCAGTGCAGAGCTGAGTCCCACCTCATCTCTATTCCCGAACAAGGGCAAGCCAAGATATATATTAAGGAACAAGGAAATTGCACCGGTTAAATTTAAAAAACTCATTTAGCTAAAGCAGTGTAAGCGCCCATGAATATTTATCTGATGTTATGGGAGCGTGTGGACTCCCACCTACTTTATTAAATTGATTTTCAATAAAAATGCAAGTGGAAGACGTTTGATTAATGGCTGGTGGGACGGCACTATTAATGTGAAGTCTGGAGTCAGCAAGAAGTGTCCCCTGAGCCCATGTGTCCCTGCTCAAGGCTGGGCTAAGAAAATGTTTTGAAACTTCTCAGAGGGACACCAGCAACTTTTATTCACGTGGTTTCCATGCTGGGGTGAAGAGGACATGCTGTTTTGCTGCTGTTTGGCTGGTGCATGGCTTTGCTGAGGGCCAGTGTCCTGACCTTGAAGCTGGTGTGTGGTGTTTGCTTTCCAATGTTCTGCCTCCTCTGCTTTTCACAGCCCTCTGAGCAGGCTGCACCTGAGAATTAAGCACAGCAGGGAGATTCAGTGATCATGTCAGGTGTGAGTGAGGCTCCCTGGGCCTTTGCATTTAAACATGCCTGCCATTAGCTCCATCAGCCTCTGGATCTGCTCAGCTCCTACCGATTTACCTGCTTGGATTTGTCTGCTGAAGGAAGGCAATTTGAAGCTGTAATGTTACAGCTCTATTAAAGATCTCTAGTGTGGTTTCCCACAGGGACCCTTGCCAGGGCTGGTAGTGCCTCTTTCTAAGGAGATGTAAGGATCTGGGGTGGCAGGTGCTGATCGTGGTGCCAGTGAGGGTTGTGGGCATTGTGGTGCCTGGACATCCCTGCATCCTGCTCCCTCCCTGCCTACAGCCTGAAATAGAAACTCTCCTCGGGGGTCTTGTGAAAAATCTTTGGAAGCTGCTGTGGGTGTGATGTTACATCTCGCTTTCTCTGCAGGGGATTTCTGAGTCAGAGGAGGAGGTTTCTGGGGCGTGTGATGGTTAGGCAAGGACTGTGTGGGAACAGGGGCAGGCAGCATGCCTTGGTGTGGCAGGGAAGGCAAGGGTTAGGTGGGGACACAGCCCCGTCTCAGCATCCCTCAGTTCCACACCTATGGCGCCCAGAGAGGTACCACAATGCTGTGAACCTCTGAAACAGGGGTACCTAAATGCCACCAGATAACACCTGGGGCATGAATGCTCCCCCTGTGGGAGCCCCATGCACAGGCTCCTGTGCTGGGGAGCAGGGTTGGAGCTCTGATGTGCTCAGCCCTTCCCAGGGGGCTCATGGTACCCAGGGGCTGCAGCCAGATGGCACAGGGAGAGCATCCAGAGGCAGAGAGATGGTGCAGATGCTCCCTAATGCTGCCCTCTGGGACAAAGAGACTCTTCCAGTGATCTCTAGTTTGCAATACTTTGGGGTTTTCTCTGCACGCAAATGTGTAATGAGGATCTCTGCCTACAGGAGAAGAGGGTCTTTGCCAGCAGGCAGGGAATGGGCGCAGATACTTTCAGCATGTGCTGAATTGGTTGGGTACACCCCTGCTGTGTGTGCACTACTGAGGAGCTGGGCATGGGCAAGAGTGATGAGAACAGAAAGGAATTAAAAAAGAGGAGCAGGTGCTGGCTAATATGTATATGGCAGAAAAAGAGAGGAGAGTTTTGGTTGAAACAGAAGCTGAGGAAAGGCAGATTGGCAGGCAGCATATTTCTGGAGACAGCTTTCTCCTCTGTAGGCTGAGTCACCTAAGAAACGTGTCAATAAAACATACTTGCAGGCACTCTCTCTAATAAATATATATTTAAGAGAGACATTTCTTCAAAACTTCTGCGAGGAGATGTCGAATTCTGAAGGGATGGTATGAGAAATGACATCTCCAGTGGAAGCAGAGAGTTGCCATGGGAACTGGAACGCTTTGAACACACATCACTAAAACAAGAAAACATTTTCCCCAGTAAAGGAAATTAAAAATTACATACATCTGGAGGTATCTGCCCTCTGCTTGTCTCTGATGGGAGTATCAGAGTATCATGCAGGATATTGTAATTCATGCAGTGGGCAGGACTGACAATTCCATATTGGTTACTGAATTTTTGTGAGTAACTGTGATAAAAAGCCTTCCTGTCCTTGGGGCAGGCAATGCTGGTGTCTGAACAGTGTTGGGGAGGGGGAGATTTATAGCCATAATGGAATTTCCTCTAAAATGGTTTTGCTCACCTGGGGATAAAACAACAGCCTGAATGCACAATTGAGCTCATCTTGCTGTGTAGGGATGATTCCATTGCTCCCAGGGTTTGCTGGCCCTATTTGGCCACCAGGGACTTCCCTGAGAAGCCTGGGGTAGGCAGGAGAGAGGGGGGTGTGATGGGGAGGCCCAGTGTGCATTTGGGTATTTATCTTGGGCTGCAGAGGCTCTCTGTTTATCCGTGCAAGTCTGGGGTGGCAAATCCAGGAAGAGTTATTTGTATACGGCAGTCTGTGCATTTCTTTCCTTTCTTTCTTTTCCTGTTAATTTCATTTTTTCTTTCTTTTCTGCTGCCTTTCCTGGGACAGAGTTGAACCCAGGCGGGGAGGAGAGCTTGTCGTGCCATACGACAGCACTCCAGCATCAGGGGAAATGCTAAATTGACCAGTGCAAGGCACTGTGAATTAGATAAGTTTATTTGGACTCTGTATTGGCATTGCTGAGAAGTAAATGAGCACTGACCATGCAGCCCAGTGACCCGTGCATGACAGGGGAGAGACAGCTCAGAGAAGAGATGGGCTCTGGCACAGCTCAGCAGCTGCACGGGCAGAGACCACGTTGGGGTGCATGAAGGAGGGAAGGTGTTTGCATTGCCCTGGGAGTGGAGGTGAAGGATGCCAGGAGCACCACCGGAGGCACACTGTCTGAGGAGCTGATTAAGTTCTCCACTGAAGGAAACGCCAGCCAGGAGCTAATGGATAAGGGAACCAGAGTGCAAATTACTCTGTTGCTCCCTGCTATGGTATTCTGTGTTCTTGTATCTTTGTCTCAGTACCTGGCATTGGCCTCAGGGGACAGGTTTGAAAATTAAATGGGCCCTTTCTCTGAGCTGTACAGCAAGCCCCAGGGATCACTTTCTTTTTTTCTTCTCTTGCACACACAGTCCATCATGTGGCCTGGTAATCCTCAGCCTGCAGAGCAACCTGGAACAAGATATAGCCAGAGGCACAGGAAGGCAGCACTGGGGCTAAAAGGCAGATGGGGAAACTTAGGCAAAGCAGAACTGCATCCATTGCATGCTCAGTGCCACAGTGCAGCGAGCAGCAGTGGTGGGGCTGGAGCTCAGAGCTCAGCCTGCAAACCTTGTGCACTTGATTGAGGCATCTTGTTTATTCTTTCACTCTCTGCAGTGACATAAAATTAATGCAATGCAGTGCAGTGTGTCTCTCATTTGATTTGATTGATACTCTGTTCAATTTTGGGCCCCTGATGACAAGAAAGTCACTGAGGGGCTGGAGCATGTCTAGAGAAAGGCAATGGAGCGGGGGAAGGTTCTGGAGCACAAGTCCAATGAGGAGCAGCCGAGGGGGCTCAGCCTGGAGGAAAGGGGAGTTGGGGGGACTTTCTCCCTGTCTGCAGCTCCCTGACAGGGGGTTGTAGTCAGGTGGTGGTCAGGCTCTGCTCACAGGGAACAAGTGACAGGATGCGAGGAAATGGACTCAAGGTGTGCCAAGGGAGCTTTAGATTGGATATTAGGGAAAATTTCTTCTCTGGAAGGGTGGTCAGGCATTGGAACTGGCTGCCTAGTGAAGTGGTGTAGTCACCATCCTGAAAGTGTTCAAAGAACTGTGTGGATGTGGCACTTGAGGACATGATGTAGTGGTGAACTCTTGATGGGTTGGCAGTGTGACTGGATGATCTTAAAGGTCTTTTCCAACCTTAATGGTTCTATGATTTTGGTTTTTTGCATTTTCCAGTTTTCTTTCTGGCTTTCCAATCCTTGCAGTTGTTTTCTGCGTATCAGTGATTATCATGTTGGCAGTAGCAGCTTTGTATTGCACCTTTGTGCTTATCTTTTTCTTGGGGATCTGCCTCGAACTCTGATGAATTACAGAGCTAATTAATTGCTTTCTAAATGCTGAGGATTTTACTGGCACTGATCTGAAGTTTTTGCAGTTCCTCTTCAAGCAAGTGTGGCCTGTTGGGAAGTGATGATTTCTGCTATGGAAAGGCTTGCTGAGAATGAGTTAACAAAAGATTCAGTGGTTTTTTAGGAAAGGGAGTAAGTGAAAATCTTCTAGGGTCAATCTGCAATCTTCCTAAGGAAGCGTCTCCTGGATTCTGGATAAGCCTGGTCTAATGACTGGCTCTGCCAGAGGTGTTATCCACCGTGAAGGGATACAGCAGAGGCAGGAGCCCCGTGGCTGCTTTGCTCTGGTGCCTCATCTCTTCTGTTTGCAACCTCAGCCACAGCTCTGGGGCACAGAACCTGCTGCAATCTTTTTCTGAGGCTGCTGTTCGCCAAGACCCCTTGACAGAGCCAACAAAAACATTGTCATTGACCCCTAAAGAGGCTGAGGGTAAGGTCACAAAGGCAAGGTCTACCCAAAACACAGGTGGCTTGCCGGTAACATCAACTGGCTTGCTGGTAACATGAACTGGTTTGCCTCATGCTGAAGTACCAGTCTGGTGTTTTTGCCCATATCCCATTGATCCCTCCAGTGCATACAGCACTGCAGGCGTTCTGACTATCATCAGAAAAATTCTCCTGGCTTTGCTTTCATTGAGGCCACAGCTGCATCTACCACCTGGCAACACAGCAATGTCTGAATGCTTCTCTTCTGTCCACGGGGACTAGCAAGGATTCCCTTTCCTGAGTGCCTCTGGCTTAGCCATCAAGGACAGGCTTTAATACTGACTAATGTTAAATTATGCATGCTAATTTATATTCACACATTTTCTCATTGTATTTATAATATATAACAAACATGTTTATGTAGCTTCTCTCTTCCATTACCACAGGGTCTCAAAGCACTGTGGAATCTCTAAAAGCATGCTCATACATATATATTCCTCCTCTGTCTTTATGGCATCTGAGGGTGTCCTAAGTCCTTAAAATAGTAACGACAGTAGCTTTGTTCATTCTGTCTTAGTTCTGTCTGTAGCAAAAATAGCACAGCTAATTTGTAGTCTCTGTTTGTAGTCTGTATGTGTGAGAATGAGGGGTATGTGTAAAGCCTCCATGACTGCATACCCTCCAGCAGTTGCTGCTTTCGACTCTTTCTTCTATTCTGCCTGGACTTGATATCAATAACTTGCACCACATCCTGATTGTAACCTCTGGTTGTGTATTTTATGTCACTTACTGTGGTGATGAGAATCTATGCATGTGGATGCCTACACAGGGCAATGAGGGAAAGCTAAATTAAACTGTGAAAGCCAAATGCATCATTCTGGTGAGTGCTGTAGTAGGAGCCCTGCCTAAAAGCCTAATGCTGTAAGGCTTATCATATCCATCTTTCTGTCTTTTGTCTTCTATAAGCTTTAGAGCCTGTTGTCTGATCTGAACAAAACCTGACAGGAAAGGTAGGTATCTCAGAGACTTTAAGTCCCTTCAAGATTTGTGGAATTATGCAGCTGAGTGGAAAAGGACCCAAAGTAGAGAGAGGTAACTAGGTAGGATCAACTGGTGTTAGGCATCAGAAAAACAAAGAGGAAAAGCTGATCTGTAGGAAGCAGGGTTTGTTGGCTCCACTGCTGGTAAAGCAACATCTCTCCCAGGCTGTTCTGCTGGATGGAGCTCTAATCTACACCCCGCTACTCTTGACACATGAGAGAAAATTCCTTTCACTGGCATGGGGCAAGGTGTGAAAACCCTCTAGCACCTTCTGCAGCAGCACATGGACTTACCCACTGTGTCAGGTGTACCTGGAGCCCCCTTATCCCTTGTGTGTTGAGAGAAAGGGGCAGTGCAGCAAGGTCAGGCCAGAAATTTGAGCTATCCTGTGCTGCCATTCTCACAGAAGTTCTAGGGAGGGAGTGTAGTTTCTTGCCCAAAGGGGACAAGCAGATGCCCTATGGGCCTCTCAGTACTGTTCTGGAAGCAAGGAGGAACATGGTGTGTCTCACTCCTCTGCTTTAAGCAATAGTTCTTTGATCCAAACTCCATAACCAACGTGTTGTGTAGGTGCAGAGAGAGCTCAGACCTGGGTCAGAGCCACAAGCACATGTACAGCACATTTGCAGATTCCTTAGGGATTTCTCTTCCAAGAACTGAGCTGATCTTTCCTATGTAACCCAAGGAGTTTGTGCCTAGGAATTAGGCATCCATCCATGCATGACAGCGTGCCATAAATCCTAGACAAGCCATACCAGTGGTGACTGGGTCACTTCATGGTCCTGCATCTGGTTCCTGCAGAGGACATTGGGTGCAGCCGTGTTAGAGCACTGCATCTGCAGCATGCTGTGGGAGGCAGGGAATAAATCTCTCCATTGTTTCAGCTCTCCATGGCCCTGCTAAGAAAGGGAGCCAGGACAGCAGGCTGTCTTTCTGAGGATTTATTTCACAGGCATCATGTCACTTCATCTGCACTGAAGAACTAAGCACATGTAATTGTAGACCATGCTGATCTCTCTCATCACATGTGAGTGCTTTCATTGTTGGCTGTCTCTTGAGAGAGCCCCTGAAATTATTTTGAACCGCTTTCTTTCCCTGTGCTGAACTATCCAAGTTGAGGGGAGAAAGGAGAGAAGAACAGCTGGAAGTGACACCACATGCGTATCTGTGTTTACAGATTGGATGACTTCTCACTAGTCTGGCTGGAGGACATGCAATTGTAGACACTGATGTGCCATCACACAAGAGAGAAGGTAGCAATTAATCACCATGGCTCACAGAGCAGCAACTTGGGAACTGGCTGTACAGCAAATACTGGCAGTTCCAGGGGATCTGAGCAGCAGCAGTGGGTGGAAAGATGCCTCGGTACCCCAGGACTGGGGAAATAGGCTTGATGCTTTCATGGAGAGCAGCAGACAGCCTTGTTCTGCTGTAAATGTGATGCCTTTTTGATCACAACCCTGCAGGAGTCACTGGGAGCATAACTGAGTGGGTCAGATCTGTTACACAGACCCAGTTATTCTGGAATCAAGCAAATAGCCAAGGAAAACTGCATTAGACAAATAGTTCATGACACGGCAGATCTAGAAAGGGATCCGACCCAAAGGTCTTGTTGGCAATCCCCTGCAGGCTCTTACTCACCCCTGCTTTTGCTGAGACGAGACATTTGTTTCAGACATTTATATTGTTTCTTTCCTTACTATGTGATTTATTCTGCACAGAGTACAAATTTCCCAGTACTCAGACCTTGGCTGACCTTGCTTTGCAGTGGAGGAGCATCCCATCATATTAACCACATTGTCCCAGGTGGGAGCACGAGGCCAAGACCAGCCATGGGACCCTGGTCCTCCTCATCTCTGTGCTCATCAGGGAGAGGCAGATGCCATCAGAAGTGGTGAGGTCTGAGTGGGCTGAACCACCTGTGGGATTAGCCTCCCCCCCCAGATGAAATAGGGCCAGGAGGGTCTTGCCTGTGTCTTGATGCTTCTGCTCAAGTGAGTTTTTGTGGTGATGTGTTGGTATTTTAGGTAGCTCAGGGATTAAAGTTGATGCTGTTGTTAACTCTGTCTGGCCTGTGAAGGACTGGGTCAGCTGCCAGCCCTCCTGGTGACACTTTTGGTCCTGTTCTCTGCCGTTTGGCATTGACAGGACCGAAACACCCTGTGTATGTTCTTGCTGCCTCTTCTAAGAAGATACCTGGGCTGAGCTTGTCAGACCAGGGTGAATGTCTGTGATAGGAGACTTGGCTTTTGCTTCTGAGCAAGTAAGTTCATATACAAGGATGCTGAGGCACTGCAACAGCCAAACAACATCTGAAAATGTTTTCTTTGGGACTGGGAGTTTGAAGAGGTTGACTGTGACCTTTCCAGCTGTTGTCTGAGACTCCCAACTCTAAGATCTAAGATCTCCTCTCTGAGGAGAGAGAAGAGATGATGCTGAGACCTGCCCACATCTCTGCACTCCAGCTTTGCTCTCCCTTTCCTAGGGGTTGGAGGAAATGCCAGTACATTCTCAGGCTTTTTAGGCTGTCTCTGTTCCCCAGCCTTCCCCTCCCGACTCAAGCACAGCCTCCACTCCCAGGATACTTGGTGTGGAAGCATCCCAGGTGCAGTAGGGGTGTTTGTGGTTCTGCCATTAGCAATAGCTCATGCTGCTATGTGACCTTTGTATGGCAGGAGCTTTGTCGTTGTCCTTGGAGTCAACTTTATCCCCTGGCTGGGCTGGACAAGCCCAGAAGGCATTAACAGCACTGCAGTGATGTTCACTGAAATGTTTCCTTCTCTGCTGCTATTTCTGAGTCCCCTAGCAGAAAAAAATTAAAGAAAAGCAACTCTAGTGTATGTGGGAGAGTGTTACTGGCCCCCCAGCAGGAGAGCATAGTGAAGGCTATGTCAGGGACTTCTGGTGTGTGATTGGTGATGTAGATGTCATGTCTCCTTTCCTGCAGCTTGAGGCTATAGGGAGAAACCTCTGTCCCCTTGGGCACCTGCCCCTCTGCTTGTGCCTCCCTGTTCTCCCCCAGTACTGGCCTGTAATCCCAAGGGCAAAATCACAAAGTGGGGACCATGTACCACATCATTCCTTTTCCATTCCTCTTCCTGAAAGGAGACACCACTCAGTTCCTGCTTCCCAGTGGACTCATGGAACTTTTAGCGTAGGTCATAAAGCCTCTTTTGTTCCAGAGGCTAAAAGGGGAAGAAAAATGAAATTCCTTCAGTGAGAGTCTGAAAAAATGAAGAATGAAGCATACAAAAGCTTCTGTGTGCAGCTATGAAAATTACCTTCTGCTGCTTATTAATTAGCATGGCAAGGATTTAGGAGAAGGCATGAGATCGAAGTTGATGGTACAAACCAACTGTTTTCCTTCCCAGGGATGCTGGGTTAACTGGAAGACACCATCCTGCCCAGTGTGCTCACTTTGGGTTACTTCATGTGGGAAAGAGCCAAGCAGCATTCCCTCTCTTCAGGGCGACACTGCTCTCACTACAGGCTGCTGGGGATCCTTCCCAAAGGATTCTGTGTATTTGAGGGGACACTGAATAAGGAGACCTCATTGAGCTGAGGGTAAATGAGATTGTCTAGGAGAGAGTTAAGGGACACTATCAGCTTGTTACTGCCCTCCTTAGAGATAGGATATTGGGCTAGCTGGAGTCCAGAGCAGTTTATAGGGAGTCCAGTGCAGAAACATTTACCGCGTGGAGCAGACTGAGGGTTTGTGCCCCTGGGAGCAGAAGAGCCTGAACAGTCCTCCTTTCAAGTCTCGGCCACACCATCCTGCACAGAAACAAGCAGGTTTATCACCTCCAAGCTCGCTCAGATCCCCGCGCAGCCCTGGGGCAGGGCTGGGGCGCTGCCTCGGGGCGCTCCCCATCCTCTTCCCCTTTATCTCCGAGCAGAGGCTGTGCAGCCTCCCTGACGTCAGCCAGGAATCCCCTGCACGAAGCCGCAGCGCCTTCGCCCCTGTTTCCATGGCATACATCATTCGGGAGCCCCCGGCGTTCCGTTCCTATGCAGGCAGCATCATTTCAGCTGGCTTGCGGCATCGCCTCTGGGAACCCCCGCCTGGGATAACGGGGCTGCGTTCAGCACATCCCCCGAACCTCCAGGCTGAAACACAACCGGCCGAGCCGATCGTGTTACGGAGGAGATTCTTAAATAAACAGCGCTTGATGAGTGCGGTGGGATGCTTAATAAGCGTCTGTTCAGCCCCCCGTGCACCCTCCCCGCCTCCCAGAATCACTCGTGGAGGCAGCTCTACAGCCAGGGAGGGGAGAGGCAGCATAATCTGTATTCCAGCCCTGCTACTGCTCCTAGTGCTTCCAAGAAGCGAGTAAAAATAGCACTCTCGTTTTGTAAATAATAGCTATCTCCTCGCAGGGCCAGGGAGAGACGAGCACTTAAAGAGGGGATTGCGGGAAGGGGGGGGGGGGGGGTCTGCCTGGAGCCAGGGCCAGGAGGATGTGGAGCTGGAGGGGGGCACAGCGGAGGGCGGGAGTAAATGGGATGCCTGAAGCAGCTCAGCAGCATCTGCTGCTTCTTTACACCTTCTGAACTCCCCGGGGAGACGACAGACCCTGCTGGTGTTGGGGCTGGGAGTCTGGATCTGGCCCCTCCACCCAGAACTGGGGGGGGTGATTATGGTGTTCGCAAGAAGCCAGGTCTGGGGTAGCAGGTTCCTGGAGGAGAGGAGAGTGTTTAAAGAGCAGGCAGGTGTAGGAAGTGCCATGGTAACACCGTGGGAAGGGATGTTTTGTTTTGCATTTGCATTGCAGATCTGCCCAGTTGTGGGGGATTTCTCCAGGCAAGAGGAAGGCAGCGTGGTCTGGCAGGCAGAGAGCAGGCTCTGGACCTTGTGGGGAAAGGGGCAGCTCTGGCTGACCTGCAGCATCTTGCTCCTGCTCACGCACTTGCTCCAGATGGTTTTAGAGACATGATGGTGCTGAAGCTTAGGAATAAGTTAAGCCTGTAAGTGGGAAAAGCATCCAGACAAGGGAATCAGCCTGAAACAAACGGCTTGGGAACGCAGTATGCCACTTGTGTCCATAAATTCTGCCAATGTACACACGTTGAACTGAAAATTTCTTGCTCTTCTAGTTTCCTGTCGGTTCCAGGGTCTTTTTGGCTTTCCTGCTCCCTAGCAGGACCTGGGGCACGGTGAGGCTCAGTAGGGTGGCTGGAAGGGGTTTGTGCAGCTCACCAAGAGCAACACCAAGCTTTGTCGGGCAGTGTTGTGCTATTGCTTAGGGCAGCCAGGGCTGGGCTCTGGTCCCTGCTCTGCTGCAGCTTCCTACCTGAACCAAGTGTCTCCTTTTTGGTTTCCCTTATTATAAACAGGACCAGCAGGCTTGAAAGCTTAACTTGTGCCTGTTGAAAACCTTTGAGTTGCAGGGAAGAATGATGCTAGGAAGAGAAAAATACAATGTTCTGCAACAGATCTAGTGGAAACACCTAGCCTTTTATACAGTCCTTAATTGTTAAATCTTGGGTGAGGACTGGGCAAGACAGCCAAGATGCAGTGTGAGCTTGTCTGCGGATTGAGGATCAGATAAGCTTTTCCCTGTCCTGTCTCTAAGAAGAGGCAGGAGATGCTCTTCTCTCAGCTTTCTCTTGCTGCAAAAGTCGATGCAGTTTCTTCTCATTCAGGCTTCAGGTGGATAGGTGCGAGGGTAAGGAGAGGGGAGGCTGGGTGAGTAGCTCCTGATTTCTCTGGAGGAGAAGGTCTCACAGCCACAGATCCTGTGAGCTCTGGCAGAGCTGCAAGCAGTGCAGTTGCTCTTGGGCTATAGGATCACGAAGGAAGTGAATCTCTGAGGCTGGAGCTTGTTCTGTTCTTCTGGTGTTTTACTTATCTCTGGATTTCCCAGCTCTGCTGAAATCCCTGCTTGCGTGGAAATGATTTAATTTCAGAAATCCCTCCGGATCCCAGCCAAATCCTGCCCTTAGGAGCACATATTAGCAGGGAAAGTTCAGTCTGGCTTTTGCCATGAAAGGTGCAGGGAGCTAATTTTATTGTGTGCTGAGGGACATCAGTGAGCCAGCAATGAAGCCCCAGCTTGTCCCTGCACCAGGTGCTGCATGGGCTGGCCAGAAGAACACATCTGTACTCTGGAAATGGGGGTTCTTTCTCAGATCTGGGCTATGATTGATTATTAATTTTAATAAGGTAATGCAATTATCTTTGATTGGATTTGCCAGCAGATTGAAAGGACAGGAAGAGGTCTCTGGAGCTCTGTGACACACAGGTTACAGCTTGATGAGGATGTAAAGGCACACGTAAAATTGCAGGATCATATCAAAACGTGTTCAGAACTAGTTCTGTCTCTTTGTCTTCTTATGGCTTGCTGAATCCCTTCCCTTGTGCTTGGACCCAGCAGGGCACAGGCCCTTTCATGGATCCCTGTCCCTGAAACATGAAGAGGCACGCCCTATTCATTCTGCACCCTGGCCATGGGTGGCTGTGGCTTCTCATCTGATACCCATGGCTGAAAACTGAATGCCATGGAGGGAGGAGGGAAGAGGGGAAAGAGGGTTTGTGTGTTCTCTAGAACACAATTAACTTTCCTGCACCACATGTAGTAGCAGAGGGAGCCTCACATCACTAAATGCTCTCTGCTGTGTGTCTCATTTGAGGACTTGTTTGGAGGGAGGCAGAGAATACCCTGAGTGTTTGTTACAGAAGTAACTCATTCTGTTTAGACCTGTGGGGGTTTCACAAAGTGTGCTGCATACATATTTCTCTTTAACCTTCTTTTTACTGCGTCAAGACAAGATCAAGTGTTACATATATAGCCCAATAATACCAGCCACAGGCTGCATCAGAAGCTTCCCAGCCATAATAACTACAGACATGTATATGTATATTTTAGTCATTAAGGAGAAAACCCTGCCAGAATGCATTATCTTATTTTGGGATGCAAAACTTCGAAGCACAAAACTAAGCTTCATAGTACAGCAAAATAAGTGTCAGGGAACAGAAGGATTTCCATAACTAAATTGAGCAATGGGCCATCCAGGCTACTTGCAAAGCTGCTGCACTGGCCAAAATTGGGTACTGTGCATAAAACATGAACTCTGCTTTGGGGGTTTTAAATTGGTTCTTTCATTAGGAGAGCAGCTCTGAGCCAGCTAATGCCATATAATGGCATGATCTATCCCTAAAGTGGTGAGGATTTATGGTAACTGAGTGCTCAACTCAAGGCACCTCATCCATCATTTTTTCAGTACGACCCAGTGGGCAGAGCATAGGACTGTAAATCTGGTAAATCACGGTGCCTTGATTTCCTTGCAAAATGAGGCAGCAGCAGAGATGTCAATTAGGAAACATGCCAAAATCAAACGAAGTCAAGAAGGAGAGCTGTATATGCTGTTCTGCACATGCTGATGGCCACGTCTCACAAAGCCCTCCAGGTTATCTTTATCTGAAGGCATGTGTTTGAAATTGCCCCTGGGTTTTAGCAGCTGGGGCAGGATCTGGGGCTCGGTGTCTTTGCTCAGGCAGTGAGGCTGCTGTTCAGCATCCATGAGGGCAGCACAGCCTGGGGTGAAGGGGAGCACGTGATGTGGGCGAGAAGCAGCTTCGCAAGAGTGAGGCACTTAAGAGAACAGCAAGCACAGTGGCAGTAAAAGGCAATCAGAATATTGATTCTCTTTACATACAGATAAGCCTGAAGCTGTAACAAACCCAGGCTTTCCTAAAACTGGTGGAATATTGCTAGGCTGTTTATTGGGCTGGAAGACACAAAGGGATTTCAGATTAAAAGGAGTTTCAAGGCATCAGGGCTTACCTCTGCATTGAAAATGTGTGGATCTGTACCACGTTATGGATCATGCAGCCTCGTAGATTCTGTAAATACGCATTGTCTGGCCATGTGGGACATATTTGGCCTCAGTGTAAGCGTGGGAAGCAGCAGAGCTGCATTGGAAATGAATTTGCTAAGTTGTGAGTGATAAAATCAGCCGTTGTTTGGGGCACAGAGAATGGTGCAGAGGGTTCAGCAGAAAACACCAAGTAACAAACCCTTCCCTGTACATGCAAATTTGCTTCTCTAATTCCTTTTTTTCCCCTTTTTCTTTTTTTTTTTTTTTTTTTTTTTTTTTTTTTTCCCCAACAATGTA
>JAWWMP010000148.1:16548965-16611464 GCA_035047865.1 Dendrocincla tyrannina | reverse complement strand
TTTTTTTTCCCTTTTTTTTTTTTTTTTTTTTTTTTTTTTTTTTTTTTGTCCCAGACAGTGTAACTGAAGTCAAGACAGACATTTATGTGACAAGTTTCGGCCCCGTCTCGGACACAGACATGGTAGGTGCCTCGCTGGGAGGGATGGCTTTTCCTGCAGCTGCCGTGGGGATGTGTCCCACCCTCTTCACAGGAGTACCTGGGCAAAAGTGGGATTTTCCTGAATGGCAAGAGCTGGTGGTGGCTCAGTGTGAGTGGTAGACAGAGATTGTTTCTCAGGTGTGTTTGGGCTTTTGGAAACCAATTGATGACACACCCTTGCATCTCCCTGCAAGCTTTAGGGTCCCTTTTTTTCCTGCAAGTCTAGCCTAAGAAAAAGGAATCTGCCCATGGAATCCACATCTGTAAATAGTGTGCTCCACTCATTACCTGCATTGACAAGCACTTGTGCTGCAGCCACCTCTCCCTGACCTCTCTGTGTGTGTGGAGCAAGGAGAGTGCTCCCTGGAAGAGGGGAGAATGCCAGAATCTGGTCTGGTTTGGTGTCAGTGCCAAAAGAGAAGGATTCACCATCAAACTGTTCTTAGTGCTTGAACCGGAAGGGAGGCAAAAGAGAAAAAAGAAAAAGCATGAATTGATTGGAGTATTTTGACATGTTCAGGGAAAATTATTAATGAAAAGGCCTGAGGTCTGAATTTAGGCTTGTATTCCCACAACAGTTTGTCTTCTAATTAAAACAGGACTGTGGAGCATAATTAATAGTGAGGTTTCTCAACAGCATTTCTCGCAGCTCGTATTCCACACGCACCCAGGCACATGGAGAAGAGTTGGCTGTGGATGGTTGCTTCACAGTTCAAGGATGCCTCATGAGAACAGCTGTGCATTTAGGATGGAGACCCTCCTGCACATCCAGCACTGAGTTGACCTGCTGCTGGCATAGCCCAGGCCAGCAGTGGGCTGTCCCTGATGTGAAGGGAGCCCAATTTGGACAAGGGAGCAGGCTTTGCCTTCACCAGCTGGGCCAGGCTGGAGCAGTGTCCTTGGACTCTCATGGCACCTCTGGAGCTGGAAGGGTTTGGTTTTCTGTGCTGACATGGCCTGGACATCTCTTCAGCTGTCCCACTGACAATCCCGTGAGAGCAGGCAGGGGGGCTGGGGGAGAATAAAGTCTCTGTGTTTCATGGAAATGCTTGTTCCATCCAGCAAGCCCGTGTTGCTTTGGGAAGACCACTCCCTCCAGGGTAAGAAGTTAACTTGATGTCAGTGTAGTCGAGACTGTTAACCTCATTTGAGTTCTCCCTCCCTCTCTTGCCTGCTTTCCAACCGCAGCAGAGACCCATAATGTATTCAGCAATCGTAGCCCTTGGGGAGTATCTGATAATTGCTTCCAAGGTGGAGCGTATTTGATTAAGGGAGTGTGTATAATGAACTGTGAAGAAGAAATATGAGGTATTGAAAAGAGGAAGGTATTCTCTGCAATGTGATTTGACAAAATGAATTTAAAATTAGGGAGACAGTTAAGAAATAATAAATTATTTCCCCTTTACATGCTT
This sequence comes from Dendrocincla tyrannina, assembly GCA_035047865.1. Lineage (NCBI taxonomy): Eukaryota > Metazoa > Chordata > Aves > Passeriformes > Dendrocolaptidae > Dendrocincla > Dendrocincla tyrannina. The sequence goes on along the minus strand of JAWWMP010000148.1, from coordinate 16,609,912 downwards.
TTGTTCCATGTATTTTACAAATGCATAGCAAATGTGTTTCAGCCTGCTGTTCTGCTGCTCAATGCACTCAGAAACGTGAGGCAGAGAAACATGGAGAGAGCTTGCTCTTCTGCTGCGTTCCTTTTATCTCGGGAGTGGGGAAGTCCCTCCTTCCCCGCTGGCATCTGCCTGGTGATCCACTCCCATCCCTCCCACAGCCATTACTCATTGCCGTGGAAAGCGGCTCCGGCGCATCCTGATGCAGACACAGACTGTAATTATGATGATGGAGGAGAGGCAGGTAAAGCTGCTGTGGAGAGCGGAGGAGAGCTGGTTATGAAGCATGGAGGAGGATGTGTAGACCTTTTCAGTGAGCTGCTCCAAGGGGCTTCTAGTCTTGCTTTTAGTTTGGTTTGGAAGGCAGAGCCTGATAGGACCTGACACATGCCTGAATCTTCGGTACTGAGCTCTTGCAACTTTGCCTCAGTCCCCAGGAAAATATAAGAAGAAAAAAAGAAGTTCAAGGGATTTTTTTTTTGTTGTTTTTTCATGAGTGGACTCTGAAGATATAGTCAGTCTTGAAGTTTTCAGTCACTTCTATATAGAAGAGAAGAGCATAACATAGAACAAAGGGTGCTCTTTGAAAGGGGTGAATTGGGAATGATGCATTTATAGAAAGAAGTATAGAAAAGAGGGGAAGATTCTGGACATGATTTCTCCTTTCTTCAGGAATGATTCCGTAGCATAAAAGAAGAAAAACAAGGCCTGGAAAGTTGTTAAAAATATTTTACTTCTTTGTTTGCTGGTTTTTAATAGGAACAGGGAGTTCTGAATAGGAGAGATCTTCTCCTGATAAGGACTTTCCCCAAACCTCCTGGGGCACAGGCTCATTTCTTTGGTTTTATCCCTTTACTGAGCTTAAAACCACTTCCATGCAGAGGCAGAATATCTAGTACACAGCAGAGCCTGTGGGAATGTAGAATCTTCTCTTTCCTTCCCCCAGCCATGCTCCAGAAGGTTCATATTTGAGCAGTGGTGGCTCCATGGCCGGGGAGAAGGGATGAATTTATTTACTGAGATGCTTTCATTCGGCTGCCATCTGCTGCAAAAACCTGTAGGAATTTCTCTGTCCTATAGGAAACTGATTCACAGCAGTTTTTAAATGCTGCTGAGAAGTGCTGCAGGAAAGAAATCACTCACAATGATAAGTTTAGTTGGTCCTGCGGCCTCCAGGAACACATAAATAAAGACTATGACTCTGCAACGGCAGGGGAAGAACAGTTAGGACTGCTCTTCTTTCTAAAGCCCCCTTCTCTCTCTAAAAGCCTCCTGACTCAATGAATGCCCTCATTAGCAAGAGGTCTGTGCTGCAGAGGTGAGCAGTGGTGCAGCTCATGCTGATGGGCTGAAGACGTGAACCTCAAGTGACATGAACCCTCAAAGGACACAGGAGACACCGGGTACATTGGTTTGATTTTGCTCTGGGATGGACATGAAGGTGTAGTGACTTTGCTGCTTGGTCTGAGGCTGCGTGTACCAAGCAAGAAGCTGCAGTGTTTCAAAGGGATGACTTCTAACTGCCCCAGCTGGAATTTGGCCTAGGAAATGGGTTTTCTATGCTAACTGAAATAAGGAAAAAAAAATAGGGAAAAGACAAAAGAAAGTCATAGGATCTTGTAATGCAAGTTTGTGAAGTCCTTGAATTCAATACTTTTCTAGAGGTGGCCTAGGGAGCCAAATAACATTAAGACACTGTCATGAAAGTTTATTGCATTATATTTTTTTATAAGCAGGGATTCAATTGCCAGCATCCTGACCAAATTCCATCTGCAGGGCCAGGATCTTTATTTTTGCTTTTTAAAGTGCCTATGTAGCCTATGTACAATGGACTCCCTCCCCTGAAACATCTTAATAAAGGTGGTGGTGCAGCAGGGCCACCCCAGCACTGGGCATTGTAGTCTGTGTTGCAGTTTGTGTGCAGCGGTCAGAAACATTGAAGAGCAAATTTTGCCATCACAGGTAAGTCATTATACAAAGTGTGGTAAATGCCATCTATCCCCCAGTGCTGTTAATTCCTGCTGCTTGTTGCACCACGCTTCATATCACCCAGGGTGTGCCAAAGTGCAGTCTGCTCCATGACTGAAGATACTTAACTACTTCTTCCACTTGTTTGCAATGAAGAGCTGAGTAAAACACGACTTACTATTCTCTCCTCTCCCCACAAAGGAATACACTATTGATGTCTTTTTCCGGCAATCCTGGAGAGATGAAAGGCTGAAGTTTGATGGCCCCATGAAAATACTTCCCCTGAACAACCTGCTGGCCAGTAAGATCTGGACTCCTGATACCTTCTTCCACAACGGGAAGAAATCTGTTGCCCACAACATGACAACACCCAACAAGCTGCTGCGCCTGGTGGACAATGGCACTCTCCTGTACACCATGAGGTAAGTGTGTGTCTCCTGGCCAGGGTATTGCAGGTCTCTGCACACATGCAGGGCAGAATGGGACCTCAAGGTACATTACAGCAGGATTTATGCAGACTTCCACTAATTTTGTTAGGACAACTGAGTCTTATCCCGCTGCTTTCTCTGCTATCCTTGTTTCCTACCTATGTGTATCATCACTGATCCTCGACTTAGGCATGCTTTTACATGCCATTTTAGCTTTTTCCTCATCATTCGTGTTCAATTTTTTTATGTGATGAGGTAGAAGTGTTGAGATCTATAGTCTGTGAGACTGATATACCAGCATTAACCTGTGATGGGATGTGAACCAGGTATCCAGTAATGGTGGGGGAACATTAGGGTAGGTGAATTTGTTATTCTCCAGCAGCATAAGAACAGACCTAAATTTGTTCAGCGTGTTACAGCAGAGCCATTTCAAGCATCTCATGAGACCAAGCTTGCTGTGAGAGCAATGGGGTTGTTTTTCCCTACTTCGTGGAATCAGGAATCCAAATCTGTGTGATCAATGCACATCATTAGGAAAAGAACCCAGCCCCTTGGAACAGTCAGGTTCTAGGGGCCATTGGAGGTTTTAGGTTTAACCCAGCCTATGTTACCCCCTTCTGAGCTCTCAGTAAGAGCCCTGAACAAGAGGAAGCCCTGCAGCATGAGACCCCAGCCTGTGCAGCCTCACTGTGAGCCCCAGCCTTCCTCTGAAAACACCAGTTGCAGCTGGAAAATTGTGCTTGGGCAGTCCTGTCTGGATTTCTCAAGAACAGCCCTGGTACACGCATTTATCATCAAGCTTCAACAGTTTAAGAGCATGACGAGAAATGCCTTTGGGTTAATTGTATGTTCATTCCAGAACTATTCAGATATTTCTGTACACTTGTAAGCTATTCACCCACGTCAATAATGTTTGCCCCCTGGGGTTGATGTGCTAATTTGCCTTCCGAGGTAAATGGGCTTATAAATGTAACAACTAACTACTCATAGATGCACAAGAAAGGTCTTGAGTTGATTTTGGAAAGGTGTAAATCTTTGTTTAGAAGTTATTTTCTCTTTCTCCATCTTCAAGCCAATCCTAACTAGTAACAGGCTTCATTGTGGATTCTGTGTGCTGAGACACTGCACTTTCACCTGTGTTTTTGAGGACCAGGCAGAATTTCATCTCTTCATAGTTAAACTGGCTGTGAATCTACATGGTGTCAGCAAGTTTTACAGCCTACATTGATAAACAATGCTCTGCTTTTGTGCAGCAGTTCTCAAATATGAGCTAATCCTGCCAGTGCCCTGGGGGTTTAGGTCTCCACACATCAGTGATCTCACATTAAGGCAGATGGGGTAAATGAAGGGAGAAGCCCAACTTGACTTAAGGGCTCAGTTCTGCTCCCAGCTCTCTGACCTGCATGTAGGCATCTTAACACTCCCCCCATTCGTATCATTGTGTGACTGTAAAGTATTATAGGAGCTGCTGGCATATATAGTAAAAAAAAAGTACTCAATTTCAGAGCTTTTATATCATTTCACTTCTTCTTTATTCAGCAAACAGCCATTAGCTTCAGCAAGTTTTGTGTGACTAAGAAAGTATTGGATTTATGTTTCCGTTTATGGCTGGGCAGGTGCCAGGATGGCAGCATCATAAGACTCTTTGGAATGAGCTTCTGGAAGAAAACAGAGTCATGGGATTTTTTTAGATAAAACAACACATCCTTCATTTTAGCTGTATCCTGAAGAATTGGGGAATGGAGAACCTCCTTTTGTGTGTGTTCCTGCACCCCTTAAATATACCTCTAAGAGCTTGTAAGAGGTGAAGAGCTCACTTAGAGATACTCAGAGGTTGAGGGGCTGGATTTGAGGCCTTTTGTCACGTGTTGTGTTGTACACAGCCAGGAGCTGTTGTCCATGGAGGTCATTTCCTTACTCAGTGTGTGAATCTGTCCTGGTGGGGGTCAAGGCAGCATCTCCTGATGCTGGTGCTGATGTTAGAGCTGGCCAGATGGACACCTGGAGAGCACAGGATAGTGTGTCAGGGGCAGAGCAGGACCCCTCTGGGGTTATAGTTCAGCACATCCAGGGCAGCATGTCTATCATGGTGCATCTGATGGTTGCCCTTCTCCCTCTTGCTGAAGGAAGTGCCTGCTCAGGGCTACACAGAGTCTCTTTTGAGTGAGGCATCAGAAAGGAAGATGCAAGGGCACAGACTGCATGGGCCAGGACCATGCCTCAGGCTCAGAGACCAAATCCTACCTGGTTTTCCCACTCCTAAGCACTGACACCTCAATTCCCCTGTAAAATGATGACAGAAGTATCACCCTCCCTTCTTAACTGCTTTGAAACCTCCTCCCAGGCAAGGACTGGAGGGAGACTCATACATTATGTCCGAGTGGCATATTTGGTGTCCTCATCATGCCTGGGGACATGCATATGTGTCCCACTCAAAGTCAAGAGTGGGACCATGAAGCCAATCTTAGCCCCAGACAGCAGAAATCCAGCTAAGTGCAAGTCCCAGAGAGGTACAGTCTGTCCTGATGACAGTTTGGACTCTCATCAGTTTCCACTGGCCTGGCAGGACTGCCCAGGTGTGATCCCTTGCAGGCTCAGTCTAGACTGGTACCTTGCCATGCACTTTGACTCCTGAGAATATCTTACTCCTTTACCTTGTACCAGCCAATATCCTTGAGGGATCAGTTCTGCTGATGTGCAATTAAAGGCACGTCTATTGCTATTTATCCTGCTGTGAAAGCCAACTTCTCTTAGTCAAGGCTTGCAGTTATAGATGAAGTTGCTCTGGTGGAACAGCCACTCTGACACATGCATCCAGCAAAAATTACACCTGTGTGACAATATTTATAGCTCCTGGAGAGAGGCTCTTTATCACTGACCTGAGCTTCAAGGAGTCACACACCAGCTGTAGCTGAGCAGCCAGAGATCTCCTTTAGTCACAGCACAGTCTCCTCACGGATCGGTACAACGTCACAGTGCAAACATCTGATCATTGACAGGATGCTGGCACCTGGGTGACAGTATGGCCTCTGTGACCACAGCACAGAATTGCATTTCTCTGTTCCCCAGGATTACTGATCCCTCTGCATCTTCCCTGCTACTCCAGCTGCCTTAGAGGGTATGGGGAACACACTTTTATTACGTAGCCCTGCCTCTGCAGTCTGTTTTGTGGAGCTCCTACAAGATCCAACTACTTCACAAAAGCCCAGCTAGGGTCTCAAAGCTCTGGTGTCAGACATGAGTGCAACAAACTGGGAATTGTGCATGGATTTACATAAGACAGAGACAAAAGCTGAGCTGCTGCAGCAGTGTCTGGATGTACTCTCTGGCTCGAATTGTGTGGGGCACATAGATAGTGTTCTGGTTCTTCCTGGCCTTGAATCATACTGAAAATAGTGAAACTTTAATGCTGTGCTGATGGGATTCAGCTCTGTGAATCCAGGCTTTAAAAAAGCTCTCCTGTTCTTAACAGGGACTGTCAGAATGGCATGTTGAGGCTTTGTGGTTTTTGTCAGCGTGGTTCCCAGACAATATGTGCTCAAGTTATGCACTTAGAGGATGTTTTCTTTACCTGTCAGGCTGACATTCAGCTGCATGCCCAAAGCCTTTGCCTTGAGAGCCTGTGTTGATGAAGACAACATGAAGTCCTTGGTGGCAGTGCATGACTGCTGAGGAAGGAGGGTCAGTGAACCCTGGGGTGAGTCAGAGGCAGAACAGGGGGGAAAGAATACATGCAGAATTACAGGGGGTGTTGAACCCCACATAACAAGTCCTCTACCTATTGTAGCATGCTCAGGGGTTTGAGCTGCCCACGCTGCTTTTTCAAATCACAGAGCTTGGCAGTGTCTCTCTCAGCAAAGGCTTTGGTGTGTCTTTACTGCTTGGGTATTTTTAACCCCCAGAAAACTTGTAGCTGCTCTGGGCTGGAGTTTGCAGCACCCTTCCACAGAATGGAGGTGCAAACTCTACAAGAGCAGCAGCTGGGACATCCCAGCACCGGCTCTTCTGGGTAGTTAGAACTGGCAGCTCTTTGGCTGCATCCCACATCAGACATTCTAGATCAGACAATCTGATCTAGACAGCAGCACAAACGGGTCTAAGCAGAACAAAACTGGACAACACACAAGCAGACAAATAGACAAGATGAGATTTGCTCTTGCTTTTCCCTGCCTTACAGTTTCCAGAGTGGATCCAAAGACAGAAATGATCTGTTTTCCAGACTTGACTTTGTGCAGGCAGACTTTTATAAGGAAACTGTCCCAGGAGGGAGAAATCTTCAGAGAACACCTTATCTCACTGCATTTCTGCCATCATGGGCTGAAATCTCCAGGGGCTGGGGGAGGATGCAAAGTGAATACAGTGCTTTCAGATCCAGCACAAGGATCCTAGAAGCAATTTGGCTTTCAAGCTCAAATCCCAGCAATTAAACCTAACCTAGATTCTCACACAGTCTAAACTGTAAACACTCTTCGGCCTGACTGTGGTTATTAATGAATCTCCTGAAGAAGAAATCAGGACAAAACTCAAGCAATATCCCCGGCATAAACAAAGTCAGTTCTGCTGTGCAGGGTGCTGTCATGTTTTTGTACCACTCATACACCAAGGGATTATTACATTTGCGTCCCAGAAATTGGACTGAGATCCTCGCTCATCCTGCAGCACGACGCAGGTAACGACAGGGGCTCTAATGACACATCAAAGGCTTTGCTAAGCTCCTGGTAACCATGAGAACGAAGCTGAAGTGGTTTGTTATCCCGTCAGCCTTCGGAGAGGTATGTTTAGCCTGATTCACACTCCTTGCCATTGTGTTGCTCAGTTCAAAGGACTTCCCATGACTTTAAAGAGAAAAACATGGTTTCTGTCCTGGATGTTCCACTTTTGGTGCCAATTGTGCCAACAAAGTGAAGAGAAAACATGAGGAGTTTGGGGTTTGACTTCAAGGCAGTTCTGCCTAAGTTGTTGCTGGCACCTAGGACAGATGAGCCAAAGGATACGGCTGCTGGATGATGTGATTGCTGGCAGCTTGGCTATTTCTTACATGCTGTTTAGGCTTTCTAAGGCCATTTCAGGGCTCAGATGTCTGGACCTGAATAGGCCATCAGAGCACTGAAGCAAAACACAGTGGCTAGCTGGCCATAAGCTCCTCTGCCCAGGGTAAGGGACATAGATGAGAATTTCTGCAATAAACTCTTTTACCTAAATGCTGCAGAGGCAGAGGTAATTGTCTGGGAAGTGAGATACATTCCTTGCCGTTTGACATTTTGATGTTTCATTAAGCAAAGCATATGGTGCTGAGGAGTCTGTCACCAGCAATGGGAGGTGGGGGGAGCAGAAGGGGAATGTGGGCACTCTCCTGAGCGGTGATTGATTCCACAGGTCACCTCAATACCTCTGCTAATTAGCACTCTGAAAGATGAGCATGTGCAAAAGAGGCTGCAGGAGGGGAGTGGAAGGTGGCCAAGGGATGGGGCTGGGGGGAAGGTGCAGCAGCACATGCACTCTGATCGTGGGGAGAACATCCTAGGAGTCAGCACACCCCACGCACGTGGGGACAAGGCAAAGGGGGAGCACCTGGGAGGGGCAGTGCCTGTACTGCTCCCCCCTCCAGCAGGGAGGCTGAGTCCCTTTGTGTTTTATCTGTGAATGTGCTGACTTCTGGCTGGCTGAAGTTGCTGAATCAGACTTGTCTCACTAGAGTGATATGACTTTTTCTTTTCTTCATTTGATTTCAGGAGATTTAAGAACTCCTTCAGTTGTAGGTGGAGAAGTAGCAGATTAGGTTGCTTTTTCAGTGGTTTGTTGATGGATGTGTTGTTTCATTGTTTACCGGCTCAGCTTTAGGTTTAAAATGCAACTTGTGCATTCCCACAAACATAGGGAGTCATCCAGCATCCATATAAAGTCTTCTCCTTCCCTTGACAACACATGCTCTCATTGGCCGTGGCCTGGAGAGGGCAGGAGGATGTGACCAAGGCCAGCTTGTCCTGCAGTCCTTGGAGTCATTCAGCCTTATTCATAGTGGCTGTTGATCACAGCTGAGGCTTGCAAACTGTACAGTGGATGGAAAAGACTTTTCTGGTTTTTTTGGGGTGAGTTCAGGATCCATCAGAAGGAAAACACTGATCAAAGCAGAGATCCATTGAATAGGCCAACTTTGGAAACTCCCAGCTAAGAGCCTTTTGAAATAATAAAGCAATTAATGATGTCAATGAAAAAAATGGGAAGGTAAAAAGGAAATGTCTTATGTGGACTGCTGAGGGAGACAGGAAAAATGCATCAATATTTCCTTGACAAAAGTGACAGTGACAAAATGAGAAGCATAAAGTCCATTACAGATGGAAAGGATACAGAAAGAATTGAATAGTAAGATCTGTGAGGATATGCTTGACAAGCTCACCAAGCATGAGCTCCCCATGTGAATTTTGAGCTGACCAAATAAAACATCACAAAAGAAACAGAACAAGGGGAACAAGGCTGTTGAGTCCCCACCTTGCTGCCAGGTTTTCACACCTGCTTCTTGAAATCCTACAAAAGAGAGGCATCAGAGCAAATGAGCAATTTGTTCATGGTGACCTTTGAGTATCTAGGAGAAAATCATTACAACAATGTGCTTGTAGGCTTGTCAAAATCACTGTCAGTCTTTCCATTGACTTCAATGAGTTTTGATTGAAGTCTAAAGATCAGGCCTTCTTCTCTTTCATGTGAAACAGGTGCATTCAGTCCAGTGAGAAGGAAGAGATCAAGTCAGAGAGAGTGATTTGTTTCCACAAAGTTAAATTGGTTAGTTCTTGGCTTGGCTGAGAAAGCCAAGCTGGAGCCAGACATAATGCAAGCAGGACAGTCATCATCACCTCTTTGTCAGATTATTACAGGACACAGTGGCCACTGTCTGTGTAGATGGATTCAGAAAGGTCTGGCAGACTCAGAGTAGGAAAGGTCCTCAGTCTCTGGTGCACTCAATTGCCTGGGTACAGTCTCTGCATCATGGGAGCTGTCAGCCCCTGGGTACTGAGAGACAAGCTGTGCTTTGCTCTGAATTAACCCAGGTTTCCTACTTCTCTTCAGGCGTCCCCTGGCCTCCTCTGCTGGAGGTGGAATCAGCCTGCATAGACCAAATAAACCTGCTCTGACTAACCTGGCCAGAGTATGGAGCATCAGCCATGGCTGGGATGTGAGCCCTTGGGACCAGCAGGGAATGGGGGCTCAGCAATCAGCCCCCCAAGGCTGCAGTGCACACAGTCCCCATGGGATGTACCGGGTCCATGTGATGCTGGATAGCTGAGAGTGCTTTATCAGGACCAAAGCTGTCCTGAGTGGAGGAGTTGCATTTATAGGGGTTTTTCCCCCCATTGGGTAGTTCCTGGGGCACACACTGGGGTGGTTGTGCCCAGTAGAGGCACAACAGTGGTACCTGGTACTGAAAACCAGCAGAAATGGGTATGTGGTGCTGTTGCCTTAAAGAGAGAGAAGGTACCACTGAAACGCTGTGGTTCAGAAGGATGGCAGCAAATTCATAGCTTTCCTTTGCCAGCTCTCACGAGAAGAAAGCACAGACTTCCCCATAATGCGATCTGCTCCACAGCACTGTGACCCCACTGCAGAGGGGTCACATACCTCACCTCCCACACATTCCCAAAGGCTGGGTGAACTGGGATTTAAACTGCAGTGAGTGCTGCAGGGAATCCAGGGAGTTTTGGCCATCCATCCCCTGCCCCATCGAGGTTACAGCAACTTGCATTTCTGCTCCTCCTCTTCTTGATTTAATGCCTCTGCTTCTCTCTCGTGGGGTTGCCAGCTTTTCTAGACCCTCTGGAAGTCACAGATGAGGCTGGCTGTGGGTCTGAAATCACAAGGTTCGTTTCTGCACGTGGCAGAGCAAAATTCATAGCCAGTGGAGAGCTTCCAGTGCAGCCAGGCTGCAGCTGTGCAGGGATTGCTGCTGCTCAGTCCCCTGTGTGTGTGGGTGTCCCCTCTCACAGCACCAGCTGCCACATGCAGCCACTGTCACTGCAGCTGTGACATCCCCTGCCACCTCCTAGCCATGGCCATTCTGTTCTGTTTCCCCCACAGGGGTTTTTAGATCAATTTGTCAAAGGTGTGGTTTTATCCACTGAATTTTATTCTGCCAAGATTAGAAAACAGTCCTCTTTTGTAGAATCATTTAAGGTTTGTCCACCTGAAAGAAATAACCTTTATTTTTATTTTTTTTATTCTTTGCTTTTAGCAAATAAAATCCAAAGCCTCTGTTTTTTCAGGGTTTATTTAGCATTTGCCTAAGCCCCAGTATTTTCTATGAAGAATAACTTAGCTGAACATTTTTCTAGCTGAAGGAAAATATCTCAATAGAAACTTCCTGACCTGAGTTTTCCATAAGCCACCATCAGCCTTAGGTCTGCGTGCGTGCCCTTTGCATCCACATGTTGCTCCTGTCATGGTTTGTTTCCTGTTTTGCTGATCCATCAGAAGAGAGTCCTCTTTTTCTACAAATGGTTCCTTCACAGAAGATTGTATTAGACATCTCCTGGGAAGCTGTTTATTCTGTCTCCCCCTCCCAGACTGCACTCTTTGCAGCACTTCAGGAAGGAACACGAGCTCAGAACTACCTTTTTTAGAGCCTTTTATAACGGATCCTTTTATGCCTGGCCCCCTATTCTGCAGCACACTGCTTTTATGTCTGTGCCTCCCTCACAAAACCGCTTCTTGACAAGGTATCCTACTGGGGTTTGGTGGGTGTGTAAAGCTCACAAGTTGTCCTGCTCATCCCCATCAAGCAGCCCCAGGACATGCAGTTCTGGTCTACCTGCAGCATCCTCTGCCGTGCCACCTGCAAGGGAGGAGCTGGGAAGGTGGGATGAGTTGCCCCCCATGGACAGGGGTGCGATTACTCTGCTGACTCCGTGGGTCTGACTGACTTCGTTCAGCAAGTCCAGTAGTGCTGTGGCTTCCTGACTGAACAGTCTGCCAGCTCTCAGCTCTTTCCGGACTGCTGCAAAGAACAGGTCTGTTCCCTGGAAGCCCTTTCCCTCTGCTTTCCAGCATGATCCATGAGCTGTCCCTGGCCCCAGGCATTAAGGAGCTCTGTTCACAGTGCATGAGCAAAGAGAAGTCCTGGGCTTTGGCAAATTTTCCAATTGCACTAAGCGGGATGAACTCAGTCAATAGTGTTGAGTTTATACAATGGAAGAGGTTTCCAGATCCATGTGCCTGCTGTTCTGTCCACAGTTTTCTGCCTGGAGACCCATGGATTAGTGATTCCATCGAGGTCTTTGTTGCTGCTGATGGATGCAGGGCAAAGAGGCCATGGCAGGAGGGCCAAGGGTGTTTCTGATCAAGCCCTGTGTTTTGTCTTGCAGGCTAACAATTCATGCCGAGTGCCCCATGCACCTGGAGGACTTCCCAATGGATGTGCATGCTTGCCCACTGAAATTTGGGAGCTGTAAGTATCCTGATCAACCTCTGCAAGGATGTTGGTACAGAGCTAAGGGGAAGTCCTTTGTGTGGCTACTGTGACACAGTGTTTTCAATTATTGCTAATGATAATGTGACCAAAAATGTTTTCTTGGTGTCTCATGCATGCAATTCCTACCATAAAAATGGGCAGCAAGCAAATCTGGGGTCAGTTCAGGCTTGCAGGGTGGGTTAGACACCTATGGGTTTGTCATAAGCTTACTAGGAGGAGGAAGAGCAGCTTCCCATTGCCCTCTCCTTCTTTGGTGGGCAGTGCTGCCTCTACATCACCTGCCTCAGTAGGACTGGCGTTGGTGGAGATTTTGGGGCCAGTGTTGCTTAACATCTGCATCGATGCTCTGGATGAGGGAGTCAAGGGCACCCTTGGTCAGATTGCAGGTGACACCAGTTTAGGTGGGAGTGTTGGTCTGCTGGAGGGCGGGAAAGCTCTGCTTCCCATACCTTACCTAGGAACAAGTTTCCTCTTGTCCCCATACAGGAGTTACATTTCATTTGGTTTTGTTCCTAAAGTGAGCGGGACCCAAACCCCAAGCCACTGGTTCACCATAATGTGAAAATAAATTTCCTAGCCCAGCTCTGTCTGGAGTCTTTCCATGTTCAGCAAACTGAGCACCACACTCAGTCTATGTTAGTATTAGATGAAAGAGTTACCCACCTCCAGCTAGAGAATGAGCCCACACCAGTAACCTCCAGAAAAATCCCAGCCTTCCTAAACTGATCCTTCCTTCCTGTAGCCATTTGGGAGTTAACTAAGGACGAAGTTGAAAAGTTTGATTGACAGCAGAAGAAATTGTGTTTATCATGTGCATCTGCTCCTCTGCGTCATGACAAACTGTACCCATGAAACTGGATTATTCAAAACTATTCAAATAAAGCTATTTCTTAGGCAGCACCTAATTAAATGTAGAACTCATTTCCACAAGACATCACTAAGGCCAGTAAAATAGCAAGCCTCAGAGAAGGATGAATTATTAATGTTAATTGACCTTGTGAGGAGGGATATAAAATCTCATACCTCAGGCCTAAACTCTGGGATTATTACAAGACTTGCAGGAAGGCAGATTACTCCACATCTAATTGCTTATAATGTTTCTTACTGAGGAAAAGAGATTAATGTGTATATTTCTGCTGGAATACCCTTTGGGTTTCTTTTTTTACTGATTTGACCTGTGAATGATGAGAGTTTTCAGACAAGCAGCTCAGAAAGCTGCCTCTGGTTAACATTAGTGTGGCTCTTTCTAAAGCACCCGTATGCACAGCATCTGAGCTCACCTCTCCTGTGTTGGAGTGGGATTAAACCAGTGTTTTCACTAAAAAGCCATCGACTGCTGGAAGCTACGCATTTTCAAAAAGCTTATAGTGGGTTAGATTTGTAAGCAGAAGGACAATGCCAGTAGCAGACACATACTATTCAAGGGATAGCTGAATTTGCCTTTCAGACCACTTTCCACTGACCCCCACAGCCTGAATGGCTCATCAGGATGGAATTAAATTGAACTGCATTGCAAAGGAGGCATTGACAGAACCAAAACAGCTACATGGCATTAAACATGTTCCAAGCATCCGTGCCGTGCCTATATGACACCAGATACCCTTCTGTCCCAGACAACCAGATGTGTAGACAGCTGAATTTTCTAGACAAAAAATCAGAAATTTTTGTAGACATTCCTGAATTTTGAACTGTTCCCTTTGCAGGCTGAGAGTGGCAGTAAGTGAACTGTGACTGCTAGAGCAGGCGATGTCTCCCATCAGGTGAAAAAGCAGTGGCAGAGCTGTACAAGGCTCTGAAGGAGAACAGAGCTCTCCAGAAGCATGTTGAGAGCTGGAAGGAAGGGTTGGAAAAGCAGAACGTTGCCCATGGAATGAGAGGTGCCAGCCTGCAACAGAAGTGCTTAGGTAGCACACTGGCATGATGAGAAAGATTGGCTGATCATCAAAACCACTCATCCCACTTTGCACAGCTCCTGTTTAATATTTGACAGGTTTGCCAAAACATACAGTGCAGGGATAACAGTGGTTGTTTTAAAAAGATCAGAGAAATCTACTTGACTCGGGCCACAATCTTCCACAAAGCAGGAGCTGAGACATTTCTGTAGTAGATCTGACCCACTGCTTGATCTGTCCACAGCCAAAGAATTCCTTAGTATCTTAATAATAGGAGCTGGTGGTAAAAATTAATGAAAAGCTTGGACTAGTGAACTATGTTCTTTCTTTAAAAAACTAGTGCAGAGTTGGTATGGGCAGGAAGTCTGGGCATTATGGGGAAAAGTAGCTCCTAGCAGAGTCTGAAGACACTGAGTTTCTGCATAACCATATGACCTGCAAAGCCAAGAGCATGTGGGCACTGTTGAGAGAGGGACTGGCTGTGAGGACAGAGCAGGGGTTTGGTCACAAACACATGGTCGGGCAGGGAAAAAGCATTTTGGTGGGAGGGCACACCCCCTCCAAAGGTGAGAGGCCTGGGGAGGGTTGCTTCTGAGCAAAGGTAAAGATTTTTAACTTTTTCTCCCTAACCTAAAATTCAACCCTGTTTGCATTTAGCCTTTCTTGCCAGCTGCTGCCAGCATGACGTTCCCTGTCCCTGGCATGGCAGGGCTGTGTCTGTCCTGCTGCCCCAGTCTGCTGCTCTGGATGCCTTCCTATCTTATCCCTGCTTGGAGCCAGCCCTTGCAGAGTCAGCACGTCACGGGGACAGCATGTCTCTCAACGACAGTGCTCTGCCCCTTTTCAGATCCCTTCCAAACACCCCAGCTCCCTCCTGCTCATTTGATTTAACAGTTGTTGATCTGCCTTGGTCTCTGGCCATGCTTGGCTGTGCTCAGCCATGTGGCTCCGAGAAATGCACAGCAAAGATTAATTTGGCTACAGGCTAATTTTGGTATATTTTAGGTCAGGCAGAAGCATAAACCTTATTCTCCTTCCTCCTCTGCAGATGCCTACACAAAGACGGAGGTGATTTACACCTGGACACTGGGGAAGGATAAATCAGTGGAAGTAGCAAAGGGTGGATCCCGCCTGAACCAGTATGACCTGCTGGGCCATGTTGTTGGGACAGAGATGGTTCGATCCAGCACAGGTACTTGTGGCACCATGATGTGATGCACGGGCTGAGCACATCCTGAGATGAGATGAGATGGATCCATGGGCTCTGAATGCCACTATTTGGCACAGTAAGGACACAGTAATTCCCAAGCCACATGCTTGGGAAGCGTATGGCTGGTGACATCCATAGCAGTCACCAAGAGGCAGTAAAGAGTTTAGTTTTAGTGGTTTCCACTGAAAGAGCCTTATCATCCGTAGTCTTCAGGAGAACTGATGCCAGGCATCTAAAAATGATCTGTTGTGTGGAAAATTTGCCCCGCATTGTCCAGCTGGTTCATGGTACTGTGGGTTCATTTGTCTTGGATTCCTTTCCAGTCCCTCAGGAGAGCACTGCAGGCTGGGGAGGCGAAAGCAACATAATGTTCAGTGTTCTTTTCACTGCATCTGCTTACACAAATATTATCATAGCTAATAGAAGATTATCCCAAACAAATGTTTCCTCTGATTAATGACCAATATTAATCATCTTTCTCTCCCATCTGCTGCTCCTCCCTTCCCCTCGGAATCCAGGTACTGGTAGCTTCTGTTATCTTGTGTGTGTCTCTCATATTTCCTTTTTTCTTTTATTTTTTCCTTCTATATGCACCAGTAGTTCTCTCATTTGAGGATATTTCCTCTCTGGTGCACTTGATTTTAATAGTGTCTGTCTGTAACAACTCATTTCACCTCCCTTGGGGAAATGTGGGGAGCCCAGGGAACTAAATGTCATAATATCTGGCCCATCTCTCTCCTTAAGTTGTAGTAAAATGTACAGATGAATAACCTGAAGTGGTAAGAAAGCTGCTAAAGGCTCCTGTGTGTAATGATTTAGCAGAGACACACTCACAACATAAAGGCACAGTAATCCAACAAAATATCCAAAGCTTTGAGAGGAGGAATAGGACATTGAGGGGAAATAGGGACAACTACTTCTTTGGTTCACAGGTCAGACCCTTAAAAATAGAACTTGCCCTGATTTTTGAGATGGTTCAAGTGTGGCAAGGTGGTATATTTTCAGAATTGTAAGAGAAAATCTTTTGTCCTAAAATCCTACTGAAGCACTGTTAGGGTCTCTCTAGGCTTAAGGGATCTTACCCACAACATGGCCCCCTGGGCTGAAGCAGGAGAGAGATGGGAGCTGGGTCAGGAGAGACCTCCAGGAGCACCTTGTGCCTGGGGTAAAACCTATAGCCCAGTTGTTGACATTGCTTTGCCTTCGTCCCACAACCGTTTTGTAGTGAATTAAAGGCATCTCCAGAGGAGTGTTTTGAAAGGACAAATGCTACATGAAAGTCACCTGGGCTCTGCTGGGGCACATGCCTGGCACAGCACAGCAGCTGTGTGTGCAGAGGCAGTGCCAGCAGCTGCTGCAACCTGCACCCCTCCTTCCCATGGCTGCAGGACTGGAGGACACCAGGGCAGGCCAGCCAGGAATAGTATTTCACTGAAGAACTTGAAAGCTCATTCAGGACAGTCCTTTAGTGGGTCAGAGCTGGACGGGTGGTCAGCTGGCCCCATCCTGGAAAGCACGGGTGGCTCAGCATCTCTAACTGGCTGTCTCTGCAGGGGAGTATGTCGTCATGACCACACACTTCCACCTCAAGAGGAAGATCGGGTACTTTGTGATCCAGACCTACCTACCCTGCATTATGACTGTCATCCTGTCCCAGGTCTCCTTCTGGCTTAACAGGGAATCAGTTCCTGCCCGGACGGTTTTTGGTGAGTCTGGGAGCACGGGAGCATCCTCTCAGGTCGGGGGAGAAATGAAGGGAAATAGACTTAGTATCAGAGCTGATCTCCCCCGTGGCTTGTCCAGTGTTGTTGAAGCTGCTGATGATTCCCCAGGGTAGGTTTCAGTATCTTCCCAGTGCCCCTGCTTTCCCTAAATCACTGCAAAAATACTCCTGTCCATGTTTCTGCTGCAGGCTAAGTCATAAATATTAACAGTAATCAAGGTATTGATAATCTAATTATATGCATTTGGCTGTGTCTGCTTTTCTGGCTTTTGAGTTGAGAAGAGCATGGGTACATGGGGAGGCATTTAAAGCTCTAACTTTGAAATTGCTAAGGTGCCCCTGGTCAGAGCTCCACAAAACAAGTTCCTGGGCTGAGGCAGCACAACTGCATGGTGAATATAGTGTTATTATTTCCTTCAGCTGGTTTCAGATCCTCTCTCCAAGGTGAAGTGTCAGGCTGGCATTGCACATATATCAATAACTTTTACAAACATTTAATAACAGTATTGCTTTGTGCTTTCCTGTCAAGACCTTTAGTTTGGGATCTACACAGACACACTCACAGACCAGGTGTGATGCTGCAGGACTATATTTCTTGGAAGTAACATTGCCCAGCAGATACCACTTAACAGAGTAAAGTATATTGGAAAAAAGTCCCCAGGCAGAGAGGGGATATATGGTACCACCTGCTTGTGTTTTTTAATAACACAGAAATAATTTCAAAGATCATGAAGCATTTTCTCTGTAGCAAGAGTCGTGATGGAAATACTCCCACAAACCCAAGAAGGCTGAAGTCCTCCTTTCTGGACCCTCTCCACTGGACCTTGTTCCTGTGCTGTGGACTGGAATGGGATGCAGGGAGGATCACAGGTGGTTCTGCACCCTCCTAAATGAACTAGAAGGGAATCACTATGTTGTTTGTGTTCACTGGGGCCTGTGAAATGTAGGTCGTGAACAAGATTTAATATTTACAATTGACTCCAGCTTCTCCCCATTAGCACTGAGTTGCCTTCCTTTGCCCAGTAAGGCAAATCCAACAGAGATCCCCAGGGTGGAGGGCAGACCCAGGTCAGTGTGGCCAAACTGATTTGCAAGAGCTACATTGAACAGTGATAATGGTGAGGAAGAGGGGGCATGGTCTCTTAGCACATATTTTTTGCTGTTTCCATCCAACAGAGTGGAAAAGGGGGAGGTCAGACAGAAATCATGTGGAAGATAAGACCAGCTCAGGCATATAGGAAATTTACTCATTCAACTCTGTGAATGATTTGCAGCTCAGCCCCACACCTGGACCCTGTGTCTGCCCAGGCCCCAGGAGGGTTCTCACATCAACATCTGAAATACCTGTGCACTGATGACACCAGGGGCTTGGTTCATTCCTATGTGATCCTGAGAATTGCAGTGAAATTGGTTTCCTCAAGCAGCAGCTCAGATTGAGCAGCAAAGAGCTGACTGAAAAATTAAAACCTACCTTTGTGAAAAATGTCTTTGCTCCCAAATTGCTTTGCTTTCCTATTAAGAAAATAATGAGAACTCCTATTGCTTATTCCTTTTTTTTTTTTTTTTTGCCCCTCAGAAAGTATTGTCAACAATATTGAATTGAAACTCTTAAATTACCAGGAGTATGGCTTAAGGGAACTGAAAATTAGTCAATATTTTTATAATGTTTTTAATGCATTTTTAATTGAAAAGCACATTATTGGGGAAAATGGATGGCAAGGGTTGCTTGCTTTAATGAAAAAAGCTTTAAAAGGCATTTTGCAACAGATCATTTTTTTAAGCTAAATCATTGTGGCATTTATTCTGGCAGTTTGGGCTTCTGACAGGTGCCTGGTCATGCTGGCAGGACCCAGGATCCAAGGTGTCCATCCATGCAAGACACCATTTCCAAAATGTTGAGAGAGCCCTATTTGATGAGTGGCCACTTTCTGACCTTCCATGAGGTCCTCAACCCTCTAGCCATCCTTTTTACTGTTATTTTATTGTTTTCATTTTATTGCAAACAGACTAAAGGCTTCTCCATGGCACATTCTGCATGAGGGAGCTGGGTCTAGGATCATGCACTTACCCTGCCAGCAGACAAGGAATTGAGTACAGGTGCCTACCTGTGAGCTAGAACCCTTTTATGGTGAGCAGAGATCTAGTCAATAGAGGTTGGGAAAGGATAATCTCATCCTACTCAAAATATTTGCAATTGATTATGCTGAAAACTGAACCAGAGATGGCCCCAAGAAACCTGAAGCTGGCCCTGATTTGAGAAGGATTTGGAGAAACTGCTACCCAGAGAACCTGTGGCCGTCCCATCCCTGGAAGTGTTCAAGGCCAGGCTGGGTGGAGCTTTGAGCCAGCTGGTCTAGTGGAAGGTGTCCCTGCCCATCACAGGAGGCTGAAACTAGATGATCTTTTAGGTCCCTTCCAACCCAAACCATTCTGTGATTCTATAATTCTATGAAGCTGACTCTCTGCCAATTTGGACTGGTTTGTTACTCTATGAATTACACCACAGATTTGTTTTGGGTAAGACTCCCTTAATGACAGCGAGAATGTGAGTCACATGGCTTAGAAGATGGCTCCTAATTTTACATGATGGAAGTGCTGGCACATGATTTGAGAAAAACCAGTGTGAATGTGTGGTCTCACACCATCCTTTGTCTCCTGCTGTGCTTCCACAGGTGTCACCACCGTCCTCACCATGACCACACTAAGCATCAGCGCAAGAAACTCGTTACCCAAAGTGGCGTACGCGACGGCCATGGACTGGTTCATAGCCGTCTGTTATGCCTTTGTGTTTTCTGCGCTGATCGAATTTGCCACTGTCAACTACTTCACCAAGCGCAGCTGGGCTTGGGATGGCAAGAAGGTGCTGGAAGCCCAAGAGATGAAGGTCAGCCTGTGGCCAGAGCCTGGCAAAATGGGGCTGGTGAAGAAACGCTGCACGAGGGAGCTGTGCTGGGGACAGGAGTGGGTAACATGCAGCCCCGCAGCACTCAGGAGGCTGGATGTTACTTACTGTGCTTCCCAGCCCAGATCTTGACTGGAGCGGTTCTTGAGGGTTGAGGGAGGGAGAGAGGGCTCAGGGGCTGGTCACTGTGCTCAGCTGGAGAGAAACCCCCAGGCATGGCTGCTCACTTTTCCCTCTGTCATCTGCATGGCCATTTGCCAGTGGAAACATGGATGTGTGCTTGTTTTGGGCTTGCTCCACTGGTGGTTTTGTCTCTCCTTTCTTCTCACTCCAACCCAAAACCCAACCCTCCAACCCCATTCCTTGCTGCTAGCATGCCACACAAATCCAAGTATGCCACATGACACCAGTCTCACCAGTGGGGATGGTGCCAACCCTCTGTGTCCCCTGACTGAAGGTCCCCCCTGGCACAGGCATGTCTGGTGCAGCAGTGGGCAGGTCTGATGCTTGTGCTCTTGCCCACAGCTGCCAGCAGCTGCTTCTTTGTGAGCCTGGGCAGAAGAGGGTGGGTGGGAAGCATGCAATCACAAACAGCAACTGGCAGCAAATTAGTGCCTGGCATCACCCACGTTTTCCCTCCTCGCTCGGGATCAGCGTCTCTGGCAGCTTCCTTCCTGACAGCCACTGCTACCCCTGCTCATGCCCCCCTCCCTCTGAACTGATTTAATCTTGGCTGCACAGAGAAATCGCTTACTGTAGCATGCTGCTCCTTGTTTATATTTATTGAATCAATTTGAAAATCAGCTTTGTCCTTGTTCTTGGTTCTGGAGCCTTTATATTTTCCTCCTTTGCATTTTAATGTGTCATTTGAAATTGTTGTGGGGCTGTATGTAAATATCTGATAGAACTGCAGTAACTTTTGGGAAGACAACAGCCAGCCATGTCTCTGGTATGGAGGTCAAAGAAGGTGACCAGAGGCCTTATAGAGAGCCACCACTGGGTGTTGAATGCCTCTATCTTGTCTTTCTTGGATTTTCTATCTGTTTGCTTTTGCAGTTGTAGTCTGAACAACAGACTCATGGCAGAAAGCCTCCAGAGGAGGCCAGGTGATGGTCCTCCACTTCTACCATGAACAGTAGTGCTAACCTGGGCTCTAGAGAGGAGAGAAGACTTTCCTGAGTCATTGACATGAGTGAAGAGTCAGAACAGGTCCTCAAAGCAACTGTGTCCCTTTCAGGGATGGGCAAATCATCCCAAAGTCAGGATTGGCAGAGCCTTGGGCAATTACATGAACTAGGCACAGCAGAAAAAGCAGTACAGGCTCAAAAGCTTCAGTTTGTGTTAAAAGAAGAATGTTTATCAATTTATTCATTGACCCAGCACTGCAAGACTAACAGTGCTGAAACAATAGGGTAAGAGCATGCAGAATGTTTGTGTACATGGTAATCAAAGAAGAAAACAAAGCAAGACCAGGAATGTTTCAGAGGGCATGCTCCTTGTGAGTTTGCTGCAATTGGTATCAGCCTGGGTAATCAGGAAGGACTCCAAATTTGTGGATGCTTTTTCAAGCTGACTCTAATCTTTACTGTAGAAGGCGAACCCACTCCCAGTCTCTGCAGCTCAGAGAGCTCCCCAAAGAGTGATGGGTTTTCAGGGAGCTTAGGAATATGATGTATCAACATATTTGCTTTTCATCTTTATTCCAATGAGTATTTCCAAGCAGTGAATTTGCTACGCAATGGAGATGCCTCATTGGCTCTGTTTCAGCCTTTAATTAGCTCTTCTTGAAACAATTGACAAGCCAGGTGGTTGAAGCCACAAAAGAAAGAGGAGGCAGAAGAATAACTATTGGCATTTTAAAGTGTTTGCATCACTGGTAAAACTACCAGTGACAAGTCTAGGCTGAGCCCTGCTCTCTGGAGATCCTTCTGCCCAGCCAAAAGCAATGCTCTTTATTGATGGGATGGCAAGGTTTGATTGTTTCCTTGCATGAACATGGAAAAAAAAAAATCTATGTAGGCAGCAGCAATGCTTCCCATCCCATTTGAAAGAAATCACTACAGTCCAAAAGCTGCTGGTTGCTGACAGGCACTCCCAGTGTGCTCATTTTCCCAGAGCTGAGTCCACTTTTTCTCTCTCCCCTCCAGCCAAACCATTGGTTTAGGTGGGAGCACCATGGGTTTTTGCAGGTATAATCACAGTGGACTGATCTTGATGGTCTCTGCATCATAAAATCATGATGATGTTCTGGCTTTAGCCACAGTTGGGTTCTGGTTTTAGGTGGGAGTGACTCTACATATTCTCTGCAGTTCTCCTCTAATGGAAAGCAGACAGATATCACTATAGATGTCACCAAAAACTCCTTCTAGCATGCACTCCAATAAGAATTGACTCATGTTTCTTGGACCCAAAAATTTTCCAAGCTTTTCTTGCCTGCTATCAGTAATTGCTAATTGTAGATGAAGGATCTATTTTCTTTTTGTATGGTAAAGTGACTGCAACCGACCTAAAGGTGCAGATCAAATTGGAGAGAGGTATCTGGATCCGATGTGGAAAACTTGCTAGCAAAGATGATTTTTTTAAAAAACATCCTCAGGAGGAAGGTATGAGAGGATAAAGAAATTGAAAGATGAGTGGTTTCAGTAGCCAGCAAGGCTCCCTGTCTTCAGCATTCTCAAAATATCTTGTTAAAGGGATCCACTTCAGGACAGAAGGGCTGTGTCTGAACAGAATGAGATCCATCCATCTCATCCATCATCCTGTCCATAGGAATGGCCATTTCTAGAGCCAAGGTCACTTCATAAGTGGCTGTGACAGTGAGGATTCAAAGGGACAGCAATTAATGGTGACTTTGCCATTGGGAAACTTCAAGAATGACATTTACCAGTGGTTTTACCACAAAAAAAAGTGTTTTCTGTTCCTCAGAATAGGAGAAGCATCTTTGGAAGATGCTTACTTTAACCCATGTCTGCCTAAATAAAATCTGATCTAGTTCTCTATCTGTGCTTGTCTGACATTGCCCTAAAATTCTGAGTGGCAAGAAGCAACAAAACCGTACAAATAGCTTCAGTCAGACACATGGAAACATGGAAGGACACACTCTGGATGGAGGAATAATGCTGGTTCTTTATCTTTATCTTAAGACAATAATTCTTTAATGCATGGTGAGGTAAGACCCAGGCTTTTTTTTGACTTTTCACACATCTTTTCACCAAGAGAAAGTCACCAAAAGCATCCTCTAAACCTCCCTGCTGATGTTCATGGTGGTTTTCGTTCTTGTATTTTGGAATTTTGATTGCCATCTGCATGAGGTACCTTTTCTACTGACTGAGCAAAGCCTTGCTTTTTCTCCAACTCAGTCTTCAGCAATTCTCGAGTTTGTCCCGTGATCCAGATCCCTTGGGAATCATTCCTCTTTCCCCTCTGTTTCTTTCCATTTGTGGCATCTTTGCTGTGATCCTCTCCTTGCCAGCAGAATGGAACTAGAACCAGCTTTGGCAGGCCACCATTTTCAACCAGCTTGAAGCCTTTCAGACCCATCTCTTTGTTTGTCTGTCTCACTAAGGTAAATATGTCTTTACTGGGGCCATCCCTTGCTGGCCGTGCTCTACAGCCCATGTGTCTTCTGTTCTGCTGCACTTGCAATCACCTCCATGATTTCCCTGATGATCTCAGAGGTCTTTTCTAACCTAATTTATCCTGTGATAGCCCTGCAAGTGATTTATGTTCTCAGCACCTTCACTACAGTCCATGAATCATTCTTCAGCAGCATTTCATGCTCTTTCTCTCAACACTGTGTGGCATGTTGGGATAATTATTGACTCCATCCAACCTCCAAGTCTTTGTCTGGTGATCCAGGGAGCATAAGATCATTGGGCTCAGTCCCATATAATCTAATTGAAGATATGGGAGGGATGTGTGATGCCAAAAGTTACACCAGCAATTGACAGTAACCTGGCATCGTCCTGTTTGTTAATGCAAGGCTGTGTTCAGAGCCTTTGCTCAGGGTCCAGGGCTCTTGGTGCAAAACACTTGGCTGCTGTTCCCTGATGGCAGCAAGTCTCTGCAGGGAAGAACTTTGTCTGACACGAGGAAGGAGTGACACGTTTGCTGGAACAACAACTGCAGTTGCTGGGCTTTGGATTTTGGGATACCAGTCTGTCAGATTGGAGCTGCTTTAAGGTCATTAAACTGACTTTTCTGTAGAAGAACAAGTGGCAGCTACTTGGATTTGTCAAGGTCTGCAGATATTGGTGACCTTCAGAGTTCAGACAGAGAGTGTTTCCATCCCAAATTTCTAGCCAAGGAGCAGGTGCAAAGAACTAAATCTCAAGCAGATCATAGGCAGAACCAGTAGTTCCCATAATTTAGGAGTCCAGTTCCTCAACAGAGAGGCTTGAAGACAAGAATATTTAGCTAAAATACTATTATTTTCCAGCATGTGTGTTCTTGAAGAAATTGTGAGACTGCAATATCCAGGGAACAGATTTATCTCTAGACCAGCTTTCACAGTTTTCCCCTAAGGAGAGCAACACAGGAACATCTTTGTGCAGCGGTTCAGTCTCCCTGTGCCTAAACTGGGCCATAAATACAGGAGTTGCTTTGCAAAACAGATGTTTTAAATGAGACAAGTTTTCAAAGCAAATGTGGGATTTCCTTCTGTTTATCCACTCTTCCTTCTGTTTCAGTAGAATGTGAAACTCTTCACAGATAAAAGGGGCAGGGTGGAGGCTGGGGGCTTCTTCACAGCTGACAGCAATAAGCACATTTTGCTTTGTTTGATTGTCAAAATCTTGCCTGAAACACTAGTTTATAAAGCACAACCCAGCAAACAGGCTTTGCATCTGACATGTCAGGAGCAGAACACATCCAAACCACATGTGTGCCTTGGGGTAGGTCAGTGTGTGTTCTGGGCGCTTCCCAGGCTTCTGGCTCTGACCAGGGCAGAAGATTCCAGAGGCAGTTGGGAAAAGGCACAGGCTGTAGGCTCGCAAGCCCCTGCACTACCTGAACAGCCTGATCCGAGGTCCAGAGAAGCCTAAATGGATGCTTGGGGACTCTGCATCACGCTAATGGGAGCAATAGCACACTGTCACCACCCGCAGCATTCAGATTTGCCTGACTTGGCTCTGTTTCATCCAGCTGTTTTCAGATGCCTTTAGCCAGGCACGATGGATCCACTCTAGGGCAGAAAAGCTGGCCAGGTTGAAAATGTCATGTCACTTGTATTCATCTTATTCCTCTAATGAATAACATGGCTGATTAATACTAAGATAATCACAGTGCATTTCCAATTACATTCTGCAAACAACAATCTGTTTTTCATTTCATTACTGATTATTAATTTTTTTATTACCTCCTCTAGCAGTGTTAATAAGTAATCATACTTAAGCACATTTAAATGTTTTACAAGGTGAAACATCTTTAGCCCTTTATTTACTTCTTGTCAGCTCTTTAGCAGGGAAAGTTCACCCTCTGTGCAGGGTTACATGTTAACGTGCCTCTAATGACCGAGAATCAGTTGCTTAGTTAATTGTTAAAGATCACAACACCCTTCCCCATAAAAGACCATGCTCTGGGTCCCATCAGTGGTTTAGTCTGTTCTGGAGTCTGAAGACATTTAGACCTCCTCCTAACAGCAACTTAATTTCTGTAATTGCTGGCATTATTACAAGCTGCAGGGCTGGCTGTGGTGTTATTGGAGAGAGGTTTAAAGATTGCACAGAAGTCTGCTTTTAGTGTCCCTCTGCAAATCACTGTGGAAAATTCATTTCCTAAGGTAACCAGAAATATCCATGGTGATTGTAGACACATTTAAAATGGAAGTACAGCATTGAAAGCTAAGGTCCTGGGAGTATCTCTGTACAGCAGGCTGGGCAAATCTGGCCTGTCCAGCTCCCAGTGCTACCCAGTGATGCTGCCACCAGTTCCCAGGCTTGGGTGGGAAGATGGACAGGTCCTGCTGGCTGCACACTTTGCCCTTTTCCTGGTGTACTTCCTTCATAGGTAAGTGCAAAACCTTGCCAAGCACTCCCTGGGTGAGCCTTACCTTGTGTTTCAGTTGCTTTTGAATGGAAGACGAGATCCAAAGACACACCTTGTCTGAGTTTAGGTATCAGAATCTCACCATGAGTCATTGCTGTCTAATGCTGGCTCCTGGTGTAATTGCAGTGGACACCCATGGAGCACATGAGTGCTGGGACAAGTAGGGTGCCTGATGCCTGTATATGAATAGATTTCACTCATTGGGCTTCTCCTTGTATACTGGATTGCTTTATACAGTGCAGCTGGTTTCAGGTCCCCGACAGCAACAGGAAGATCCCCAGAGTGGGACCAACACCTATCATGACTTCCTAGGTCCATCTTCCTGTCCATTTATCCTCATTAACATCTGAAGTGTCTGTCTCCAGCATTTTCCATCATCCTTCAGCGCATCATATCTGACACATAAAGGCCTCTCTTGCTATTTGCTCTGTGAGGTGTCCTCACTGCAGCACGGACAGCACAACTTGTGGGAGGAGTGCACCCCCACCCCGTGATTTGCAGCAGCCCTTAGGTATGAAGGCAAGACGAAAGGCTTCCCTCTGCCCTACAGTGTTGTGTTGAGCATTCCTGAAATCCAGGCCTTGTGCAAATGTCTTCCATCTATTCTGTGTCTTACCTAGGTAGGCCATGAGGTGCTCTAAAGGGTTCCAGAAGCATTTTGAGCACCATGATATTAAATTGTATTCCTGTGAGGAACTCGAGGCACTGAGGCAGTGTATGAAATGGTACAAAAATATTACAATGCTGTTGTCCATATTCTTAAAGCCTCTGGCTTTATGCCACCAAAAATATATATATATATATATATATATATATCAACCTGTAATCCTCTCTGCTGTCTCCTCCTCTCACCTGACCCAGGAAGCAGGCCAGCCAAGCAGAAAATCCAGTTCTTCCCCCAGGATGACCATGCAGGGTGTCATTCTTTTCTGAAGAGTACATTCCTGCACGGTCTCTCCATGGCTGAACCTCACATGCAACAAAAACCACAGCTGAGACAGCAAACAAGGATTCTGCACAGTTGGAGCCTGAATTCCTTTACTCTGACCTGGCAGCTCTCAGCCAGGCTTGGAGTCACCTGACTGGGGCAGCTTCTGCTCAGGTGCAGCTGCAAACACCTTGTTACACCACTGCTCTGATGCAAGGGACTGCTGAAACATGAGCCCAGTTATGTGGCTTCAGGTATTTGACTTCCAGCAGGACGTGGGTGCCAGCCCAGGACCTATCTGTGCTACATGCTGTATGCCAGGCTTGCACGGAGTAGCTGGTCCACCCCAGGCCAGCAAGCTTTTATGGTCCAGCAGCCCTCAAGCACCAGTAGTTATGGGTTCTGGCCATCTTCTCACCACATCTTCCTTCCCTTCCACAATGCCTTCTCGATCTCTTGCTCCTAACACCTTTTTCCATCTTCTCACCTGGACAAGCAGGTAAACTCAGAGGACAAAAGGTTCTCCGTGTAATTGTCGGTCACTTCATCTCTATTATGTTTTTCTTTTCCCTTCCACCTTCCATAGAAAAAAGAGCCAGTGGCACTAGCGAAGAAAACCAGCCACACCTACAACATTGTTGGTACCACATATGCCCTCAGCATTGCCAAGGACCCCGGCCTGCCCACCATCTCCAAGAGTGCTGCTGCCACTGCTACTGCCACCAACGTGCCCCCAAAGATGCCCCGCATAGAGGAGAAGCTCCCAGAGAGTAAGAAGACATACAACAGTGTCAGCAAGGTAGACAAGATGTCCCGCATCGTCTTTCCAGTCCTCTTTGCCATTTTCAACTTGGTCTACTGGGCCACATATGTAAATCGGGAGTCAGCTATCAAGGGAATGATCCCCAAACAATAAAACCAGTCACAGAAACCTCCCATCAGTGAGCATCATCCAAGCAGGAATTCTCCAGGGCTTTCTTCTTTTCTTGTTTTGTTTAATTATTATTGTTCATTTGGTATTATTATTACAATTATTACTATTAGATCACTCTTTTATAATGTAAACAAAACTGTGATTTTAATTTAATTCCATATACTTTAGTTTCATTTACTTTGATGATGAGAGTTTGAAAAAAAAAAGAGGGATCATAACAAGTTGTGCCTCTAACATCGTAAGTCTGCTGTCCCCCATCTGAACCAAGTCACCCTGTGCTTCCATCTCTCCTCTGCCACCTCCTGTGGTCCCCACAGTCTTCGTGCCACTGCCATTCCACACTTCACTGCTGTCCCCAGAGGCTGCTGCTCCGGGCCACCCCCACCCCTCCTGCTCTTCTGCCATGGACTGCCCTAGCATGGGGGATGCTCCTGGTGACCTGGGCTCCAGAATGTGTCAGTCACTCAGCCAGGCTCCTCTTCAGTGCCTGGCACTTTGTGCTAGGTGACACACCTGGGCTGGGAATGCAGGTGAGCTGGTCACCCGCGGGACCAGGGAAGCCCTAGGATATAACAGAGTGGCATGGCATGGGCCAGCTTGGAGCCCAGTGCCTGCTGGGGGCAAACCTACTGTGGTCCCTGGAGCCACTGCAGGGGTACAATAGGGTGGCAGTATTTGTAGGTATCTGTAGGACTTCTTTCTCCCTGTCTTCACCAAACCCAGCTGCTGGTTTCCTCCATGTCTCTCTCCAGAAAAGAATGGATGAGAAAGGTCTTGTCTGTCTGCCATCCTGTACTCTTGAGGCAATTCAGGTTAGCAGGGGGTGTGGTTCCTACCAGAGAAGTAATTTTTCTTAGGGTCAGTCAGGAAGTCAAGACAGGAGCTTTATAAATCCTTTGAGGAGAAAGTAGCTGTGAGGCTGCATGAATTCGGCATCAGGACTGGAAACCAGAGAGTTCATGTTCAGATGGGTGGTTTATCACTTTCTCCTGGCCCCATCCACTTATCCTTCTTGGCATCTCCTCTCTGTCCCAGCCCCTTCTTCCAGCTTCCCATTCATCTGCCTTTGGCTACTCAGCAGTCCTCAGCAGTATCTCGCTGCTCGCACCTGGATTTAGGCAGAGAAGCCCCTACGTCTCAGGTAAGCCACAGTGATGGGGAGGAGCACAGCCTACAGGAGCCTGCTCCTGTGCACCAGAGCAATCACCAGCGTTGGGTCACACCTGCTCAGGTGCAGAGTCCCCGTGGGGCCCACCACGGGCCATTCTGCCACCTGTGGGGATGGGACAGGACACAGATAGTACTCAAGAATCTCCCTGTCCCTGGTGAATAGGTGCACCTGAACATCCTCAGCACCATGGGAAAACAGCAGAAGGGGCTCTTGGAACAGCAGGGTGATACTGCTCTCTCAGAAAGCCATGTGAGCCAGGTGCCATCCCACAGTCATTGAGGTAAGACCCAACTCTAACACCTGCACACTCTTCCAAGGAAAGGCCCCCTGTGCCTTGGAGAGAGGCTTTTTTTCCCTTCCTGACCACCACAGTCAAGGTCCCAAACCAATGGTTGTCCCTTTCCCAGAAGCAGTGCCAGATGGTGGCATCCAAGGCATCTGTCCCCACTCCCTGGTGCCTGGATCCATGGATGCACTGTCCTGCTATGTGGGAGGACATCCTAAGCCTGGTGGTTTCTTGTTCCCAGCCTGAGGGCAGCACTGATTCTGCAGCAGTCCTGCTCCCACAGTAGGGGTGCACCCCCTCTCTCTTGGACTTCCCTCCAGTTGCTCCCCCAGAGCTGCTCCCAGCACATTTTGGGCACGTGCAGCCCCAAGGTGATGTCTTCAGCACTGCTTTGAGCCACTGTGCCAGGCTCAGTTTCCCCGTCTGTGCAGGACTGGGGCTGAGCACAAGGCACAGGATTATTTGCCCCACCTGGAATATCCATGGAGGCGGCAGGATGGAGCGAGGAAGGCCAGGGCACTTTGTTCTGCAGCGTGAGTGGCACTGGTGTATGTCCTGCCTGTCCCTTACTAATCTCACTGGCTCAACAGCAATGTAGTCGCTCCCCCTGCCCAGGGCTGCAATTTGGAGAGGAGCTTGGAGACATTTAGCCCAACCCCCAGTGTGTCGGGTCCACAAGCACATCCACACCCTCTGACAGCATCAGGCAGGACGCATCAGGCCCCCCACAAGCTAATGCTAAGAAAACCAGGTCTCTCCCCATCTTCCCTCACAGCATCCACATCCCAAACCATGATATTTTGACAGTGCCTTTCATCCCCAAGGGCTCCCTGCTGGGTGGGAAGGCCCAGGAGCTCTTGCCCTTTGCACACAGCATTGGGGAGGAGCAGAGGGAGGGTGCACTGTCCCAACCCTTCTGCTGGGCAAGGAGGACATCCTGGCATCTTTGGCACCTGAGGCACCTGGTTCCTCCTGGCACGAGCCTCCTACAGCTGCTGCGGCCACCCCAGCATTGCCTCACCGTGGCTTCACAGCCCTCACCCCTGAGGTGCCTCGTGCTCCTTCCATGCCAGCCGTGCCCCCTCTGCCATTGCTGCCACCCCTCTGCACCCCAGGCTCTCCAGGGGGAAGGGCTACACTGTTTGTTTTGGAAAGATTTTCCTAAATGAACTAGATTAGGTGTATCTCATAAAACATTCATGCCACTATAATACTCAGGCCTAAGTGAATGGAATAGAAACCCTACTTAAAGCAAAGCAAACACAATAAAACGGTCACAAGAAGTATGTTGTGTTTACTAACAGAATTACATCAAAGGCAAGTTTAAGTAGGGGATCCAGTGATGTAGCTGACTTCAGCTGGCCCTGGTGCAGAGGTGGCCTCCTCTGCTAACCTGGGCATTCCCCAAAATCCCTTCTGCCCCAAGAGCTTTGTTCTGCCATGTATTGCCTGTTGGTGCCTGCTTCACAGAGCTCTTCATGAATTGTCAGGTCTTACCATCAGCTTCTCAGCAGCCCAGGCACCCATGGTGCTGCCTTTGCTGCCTGCCCAGGGCCCTGTGGGCTCAGTGCCATGGGTGATGCTCAGGGGCTCAGGGCTGGGTCTCTCTGCAGTGCTGGATGCAGCACTGGGGAAGCACCTGAGCCCCCTCCCCTCCTGTGGGTGATCTGATCTGTCTCACTGAACTGTTGGGGTGATTTTCCTGCCTGTCTCTTTCCCCAGCCCTTCCATCCCTGTGATGCCGAGGCTCTTGTCCCTCCCTAGGACACTGCCCACTGATCTGACTTGGCCATGACACCCGTCTGCTGGCTCATCTTTGTTCTTTCTGACTCCAAAAACTTTGCTATCTGCCTGATAGAAGGCTGCCTTCCTCTGTCTGCGTGAGCACGCCTTGAAAGCCAAGCCTTCTCCCAACGAAAGCCTGGCACGGGCTCCGAGTCCTTTTGCCAGCTGGAAGCAGAAGTACCGGCATCCTTTGGTTAAAGACAACAAACCAAACAGGATTTCTAGTTTGGCTTCCAAGCAGGAAAGCATTTTGGGAAGATAGTTATAAATAAGTGGTTTAACATCTCCTGCCAGCAGACATCACAGAGGAGTTAATGTTCTTTTTTTATAAAACTGTCAGCGACTCAAATTGGGACATTTCCTTCCCAGTTAACACGAGGCTGTTGATGGGGGCTTCTTCTAAGTGCTTGCCAGGCCAGAGATAATCTAGCATCAATTACTAGAGTTTACTGCTTGCTGTGGTAGCATCTAAGGGCTCCATTTTTATAATTGATCTTGTATAGAAATATATGTGTATATGACCACTGATAGTCTAATCCACAGTTGTGTACGGAGTGGGCACATCATTTCGCTGTGAACCTCAATACTCCAGTATTTCTTTTCTTCTAGGAAGACCCAAAGCTTCCCTGGCTTGATGAGAGTCTCCCAGGCAGGAATTAGAAGTCTTCGAGGGTGATAAAAATGATCTGTTCAGTCTGTGCTCCTGTTTTGCAGCTTGCATCAATCTGGAAAAGACACAGTGCAGTCTAAGGCTGCAGTTGCATTTCTGCTGGAAATGTCAGAGGGACATTTTGGCACTGACAGGTCTTCCCTCCCCTGAAGCTGCACGTGGGCACCAGTAGTGTGGCTGCTGGGAACTCAGAGCCCCCGGGAGGTGGGGGCAGTTCATCTGGAGTCCCCTCAGTGGGCAGAAGTCGCTGCCAGCTCCATGTTAGTGTCAGCATGGAGAACATTCCTGCGGGGTGACATCAGAGGGCTGGGGAAGAGGTGGTCCCTCAGTGCCACCCATTCTTCTAAGGGGCTGATGATGTTACCCCCACAGAACATCTCAGAGGCTTCTTGAACATCACCCAGGAGGACTGTGGCGCTTCCTGGTTCTCCTCTGTGCACTGAGCCCAGCATAAGCAAAGCTGGCTTTGCCACTCCCAGGGTTTTACAGACAAGTGCTGTGGCCAGCACAGTCCCTGCTGTCCTGATCCCTGGTTCATTTGCTGTGTGACATCCCCTGTGCAAGCAGACCCCAAATTTGCTTTTCCCAGACACAAGCTGTGCATGTGAACAGCCCGTTCCTGCAAGCCTATCCTATGGGCACAAGGTGCATCCATTTCTCATCCGCAGCCTTGATCTCCTCTCTCCATGTCTTGGGATTCCTTTCAGCCATCTCTTGGAAAGGATTACAGGGCTGCATCACATACCAGGAAGGGACTTCTGTTGCAGATCACCTCACATGGGAAGACCCTCTGTTCTGTGAAGAACCTCTCTGAGACTTCAGAAACTTGGCACTGTTGCCTCTCCCAGAGGAGAGAGGAGAGTTCTACAGCACAGAGGGTGCTCTCCCAACAGGATCACCTGCGGAAGGTTTTGTTAGGGATGTACCAGGGCCCCCTTCCACATTCTTGGTCCTGGGGTTGGTGGAGAGCTGTCGTGGGGCCATGGGGCTGGGTTGTCACAGCATGCAGAATCAGGCCAGACCCTCTTCCCCAAATTGCATGTCTCCCTGGAGCCACACTTTAACCCACCCCATCAGATATCTGTGTGGATTTTGCAGACTGGAGGGAAAAATATTTTTCTGACTCCTGTTGAGGGTGGGGAGGGCTTAACCAGGATGAAGAGCACATTCATGGAAACATAAATGCTCCATTAATATCAAAGTAGGGAGAAAAAAAAGTCCAAACAATTCACCAATCCTCTCTCCATATCAAGCTAAACTACTTCTGAAGGTATTTTTGGCAAGAAAACACAGCATAGATGAGATTGATGGCTTCCAGGTATAAATATTTACTGTTTGACCTTGTTATTGTTCCATCAGCCAAAGTTTTTTACATATATATATGAGTGTGTGTATATTTATGCTCACAAGCGCTTTAAACGTCAAACCTCTTTGTCTTTGAAAGATAAAACAGCCACTTTCAATTAGTTTGCTTCCCTCTCATTCTCTTTGCTAAATCTCCTAGAATGAAGTGCATCCCTCTCTGCTGTTCCTCACGTGGCTTTGGGAGGCACAGGAACAAAGGAAGCAAGGGAGAAGAGCTTCTCCTTGCTCTGGAAGCTCAGTGCAGGCTTGCTGCCTGGACCAGGGTCACTGGTCAGCATCTTTATGGAAAACAGTCCCTGAGGTCACACCTTCTTCTACACAGGCTTTGTCCTGCCCTGGACACCAGGAAGTTCCTGAGGTGGATTTTCAACAGCTGAATGCTACAAGCAGTTAGTCCTCTCCCCATAGCACCACCAGGGAATGTGCAGTGAGCTTCACCCTGAGCCTGCTTCAGGAGGGAGCTCAAAACCTGGTGGGGTCCACTCCACCTGTCCCTGGCCAGAAGAACAGCAAAGGCAGAGGCTTGTGCTTCACCCTGACCTTTTCTGCAAAGCACAGGGAAGTGCTGGCACTTGGCCACTGCTCGTCCAGGTGGGATGGGCTGATACCTGTCCATGTGCTAATTGTGGGACGAGTCAGCAGAAGCCTTTGCTTGTGCTGTGTCCTGGGCCTGTCCACGATCTCCACACAAGCAGGGCCACAGACAGGTGCTGGTCAGCCCATGAGTGGTGGGGCCATGGTGAGAGAGCAGCCCCTGGCAGTGGTACCCAGTTTCTGCTCCCTTAACATCACCCCTGCCTCTCCCTGTGATTTAGAAGAAACATTTAGGCAGTGATCCTGCAATTGCACTCGTAGCTCCTCTGTTTCCTCCCCTGCTGCTGCAGAGAGGCTGTCGTGGTCAGGCTGTGCCTTGTGGTGTCCCAGCCAGGAGAATGAAGGATGTCACCACCCATAAGCTGGTTCTCATTCTGGGTCTAACCCGGCCTCCCGCCACTGGAGTCTGTGCTGCTCTAACCAGCAGAGAGCCTTAGGCTTGGATTAATCCCAACATTGGACCTGTCATCCTTCACCACCAACCACTGTTATGCTGGTTTTTGCTCATGAAGTTCTAGGACAAAACACAATGTTCGAGCTACTCTGTCCTATTCCCACTGTCCCAGTGCATACCTCTTCTCCACAAAACTTTAACAATTCCATCTGCCTAGAGAGGGAAGCCTGGTCCCAGGTTTGCTGTGCGAGCCAGGATGCTCCCACAGTCTCTGAAGGCTCTTGGCTCTTCTCAGTGCTGCTTGAAGGACCTGTCAGCTTGATGAGACCATTGGCTCATGTTACACTGCTAGCAGCACTCTGTTTCCCCTGAAAAGTCTGTCGATACCTCCTGTCTTTTTGCAGGGCACCCAGCAAATGTAACAGCAGTCATACATTGAATCATTTGATTTTTGCAACCACAAAAAGTAGGGGCAGAGCAGGGAAACCTGAGTCACTGCCACATTGCCTTTGCCAGGCTGCATTTGGAGTTGAAGGCTTCCTCTCCATTGTCCCAAGGGAGTTTCTCAGCCCACCAAATCTAGTCAGGTGGCCACAAGTATCCTTCCATCAACTAGGTTTTCAGAGTCAACTGACTTGGAGATAGCTGCAGGCAAATGTCCTGTCTGGAGGTGAGGCCATCAGCTGCTTCTTTAGCTGCAGCCCTGGTGCCCAGGGTATGGAAAGTGGCATTAGCATCATGCTAGGGCAGCCCATCCTGGGAAAGAGCTCACCGCAGCAAATCACCAGAGAACATGATCATTTTCACTGCCTCAGGTTCAGTCTGTGCCCCAGTACGTCCTCTGCTTTGTTTGCCATCTTGTGAGACTCTCTTTACTCCACTATGAGAAAGGATCTAGCTGGCAGCAGTTTAATGCATGACAATCCTCTTATTGCATCTGTAAATAATTAACAACTAGAGGAAGAAAAGCTTTTTTTAAAATTTTTTGTTGACTTTATTTTCATTATTGACTAGCTGGTAGCCACTTTCTTAAGGGATTTCTCATGGAAACTGTGACCTTTCTTCTCTCTATTTCTCTCTATTTCTCTCTCTTTCTTTCTGAGATTTGTGTTTCAAATGCTTTTTGGTGCAATGTTCAATGCCTGTTTGTATTTTTGAATCGTATTTTTCAACCTTTGCTGGAAAAGAAATTTGTCCATTCTAATTGGCAGGATTTTGAGTCCTGCCATTTTTTTCAGCTTTTAGCTTTTTCAGTAAGTTAAAGCAACAGAAAAATGCCTCAAAAATTACAGTGAAGTTCTGAAGAGGGATTAGAAAAACATCAGAAACAAGAACACCATGAAAAAGATCAGCAAGCTGAGTGGAGGAGGAGGACTCTTCTGACACCCACTAACCTCCCAATCTAACACACAAGGCGGGACTAGACCTCTTCACTGAATTAAATCACTCCGCTTTTCCACTCTACCCACTCTCTCAAACTCCAATCCAAACAAATTAAAATTCATATTTTAAAAGAAAAAACAATCTGTGTTATTTTTTTTCCCATGGTCTGATTCTCAAAGCCAAATGATGTTGACATACAAAGGGATAGGGAGTCCAAGCAATCAGTTTTCTGGGCTTTGGACTACCTGCACATTTATGGAGTTTGCCCCAGTGACAAGCAACGAAGTCACCCATTAAAAAATAATATTCTGGGGGAAAGCAAAAGAGCTGGAAAATACTCTCTGGTTCCCATCATGTCGCAATTTTAAAATGCTTTTCCTTTTCAGTGGCAGGGGAGTGGGGGGCACAAGGTTTGTTTCAGTCAGATTGGCTGTGGAGTTTGGGAACCATCGCAAAGACTGAATGGTGGGGGTATGAGTGGTGGGCAAAAAGGGGGCTCTGAGGTGTGCTCTTTCTTTGCAGTGTGTGGCCCATGGTCAGGCTTTGCTTTTCCAGCAGAGCTCTTTGGCATTTCTCTGTGTACAGCATGAATGGAGATTTCTGCTGCTTCAGAGACACTGGGAAGAGACCTTGGCCAAGACCTACCCTGACTGAGGCCAGGTTTAGATTAGATATTAGGAAGAAATTCTTCCCTGTGAGGGTGGGCAGGCCCTGGCACAGGTTGGGCAGAGAAGCTGTGGCTGCCCCAGCCCTCGAAGTGTTCAAGGCCAGGCTGGATGGGACTCTGAGAAATCTGGTCTAGTAGAAGGTGTCCCTTTCCATGGCAGGGGTGGAACAAAATGAGCTTTAAGGTCCCTTCCAGATCAAACCAGTCTGTTTTGGCTTATCCAACCCACCACACACACTTCTCCAGCTGAGTCATGCCTTAAAGACACCCTGGTGTGCAGAAGGGTATGGAGACTCTCAGCCCAAATGTCTCTGGGCGTGTGTGTAAATGGAACTTATGTCAAGGAAGGCTGTGGGCATTCAACTCACCTGCTGTCCTGTTCAGATGTCACAATGATCCCCCCATCACTTTGGGCCACCCAAACATCTTCCAGGCATGACTGGGGTTTGACCATTGTCCAGAGACCTTTGCTGTGGGAATTTTTGATTGTGGCTGCCCTGTAGGGATTAAATTGGAGATTTAATAGCATATACCTGACCATGACATGTCCCCTAGTTTGACATGTGTCCAGTGTGTGCAGGCAAAGAAGTTCAAGGTGGGGGCATCATTTGGACACTCCATTGCATCTCCTTGGAGGAATGAGAAGTTATATTTAGCAAATAACAGATGAAGGGTTTTTCTCACTAGGTAGGAAGATCTGAAATGAAGTAAATCTCTTCAAATGCAAAAGCAGGAGAAAAATCACCTGCAAGAAATGCAGAAGTTCTTCCTATTGCTTTAAGCTTGAAACATTCTCTGTTCCCCTGGGCCTTTTTCTGCATTTTTGGCTACTTTTTAGTTAAAAGTACTGATGATTTACCCAAATTGCACATATTCAATGAGGACTTCACCCTCCCCCCATTTACCATTGGGAAATAGCTGGAGAAGAAAATAACTCCAGTGACAGCATCAGTTGTTTTCCATGCCTGGAGAAGGAACGAAAGGCCCTCCCCCTTCCCCGGATTCCCTGAGCACCATCTGTAATGCTGCACCAGGGACTTGCTGGCGGGACAATATCTCCAAACATATTGCAACCTTGGACAAAAAAAGTTATGCATTTGAATTTGCTGCATTCAGCTGAATCCTCCTTCTTCCTCCGAGATTCGGATGCCAGAAGAGGCTTGGGAGCGCTGGGGCTCGCAGCTGCTGTGGCAGATGGAGAGTTACCATGGGTCTTAGCAGTACAAGCTGCATACTTATGCCTTCCTGAGGAAGGGGCATAGCTTGTGACCTCGGCAAGTGCAGGCAGGGAAGGAGCCCACCACTATTTCAAACTATAAAAGCTGGAACCTGAAGTTTTCACCCCTTTCCCCGCCAGCCCTCCACCCTCCCTCCTTGCCCAGCCTGACTCCTTCCTCAATCAAAACTGCACAGAGTTGGTCCCAGCCTGAAAAGATCTTCCTGACTCAGAAGACAAAAATAAACAGCGATGTGAAATGCTTCCTTGCATTATCACTTCTCTATTTGAACCTAGAACAAGGGCCCTGAAGAGGAACAGAGTGTAATTGCAGTGTCCACAGAAAAGAAATACTAATGAAAACAGGCAGAGCCGGGAGAATTGGCAGAGAAGAGGAGGAGCTGAACAAGTATTTATTACCCCAGCACTTAGTGCTCAGGCTGACAGGTGTCTCAGGAATGCAATAGCTGGGTTTTATTATTAGGTGCTCATAATACAGCAGTGCTTGGGGTGAGGGGAGGGCAGAACTGTTGATGTGGCTCCTGAGGTGCCAGGAGTTGGGGAGCAGATAATGCCTCCCCTATGCCAGGCTCTAACATGGCCAGTGGGGATGGATCAGGCCCACAGCACCATGAACGAAAGGGCCTCCCTGGGGCACAGTGTTCATCTTCTGCCTTCAAAGGCAGAAATCTTCAAAGGTTTCAGAAACCTCTTCTGCAAACCACCTCATCATGAGGTGGAGTGAGTGCTCCAAAGCCAGCCCTAACCTAGTCCTCACACATTTGGGGTGGTGTGATCAAAAACCCCAACATCAGGGAAGGGTTCAGTCTGCAGAAGGAGCTCTCTTCTCTGCTCCCTTCAGCCTCTAAGACAAGTAGGTCTAACACTGCATGACTCCCATTCACAGGGCTCTTCCCAGGCTATGCTAGCTGCCTTTTAAGCAAACAGTGCTTTCTTCTGAAATTCCTCCCAAACGAACTCATCCATCAGCAGCTTGTCAGAAGGAACATGGTTTGAGACTTTGTGGTTGCCCCACTGCACAGAGAACCCCCTCTCTTGGCAGGTTTGTGGCTCCCTGGGATTAATTCTCCCTTACACGTCCTCGCCCTGGCAGGCTGCAGTGGCTTTGTGGGAGATCCCATGCTTTCCCCTCACAAGCACACATTCACTACCATCAGAGGTGGAAAAAGCGGCTGTGACTTTCCTCCTGCCCCCACCACCACCTTCCCTTTTCACACTCCTCAGATGGGTGATGTGTGAACAGCAGCCAGAGCAGCAAGGGGGGCTGCTTCCCAGCACGGATGTGCTCAGCTCCTTCTGTGGATCCTCAGTGTCCTTCACGGGGATGAAAATGTCCTCTTCTCCTCCACCCCTAAGGCAGCAGCAAGCAATGGGCTGTGGAGGGGACCAGGTGATGTGCCTGGAGCAATAGGGGAGGGTGACATCCACTGCAAAGCCCCTTCACCCCACAGTAAGAGGGCACGTGCATCAGAGCAGGGCTTCAGGGGAAGCAGGAGAAGGAGCTGCTCCAGCCCTGCTCAGACCCCAGGGAAAGGATGACATCTACTGTGTGGGAACTGTGGGTCTCCTTGGACAACCCTGCAGTGTTACCAGCAAAGCAGGTGTCTACCCTGTGTACCCCCATGGTCCCTGCTCCAGGAAAGGAGTACCAGAGGTTGGATTCAGTCCTCCCCTACGGCCCACCCCCTCCAGGGCTATAGTGGGTGTTCTGCAGTGGAAGGTTTGGAGTATACAGCTGTAGGGCACTCAGGTGGGACAGGGGAGTCAGCCAACCTGGGAACTGCAAGAACCCTGAGCAAACAGGGCTCCATCCCCACGACTGTCTGCTTGGCAAGCAGAAAGAAAATATCTCTGAAAAATAGCGCCAGGTGATTTTCTTCAGAAGGGGAGAGTTGCAGGAGCTCGCTGAGCATTAGGTACTTTATAAAAGCACTTTGGGATCCCCCATAAATAGCAATGGAGACATTTGCAGCAGTGGTTTTGGCAGAGGGGAAACGGCAGCCGTAGAGTCCAAGGACGTGAGGACAGGCAGTAGGGAAAAGCAGTATTTGTTTATTACTCAGATAGGACTGCTGGGGAAAAAAAGTCAGGCTTTCAGGTCTATAAACTCTCCTTTGAATGTGATGCCATAAACTAGTCTTAGGGCTGAGAAGAACTGGTCTGGGATAACTCTGTTAATGAGGCAATCAGAAGGCAAAGGCTCCCAGCTCCCAGCAGAGTGGCAAGTTGTTTATAAGGGGATAGGTAATTCTTGGGCTTTTGTGAAGAATAGGAGACAAAATAGTGTGGCTGAGCTTATTCAGAAAAGAAAGAAAAGCATGCAGGGATCTGGATTTAAAAATAAAAAAAAAGATGAAATAGAAATCAATATAATATAGACAGAAAGGTCCTCTAAAGTCAATGCACAATTTTCTCAGCATGTGCAGCTTTTGCACTTGTCCAAAAAGCCTGGGAACAGTAAGTCTCTGGTCTGACCCCAGCTCAGCTGTACATCAGCTCAGGCCTGTACTGGAGATGACCATAACTCACCAGCCCATCTCCTGGCATCCAAGGGAAGCTGCTTAGGCTCCTCTTAAAATTTCTCTTTGAATTTTTCAATATCTAGGCCAGACTGTAATCCCCAGATTGGCTGTAAAACTAGCCTTTGCCTTCATACTGCCTTATTACACCCAGCATAAATCATGAGGGGTAGCGAGACAGGATTGATAAGGAGGATTTATGATGCTTGAATAACCATGTATAACGACTCATTGCTGAGTGACTTCCCCCCCCTCCTCTGGAGAACAGCTGCTGCCAGAATACAGTCATTTTCAAGTGTGAACACTCAATCAAGTAGGATTGGAGAATGTCACTCACATCCTCACTCGGAGGAGCAGGTTGGGTTCATGGGTTCTTGACCATGGTTATCATAGAATCACAGAACAGTTTAGGTTGGAAGGGACCTTAAAGATCGTCTCGTTCCAAGCCCCTGCCATGGGCAGGGATTACGTTGCTCAGAGCTTCCTCCAACCTGTCCTTGAAAACTTCCAGGGATGGAAGAGATATAAAGGGAAGCATCTCCAAGCAACTCTCTTGTGAGGGCCCTGGCCCAGAGATGTGGAGATTGGCCTTCACGTGGTCCTGGGCATGGGGAGCCCTGAGGTGTGGGTTTGTCATCACACAGTGATGTTGATGTCCTGGGTAAGGAGCCAAGATATGCAGAGTTCTCTGCCTTACGGTAAGGATGCTTGAAGTTTTGGGGGGAAGGAACCCTGGACACATCATGCACTGGCCATGGGGAGCTCAAGGTGGTGAGAAATTGCATTTCACCCACACCAACTCCTCTCCCTTATGGATTTCCATAATACAAGCCAGCTTCCTGGGAGAGTGCTGAGAGTCAGCATCCCCACGGGAAAGGGCAGTGCCTGTCTGCTGGGATGTGCAGGAAACTGTGCCAGGATGGAAATCCAGTCCAGTTGTACCAAGGCACAGCTGGTCTCCTTTTGCAGCCCTGGAGGGGTACAGAGAGTAGGTCAGCCTGTTTGGTATGTTTTTTTAAAGAATTATTGTGAGGAGTTGAGTGACATTTTTGTTCCTTTGCTAAGTTTAGAGAGCAATTATTATTCTGCTTGTTTGGGCTTTCTTCAGTCCTGCTGTCTGGGGATCTCATTTGCGTAATTTTGTTGGGTTCTGGCTAATAATGACGTCACGTAAAACCAATTCATTCTGCTGGACCGAGATTGGGCTTTGTTGTCATGGTAACTTTTGATTTGGAGACTTGCAGGAAGGAGACAGGTAAGTGCTTGAAATTGCCATATTTCAGCATGGTTTCAAATGCCTTGGACATCTGAGGCCCATTTTCCATAAATGAAATTTCAAGCCTTGTTGAAGTACTTTGTAAACAAAATTCATTTATTGCCTGAAGAAAATGGAGTGAAATCTAGTTGTGAAAAATACTTCTAGAAAAAAATTAAGGTTTCATGAAGCACTCTGCAAAATAACGGGAGTTAAACACAATCCGAATGTGCTAATGCTGCTTTGTTCCCCAAAACTCAGCCCTGGAGAGAAGAGATCCTTTCCCTGTGAGGAGACATAGTCCATGGGCTCTCAGGGCTGGTCCAGGAGACCTCTGTGCTGGTGGGTATTGAAGAGGGGCAGAAACAGGTCTGATGGGAGCAATTTTTAATTAGTTTCAAATGTATCCCCCACAAGTGTGTTGTGCTCTACCCAGCCTGAAACGGCCTCTCTGTTCCCAGAATTTGGGTCAATGTGTACTACATTAGTCAAAATATTCTGGAAGCCAAGATATTCATTCAGAGCTGGATATCAACATGCTTATTCAGAGATGTGATTATGAGGGCTTCTCTGGAAATGAAACCCAGATGATGTTAAGCCCTCTGGATACTTGTTAGTCTCATCTGGGGTTGCAGGGGAAGACACAGGGGAAGCCCCGGGTTTCTGAAGCAAGATTCCCAGTTTGGAGGCACTGTGTAAAATCAGCAAAAGCTGTACAGTGCTGATTTCCTTTCCAAGTGAAAATCAGCCTGAACCCAAAGGCACACCACGAAATGCAACAATCAGCATTTGGCATCTGGATCCAGCCAACATGTTGGTGTTGGAGCCTTTGGTTCTGTAACCCCCTAAATGTTCTCGAGGGGATATCCAAGGTCTGTGAGTGAAGTTGTTTGGCCAGACCACAGTGTGAAAGGAGAGCCTGGTGTGTTGCTGTCACCAGGGTCTGTGTTGAAGCCTTTATCCTAAACCCTCTTCAGCATAATTCCTATCCCACTGAAGTGCTGTGTCTCTTCCTTTGCTTAGAATAGGGTAGCCATTTGGGGGAACTTCCCTCCAAAGCTAAAACAATCCCTTGGCACTTAAATTCTTGCATAGAATATGCCATTTTCTTCAAGGCAGATGGGAAAGGAAGCTGTTCCAGCTCAGCTGCAACTGGCAGTTTGGGGAGGGAGAAGGATAATCAGAGGAAATTAAGTGTTCAAGCCCAGTTTGGACAGGTCTTGGAGCAATCCGGTGTGGTGGAAAGTGTCCCTGGCCATGGTAGTGGGGTTGGAATGAGGTGATCTTTGAGGTCCCTTCCAACCCAAAGCATCCTGTGATTCTGTGAAACCCTGGTGGGTCTGCAGAAATCCCCAGCCCAGGTGCCAGCTTGTTCAGGCCCACAGCTGCTGCAGGAAGCAGAGGCACCACATGGAGACCATTTAGGATATAGCTCAAAAGGCGGATCTCTAGGAGCTGGAGAGGATTGCTGCTGATGCAGGGCCTGCCAGAGCTGGAACTATTTTGTGCTGGTTCAGGATGCTGCCCCAGCCCAGTGGATATTCAAAGCAGTTTCTGTGAATGGCACCAGCCCTGGCAAGGTGAGAGATTGCCAGAGCAGGAATGGAGTGTGGTGGTGAGGAGGGAGCTCGGGGGGGGCTGTAACCCCTCGGGAGAGCAGCAAACTGGGTCTGTGCTTCCTGAGCTCACAGGTTACCACTGGTGTATACATGAAGTGCCTGAAATAGCAACATTTTGGAAAGAGCGGCAAAGGAGTGTCCTTGAAGGACTCCAGACCTTCTCCATGTGAAGCATTTGTTGCTTCTTTTGGTGGCAGAATTCAGGGAATTTGAACTGAATTTTTGCACTACTTTAGATGCTTAGAAATTGCATTAATTTAAAGAAATAAGTTATTTGCTGAAAATCTATTGCCCTGCCCTGTAAAGGAGAAAAAGCAAGTATTCCTAAAATGAACATAATGTTAGTGCAAGTGTTTGCTGGG
This sequence comes from Dendrocincla tyrannina, assembly GCA_035047865.1. Taxonomy (NCBI): domain Eukaryota; kingdom Metazoa; phylum Chordata; class Aves; order Passeriformes; family Dendrocolaptidae; genus Dendrocincla; species Dendrocincla tyrannina. The sequence goes on along the minus strand of JAWWMP010000148.1, from coordinate 16,567,079 downwards.
CTCCCAGTCTGCAGGTACAGAAGAGTTGCCACAGTGGGAGAGCTCAAATCCTTACCCAAAGTGTGTCTGATTTATGGTAACAAACAGCAGATGCTCCCTATGATCCTGAGCTCTCTCTCATTCATCTTGCAGAGTTTCACCAGGGTACTCTCCCCGACTCCAGCAATCCGTTGTTCAGGGACTTGCCTGTAAAAGCTACATCCTTGTGTTTAATTGTGTTATGTTATCTTTCTGTTAAGGAGGCTGAGGAGCTCTCACTGCTCTGCAGCTTCCTGAGGAGGGGAAGCAGAGGGGCAGGTGTTGAGCTCTTTTCCCTGGTACCCAGTGACAGGATGTGTTGAAGGAGTTCAAAGCTGTTCCAGGCAAAGTTCAGACTGGATGCTAGGAAGCATTTCTTTACAAAGAGAGTGGTCAAACACTGGAACAGACTTACTGGAGAGTTTGATGATGCCTGTCAGTGTTTGAGAGTCATTTGAACAATGGCCTTAATAATCTAGTTTCTCTTTCGGTCAGCCCTGAAGTAGTCAGGCAGTTGTACTAAGTGATCACTGTAGGTTCCTTCCAACTGAAAATATTTGATTATAATAACTCTTGATGGGTTGTTTTTCTGTAATTTTGTCCAGCTTCTCCTTGAACTCAATATCCTACAGAAAAGAGCTTCCTGGTTTAATTGTGGTATAAGAAACCACTTGATTTAGGTTTGGGGGCAATGGTTTTCCCCTTCCACTTGCTGTCTCATTGCACACTTGCATTAGAAAGTGAACTCTTGATCCCTGTCCATCCCCTGCCTCATAACTTTATGTATTATATCACAGACTCACAGAATGGTTTGGGTTGAAAGGGACCTTAAAGGCCATGTAGTTCCAATCTTCCTGCCAGGGGCAGGGACATCTTCTACTAGACCATGTGTTCTTCCATCTCAAATATCTCAGTCACGGGGCCTGGGGGAGCCAAGGGCTCTGCATAGCCAGTGATCTGGCTGAGACAAGCTGTGCCGACCATGGCAGACCAAGGTACAGCATGTTTCCTTCTGCCTATGCCTCTGAGTACAGCAGCTCCTGGGCAGAAGCTGGGTGATAGGGAGCTGCAGTGGTGTGTGTGTGTGGGCAGTACCCAAAGAGGCAGGGTTAATATCATACCAGCCTGCTGATATTCAACTCTGTGCCTGCTGCTCAGTGCCTCACTCAGGTGGTTTTGGAGTGCCTTTGGTGATGTTTCCTCTAAGCAGAGCCCACAGGATCCTGTGCCTGTGTTTCAGGACCTTCCCGTGGCCAGTTGGATGTGCAGTGTTCCTGCAGCAACAGACATGGGGATGGTTTCTAGAACAGCATTTCCAAAAATGGGTTCACATCAGCTTGCAAACCCCAGACTGTGCTAGGGCTTCCCATGTGGCACGCAGGCTCAGTCCCCTTGCTCTGTTACTTTCCTGCTGCCTGAAAGGGCTGCAGCTCTCTATTATTCTTGCCCACATTGTGGTTTTCACACGAGTTGGCATCCCAGCCAAAATTTCTGGAGCTGATTGCAGCCCTCCCCTCTGAGGAGTGATCACCTCTCCCCTTAGTCTCACAGGCTGTGGAGTCACGACCTGTTGCACTCAAAGGCTCCTCAGCTTCTGGAAGGAGCTCCAGAAGGTCAGAGACTGATTTGGAAAGTCCAGTGTTTTTCAGGAGCCAGCTGAAAGGGTGTTTCACAGGGCAGTGTTTGAGCTGAATGAGGTTTATGTAAGTGGGGGACAGATGAGAGCTACATGGGGGCAGCAGCAGTGCCTGGGGGGGCTGCCCAGGTTCCCTCTGCCCTCGCTCACCTTCCCTGCTCTGCTGGCTCAGGTGCCAATAATGCATCAGCACCACCAAGCTCTCCCATCCCCCTCTTCGCCCTTGCTTTGCTCAGTGGGGGCACTCCAAGCTCAGGCTGAAGGACTTCCATGGTCCTGCTCCCAGCTGTGTCCTGCCAGTCATGCCCAACTCCCATGCAGGGGGTTCTGAAGATGTAGATAAATATTTCCTGAGAGCATGGAGTTCTCTTTATTAGTGATCAGCACAGCTTTTCAGGGACAAAACATGGATTTAGAGCTTAATCTCTGGCTCCTGCTGTGTTGCAAGCACTCTCTAAAACCTTTGTGGACACCAAGGCCATTTTGGAGTTTCAAAGTTAAACAATCCCTCTCTTCCCTCCACGTAAACACCAGGAGGATTAGAGAATCAAAGCCTCAGTTGTGAATATATTCTGGTTCTCAGGTGCCTTCCTGCCTTGAACCTGCTTGTGTGGCAGGACTCCAAATCTTCCTAGCTTATTTCCTGTGCCCAGGGCTAGAGCTGGTCAGGGAAATTCAAAACAATCACAACCCTCCTGATGCAGGAGTATGTTGCAAACCAAAGGGACACTGAATTTTAGCATAAATAAATATTAAATTGTTTTTTGAAGCTTTTCATTTATTTGCCATCTGTGATTCTTCTGATTAAAAAATCATCCTGTCATCCAATCCAAGACAGGAAAGGTCTATCTGGGGTTTAGCTGGCTCACCCTGTGGCACAGAGATCACTTTGCAGACAGATGAACCCGATGGTTAATTTGTGCCTGACAGGCTGAAAATGGCTCATCAGAAGTACCAGGCAAAGAGCTAAAAATTTGTCAGGGAGAATTCAACTAACACAGTCAAGTCAGAAAAGCCCTTGCTTTGAATTACACTTTCCTGTCCTTGCCTGAAGTTCTGGAAATATCCTCCAAATGTAGTAATATGATGTGAGAGAGAGAGAGAGAGAGAAGGAAAACACAAAAGATAACCAGCAAAGTAAATGTGCAAGGAAAAAAAAAAAAAGCCAGTGGACAAAAGGCTTTGCTTTGCCAGCAGTCAAACCATTCAGGCAGCCACAATAGCTGCTCCTTCCCCATCCTGTGCACCCCAGCCCCGTGCGTTTGTGGTTATTATCTCGCCTGGACCAGATTGGTGTTGACAAACAAAAGCACACGTAGCTTTCATTTTCCATGTGTGTATGGGCAAAGGGAAGCAGTCACCTGCCCCTTGGTGCCTGCTTTTCCACTGTCCTTGCTCTGCTTTATTCCCTCTGAGCCACAGCACAGAACAAACACCTGAATTATGGCTGAAGATGAATTAAGTATTTGAAAAACTATTAAAACAATTAGAACAATTAGGTGGTGAGGCACAGTGCAGGGAGAGAGCTGAGGGGTCACTGCTTCAAGGGTCGGAGTGCTCTGAGTTTCGGAAGGTTTGGCTGGTGGTGGAGCTGGTCCTCTGGAGAGGAAGCAGGAGAGAAATGCAGGGGGGCCAGGAGTGGTGTCAGCTGCTGCCATCAGCTGTCCTGTGACTGGCTGCCTAGATAAGGCAACCTGACAGCAAAGGCTTTTTTGGCTCCACTTCTCCATCCTTTGCTGGTGCGGGAAGCAATTCCCAGCCCTGCCAAGGGAGAGGGGAGAGAGAGAGCCTGGGAAAGCAAATAGACAACAGGACAAGGATAACTCATTAGAGATGACTTGCTGAAGCATGGAGGGTCCTGGAAAGGAAGGAACTGTCAATATACCTTTCCTTTGCATCTCCTCTGGGCAGTTACGAGAAGATGGGGCAAGGGGTGCAGTGAGAGCGTGTTTTTACCTTCTGTGGCTGCTTCTAAAATGTGCTGTTACTGTGCAGATCTCCTACCATTTTTACTCAGGAAGAAAATTTCTAAGAAGGGCAGTGGTTGGTGAGAGCAGCTCTGTGTTCCTCGGTGCTGAGGGCACATGCTGAAGATAAGGATTATTTCTTCCATTACTCGGCTGGGGAGCTGAGCACCGAGAAATCCCCCGCAGGCTCCAATCAAGACAGTTCAGAGCTGCAAACAGCCCTAGACCATGATATTTCTCAATGGAAAATGCTCCTTTTCATGATGGGATGAGAGTCTGGAAATCGCTAGGGCACCTGGATGGTGAGCAATAGCAGCGTGGACAGGGGAACAGAAACAGAGACCCGCAGAGTCAAGTTGCAGCCACTAATTTAATGTTTGTTAGATGTGATGGGAAGTTGGTCCATAGGTTTCCCTTCTGTGCTGCTGTTCCCAGAGCACTCTATTAATTCTTTAGCCCCGGCATTGGAGGAAATCTTTCACTTCCCCAAAATCAGACTTAGTGTCCATGTAAAATGAGATCATTACTCTCTTGCTGGCAGAGTGGTGTGAAACAATGGTGATATGAAAAAGAGTAATCTCTAGAAAACAAAGGCCTGGTCTCTCTTGGCAGGTGTTATTTATTTTTTCTAGCAGAGGGAGCAAGAAACTGCAGCTGGAATCTCCAGTTGGCTTCCCAAGATACTACTGTGACATTTTAATGATCTAATTCCCCTCAAAGGTGGCATTTTCACTTGTTCCCCTGACCTATCACTGTATATTCGCTGTGAAACAAACTATCTGCTATCAGCCGTGACATCTCAGGCTCAGAGACAAAAAAAAGTAAGTCTGTGATACCAGTGCAATGAGTGGACTCTTTACCTTGTTGAGCTTTAGGAGGGTGTAACTGGTCACTGTCACCACAGGCTCTTTGGGAGCACATCAGTGCCATTCCCCTTTGCAGAGGCTGTGACTCAGGGTGCACCTGTGTGTGGTTCCTGGCCCGTTAACACTCTCCTCCTGCACGACTAAAGATGGTGTTCATGCTGTCAGGCCCTTTTCTCCCCTGTGGTGGCAGCTCTTCCCTGTTTGGAGGAGTCACACCAGGCTGAAGTGTTGTTTGTTGCTTGGATGAGGTGACCTGCAGAGGATGTGACTTTCAGGATGTCCTGCCCCACAGCCAGGCTCTCCTTTCCACTCTCTCAAGATAAACTAGTTCATGCTGGTGTAAAATGCGTGCAATGAATAACACAAGCACAGCAAAATAGTTTATGTAAAGCACTGATGTGGGAGAAGTTTCATAAGAGGTTTCATACCTCAAAAAGGCCTTTTGTCAAAAATAGAAGCATTTTCTGTAAGGAAAAAAAAAAATCAAGTTTCTTGCACAGCCTTACTGTTGTGCTAGTGCTGTTCTTAGCTGCCATGGAGACCTTCTTTTTTCCCAGAGTGAGAGACGCTGCTCCAGTCCTTTTCTGAGCAGGACAGAGAGCAAAGACAGCTGTTCTGGGAGTGACTGGGCTGGAGACTGCAGCTTCCACCACTGGGGCAACTGGGTCCATGGCAAAGCCCATTGGGGACTGAGCTCTTTGCCTGAGCCACCTCAAGCGGGGACAAAAAGGGGCTGCTGAGTGATCCAAGAAACAGCCTGAGGATGAGTGAGCTGTCAACATGACCTGTGAGGGAGCAGAGAGGGGGAAACTGCCTGGGAAATGGTGTGTATGGAAACATCCACCCCTGCCACGAGACTGGGTCAATCCAGTGCAGCTCAGTGCGTGTGCTGCTAAACCTGCAGGTAAACACTGACATCCAGCCCCAGCATTTTGTTTGCTTCCTCCAGGAAGGAAACAGGGATACAACAAAACCCCAAAGAGGCAAGAAACTCCTGCTTCAGAGGGGCAGGGAGGCTACAGGGATGGGAAGAATCCAGGCAGAGAAACCAGGCCATGGAAGTCGATGCAAATGACTTTGATCACAGAGTTTCAAGCCCATTTGCTCCGTAGGAAGCACGGCTGTCAGCGGGGATAGGCAGTGAGAGGGGTGGGATCTCACAGCTTGCGAGATGAGATGAAGAATGTGGCAGATGCTTTTTTTCTAGCTTCAGTGGGCCCTTAACATTGCTTTAATGGCCCAAAGTGGGAAGGATTCCAACCCCCAGCCCCGTAACCCAACTTTTCTGTCGATCTAAGTGGCAGCATGATGGGCACTGTTGGTATTGCTCCTGCATGGTGGTGGGGCCGGGGAGTGATGGACACCAGCTGGGATTGGTGATGGGGAGGCATCTTGGCCCCAGTGAAGCACCTGCTCCTGGGGCACAGGTAGGTTTGGTGCACTGGAGACCCTGGGAATGCTCTTGGAGCTGTCCAGTGAAGCAGCAGAGCCTCTCCATGAGCAGTAGCCAGCAGCACGGGAAGGGAGAGTGCTACCTACACACGGGCTCTGCACAGCGCCCTGGGGAGCGCTCAGATGAGGAAAAGCTCCAGTTATGTCAGTCATCATTTCTAGGCATTTTTAAAAAGAAATCCCTTTGGGGCAGAGGCTCTGTTTTCATTCAGAGCTGCACATGATGGGACGTGTGCCTTTGCTCTAGTTTCTGAGTGCCATTGTTGTCATAGGTTAATTATCATTAGTAATTAATCATCACCACTCAGAGAAAGGCTTTTCCCAGCTGGTCAGAAGTCACATGGAGCATTAGCAGCTTTTTTTCCTCCTGCAAACACAGATCCAGTTTGACTCAGAGCCTCCTCTGGCCCTGGTAGCTGCGTCAGAGCCTCACAGACCCTTGTAAGGTGGTTGTGAGGAGTCCTGCCTGATGGCTTTTCTTTTTTAATATAATTTAAATACAGGTAGCTAAAATCTCTCCATGAGGAGCCGTGCACAGGCTCTCCTAAACCAAGTCTTGCTGACTTTTTCCTTCTTTTAATAAGTTTGTGGTGCAGTGAAACAGATGAAAAAAAAAATAAATCTGGTGATGCATCCAGTGGCAAGGCACCAGTTTTCAAAGATGTAGCTGAAAAAACCATAATAACTGTAGATACTGCTTTTACTATAGTTGAAAAATAAAATAAAATAAAAAATAAATTAAAAAATGAAGCAAAGAGAAGGAAGGTGGCATCAGGCACCCCAGAGAAGGACAGAGCCCAGGAGACCCGCTGCCCTCATTGTCACAAAGCCATGGGTACAGCCACGAGCCATCTCTCCTGGCAGAGACATGACACTCGAAGAGATGCCACTTCCAGCATCGGCCCCTCCACAGCACCCTGGGGTTGATTTATTTTTTCCCTCACAGATCCAGCCGCCAAGATCCTAAAACGGGTCAGGCATATGGGATCATGGCATGAGCAAACTCCTCTGGCTCAAGCTCAAATTTATAAGGAACTCAGTTGCCTTTTTTTTTTTTTTTTCCCCTCCCCAACTCAAACCAAATCCCAAACATAAATTATGGGAACCAGGCGCTTCCTGGTGCCTGCAGCTGCTCAGCCAAATTGACTTTGCTGTCAGCGCTGCCGCTCGGAGCGCAAACCTGGCAGCTGAGCACCGGACCCAGTTGGAGCACTGCTTTTCCATTCAACAAAAGTTCAGCCAACTTGGAGCATTTCAGACTCAGCGAATTATTTTCTGACAAAAACGTGGGTTTATTGGGAAATTTCCGGCTGGCTCTAATTGGGACAGCTGTTAAGGCGGCAGTTTTCACAAGAACTAAGAGTTGCTTTCAGATGAGTACAGCTCTTAAAACGGCTGCTGCTTTGATAGCTGCTCGTTTCCTTTCTTGTCTGATTATTGAGCTTAGTATCTCCCTGCAAGCTTAAAAAAATCCACTTTGCCTGTCTCATCTTTCTCTTCTCTTTACCCAATATTATCTCCTGCCCCTCCTCCTCCTTCAAGGAGATTCTGTCAGTTTGAATTTGACCCTAAATCTGAGCTTTGCAAAAATTAACGTGCATAGCATTTCAGATTAAGGGAATCTCTCTCTCTCTGTTTCTTTTTTTTTTTTTTAGCCCCTCCAGGGTTCACAAACACTGTTGAAAAGTCAAAGCAAACATTTGCCTTGTTGCTTTAACATGGGAGATCCTGCCAAGAAAATTAACAGGGCCTATCTCCACAAAGGGGAAAAACTCATCTCATCCTGATAGTGGCACTGAGAAATGTGCAGCTTGCTGGCTTTCTGTAATGACTTTTTTAATTTGTTTTTCCTTCCTAATCCCACATACATTTTTGCCATTTAGCAAGGAGGTTAAATAAAGCACATGAAGACTCCTAAACAGCTAATTCAGTTCCAAAGTCTATGAGCTGGAAATTTTATGTCTTTAGGGAGCTGGAAGGGCTGATGAAAGCCCTTGATAAAACAAGATTACGAGTCTTACTTTGATCTGCTGAGAATTCCCACCAAACCCACCTTGCTCCCCACATGGTGCTGAGAAGACCTGGTATGTCCTGCAATAGACATTGCAGATAAGGAAATTGCTCTGGAGCAAAGTGAGGAATGGATTAAATTTGGTTCATATTGCGTCAAATCTTTCATTTAAAAAAAAAAAATAAAATATGGCTTTCCAGTGAAACAGCAAAAATGAAAAAAAAATTCATCTTGTCACCTCAGTATATTGTTCAAACCTAAACACTGTTTCTTTTTCTACCCTTTTATTTAAAGAAAGTCAGGTTTTAAATGAACACTGGTGTGCTGAAGTGGAAAACCTTGAAACATTTAATTTAGAACATGGATCGATGAAACATTTTGGCATTCTGAAGCAAAACATTTTATTTCAAAACAGGTTGGAAAAAATGCTCTGGTTGCAGCTGGTTTTTCTTGGATTGTGGTTTTGTTTGTTTTTCCTCTCATTTAAGCTAATTGCCAAATTCTGCCTATATTTGCCAATTATTTTGATGCCTCCGGACTGTGTTGTGCACCAGATTCGCAGTTCAATTCAAATCAGAAATCTTTGACTGCAAATCCTGTGTACACAAGGAACTAATGAGAGCTCCCTGACTTTTTGGTCCTGATGGGCAGTTTTCTGCAGGTTGTGCTGGGAATGGCTACCCGACAGCAGTGCATCCCATCAATCCCTACTGGCAGAGCAGTTTTACTCCTGTTCATAAACTGACTGATCAAAAAACATGCGATGCCAGTGCTGTCCCCCTGGGCTCTGTGCTGGTGCCTCTGCTGCTGCACCGGCCCCTTCTCACCAGGAACGCTCCCCAGGCCCTTCTGCAGGACCTATGGAATACATACAGTGCCTTGCACCCAGCTGCCAACCGCAGCCTTCCCCCTGGGTGGCAGAGGGAAGAAATTTAAATAAAGAGGAGCCAAGTTTATATTTAGAGCTGGAGGTTGCTCCTTCATCAGATTACGCCAGTTTTAAGTAGGTCAGGCGGGAGACCCAAGATATCCAAGTCCCCTTCAAAGGCATCCGTCCGTCACTTATTATTCCAGGCATTTCCCTTTCACTCTGCCTTCCCTTCACAGCCCTGGTCCTTTGTCGCTGCTTCTGGCTTGTGCTGGCTCTTGCTGTCCTTCCCAACATTGATGCTTTCATTGCCCTTCCCACTCCTCATCCCTCCTGGCTCCGGTACAGCCCCAGGGACAGCAGTGGCCTCAGCTGTGTCATTAAGCCAAGTGGTGCTCAAGGCCACCGTTTTGGGGTGCAGCCCAGCAGCTGGAGGCCAGGGGGGAGGCTGCTTGTGTGGGATGCTCCTCGCAGCACCACGTGTCCCCACATCTGGGGTTTTAACCTGAGCACACAGGGTTTGAGGTGAAAGAAAGCAACTATGGAACGAAAACACCCAAAATGCAAAAGAATTCCCCAAACCTCCTTCTTTAACCCTTCTATTCTAGGAAATTAATTGCCTGCTCTGATCAGGCTGAGAGGATCTGCTGGCTTTCTCCAGCAGTAGTGACATCCAGACACCTGTTCCAGCCAGTTTCCCCTGTAATCAATCCAAATAATAAAGGCTCTGGACACAGCCAGGGCCCTTCCTGCACATTCCCGGGCTGCCTCACAAGCAAATGCACAGCAAGAAGAACAGCTCATGGGGTCTTATAACAGAGCTCAGGAATGCAGCAGGCCTGTCACCTTCATTACCCAGGAAGACTTAAACCCCCACTCCTTCAGCACGGGCAGGTCTGACAGGGCAAGGGGATCTCCACAGAGCAGACCCTGAGGCTGGTCCTTCAGCAGACATTTCAGTATGCATTAAGTTGTGTTTCCCCAGCTGACTGGGGTTATTTGAGTGCTCGTGATCATGGACTTTGCAGGGTGGCAACAGGGAACTCACACCTGGGAGGAGCAGGGCTTGGCTGATGCTGGGCAGGTCAGCAGTGCCCCATGTCACTGGTCCCAGCGTCCCAGTGGGTCCAGCACAGGCTACACTGGGACCAGAGATGCTCCAGACCCTCCTGTTGGCCACACTGACACATTCACATGGCAAAATCACCTTTAAGTAAGCCCCACTTGTTTTTATTGAGCCATTTCCTTTGCTCGCTCCCAGTCTATTGCATTTTTCAACTCTCAGTGGAATTTTGGTTTTTGTTTTTTTTTAAACTCAAGGCCTCCTTCAAGCTGATCACAAGGGAATGCTGAGTGCTTGTTTTTTTAATATTCTGACAGGTGCTATTTTGCTATTTGCTTGTGATGATTCAGGACATTTGCATCTCTTTGTCCTTAATTAAAAAGCACTTCACCCTTGCTGCAGGGGTATGGCAGATTTCTCTTGATCTATTCATTTTGGGGGACTTTTAATCAACATATCCACTCTATAGGTGCGGGTGCATGTCTGAGAGGGGGGTGAAGCTTAGCACAGTGTGGAGAGCTGTGTGGGTGTAATTATGGCTTGCTCTTTTTTTTTGGGGGGGGGTTGGAGGGGGGGAATGAATTTGACTGCAGTTGACAGGCATTTTCCAACAGCCTCCTAGAAGACAGGAGTCCCCTGTCCACCAAACACATGGGCAATGACAAAGGCAAAATTTGCTGCAAAGCCTGGAGCTGGCAGAGCTGCCTGGGAAGTCAATGTTCTGCCTCCCTGCCGCAGGCTCTCGCCCAGAGCCTGAAGACACATGGTCCCCCAGCTCACAAAACCCTCATTAGATCCCACCCTGCTTGCACAGAAATGATCTGGCTCAGTTTATCTTCATCTCTGCACTGTAACCCTTTCTGCAAACACCCAGGGCAGGGCACATCCCTCTGCAGAGCGTGGGACAGAGGTATGTGTGTGCCTGGTGTGCTGCACTGGGGTGCATTTGGAGCATGCCATGGATGATCTGTGGTCTCCTCCGCAGACACATGTTTTTTGCAAGGTGAAAGGGCAGCACCTTTCCCAGCAGGGCCTTTTTTAATGGCAACACATCTTGCCTGGGGCTGTCAGGGAGGCTAAAATTACCTGTGAGCCAAGGAAGGGATTCAGCAGCAGTGGCAAGTCCATAGTCTGGAGGCAGCTTCCATTGTAGAAACCTCCCAGGCCTCAGGGGAAGGTACAAGGAGAGGGGAGATCCCTCCATGGATGCCCCTTGTCTGAGGATGAGAGGGTGCTGGCATGGAACTGTCTGCGGGATGCTGCAAGGCAATGGGATGCAGAGGGGTGAGGCAGACCCAGACAGGGTAACAGGAGCAAGGTGCTGTGCTGCCCTGGCTCCTTGCCTGGAGAGCCTGGGATGATTGGCAGCAAACTCCCTGCCTGGACTAGGCAAGTCCTTCCCAAGGCAATTCCTTCCATCCCCCGCAGTACAGGTAATTCCTTTGCAGGTTTTTCCACCTGGCTGGATCCCTCTCACAGGCAGGGCAACGGGAAGGGACTGCAGACTCACCTGGGGTTTCTCACCCAGGGAAAACCATCCAGCCCCTCATGTGCTGCTGCTCTGTCTTGTCCCCAGCCCATGGGGAAATGGGAACTGGGCTTTGCCTTGGGGATCTGAGCCTGGTAGGCAGCAGTGACCCCAAGGATGGGGTCCCAGGGGAAGGGATCAAGCACTGGGTGCTGAGATCCTATAACTGCTTTCGAATATTCCAGCCTTAACTCTTCTGTCTCCTCCCACAAAATACCAGACTGAAAAACAACTCCAGCAAGGCTCAGTGTTTATCTGTTCTGCTTTTCCAGGCTGGGGAGCGCAGGCTCGCGGGAACCTTTGAAGATTATTTCTCTTCAGTTTTCTGAAGAGACTTCAGCTTCCTCTTGAATCTTTTTATTTTGCCTTTTTTCAATGCATCGGCCCGAATTCTCTGAGACTTAACGGCAATGAACAAGATTAAGATTGGAGCTTAGAAAGTATTAGGAGAAGATCTCTCATTCCTGACGTGCTGGCAATCACCAGATCCTAGTCCCAGCATCTCTCTTTCGGAGAGGCACTACATGTGCAGGCGTTTCTGCTCTGATGACTTTGGGAGCGCAGAGCTGGAGGGCACCGAGCTCAAAAGCCACAGCTCACAGTGTCTGCTTCTTTGCACTTCAGCTGCCACTGATTGCTTTCGGCAGCCAGAGGGGCTGGGATGAAGGGGGAGAAAGCCAGAGGAAAAGTGGGTGCTGGACACAGTGGCACCGGCTGTGTTGGCTGGATGGGGTCTGGATTTCCACAGGATGAGGTGTGAGGACTATTCGGTTGGAAAGGAAAATCCTGAAGCAGGGGTACTTGAGTGGGGCTCGACATGCCTGGCAGCCACAGCAGCGCAGCCCAGGCTCGTGTGAAGCACTGGGTTGATCTAGGTCAGTGTTTCACGGGAGATCCTAGAGCTGAGGAAGAGAGCAGTGCTGGCATTTCTCCATGTGCTCCTGCAAGCACGGGCTGAGGAGAATCATGGACTCACCACTCCAAGGGTGTGGAGGAGGTAGAAAGGGTGCAAACGGCAGTGCCAGCAGTGGAGAGCAGCTGGATGGGGTCTGGACTGGGAGAGCAGCTCTGCTCTGCCATGGACTTGAGGAGGAAGAGAGATAACACGCTGGAGGTATGACCATGGGGGGCTCTCAGGGCTGCTGAGGGGGTCAGCTGTGCTCCTGTGTCCCACCTGGGTCAAGAGGACATGGAAGACGAGGCAGTGCCATTGCTTCTCCCTATGTGGAAGTGAACAATAGCAGCACAAAAGATGCTCTCATACCCCTGCATGAATGAAGCTTTGTGGTAGAGGTGGAAGAGGGTCTGCCAAGCTCCTCCAGGGAAGGAGCAGGTGCTGCCCCTGCCCTAAGCAGGCATGTTCTGGGGAGCTCACACACTGGACAGGCAAAGTGCATTAAGGTGCGTCAAGCCTGTTCTCAGCTGCTCACCTCCCTGGTGAGCTCTTGCCGATGCAGCCCTGTTGGAGTGGCATCATGGGCTGTAGCACCACAGTCCTAAGCACTGCTTCCCTAAAAACCACAGAAACAAGCCCCTCTGAAATGTGTCCCTTGAGTCCAGGCACTTGAGAGAGAAGGGCATTTCCCAGGGGAGACGCTGGCTCTTCACAAGGGAGGAAATTAAACAGACCTTGAAAATGTCTAATAGCTTCCAAGAAGTAAAGAGGCACCAGAAAATGGACTTGCTGCAGGCATCCCTCCCAGAGCATCAGAGAGGGTCCCATGACAGAGAGCAAGAAATACAGCTTGTGTGACCTCAGCTCAGGTGGTAGCTGCAACAGGAGGGACTGTGCTCTGCTTCAGCTCTGAGAGGAAAGCTTCTGTCACTGTTTTCTTCACTTGTCAACCATCCTGCCTTATCCTCGGGCTGACAAAATGTCAAACTGCCAAGCGAACTGCAGAGCTGGGGCGAGAGGGAAAGCAGAGTGCAGGGCTCGGATCAGCTGCTGGAGATGATTGTAATTGAACATTGACACTCGGCCACAGATGAGCAGTTCCCATTATTTACTGGTGTATAAACATTCCCGAGCCAGTGTAGAGAAGTCATTAAAATCCCCACATTCCTGGATAGAAATGCATAAGAGTATTAACAAGAAAAGGCAGCCCTTCTTCCCTCTCTCCCCCTGTTAAATCCTGCCAGGGGGGCCAGCAGGTGATGATGTGCCCTTGGCTGTCCCTTCAGGGCTGCAGCATGGAAAGGGTCAGGCAGGATCATTGCTGGCCATGGGTTTTTAGTGGTGAGCACCATCTTCTGCATGTGTTGGCTCTGCTCTGAATCCCAGCATGTCCTCTGGAGAGCCCCCAGTTCAGGTTTTTCCCAGCTCTTGAGCAACCCTGGGAGGAATCACTGTGTGAAATGCCGCTTGCAACGCAATGACAGTTTTTGTTGACTCCATGACCTTCCTGGCTCCTTTTCCCCTATCCTGAGCTGTTGTGGCACAGGTTGACAAGGAGCTAGTGTATCTCCATCCAGAAGCAGACACATTTCTACAGTGAAACAGCTGCTCCTGTTCCTGCAGCTGCATGTCCCCAAAGTTTGTGTCAGCATTTGCACAGTATTTAAAATAATGATGAAGTGCCTGGGAGTTATTCTGGGGTCTAAACTACCAGTTCATGGTCCTGTGCTGGACATACAAGGTCAGATGTATGGATGGCATAGTTGCAAAGTCTATTTGGAAAAAAGTATTGAAATAACTGGTACTGGATTTGCTGAGATTTTTCCCTTTTTTGTCAAATGCCACCAATTGCCTTCCCAACCTTTCCCATGTGTATTTTCTCTTTTTACGTTTCAATCCCTGGAAGGAATGTAACACATTAAGCCCTGAGCTGGGGAGGGGTTCAGAAAAGCAGAGCCATAAAAGTGCAGGAAATGGCATCTTTCCCATTCCCAGGGTGACAGCAAGAACCATTCTGACACACAGGATCAGATCACCTAGTATTTGGTGATCTCTTTCCACTAAGCAACTAATTTTGAAGAGGGACTGTCCACAGTGGAAGGCAGGTAGAGACTCCTTGAGACCTGACATAGCAGCAGAGGATGAAAGTAAAGTTCTTGCTCCCATCAACGCTCTTGTCACCCTCTGGGACACCTTGCACCAGCTCCTGCTACGGCCTGGGCTGTCCTCCCACACCCTTCATTCTCCTTGGAAAACATATACGTCACATTTGTTCAGATTCCAAACACATTTTTTTAATCTGTCAGCACTGCAAGTTCACTCCAGCACCTAAAAACCACACTGTGTCCTGTCTGCTTCATCTATCATCGCTGTCCGTAAAGGTGGGAAGGCAGAGCCCAGCTGAAGTGGTTATTGATGTCATGTGAGCCCAGATGCAGCATCTGCTGCTGTGCCTGGTGAGCCTGAAAAAGACAAAGCCTCGGTTATGTTGAATAAATGCCCTGGTAGAGTAAACAAATGTTTCTACTGTGCAGGACATACCCCAGGCTCGGAGAAAAGGGTCAAGGCTTATACAGGGTTTTTCATCCTCTGAGTTTTCCAAAGGGACCCTCTAACCAGCTTCTCCTCAGACGTCCTTCACCACTCTCATCCCAGGTCTGTCAGCATACTCAGCCTCATGGATGCTGCTGTAGGAGACTCAGCCCGACCAGCCTCTGCCTTCTGCCAGGGCACACAGCTTTGGGCATGGAGAGAACATCCACGGGAAGCCTTGGCCTGTGAACCTGCACTGCTCCCAGGGGATGCACTGGGTAGGTAACAACACGAGCCCCAGTTCATTACCGGGAGGAGACTGAGCACCAAGGACAGCGTCTCTAACTGTGCTCTGTCCTCAGACCTATGACGTGGAGCAGCGATGGGAGGAGGGGAAGGCAAGTTCACCTCCATGCAGCCCTTCAGAGCTGTCTGCGGCATGGTCCTGGCAGTGGCTGCCTGAGAATGCCCTGGAAGCTCCTTGTCCTGGCATGCCCAGCTCTGTCAGCAGTACTGTCAAGCCTGACCTGTCCCTGCAGAGCCCCATGGGATCTGTCTCTGCCTGGGGTCCTCCAGTCCTGCTGTGGGTGCTCCTCGCCCTTGGACAGAGATCTGTCTGAGGTAGATTTTGCAAATGCCAAGAGCATGAGTTTTCTCAGAAATGAGCTTCTGAACACCTTGGGATAATACTTTTCTCCGTTTATATCTGTTTTCCCTCTGATGTAGCCCAGAAGAAGAGCAGTCTCCTTGGAGAGAGACACTCCTTGTCTTTGGCATTGCCTGAGGCAAGGAGTGACCAGCCCTTTGCACAGGGAAGAGGCAGGCAGAGAACTCCCTCCTGACTTCCCCTGCTGCTCCAGCCTGCAGTCACAAACTCACCCTCCAACACAGGAGCAGGCAGCACAGACCCTGCAAAGGGGCTTTGAGACAGCACAGGAGCATATGTAAAGGGTTGTGGATGTGCTGAGACTCATCTCTCTGAAAGCACAGCCATCCTTGCAAAGTTTGGGATCCTGGGCCAGAGCTGGAATTGTCTCCTTGTCTCCCAGAGCTAAATCCTGCACTGAGGGCTGCACGATCAAACGCTCATTTGCTGTGGCAGCTTGGCCCCCCAGGCTCTGGGCTCATGAGGACTCTGTAAATAATAGGTTTTATTAGTTTGCCAGTTAAACTGAAATACCAGAAGGGATAAAAACATCTTGAATAAAACATTGCATCTCCTGTTTAAGTTTGGAATCCCCTGACAGTAGACCTCAAAAAAAAAAATGTCTCTTCAAAGTGGAAAATAGGGGCTGCTTCCTCCCAAAACACTGATGCAGGACATTTTGTCCTTTTCCGCATGTGGACTGAGGGTGGGTTTTCCTGGACAAAATCATTCACCATGAATCTGAAATGGGTTTCTCACCAGCAGAGCCTGTGCTGCTGATAAATATGGTGTTTGCTTGAAAACAATGCTTACTCTCCCTTACTCTCCAACACCATCAACATGCTTCATTCTTACCCTTGGTCCAGGGAAAAGACTCAGTACTAGTTACAAAAGGAAACAACTGCACATAAAAGAGAAGACCAGGGAGGACAGCTGCTTGGATGCTCCTGGTGAATGCAACTTCCTGGAAGGTGTCCCCAGACAGCATCATAATGGGATGTTGTTATTCCGTGGCATTGCTCAAACCATCTCCATCTCCTCAAGTGCCAGTCCTCTCCAAATCTTTCAGTTCTCGGGTAGCAGAAGGTGGTCAAAACAAATTAGTCCCCTGAATTTCCCCACATACCACTTCACATCCTGTGTCTTGAGGGGGAGCTGAGAGCACATATATGAACCCCTGGATTTTCTGCGATCTGCTTGTCACCAGAATCCTTGACAGCTACATTCTCCCTGCAGCCACTCTTGTACCTTTCCCAACTTCAGCTTCATCTGGTTCCCTCAAGAACTTCTGGGACAATCCAGTGGCTTGCTTTGAAGCTTAAAGAGTTCTTTCCACCTTCACTGCTGCTTTGATATTCATTATTTACTCTTTTGACATGTGCTTCCTGTACACTCTGCCATCCCAGAGCTGACTTCTTTGCATGCAGTAAAGGAAACATAATCTGCAGCTGCTCTGTTATAGGGAAATGCCACCTCGGAGCTTCGATGCCTGCAGCTGGCTCCTTGTGGCTTTCAGGCTGCTCAGATCTCATGCTTGAGGGCTGAAGGTGATCACTGCACTAATCAGCAAGGGAGAAAGCCTTGAAAAACCACCCAGGTGTGCTGCTGTTACTGATCACTTGTACTCCTGCAGTGCTCCCGGTCCCCGCCGAGACTGATCCTGGCAATTCAGCACTGAGTGTGACAAGGGAATGGGTATCTCCCTACCCTGCTGGGCTGAACAAGTGAGACAGTGGTACCAGCATGCTGCAGATGGAGAGCAGAGAAGTGATTTGCCCATGCAAAAGCTGTGACAGAGCCAGTAGAGAGAGAGAGTCAGCTGTTTGCAGTCCCATTTCACTACCAGGGATGGTCCTGCTCCAGTCCAGAGGGGAGGCACCAAATCCCCATTTGTCAGCAGTGCTGCCAGACCCCTGGAAGATGCAGGACCAGGAACCTCTGGGGACCAGCTCCTGCAACCCAGCCTATAACCAGGTGATGAAAGACAATTATTGGTACCTCATGTAAATTTACCAAAGTTTGTTCCAGTCAATTCTCACCCAAAACCTACCAAGAAGGAATCTGTTATTCCTCTTTGCAAGTCGGATGCTGGCAGAGAAAAGAAATGCCCAAGTGCAGCTCGGCAAACTGTGAAGGTAGAGAGTGACAGGCTGGAAGCCCACGGCCCACCCACGACCCCCAGCTCCTACCCACGCACCCTCCTGGCTGGTTTTGCGGGACAGCAGCCCCAACAGGTGGGAAAAGACCCTCTCCCTGGCTGCATCTCCCTGTCAGCTCAGCCCAGCGGGGCCTGACGCTTGGCGTATTTTAGCAATAATTACCCACTCCTTCTTTTTTTAGACAAACACCCCAACTGTTGTGCATGAAAAAAAAAATATATTAAAAAAAAAAAAAAAGAAAGCAAGTATTAAGAGAAATCAACCTCCTTGTTAGGCAGAGGGGGAGCGAGCGCTCCTCGCACCAGCTGACGGTGCTCGCTCGCCGGCAGCGGCTCCGGCAGATGCGCGGGTGCCGCTCGGTGCGCCCCCCCGCCGGCGCTCAGCCCCGGGGGTGCGGGGGAGGCCGGCCCCTGTGCGGGGGGGTAGGACCCGCTCCCCGCCCCTCCCCGCCGCCGACCGCAGAAGAGATGCCC
>JAWWMP010000148.1:16466339-16548846 GCA_035047865.1 Dendrocincla tyrannina | reverse complement strand
CCCGGCTCCGCGCTGAGCCCCGCCGGGGCCGCCCCTCGCCTCGCCGAGATGCCCCGGACGGTGCTGCTGCTCTGCCTGGCCCTCGGGCCGGTCCTGCGCGCCAGGTGAGCACCCCCGCCCCGGGACGCTTGCCCTGCCCGCCTCAGTTTACCTGTCGGGGCAGTGGGAGGGAAGGGGGTTGATTCGCAGCTGTTCTCCCCGTGCCGCCCCCTACGCCGGCTTCAATGGGGGTTTGGGCACCGCCGTGCCCCCAGAGGTTCTTTTCAGCCGGCCCCGAGGCAGGATCGGGTCCGGTCGCGACAGCACCTAATGCCTGCATGTCCTTTGCACCCCGGGTTCCCCTTCGCATGCAGGAATCGAGAGGGCATCCCGTGTTCCACCCCGCCATCACCTCGCTGGCTGATCCCTGCCGGGGGCTGAGCCCCTTCTGGGGGTGTCCAGAGCAGGACCAGAGGGAGCTCGGTATCCCCCTGGGAGCTCCATCCATCACCGGGGCATTTCCACGTGGAGTCGGGTTGGGTGGGAAGGAGCTTGCGTCCCTTTCCCTGCGCTCCATCCATCCCCCGGCACCCTGAAACCCCCGCAGGGCTTGCAGCCTGACAGGAGGAGGGCAGCGAGGGCTCCTGCCTTGCTCTACAGGTTGGCCCCGGGTCTGAGCTCTGGGTGCCGACTCGGAGCCCGATGCCACCCCGAAGCCCCCGGTGCACCGGGCAGGGGCTGGCAGGTGACACTTCTCTCTCAGGGCCGGCGGTTCGTAGCGCTTTTCTGTAAACAGCGATGAAAGGGCCCACGCACAAGGGGCTTTCAAGTTTCTTTTTCCTTTTTTTTTCTTTTTTTTTTTCCACAATTCCTAGCCCTGCTGATGAGTTTAATGGCTAGATGGGGAAAGAACATGTTGTCAGCAGATTGTTACCCCTAGGGCTTGGGGAAAGAGGGATTTTACTGGCTGAAGCTAATTGGCAGAATAAGCCGCCTTAAAGCCGATCAAATCCCATTACAGATGCAGTCAGGGACAGGGAGCATGAATCCTGCTCCTAATGGTCTGCTCTGCCAAGGCTTCCCGAGCAGAAATTCCATCCCTGGCACACTCCTCCGGGGCTTGGCCTTTGCAGGGTCGGGGCAGTGAGAGCTGCCCCACAGCTCATGCCCAGACACCCAGCCTCTCCTGTGCATTCACACAAAATCCCTGGCAGAATAGTGGTGCTGGGGAACATTTGAGGGCTGAGATGGGCATGGATCCATGGTGGTCCCGGTTCCTGTGCCCTACCGGTCCCTGCAGCACATTGCCACGAGCCCTGCATTTTGAGAGGGTGAGTTGTAAAGCTGCAGGATCACATGGAGGAGCAATTAAGTCTTGTATTCACATACCCCTGAGCAGAAAGGTTCACCCCACAGCTGGCCCAGTTTCCCTTCCGCCCAGTCCCTCATGTTTGCCTCTTCCCTGAGCCTTGCTTTGCCAGGAGCAGTGGCTGTGAATGCTGGAGGAGTGGGCATGATGGAGTGGGAGAGAAATCCTGTGAGAGAGAAGGAGCAAGGGTCTTGTTCTGCTTTCACTGCATTTTTCCTGGATGCAGCTTGTGGAGGGTGAATCTTCTCTGCCCTACACTTCTTGGTAGGTGCTGGGGTGAGGAGCACAGTTCAGGTGCTGTGTGTGTGAGGGCTCTTCTGGTAAAAGCAGCAAGACCCAGCCCCTGGCGCAGGAGCAGGCTGGGTGCTTTGTGCCAGGTGACTCAGCACTCCCCAGACGGTCCCACCAGCACAGAGCCTAATTCATCAGTGTTTCCCAGGGCACTGCCTCTGCTGGGTCCAAGGCACCCAACTTTGAGGCCTGAAGGCAAGATCCCCGCACAGCATCACACCACAGGAAAGATGGGCTTGGCACATGGTTGAAACTGTGCGGATTTGACCATTCGGGCTTCATGGAGTGTGCTGTAAAAGGAGAGGTACAAAGATGTGTGAAATTAGTAGGGGACAGCTGAGTGAGCCCCCTTAAATCCTTTGCCTCCTTCTAATTTAGAGTAGTCTGCCTGAGTGTCCCTGTGCCTACGGCTCTAGGAGGCACTGGGATGGGTGACTAGAAGGACACATTAGCATGTGGTAATTAGAATTGACCACAGTGCTTTTCAACCAAGGGAAATGTTGTTCTTGCATTTTGTTGCTGTCTGTTCCTCGGGAGAAGGGGAGGCTTTCAGTTATGTTTGCAGAGGGGCTGGAGACAGACCCGGAATCAGCATCTGCACCGGGAGGCTCCTGCCTCAGGGCAACCACCAGCTTGTAAATAGTAGTGGGTGTGCATCCTAGTCAAGTACCATCAGCTGTCCTACCAGGCAAGGAGCAGAAGTGTCTTCAGGGGCTCATGGCACATGTTGCTTTTCCCCTCCTCCTGCCAAGGGAAACCTTGTCAGACAGTTTGGGCACTGAGGGAGGGAGCCAGCCACCAGCTCTTTGGGTGAGTTTGACCAACAGTGTGGTAGGAAACCTCAGCAAAACAGGCGTCTGCTTGAGTAAAGCAGAATTAGGGAGGCAAGGCAGAGCACTGTCCTGCTGTAACGCCACGGGTTGCCCAAGGAGTGTTGTCCAACCCCATCCATATACGTGAGCACAGCCAAAAGGACACCTCCCTGCCGTGCAAGTCTCCTGCTCTGGGCACCAGCAGGAGCTGCCACAGCCCCAGCTGCATCTGTCAGACCAGGGATTTCCTTGCACAGTCCCCAGTTCTGCCTTGCTGCCACCCCCAGCCCAGCTGCTGCCCACACTCTGGCTGTGTCCCAGCCCCAGGGCCCCCACAGGAGGGCTGTGAGAAGGGTGTTTTGACGTTTCAACAAGCAGAGGTGAGGAAAGATGGCTCTGCCTTTCCTCCTGGCTGCACAAAGACATATGAGAACTGGCTGTCCCCTGTCACCAAGCCAGTCACTTTGTGCCTGGAGATGGAGCTGCCAGGCCAGCAAGTGTTCACAGCACGTTGGGGATCACTGCAGGTCTGCACTGTGACATTTCCATTAGCAGCTGGAGGGGGGGATGCACTTGTCACCTTAATACCTCTTCTCTGCAATAGATCTTGGACTCTTTGCTTCTCGCCTTAAAGTGGGGCCACCAGGAAGAGAGACTGGGGAAGAGGCAGTGGCTAGCATAGGGTGGCATGAGAGTCACACTCTGGACCAGCAAGGGCTGGTGTGTGTCTATATGTGCACAGACACTCAGCAAAAGCATATTTTCTCCAGAAAAAGCTGGCTTGCTTATGCTAAGATGGCTTAGTATGGTTTAGTCGACTGGGATTAGCTGCATTAGCAAAATACATATTTTTGGTAGTGTCACTGCATCTGTAACAGGGATGTGACTCCCTGGAAATGCTACCCCAAGCCTTAGGATGTTGATCAGTGAATCTAGGTGTGGGGAAACCAGAAGACTGAGGGCAGAGTAAGCAGCCTGGGCTTGTTCAGCCCCAAAAGGGATGTTTTGGACTCTACTGTAGCCTTATGCCTTGGAGGAACTGCATTTTTGACAGATCAGTGGGACACGCTGTGTTCAGTGCCAGCAGGTAACTGGGCTGACTTCATGTAGGGTCAAGGGAACACTGAGAGGAGGTTTTGGTGTAGCACTTTGCCGGAGGCAGCTTCCATCACCCACAGCACTGGCAGCAAGGGAAGGCAGGCAGGGTTGCTTTTCCCTGGTGGGCACGTGTCCCTCTTTGCTTCCCACAGGAGCGGGGCCAGCCGCAGATTTCGGCTCTGGGCAGCTTTGGGGTGGGCGCAGCGCGGTCCCCTGTGCCTCCTGCAGCTGCAGGATGACTCGGAGCTCGTCTGCTCGGGCTGTGCTTCGGAGGAAACGCCACAACGAGAGCCAGGCGAGCCCTCGCTGCCGCTGCTCGGGTGGGGAAGCGCATCCTGACAGCGTTGCTTAACACTCCTTAAGCATCATTAGAAAGTGCAGCGCATCAGACAGGAAACAAGGGGCTGATGTAGCAACACCTAATGCGTGGGGGCAGCCAAGCCCAGCCCTTGTCGGGGGGCGCATCCCGGCGCCTGCAAGCTGGGCACACGCAAAGAGTTCTAAAGCGATTGTGAAGGCGAGTTTCGTCTGGGGCTTTGAAAGAGGAGCATCTGATAAATTAGCCGCAACGTGTCGATTTAATGCTTTTTTATTTTTTCCTCCCCTTCAAGTACCTTTGCCAGTGGCTCCCCAGGCGCTGGAGGGAGATGTGTTTCCGTGGTGCCTCGTTGCACCTCGGAGCTGCGAGGCTCCAGCTGGGAAGTGTCAACGCAGTGGCAGCTCCCGCTGCGAGACCCTTTCTGTCGCTGGAGCAGGTGACACGCTGGCATGGCAGACGTCGAGGGGGGTGTGCCGGGTGTGGGATTGCTCGGCATCCTCTCCCACATATGGCTGTGTCATTCCGAAGACAATCTTGTGAATGAGCTGCCCGGAGCAGCGGCAGGTGGTTAGAATTTCCCAGGTGACCATGTGGACATAATCTAATTAGACGGTTAGGAAAACTCCTTTAGGAAAAGGGAGGAGTAGGAAAGGTTTAGAGAGGGCAGATTTGAAAGGCAGTGAGAGAAGCTGTTGCTAAGTGGATCATGTCCAAAGGAGGATACAAGCTTTCCTTGCGTGGCTTGGGACTGGAAGATCAAGAAGATGGAGCATCTTTAAATGGGAGCTCACGCCAAAGGCTGGGGAGGAAGGGTTGGTGAGTGCAGGGAATGGGTTGTGGCAGGTCTTGGCCTGAAGGCAGAGTAGTTTGCATAAGGCTTTAATTTCTGAGGATCTGTGTAGGGCAGATGGCTGGGTTCCTGGCATGCCAGACACGCATGCTGCCTGCTTGGTAGTTTTAGGACCTCTTTTTCTCTGAAATGCTTTCCTTGTAACTGTTCCCCCAAAACACTGTTTTGTCACTGTCTTCTTCCTCAGAGGAAGCCTGCTTCAGGTGTCAGCAGCAAGCAGAGCAGCTGAGGTATCTGAGGTAAACAGGCAGCTCCAGGAGCAGAAGCTGCTGGCAGCAGAGAAGGGCGAGGAGTGGGAAGAGCAGGAAGGCAGGGAAGAGCAGGGACTGACTCCCACACCTCAGGGATGAGCAGTGTCTCCAAAGGGAGCTGAGGAGGATGTGAAACACCCTAGTTCTGCTAGTCTTTACCACTGGTGACAAGGCCCTTGCATGTCTGGGGACCCTGAAGTGAGCTAAGATGCCAGGTGAGTTGTGTCTTCTTAGCAGTGTGGTCAAGAGGAAATCCCTGAGCTCTTTATGCTGCATCCTTCTCCCT
This sequence comes from Dendrocincla tyrannina, assembly GCA_035047865.1. Classification (NCBI taxonomy): domain Eukaryota; kingdom Metazoa; phylum Chordata; class Aves; order Passeriformes; family Dendrocolaptidae; genus Dendrocincla; species Dendrocincla tyrannina. Next base: position 16,543,591 of record JAWWMP010000148.1, on the reverse strand, counting down.
TAGCATCTCTGAAACACAGCTGTGCCCCTGCTCCCAAAGAGCACCAGAGAGCTGCCACAGCCACATCTCTGTCCTTTTGTGTCTCCACTCCAGGTGCCAGAGCACAGAGGAATACGATTACGATTACCTCAGCATCAACAAAACCTGGGTCCTCACCCCCAAGGCACAGGAGACTGATGCCACACAGATCCTCAACTCGCTGCTGAAGAACTACGACAACAAGCTGAGGCCTGACATTGGCAGTAAGTGTCCCCTGAAGCTCCCTGTGGCCATGGGTGGTGACCTGGCCTGTCTATCTCATTGCGTTTTCAATGCTTTTGTGACTGCTGTGGTTGGGATTTTCATTGTGGTAGAGCCCTGCTGATCCCACATGCTCCCCTTGTCCTCAGCCCTCCACAAATGATCCAGCTTCAGCTCATCCATACCTGTTTTATTTCCTTTGCAGTCAAGCCCACGTTTATTGATGTGGATATATATGTGAACAGCATCGGGCCGGTGTCTGTCATCCAGATGGTGAGTGGTCGCGTTGCTGCAGGGTCGCGGTGGCACCACAGCTGAGCATGGGAAGGGGCTGGCCCAGTGCTGCTGGCAGGTTGCGTTGTGATGGCCAGACATGGTGTGAAGGTGGTGTTGTCATGAGAAGAGGCTTTCCTTCCCTTGGGAAGAGCTGTTCTGACCCGCTGGTAGCTGAAAAGACTTGACCACTGTCACTGGTTACGAGCAACATCCTCAAGAGCTCTCGGTGAGCTCAGCAACCTTACCGTGCTCATGAGATCAGGGAGAAAGATGATTATGCTCTTTGGTCTTCACTGGCAGTGTGTGGGCAGACACCTCTGCCCGGTGGTTTTGCCATCTCCTCCATGGGAAGTGCACCAGGACACCTGGGGCAGGTTGCACCACCCTGGTGGAACCAGGACAGTGGTGGCTGCAGTAGGGGCAGTGTTCTTCCAGGAGCACTGAGATAGGTAGCTCGAGGTGGTTTCCATGGCAGGGGTCTGATGGTGTGGAGCTTGGGTGCCCAGGCCTGGCCTGTGCTGCTGGTGAAGGCAGAGGGCCTCAGGTGCAATGTCTCTTCTTCATAACCTTAAAGTGATCCCACCGCAATTGTGATGATTTCTGCTCATGGCTCAGGACCCAGCTGTACTGGGAGCTGTGGAAACACTTAACAGAGACACTCTTTAATCTGGAAAGCCTCTGGGCCATGCACTGGAGAGGAACTGTTGAGTATTTATTTTTTAACAGAAAACTTGCATCATTATTATTATTAGTATTATTCTTTTCCCTGTGAAGTTGGGTTTTTTCTCTTTTCTCACAAGGAAAAAACCTGATTGCTGTCAGGTTTTTAAAGACTTCTTTGGTCCACTGGACAGTGGGATCTCAAAGGAGAAGTACAGCCAAGACAATTTGTTTTTTCTTGAGTCTCTCAATACAAAATAGAGAAGGAACAAACCCAGCCCCCTTAAACTGAAAAAAAAAAAAAAAGAAAATTCCCAAGATAAGCATGTTATTTTTAGTTTCCAAAGTACAAAATTTCCACTGAACAAACCCCTCTGGGGATGGAGGAATGGTATTGTAGCTGTAGTACCACTTCTACTCCAAAGAGCATTTGGAAGCTCCTGCTCACAAGCCACCAGATGGGCACCTGGCTGGGTGCTCGCTCAGACGATGAGGGCACCATCAGGAGAGCCAGCATGGGCAGCCTCAAGGCTGAAAATTTCCTTGCACTGTGTCAGTGTGCCCGTTCTCGATGAAAAGAACCACACCCTGAGCCATGTGGATGTCATGACCCCTGGCTGCCAGCAGATACCACAGCCTTCTCCATCCTACATGGGTGTGTGGTTGTGAAGCCACAGTGGCATAAGAGCAGCAGTGCAGGGATTGGGTGTACTCACCTGCCCAGCCACTGCTGTGCCTGGAGGTAGAGCACGAGAGTCACGTTATAGGTGGCTGTTCTATCTGCTTTGCTCTGCCTGAAGATATGCCAGGAAAACCACAGAAAACCACAGTGCACATCCCCATTCCTTCTCTTTCCATCTCATCCATTTATTTTATCCCTTTCTGCTCTCCTCTGCTCGCTGTCACAGGAACACTGCATATCCACGCAGGTGGTAGCGGTAGAGAGTGATTTATAAAATCCAGTCTGCATCCAGAGTTCATCTTTCCTACTAAACAGGGATACCAGGCACTGCTGCTAGGCTGGTTTCCTAAGAAACGCAGCTTATGCCATGGTGATGGGTATGTGAGAATGTACGTCCATCCATCCCAGTCTTTCAGCATTTTGGATCCACTGGGCTAATACCATGTATGGCTGCAGGTACAGGACCTTCAGGCACATTCAGCAGGTCCAGTGTTTTTTTGAAAACCAGATGCAAGTTAGTGACAACAGCCACCCCCACCAAGGGGAAAAAGTGTTGTGTGAATTCAACCCTTACTAGAGGCCAGGGAGTCATGTGGGAGAGTGATGCTGAAAACAGCCCTGGCTGTTCCTAGAGCAGCTCAACCAATGTGTTTAGCTCTTTCTAAGAGTCAGCAGGAGCTTTTTGAGCTTCATGAAATGGGGCTCCACAGCTGCACAGGATCCCTGTGGGGCCCCGTGCACTTACTGCAAGCCAGGAGTGTGAACACTCTGGCACTTGGAATTGCCAATATCTGCAGGGCTGTGCTGAGGAAACTGCTGCCATGGGACTGGTCTACCCATCTGCAGCCTTCCCACCTGAGGAGGGCATTGCTGTTTGTGGGAATGACATGGCGAGGAGCTGCTCAGGCAGGGGAGGAAACCACTCAGTGTAGACAGCTGAGGGATTTTGTTGCATCAATCACAACTCTCTGAAGTGCCTTGGTGATACCAGTCCAGGGGTCCCTGATGGGTCCCAGCAGTTACCACTGATCTGGAGACACCTCCATACAACCTTCCCAGCGTAGACTCTCTACTGACACCTCTCCTTCCTTGTCTCCTTGGATACTTCCTAAGCTTAAATCTGTGATGCTCTTGAACTTTAAAACCTTTCCCCCTGAGATGCTGAGCTGACAGTAAGGATACAGAAGACCACTAGACCCAGGTCTTGTAGCCTCAGATGGCAGATCTGTGTCATCTGTACTCTGAGTACTTCCCCCTGCTCATGAGAGAGACCGCATCCTGCTATAGTGTTTTCTGAAGCAAGAGGAAAGGGCTGTGGCAAAGCTGCCACAGTGTCACCTCTAGACTTGGCTGCTTCACCCACTTGTTTTGTGTTTGTTTGCTTTTCCATGCTGATGCAATGAATGAAGTCATTCTGTGGGTCGTGCCAGCCACTGGCAGGCTGACATCAAACATATGATAGACTGTCTTTGTTGGGGACATGTCATTCCCACTTTGTCCCTTTTGATACAGCTTCTCCCAACCCGAGAAACTCTGCTTTCTCCCAGCCGTCAGGCCCATCCCATGTGCCTCATCTTGCCTTTTTCCCATACACAACCCGAGGAAATGCACATTTCTAAGGGAAGGGAACCAGAGTTTGTCTCAGAGCTAGATATCTCTTGAGCCCATGGTGACATTTCTCTCTGCCACAGATACTGAGGCTTGTGTAAGCTGGAAGGTCCACTGGAGGGGAAATGTCCCATTGATCTCTTTTAGGGGCATTGTGATGACAGCGTCTTACGTAAATATTTTTCTCTCACATAGACAGGCTATATAGAAGACAAAAACCTAGTTCTGCTTTTAAGAAGTACAACAGCATTACTGTGCCTATTAGCTTGGATCAGCGTGGTCTGTGCATCTGAAATTATAGCATGGCCTGACATGCTGGTGGAATAGAAGGCTCTGGCTTCAGCAATGTAGTTTGAATACTGGTCTCCTGTGCTCTTCTGCTCACCCCTCAAAGGGTTAATGACTCACTGCTGTCTTCATCCTGGTGATTCTCTGTCAGGGCTTGGAAGCTGGCCCTGTGTAGCCACTGCTCAACCTCCAAATGATAAATCATGTCAGGATACAAAACTGATTCCGGTCCTTAAAAATGAATAGGTGATTTGAAAATGCCCTGTGCTGGGTGTGAATTCTGCATCTCCCTCATCAATCACTTGTCATAAATAACATTAACATTCAGGAGTCAGCAGAAGGTGGGCAGGTTTGGAGCTGGAAGAAATGTAAAGTGATTTCCTGGTATCTTCTGTAGACCAGAGTGGCAGTCTTGTTTCCCATTTAGGTAGCTGAGCAAATTTTACATTCCCTCTCCGCTGAGGAAAGGACCCTCTGTGCTCTGCCAGCCAAAATGTGACAGTAGCCAGAAACAGAGCTAGGAGATGGTTAAATGATAAGAAGTGGGACAGGAAATCGTTGAAAGAGAAGGGGCTGAGCTGGAAAAGTGGGACCACAGCTGTTTACTCCTGTCGCTGCATGGACTGGTATGTCCTCCCCAGCCCCATGAAGCTGTCTTTGAGTGGGATTGGGACACTTGGCGGTTCTCAGGGTGGTGGGAAGTTATGTTTACACCATCAGGGAGAGGATGCACTCATCCATGAGCCTTTCCAGAGCCACCGGCTGCTGCTGAGTGCCGGCCAGCAGCCCCTCGAGCCAAACGAGTTATCACCCACAGTGCTGCAGCTTTCCAAGCTGTGTCGTGGATCTGGATGCCCAATTAGATTCCCATTAACATGGACTGTGTTTAGGTGTCCTTGGCTTATCACTAAACTGAGCCTGGTGCAAAGACCCACCCTGGTTCTCTGAGTATGTTTGTGGGAAGAAGTGCCAGGGGTGGCTGCAGCAACATGGACCAGCGGAGGAGACTTTGGGTTCAAATTTTTCGCTGACTGGTTGTTTGCTGGAGGGATTTGCTCCTGGTTTTGTTTTGTAATGGCTTTATTGCTATAGATTATAGCTTTAACTGGTGTCAAGGGCACCTAGAGCTCTGGTCACCTTCCTTTAGGGATGCTTAACTCTCAGGAAATGATGCTGTAGTAGTAAAACAGGTGCCAGCTATTGGGGCTGAGTGTCTTTCAGTCCTGAGGATGTCCGTGAAGTGTCCATGAGAGCTGGCATGGGTGAAAAAGTACTTCTTGTCTGAGCTTGGGGATGGAGCAAGTCCTGCCCAGAGCTTCTCAGATTCTTCCCAGAGGTCAGAGCTGAATGTCCTTTTGTTCCTTTATTGCCCAAAACCTTGATCGTGAGGCTCGAGGAGCTAAACATGGAGAACACAGCCCAAACACTGTGGTAGCCTCCTGACCAAGGGGAATGGAGATATGCCACTCATCCAGGGCTCTGCCTTGGTTACCTGCTCCAGGTGTCTGGGATCAGAGACAGTGAAGCAAGGGCTAGTTTAGATGCTGGAGATTCCTCTCTTTGATATGTGTGATGAGATGCCCTTGTGTGCCAAATTGTGTAGCAAAACATGATGACAGCTTGTCTACTGGGGTTGTACACCACCTCAATCCCATTACTTAATGATAATAAAGATGGAAGGAGCAAAATTGGCCTCCATCATTTACCAGGGGCTGGATTCTGCTGCCTCTGAAGTGCCTGTGATTTCCAGGGGTAGGGCTAAGCTCCTGTCTCAGTTATTACAGCAAATTATTTTCTTCTCTCTGCCTGGGCTGGAACCTGAAAAGGGTGATATGTCCAAATACAAGTGTTGACTATTCCCCCCTTCCCTCTTTAGGAAGGAGATGCTGCGCACTATTAAACTCCTAATGCTGTGCCTGGCTACATTAGTTACCATGCAACACACTAATGAAATTGAGGATGAAGAACATATTTTCCCACATCTGGAGTACTGCAGAAGTGATTTAATAGATTTGCATGTATGGTGCATTTGTGAAAACACTGTGAAAAAGGGGGAGGGAGGAAAGAGGGAAGTGTTTATTCGTTATCAGCTGATGAATAATTAATTTACAAACATTGTCTTGTTAAATATAAATTAAATCCTCATTTGACACACTTTATAATTTAGAAGTATAAGCCCAGCATGAATGAAGAGAACTCCCCACTGACTGCTTTCATGTAAATCCCGAGGAGGTAAGGAGGGAGGTTTGGCTGTCAAAGCTGACAAGGAGTGGTGGCTTGGAAGGGAGCTGATGTGGCAAAGCCAGCATGGGGACCTGGGGCACTTTGCCTTTGCTCCTGGGGAGATTTAATGGGGCTAGAGAGGCAGTGGCTGCCTGCACAGCCCTCCTCCAAGGATTGCTTCTCCCCACTCTGAGCTGGGGGTGGCTGAGCTGCTGAATGGTGGCTCTTTGAGTGAAATTCCCATGGATGCCACATTATCAGAGTGTGCAGCAAACCAGCAGCTGCTTGTGAATGGCTGAGCTACCCCAGCAGCAGGGGCAGAGATCCCCATGAGAGGCACTGGGCAGATAGGGCTTAGCCACCCTTAGGAAGTTGGAGGCATGGGAAGCGAAGCCACATCCCGAGGAGTGGTGACTGTGCTTTGTTGGAAGGCAGTTAGTGTGAGAGCTGCCACGGGAAGCCTTAGGTTACAGCCCTGGTATCCCACTGCAAGGCTTGGGTTAATATCTTAGTTTCTTCTTAATAGATGAGGAAACCAAGACCGGTAATAATTGTCTGGCTCTGAGGAACACTTAAGTCTTGATTATACTTAGCTTTGGCTGCTCTGGAATAAGTAGGAAGGAAATGAATTGAAAATGGCACACTGCTTAAAATGCTTGACTATGTTCCTCTGGAGCACAAGATAAGCCTATAGGTAAAGAAAATTTGTTACCTCCCCCCTTCTTGCCTGATAATAATAGACTCCAGCGGTCGCATAGCACTTCTCAGCTGAAAGGACTTAAAAACGCTTCACAAATCATCTGTCTAGGAGGCAATAGCCCAGATGCACCCACTTCTAGGGTAGACTGCAGCGCCTGAAGCACGCTGCGATGCTCTGCCAAGGGTTGTGCGCTCTCCTTGGCCTGCCCTGTGTGCAGCAAGAATTGGGCATCAGCATAAATCTGGTGAGGTTTCACAGGACATGCTCATGTAATGAGCTCGGTCGGGTTTTGGTCCCTGATAAAGATGTATATCGTAGAAATTTAAAGTGTTGGGAAATGGGTATTGCTCAGGAAGGGCCCCAGTGCTTTTTCTGGCTGTTATTTTCCATGCCTGAGTGATGGCTCGGTGCCGCAGGAGCTGGTGGCGCATTTATAACGTCTTCACAAGTACTCATGTGCTTGGAGAGTGCTCATAGCTCTTGATTCCTTGATGTTCAGGAATGGTCACCAGAGCCCATTCCTGTGTGTCCAAGTGCTGGGAGAGGGGCTGTTCCTCACACAGCCGCTCATGTTGGCACAGCAGTGAGGTCAGGTACATGGGGAAGGGCAGTGGCTGTCCTGTAGCCAATGTTTGTCATTGCCTTACCCAAAAAACCCTGTGAGGCCACTGAGGAACCACACCAATCATGTGTGGCTTGTTGGACAAATCATGGACTGCAACAAAAAGTCTAATGAAATAAATAAGTTACTTCCATCCTGAACCCGAGAGCTTCTGGAAGTGTCGAAGTTTGCTTCCAAGATGGAAAAGGGCTGATTTATTCACTATGAATAATTCAACCGGCTCCTTTTACTATCCAGAACATACAGTAATCCCCTCCAGATATTTTCTGTGTGACATCCACGTTGGTATTTTATTTACAGGCTGTGCAGGAAACACGAGGAGTCAGTTATCAGGGAAGGCGAGGGAAAAGCTGGGGGTTTGCCTCTAAGACTTGGAGCTAAATGAAATATGAAAATCTGGACAGTGACCTCCTGGGGGCAGAGAATGTGCTTTTCCTCAGAGACGTTTCTGAAGAGCAAAGCCCCAAAGTTAATTAACATCTGTGCTCGCAGCCTGATGCTAAAAGGGGAATGTGACTGTACTGAAAGGTTTCTGTAAGTGCAGCTTCCCTCCTGGCACTCAGGTGCTTCCCACAGCCCCCAGTCTGGGCAGCCTCTGCCCCTCGGGCAGCAGGGGATAAATCAACATTCGTAATGAAGTAAGCAGCTCTTGTAAACTCCTTCACGGATGTGATTTCCGGCCTTCTGCTGGCAGGGATGGCTCAATCCCTCATTCATTTTGTGCCAGCCTTTGGGAGAAAACCTCACATTTCTTCAGCTGGGCTGAAGGCAGAGGGTGTTTTGTTTGCCCTGAACCATTGCAGGCAGCCTGGAAAGGGTGTTTGCTGTAGGTGCTTCTCAAGGAGCAGGTGTGCTCCCTGCACCCCACCTGAGAGCATTGTACCTTGTAATTCCTCACCTTTCCCCACAGAAAACCTTTCTAACACAGTCTGGGACTGCAGCAGGTGCACCTGGGCTCTGTTTCCAGAGGTGTCTGCCAGCAAGTGGGCTTCTTGTGTGTTAATAGACCACGATGACTGTTTTCCAGTAACCAGAGGACTCTCCTTACTGGACCTGGACCAGGCTGGAGGGATGTCCCAGGCCACCCTGGCAGCTGCCAGCTCGCTCATGGGTTAGCAGGGCATTAAAAGAGGCTTTGCTGTGATCCATAGGCTGCATTGCTGGGTGGTGGGAATGCAGCCTTGTCCATGGCACTGGTGGGGATGTGCCTGGGAGGTGTGGGATCAGAGCTGCTGCTGAGGATGCTCTGCAGATCCCCAGCAATCCTGTTTCTCCCCAGGGAGATGTTTGCTCATGGCCAGGCCAGGAACCATGTGTGTGGTCCAGGTACTGGTCTGTGCTCTGAACCTCATTACACTGATTCTTCCAAGTCAAAGGGAAAGCGCTGTTGTGTCAAATTTGAAAGATATAGGCTCTGAGCTGTACCAACAGTTGTCACTCGGTGGGCTGAATTATTTCTAAGGCAGAGTTGATTTATCTGAACTGAAGGCTTTAGATGTCTCTGCAGGAGAGGACAGGACATTTCAGGTGTGTGAGGACCAAGTCAAGGAGCTGGTCAGAGGCCAGGGTTTCTGGTCAAGGGTGAACAGCCAGCATTGGGGAGAGAGTCTCATTCTCCCTCCCTCCTGGGAAAAATAGCCAAAATTCTTCAGCATTTCTGAGGAAAAATGAGTTTAGGGACAATCAAAACATTTACATTTAATATCGCCAGATTGTTTTGATTTGCTTTTCATGTGGTGATAAATTCTGTCCTATAAGTAAAGCCTGAAAATGAGTATTTGAAAGTAAACGTCAACATGAAGCACATCAAATAGACAAGGGTAAAACAAAATATATTGTTAGCTTACTGAAGAAAAACAAGTTTCTGAATGAAATTATAAGGTTGAGGTAATTCATTTTAGGTTTTGACAATTTTAATTTATTTTCAACAAAGCTTCATTTTTTTCCAGTCGAAATCGGTTCTGTTTATTTCCTGCATTCCCAAGTGAAGCCATCCTACCATATCCCTTAAAAGGCTGATGTGAAATCCGACTGCTATTAATGTGCTACAAAATGGAGACCATTTCTCAGAATTCAGTGCTTGTGGGTGACCACAATCAATATGCTTTAAGGACCTCTTCATGCCTCAATGATAAAGGCTGAATATTCAGACTATTGTGTCCCATCTCTGTGCACAGGAAGGATTTAATTGCCCATGATACAAATTGCAAGTGAGCAGCAGTGGAGCGGTGACACTGCCAGCCTGAGCCTTCCTGTGTCTTTGCTTCTCCTCCCTGCAGCCCCTCACATCTTCTGTGTGCCTCCAGGCACTTCCTTGGTGCCTCTGTGTCTCCAGCTTGGTGTTTTTTGTAGGAGATATGGTCTTACAGTCAGCATTGAGTGGGCAGGTGGATTCTGCAGCCATTTCTCACCAGCACTGCTAACACTGCCCCACCAATTCCTGATTCCCAGTGCAACAGCTCCATAAAGCCCCAGAGGAATTGTTTTGACTGCATGGAGCACTGTGGGTGGGGGAAATAAATCTGGTCAAGGGTCCTGGGCTTGCTGTGTGCATGAAGCTGATGGTGGCTGGGGACCCTTGTACAAGACTTGCTTGTCCATCTCCATGTCCAGAGCACTTTGCAGTGAGGATTTCTGTGTTTGTTCTCTGACCTGCAGTTGTCCAGGAATGGCTCTAAACCATCTGCTCAACAGGAGAATTGCCAGTGCTGATAATGGCTCCTTCCAGGCTGAGGTACACGGAATGTGTGAACCAAAACACTTTGGAACGTGGGTGGGGGAACACCTTGTCTCCATGTGGCTGGGGAACACAGGAGGTCAGAGCAAGGAGGTGAAAATACCTCCGTGTTGCTGCTATCACAAAAAGCCAAACACAGCTCTAAGTGCTGATACTTGGTAAGGAACAGCAGAAGATGTACTGTCCAGCTCCTGGGAACTTTGAACTCAGCTTAAGAGGCAAAATTGTTTGGTTTCTTTTTAGTTGTGACTCTGGGAGATACTAACTCTGACTGTATTCCTTGTACCACTGTGTAGAAAACTGAGCCTTCATCTCTTTCAGCACTCCCCAAAGACATCCTAAAGTCATCTAGGGGAGCCAGGCAAGGTAGAGTGGCTATGTTTCAAAGGAGGTATCTGCAGCAGGCAGTCTTTACAATAGAGTTGGGAGCTGGAAAACCAAAAAAAAAAAAAGACTGGGAATGCTGGCCTCTCATTTCTGAGGAGTCTTTTGCACCCACCAGGTGCCATGGGAAGTAAACAGTCCACAGGAGCAGAGCTTGGCAGGTCCTGCTTGCCCAGTAACTGGTGACCTGGCTTCCAAATGACCTCCACACTTGTCCTGGAGTGTGGGTGTCTGCCAGGAAAGGAGAATCAGCTGGCCTGGAAACCCTTCTGTAACTGCACTCCAGCTTATTTTGCCCTTTGAATACCCAACAAAGGAGGCAGAAAGAAATTGTTCTTTCTCTGTAAACTGATTAGTTTCTCCCAGCTGCTTCCTTCAGCCCGGTGCTCCCTTGAAATCTCATTAGGGCTGGGCTTTGATTTTGTGGTGGCTTGAAAAGAAGAACTGAGAAAGGAAAAACAAAACGAAGCTGGCAGAAGGAGCTACATCAAGGAAGTGGCAGGGCAGGAAGAGAGAGCTGACAAACACAGCAAGGGGGCATGAGAGGCGACATGAAACAGGGTTCCTTGAAAGAGTCGGTGGAGCAGAGTACACTCTTCCCATCTCCTTCTTCATCTGGGGCCAAGGGAGAGCAGGGTGAGGAGTGAGGATCTCTGCAGAGGACACAAACCCCTCCCCTTTTGTGAAAGAAGAACTTTCTCAGATGTTTTGAATGTGCTTTTTTCCCTTTTGAGAGTGAGGATTAGAAAGGGACTGATACAGGGCAGACAGTGGTTTTCCTTCTGGCCAGGCATTCCCATACAAGGGATGACATCCCAGTGACTTGGGTGCACTGCACTTTCTCAGACATGTTTTGGTGGGAGGAGGACAGAGTAGCATCAGGGTTTGGGAGGAGAGCCTCTCTCTTAGGTACCACCTTCATCCTAGGGAAGAGGCAGTAAGGCTGCAGTGTCCAGCTCCAGAATTAAGTAGGATCCTTGGGAGAATAGAGCAGCCTGGGATAAGGACAGAGAGACAGGGCAAGCAGCATGTCCAGGCTGGAGGAACAGATCATGTTCCCAGGCAAAAGTGGACTCTGCAGGGGCAAACTGACCATCCCAGGCACCCGAGGAGTGTTTAGAACTGGACACTTTGGGGAATTCATGGAACCTGCTACTTTCCTTTGCCTGGTATAGGGGAGCTGCAGCAGCTGCTTTCCCAGTCTAATACTGCCCATCCCAGTGTTTCATTTTGATCTCAGTGGGTGGCATGGGAATGGGAAATGCAATTAAAGAAATTCCAGCTTCTCATCTGGATCTTGTCAAGCTGTCCTGGAGGAGCAATCTTGGGGAGTTAATTGTATGCAGTGAGAAGGTTTGTCTTCCAGCCCTTTCAAAGGAAATTTCTTTTTGTCTCATCAAACACCCCAGGAGCTTAAAGGACAAGCAAACAAGAGGCACCTGCTAAGTATTCTCTTCCAGTGCTTCTGTCCTTACCTATTCTCTTCCCCCACCTGCTTTCTTCTTCTGGCACAAAGTTCCTTCAATCCCAACATCATGGGGAACATTTAAGCATTTAGCAGTCAGGTGTGACATGCAAACAAGACTTTGGATAAGTGTGGCTTTGCTCTGCAAGCAGCCCAGGCGTTTTCTGGAGATTCTGGTAACTGGGCTGCATCTTTGTTTGCATCAGAAGGTGTTTACATGTGGCTTTGCACCCAGGCCATGTCCTGTCCTGAGAGTGGAGAAAAATACCCAAGCTAAATGGAGGTGGCTCCTTCCCAGTGTGCTTTGCATAATACTTCATTCAAGTGTTCAGTATTTTCCCCCTTCATTAATTCTGCCCCCTCTGCATATAGCATCCCATGTCCACGTCTCTGCCTGTTCAGTAATAGCCTCATCAAGGACAGTGCAGACAGACTATGCCTCTATAAACCAGTCTGGCTGATGTCATGTCTCGACTCAAGGACTTTCCTTGATCCTTTGGGTAATGACTGTTAACAGATGCTAAAGCACACACGTCTAGGTCATGTGGCCCTTGGGCTCACTGTGAGAGACTCCATGTGCCAGCTTGTGTTCCCATGAAACGGGCACCATGGCAATCAACAGCCACCTTGGGGTTGCATGGGAGGAGATAACATCCCTGAAATACAGGAAGTGGTGGCACAAGGGAGCATCTCAGAATAAAGGGTTCGAGGGGAAAGGAAGTCTGGGGTGGTTGGCCGTTACGAGGGTAAAAACCTGCCTTTTAGATGTCCCCACATGCACCTTCGTGGAAAGAGGCATGAGCAGAGGTGTGTGGGAACAGGCAGGTAGAGATCTCAGAAACCAGAACACTTTTGAAAGCTCTGTCCAGTTCCCATCTGCCAAGTCCAAGGGCGAGCAAGCCATGACTGGGGAGTTTGCAGTCGACAGAGCAGCATGAATAGCATGTCTTGTTTGACAGCTCCTGGCATGAGCACAGGACATGGCGATGGTTTTTAATAGCGGGTTTGTATTATAAAAAGAAAGCTGTTTCAACCGAGATTCCCTGGGCAGAGGCGAAAGACATTCAGACAAGGACAGCACTGCCGGTGTTGCTGCAGAAGTGAAACAGATGGGAAGTTCAGTGTGTCACCTTGAAAGCACAGATTATCAGAGCTCTGTTCCCATTGCCCTTGTGAGCTCCCCTAGTCACTCCAGCATCATGTCCTGAAAGCTCCCTGGGGTCTGATTTGGAGAGAGAAGGACCTTAGAAACAGAATGAAGCTTAATCTCATTCTTTTCCTCCTTGTGATGGAGAGCTAAAACTCGCCCAGAGCAGGGACACAGAGGCAGGCACAAACGAGGTGTCTCACACTGCTAATGGGAGAACTGGGAGAAGCCTGATGCTGCCCAGCCAGCTGCTGAAGTGATCAGTGTCAGGCAGTACTTGGTACCTGTCCTTTCTGCTTGCTGCCTTTGGAGAGTGCTTGCACATGTCATCTGAGAAACACGTTCCTGCCCATGAGATGTGGGGACAAGATGTTGTACATCCAGATGTCAGGATTATTCTAAAATACAGTTATTCTATTTGGTTTATTTATTTAGTCTCAGGAGGGTCTCCAGACCTTTTAGTATTATTGAGCGTGTTCCCTGGGACATGGAACTGCCTGCTGGGTGCAATCCAGGATTTGTCAGAGGTCTCTGCAGGCTGGGAGGGTGAGTGGACTCTTGTGGAGAGGAAAATGCTCATCTCTACAGGGCTGGGGGGGTGTGGACTTGCTGAACACAGTTGTGTCTGAAGGGACGCTTGTGTTGACCCTGTTTTGCAGAAGAGGGAGATGAAGGAGAGGCTTCCTGACTTGCCTTGAGCTGCACAGAGTGAGCTACCAGCCCTAGAAAGAAATACACCCAGTGGCTGGGTCTCCTCCAGTAATTTCTGAGATTTTCCTGAATTGCAGCATCACTAAGAGTTTGCCTGTAATATTTCCTTTGCTTGGCTCTGTGCCTGACAGCATGGGCCCATGATATTCACAGCAGAACACCTGAAATGCTGCCCATGCTTCCCAGGAAAGCAGCCTGCTTTATTGGACTGCAGTGAGGGATTTGCTTGGAAGTGCAGAGGGAAGGGAGCTCTGTGAGTAAAAACAAATATCAGAACAATAAAAGCTAGAATATGACTGTCTAGGATCTTAATCTCTCATCCCCACTGTTATGTAGGATTTTTCTAAACTATCTCTCCAGCAGAGGAAAGTGGGGGGAACTTGTCTCCAGGTCTCTGACTCCCCTGTTAGGAAGTTTTCTTGTTGCTGTTGAATATGAGTGAAGTTGCAAACCCACATTTAAATCCTTCACTTTATCCTGATTTAGGAAGCTGTCTAAGACATATTCATCTCATGGCTTCTCTCCTCTCTTTGGCATTTGGCAGAAAGCTGAGCTCCTAAAGAACACAGAGAAAGCAGCTCATAAATGGAACAGAGGAACCACAGGGTACCAGCTCCTCTGTATCCCACTAATTGCACCCCTGAGAGGGGTCAGCTGAACTGAGCACACAAACTTGCAAGGAGCCATTTGAAGAGGATGTTTAGACAGGGCCCAGCTGTGTTTATTTGGTGTATAAAGTAACCTGAAAACACACCCTGTTAATTTCAAGTTGTGTCAGGCTAACCCTGTGAATTTAAGCTGTTGCTCTGAAACTGAGTAGCCCTGATTTGTATTTTCTCTGAACCCAAGATGGAATTTAGTCTAGAGCAGAGTTCCTAGAGTCAAATCTGACTGGAAATAGGGACTGATTCCCCATGAGTGAGAGCAGAGCAGCAGAGGCTGGAATGACCCAAGGTGCAGGCCTTAAGGTAGCACACAAGGAGAGCAGTGACCAGCTCCCAACTCTCTTGTGCTGGGGACAGGCTGATATCTGAGCCTATGTTCTTTTAAACTGAAAATTTTCAGGTTTTATTTGAAATTACTTTTCACACAGAAATCCCTTAGCTTTTCACTGAAATCATATTTTTTTAAAAATGAAAAGGTTTGAGACTGCAGTAAAATCTTTTTGTTGTTGATTTATATTTCTTTCTTCCAATGTGAAAAATTCCTGTCAGCTCTCCATCCTCTTATTTCCCACAAATGTTCTTTCAGAGAGCACAATTTTTTCCATTAAGTGTTTTTAGATTATACCATTCCCTGGAACTGTGTTTCCACCAGCATCTGTGCTGCCCACATGAGGAAAATGAGGACTGATCAGTGATGTGCAGCAGTGCCAGGTGATGACAGTGACCAAGGGCCAGGAGGGACATGCTGAAAGGCTGGGTTGGACACGAGTCCACCCCGCTAGCAGCAGCAATGCTGCAGGGCATTCCTTAGCATTGGATAAACTCATGGGATAGCATTTAGTGTAGGCAGCCTTCAGGGTTTGCCTTACGAGGAGTTTGATTTATTATTTTAAGACTGAAGTTTGATGTGATGTTGTATGCATGCCAACATGTGTGTGCTGCCCCACGTGTGATCCAAATGGTGTGGATCTGTTAGAGCAATTCCTCTTATTTCGTTAGCTGTTGAAAACACTAAAAATGCCTGTGCTTTCACAGAGAAGCTAACAACCTCCATGTGCTGCACAGCAGATGGTACAGTAATGGTGGAGGCGTATTTTACAATAACCTTTTTTTCCACATGGGGAAATTGAGGCACTGAGAAGCCTCTTTCTGATGGTTGAGAATGAGTCAGGGGCAGAGAGAAACTACAATGGAAATCAAGAAGCAGTGCCCGAAGTTTTTGGGGCTGAGCTCATCTTCAGCTTTAGCCAAACTTCAGCTATTCAGCCTTGGTCAGCCTGGACTCTTCCAAGGTCACTAAGAGTATGAGGTATTTCCAGAAGACAACCTGCATTGCTTCATACTGAAATCTCCCTCCAGAAGTGCCTGCCCCTCTCCAGCGACTGAGAAATCCATGGTCAAACACCTCCTATTTTAATCACCTTAGTCAGATGCCTACAGCTAAGTGGGGTCTCATTAGTGCCCAGGGAAGGGTCTGAGCACTGTCTCACAGCTGATCAGTGCAGAGCCACAGTCGTGCAAGGTTCCTCAGCACGAAGGTGGCGATACCAGGAACAGGAGCTGAAGTCTTCAGGAACTGCTGTGGTTTAACCCCAGCCTTCGACTCAGCCACACACATCTGCTCACTCACTACCCCTCAGCAGGATGAGGGAGAGAGTTGGAAGGGCAAAAGTCCTCCCAAAGTCCACAGCATTTTTGTATAAATCTTGCCTCAGGTAATCCTGAAAGAAAATACATTTGTAAATGCCAAAATTTCCCAATGGGCTCCCTACATAGAGCCAGCTCAGCTACTAAGTTCTTCCTCGTGAATAGCTGTGCTAATAATAGCCACTGAAATTAGATCAAACCACAGGACAGTGACAATAACAGCTCAGAGTTTTCAGAAGAACTGAATGACTTGTGCACTACACCTTTTGCAAAAGCTGGCTATGAATGGCACAAGAGGAGCTCTTTAATGCTGATCCCTCCTGAAAATCTGGGCTTGACAACAAATACTAAACCCCCAGGATAGCTGACCTTCCACTCTTCCAAAGTGTTAGCATTGCTTCTACTAGACCTGAGTGCTGAACTTGACAGCAGGACACCTAACTGAGCAGCCAGCCTAAAAGCAAGATCTCACCAGTGACTCCAGTTAGGAGTTAGAAACTGATTGTGGCATCTAACATGGATTTATTGCTGCATTTTTGGTTGCTTTCTCCTACACCAGAGATATTGCTTAGGAGGAGAAATGTAAACTCATACTAACTAAAACGTGGTCTGCAGAGGTGGGGGAGATTATGCCAACTGTTGTGCTATTTTGGCCCCAAGCAGAATAAAGTTAGCTCTCCCCATATATGTTGTTTTCTTGGGCTGCCCATCTTGTCCATGCTGTCCCAATGCTTCTTTGCACACCTGTGGGCTCTGTTTCACTGTTACACAGCCTGATCTGTGTCTTCATCACCACATACCCTATGTCCAAGCAGTACCCTGTGTGATCCAGAGCATTCAGATACTGAAAAAGGCTCTCTCAACCTCCTGGTTTGGGGCAGTGGCCGTGCTTGTGCACTTGGCTTGGAGGGCTGCTGCCTTAGCTCTGTGCCTCCCAATGTCTGTTTTCAATGAACTGTAGGGGCAGTGCCATCGCTTTGAATGTGCTGCATCTGTCCCCATTTCCCCATTTAGAGACCCATTAGGACCTCATCCCTGTCACCTTTGCTCATCCCTTTGTCTCACCAGGGTGAAGCATCAGCTCGGAGAGTGACTTGACCGGCTGATGGCAAATGCTCTTTTCTCATGATCTCATTCCTATGCAAGGGACATTTTTGGGACCAATCACTCATCCCCAGCTGGCTGGCAGTGGAGCGAGGGCGAGGAAGATGAAGTGGGGAGCCATGCTCTGCCCTGCTCTGCCCGCCCCCAGCAGGACACGCTGTCCGAGGGAGCGCTGCATCTATTTTAACAGCATGGTCTGAGGAGCCAGCTCGGAACCAGCAGCGAGGGCAGCAGAAGGGAGGATGTGCTGCAGTCATAAAAATTCCACCGAGATAAATCAATAGAGGGAGGAGGAGAATGAGAGAGAGAGATGGCAAAGTCAGACATTGTTTGACTCTGCCGACAAGAGAGAGGGAAGGCGATTACTCTGTGGTCATGGGGGTTCAACAGGAATGAAAGGGAGCAAAAAAGTCAGGAGATATCAGGAGCAGGTGACTGTCTGTAGTATGGACTGGTGGAACTGGATTTGGGGTCTGGTTCAGACAACTACTGAGTGCCAGACATGTTCCTGCATGGCACTAATTAGCACCTTCTCAGGCAGGCTGAAAAAGAGGTTAAGGAGCAAATTGGCTTGCAGCAGTGAGCAGCAGAATGGTGGGCTAATGGTGTGCACTGCTGCCAGTCCAATCCAGGCAGGAGCTACCTCCCAGAAATGACAGTTATCAGTGAGCCAGGGCATGCTCTCTTTCATGGAAACCAAAGGCCCCTATTATGGTGAAAACTCTCTTTTCTGTCTGCAAAAGACTCAGGATTTTAACTCGTTGCACCAGGAACTTGGACCATAACAACCCCCACTCCAGCTTCCTTTCTTGATCTTCAGCAAGGATTATCTGCCCAGGGACCCACAGTGCCCTGAATTTTCTTATAAACCATTTACAGGGTACATCCTGCAGCAAGGAATCGTTTCTCGCTAGATTTTGCACGATGCTACTATTGCTATATGTACAAATTGTGTGGAGCACAGCTGGGCTGTATCCTAATAAATAACAGAAAGAGCTGTCTGCTTGCCCTCTCTGATAAGCTGGTGAGCTGCCTGTGTTTGAAAAGTGTAGCTAAAATTAGGAGTGGATTCAGCCAACATCCACATTGCCCCTTCATGCCTGTGCCTAAACAGAGTATTGAGTCGTCTGCCAAGAGGAAGCCCAAGCCCTTGTTTGTATGGTCCTGGTTTTTCAGGCATGGGTCAAGCCAAACATGGTGCAGCTCAGTCCAGCAGTCAACACAAAGCCTTTGGCTCTTCCTAAGCTTGCCATGGATGTCCTGACCATGGGCTAACAGTGATCCTGGAAAGGTGTCACCAGCACCAGCTCCCAGACTCACAAAATAAATGTTCTGGCTGTGACTCCACAATGATGGCCTGCAGACCAGGGGACAGGGCCCTGCTTTGCCTGAATTCCTCTCAGAAAGACGTGTCCTTCCTTCTGTTTCACAGGAATACACCATTGATATCTTCTTTGCTCAGACGTGGTATGACCGGCGTCTGCGATTCAACAGCACCCTGAAGGCCCTTACGCTGAACACCAACATGGTGAGCCGCATCTGGATCCCAGATACCTTTTTCAGGAACTCCAAGCGGGCTGATTCCCACTGGATAACCACTCCGAACCAGCTCCTCCGCATCTGGAATGATGGAAAAGTGCTCTACACACTCAGGTACATCCAGCAGGCACTGAGGTGAAGGGAACAAGGAGATGGTCAAAGCCCAGGAGGTTCCAGGTGACCTGGGACAGAGTAGTGGAGATGTGTCCTAGTGCTGATGGAAGCACACATGCCATATTGGTTGCAGAATGGGCTTCCTCTTCCTAAGATGAAAGCTTCCAAAAAATCAAGCTGTTTTACCCCATACACCTTGAAAAAAAGTCAAAACTACAAATGGTTTTGTAAACCAAAATCCTTTAAAATGTTACATTGTTCAGTCCAGCTATTTCATTCTGTTAATAAACATTTGGCTTTTGTTCCCACAAATTCTCAGTTCCATAAACGAATCTGAAAAGTTGACTAAACAAAAAGGCTTTTTGAATGTGAAAATTACATGGTTTTCCTCACTTTGAAAATGTCCAAATATATATTTTGGTTTTCTGCCGGCAAACAGACTGATCTTCAACAAATTAGTTGTCAAGGAAGCGAGAATCCCTCTGTCACATTGTGGTGTTGGAACCAAACCACCTTCACCAACACAAAATTTCCTTCTCTCTCTCTCTCCTCCTGTCTCAGGCTGACAATCGAGGCTGAATGTCTGCTCCAGCTGCAGAATTTCCCAATGGACACTCACTCCTGCCCTTTGGTTTTTTCCAGTTGTGAGTATACGTATTTTTAAAATAATTTTAGAAGGCAAGTAGAGAAACTTCAGTGGAGTAGTACTCTCCTGAGGAGGCCATCCTCCTTTTATCTGCGCTGTTTCACCTAATCTCTGTGACTCTCTTCCTGAGCCCTAAAGTGCCTTCCCACTCCTGGGCTAGCAGAGGTCATGGGGGCAGATTCACAGCACTGCTGGGTTTCTCCTTAATTTGGATGGGTGGTTGGAGGAGATTATTTCACTGACCTTTTGGTCACTGTAGACATAATATGGATTTATTCTGGTAGACAAATGGCAGCTGTCCTGCCTTGTATATTCCCCCTTTTCCCACTCTCAGCCTGGAGTGATGTCTGGAAACTTCCTGCACCCAAGGCCATTATAATGGAGAGTTACTCAGCCCTCCCTTCTCAGTCACCACTTGTCCAGACTCTTCAGCAGGGAGAGCTGCTGTTGTTAGCACATCTCCACTGGTAATTTTGTAGGGAGCCTTTCTGCACCAAGAGATCCTTGTCCTCTGCGTGGGTGGGAAATCTGACTTAATCATCTGAGCTTGGGCTCGCCTCTCCTGCTTCCCCTGCCACTGAAAAGATGCAGCCTACAGAGCTCTGAGGTGCCTCAGAGGGAGGCAGCATGCTGAGGAGATATCATCCCCTCGTCTCCAACCATCCCTCATTCTTTGCTAATTAACAGTGCATGCCGTACACACTTGATAATTAGAATCACACTGTTAGTTAGCTGCCAAGCTCTTACTCCATCCTCCTCTGAGGAAGTCTCCTGTAGGTCCCTGCTTCATAGCAGGCTTGTTTCTTTGTCAAGAAAGATAGAGGCAGGAGAAGCTGTGCTGCAGCCTGCAGGCCCAGGTCTTCTTCTCCATGGAGAATGCATCCCTTCTTTTCCATAGATCATCTCCCAGAGCAAGAGGTACAGGGAGCACACAGAGCAGCCAGAACCATGCTACCTCCCATACTGGCAGCTTTGTGTTCTGGTGCACACATGCCTGGGGTGGAAGGTAGTCATGAGGCACCATGCTGCTCCAGGGAGATAAAACCCTAAAGATTTCAGGCTGGTGGAGTCACAGGATCACGGAATAGTTGGGGTTGGAAGGGATCTCTGGAGATCATCCAGTAGAACTTCCCTGGCAAGGCAGGGTCACCTAGAGCAGGTTACACAGGAATGCATCCAGGTGGGTTTGGTATCCAGAGTTTTGACTCCAGAATCATTGGGAGAGAGACTCCACAACTGCCCTGGACAGCCTATTCCAGTGCTCTGCCACCCTGAAAGTTCTTCCTCAAACAAAGAGATTCCTGTTATGCTAACTCATCTCATTCCCACCAGTGCAGTCCTTAGAAAGGCTCTGCTTCTGGCATTGCTTTTCCCATCCCCAGGATCTGAAGCAGCCCATGACGGGAGATGCAGTCCCTACTCCCAGTGCATGTGGGATTGCCTAAGGGAATCTAAACAAAAGGCGTCAGAAATACCTGCCTGAAAGCTTCATGTTTGCAGAACAACTCGGGAGAGATGCCAGTGCTCCTGCAGTCAGGGTCGTGACCCATGTGGAGGCACAGGCCATACTCTTCCACTGATGTCCATGCCCTTTTTCCCAGATGGATACCCTCGGGAGGAGATTGTCTATCGCTGGAGGCGCTACTCCATCGAGGTCTCTGACCAGCGCACCTGGAGGCTCTACCAGTTCGACTTCACAGGGCTGAGGAACACCTCGGAAGTTCTCAGGACTGGGGCAGGTGAGGCAGAGGGACACAGCCCAAGGAAACACCAGTGTTCTGGAGACCTGATGGGAGGCAAAGGAGGCATTAGCTCCATAGTGGTGGGGAAGGAAGGTCACAACAATGGACATTGGCTAGAGGCAGCAGAAGTGATGGAGGTGAAGGGTGAGGGGGAAGATGAAGTGGGAGCAGGCCAGAACCACTGACATCTGTGAACTGTGGGACAACAATGATGATGTGGATGAAGTTATCCCTAAGTGAAGGGTCATGAGGGAGAGGAGATGGAGCTCAGCTCCCCTCTTGCTGCAGTATGTGCATATTATGTCATCTCTGGGTGATACTTAGGATTGAGACAGGGGTGGAGAAGTCAGAACTTGCAGGTCTCAATCTTTCCTTCTGTAAACCCGTGTCAGGCTGATGAACACCTGAATTGTGCTTTAAGAGACAGGGATAAGGCTCCATGTGTGAAGAAACTAAGTAATGGAAGCCCTTCAGCTCCTTCTCCTCCTCATAGTAGCTCACGTCCCCTTTCCTTCCCCACAGACAACTGAGGAAAGCCTCTGGATTCCTGAAGGGGGGATGAGCTTATACTTTTAAGCCCTCTGGAACAGCAAAGAGCAGTGCTTCTCCCACTCTGCAGGAAGCTGCTGCTGTCTGTAGTGGCAGCAAGCCTCTAACTGGGGTAGGAAGGCAGCACAAATGGGGACAAGAAGTGAAAGTGTCTTGAATGCAGAAGTGGCTCTCTGATGTTTGTAATTCTATTTTTTTGGTAATTGCTTGCAAGCTCCATCTTAACCCTAGAGCTGTCAGGTGGCTTTCTTTCAATACTGACTGTGAGCTGCTGAAAAGAGACAGAGAACCTCTGCTGTAAGTTGCCAAATGAGCAATTAGGTTGTACAGCACCACATGCCTTTTCCAGAGGCAGAACCAGAGTCTCAATGGGAGTGATTGAAGGAAACCTCCTTTGTCAGAGCTCAGGTAGTTCGTTAGCAAGCCAGGTCATGTAGGTTGTTAGAGCCAAATAGCTTCTACAGAAAAGAAACCCTTGCAGCAATCAGCTGAAGATGAATGCTCTCTCTAGTTTCTTCCCTGAAACTTTTCCAAACTGTGTGCTTTTCAGTGTCCTTAGAGGAATAGCCAGGCAGGAAAAATGCAGCCTGTTGGCCATATAGACAGCCTGGCAAATAGCCAGTTGGGCAACCACAAAGTCAGCTCTTAAATTAGTCACATAGACATTGAGTCAGACAGCTACAGAGCCAGCCAGGTAGCCACAGAGTCCACTAGCCACAAAACCAACGAGTCACCAAGACTACTCAGCCAGCCACATGAAGCTAACAATCTGTACAGCTACAAAACCAGCCAGCCAGGCACTTAAAACAAGAAGAAAACCTCATCAGAAACACTCTGAATTCAGAAACGTTGATGATTTTTGTGTTTCAGGAAGCCCCGTGTTCTGATTCCAATGTCTCTGTTGCTTTTTCCTAGGGGAGTACATGGTGATGACAGTTTCTTTTGATCTAAGTAGGCGTATGGGTTATTTTGCCATTCAGACCTACATTCCCTGCATCCTGACTGTTGTTCTTTCCTGGGTTTCTTTCTGGATTAAGAGAGACTCTACACCAGCCAGGACATCTTTGGGTAAGAGACAGGATGATGCATGTCTGATGCTTGTCAAACTCTGCCAGGCTGGCAGACTGGAGTGTTGGAGTACAAAATTTCCTAAAGCACTTCGCCATTTTCTGGCATTTTTGAATTTGCTGGAGAATAGTCGACTCCTCCAGCTTCTTGTTGGTAACACTATTCTCAAGCTCAACCAAATCTGCAGCTGTGCTGGCTTGGACTACTGGATTATTTTAGGATAGCATATCACTCTTGATCTGAGACCTGAACACAGCCTTTTCCAGGTTGAAAATGGGGGTATTCTCAGGCACTGAAAGGGAGAGGGAGGGGGTGAGCTGTGCCATTGCAGGGCTGCCCAAAGGGCTTCTGTCACATGCGCGTGTTCCACATTTCCTCATGACTTTTCAAGGCCTCGGTGTAGGACCAGTGACAGGAAGGTTGTAGGGTTAATGGGCAAAGTTGCTCAGCTGTATCCACAAAGCCCCAAGCTCTGGCAGGAGGTGGAAGCCCTGTAGGTGCAACCTTTTTCTGCCAGTCACCCCGCAGGACCCAGAAGGGAGGACATGTCAACAGTTCTGCCCATTGTTTAGATTTTCTGAGCAAACTGCAGTGGCTCTTTGAGACAGAAAAAGGCTTCTGTTGATTCCATGCTGCTCTCATAGGTGCTGGAGAGGTCTTTGCAAACCTTTAATACACTTTAGCTGTATCTGCACTTTGCAGCAAGCTCTGATTCCCAGTGCTGTCCTCCTCATCAGCCCTGCTGACTTTCCCTTTAATTGGAGGTAGCATTCCCAGCCCTGCCTGCAGGTTCTCTGTGGGGATGGAGAGGAGAGGAGGGGCCATCAGCTATTCAGAGCCCATCCATGCTGACCATGTCTCCCCACCTCCCTAGCAAAATTAAATTCTTTGGTGACCATGGAGAGAGGAGGAAAAGGAGGGTGTCATTTCCAATGGAGGTGAGGGTATGTCGTAGTCTGTGACTGGTAAAAAATGAACAGCAAGAGGCAAAATGTTCTGCACAGGTGACACAGTCATGGTGGCTGTCTCAAAAAACAAGGCAAGGTTCCCCAAGAGAGGGACCCCTCTCTGTGAGAAGGGGCCTCAGCATATGAACTAAAATGTATTCTCTCCACAGCCCCTATTGTACTTAATATAAATGATCCCCAGCAAGTTTTAAGCCTGCCAGCCTACATTAGGGAGATGTAAACTGGACCAGTTCTACTGGCATTTCAAATATATGGGAAGTCACATCACATCTGCTAATGCAAATACAGCGGAAAAATATGAAAATGTTTTGCCATGCTTGTACCCAGAGCCACCACGGTGACCCCAGGAAAGGGTGGCAGGTGGATTTAGGTGAGTGCTAGAGAAGGAAAATCATAGGGAGTTCTTGTTTCTTCCCCACATCCTAAAAAGCAGTGGATGAGATCACAATACCAGCTCTTGCAGCCTATCCTTTGTTTGCTTCTGACACTTTATCACAGGTCTGTGAGCATATCTGCTGCTGTAAAAACAATTCCAAACCCCATTCAAGTCAAAAGAAATTCCTTATCACCTCCTACCCACATGCCTTCTCCATCAAGAAATGGACAGATTGTGAAGAGCTGTCTCTGAAGAATAGCCACGAGCAGATTGAAAGCTTTTCGGTAAGATCAGAGACCTAGGAAACAAAGGGAACCTTGTGATTAGTGTCTACTTCAGGCTGTCCAATCAAGGAGAGCTGATTGATAAAGTCTTTCTGCTCCAGCTACAGAAGGCATTGTGCTTGCAGGCTCTTTTTCTGCATGGGGACCTCAACCACCCCAGCATCCATTGGGAAGGTGTCAAGGCAAGCTGTAGGCAATCCAGGAGACTCCTGGAGTGCCCTGGGGATAACTTCTTAAGCCAGGGAATAGACAACCTGACCAGAGGGGATGCGGTAGTGGACCTGATGGTCATCAAAGCAAGTGAGCAAAAAATGGAAAGCAAACCTCCAGCTTTTCAAGGAGTTAGTCAATATGACCCCTTATGGAACTGTGCTCAGAGACAAGAGAGCAGAACAGAACTGGCAGATCTTTAAGAACACTTTCTATGGCAAGCTCTCGATCCTCAGGTGTAAGAAATCAGGAAAGGAAAACTAGAGACTGGCATGGATGAGTCTAGACCTTCTGGTCAAACTAAAGAAGGAAATGCACAGGCAGTGGAAGTGGGACAGGTATCCTGGGAGGACTATAGGGACACTGCTCAGTTGTGTAGGGATGGGATCAGGAAGGCCAAGGTGTGGATGGAGCAGACCTTGGCAAGGGATGCAAAGGATACTGGCAAGGGCTTCTACAGGTATGTCAGCCAGAAAAGGAAGGTCAGATAAAGTGAGCACCCCAATGAACATGACTGGCAAACTGGTAACAACAGATGGGAAGGCAGCTTGAGGTACTTTTCTGCCTCAGTCATCACTGGCAGCCTCTCTCCCCACATCTCTCAAGTGTATGGATTGCAAGACAGGGACTGGAGCGGCAGAGTCCCTCTCACTCCAAGAGAAGATCAGGTTTGAGACCACCTGAGGAGCCTGAATATACAGAAGTCTTTGGGACCTGACAAGGTGGATCCCAGAGTCCTGAGGGAATTGTCTGATGCAGTTGCCAAGCCATTCTCCATGATACTTGAAAAGTCATGGCAGTGACTGGAAGAAGGGAAACATTGCACCCACTTTTTCCAAGGGTAGAAAGGAGGATCCTGGGAAAGACAGACCTGTCAGCCTCCCCTCTGTGCCTGGGAGGATCATGGAACAGATCCTTCTAGAAGCTGTGCTAAGGCACATGGAGGACAGGAAATGATTTGAGACAGCCATCACAGCTTCACTAAGGCAAATCTTGCCTGAACAACCCAGCCTTAAGCAGAGTTTGAGGCCCTCACTCCTTTACCAGTCCACATTGGTGGCCTGTGTGACACCTGGATTTGGAACATCTCTCCCTTTCCATTTGTCAGAGGACATCTCAAGACCAGAGTCCGGCTAAGCAGAGCAAAAATGGGACCAGACAAGCAGAGAAATTTCTGTGCCAGAGTAGAGAGGAAATGTGGGTGTTTGGGGGGGTGCATGCATTTGGGAGACAGAAGTGCTGCTCATCATTACTTAAGCCACTCTTTCCTCTCTTAGGCATCACGACTGTGCTCACGATGACCACCCTGAGCACCATCTCCCGCAAGCACCTCCCCCGTGTTTCCTATATCACAGCCATGGACCTCTTTGTCTCTGTGTGCTTCATCTTCGTGTTTGCAGCTCTCATGGAGTATGCGACACTCAACTACCTGGTGGGAAACAAGAAACCACTGGAGCACAACAGGAAAGCCAGGCTGGTAGGTCAAAGAGGCCAGCAGAGGTGGATGCTGTTAGAACCCCAAGCTATTTATAAATATTCCTCCTGACCTTGCACTGGAATCTGCTGATGTGGTTTAGTGCCTGATCCATGCCGTATTCATGTTCTTCTCACCACTCAGTGCTGGGTCTGAGCACCTGAAAGGTGAGGCACAACCAGGAAAAGTAGCTGAAGTTCCTTTAAAACAGAGCAGCCCCTGTCAGAACCAGGCACCCTGTGCTCTCTTTAAAATTGCTGGAGAGCTTATCAGTACAGTCAGTAGTTTAGTTTAGTTTGCACTCATGTGATCCAATATAAATGTCCACTTTAAGACAGGTTGTTCCACCTGTATCAGTTTGACCTCTGTGGATCACAGAGGTATCTTAGGTCACAGAGATGCAGAAACGTAATTTCTCTTGTGGTCTGTCCATCAGAAGACCTGCTGAATGTGGGGAGAGTGAACCCAGGGTGGTCATCATTCTCATCATCCATCCTGAGATCTACCCAGGCTCATGCAGGTACTTCTGAGTCATCAACTGAAAAAGGCCTCTGAACTGGAAGAGAACTGAAACAAGAAAGAGAGATTTCTTCTGTGCCCGGCTCATTTCCCAGCATATCCCTCATATCTCGGGGTGGATAGAGCTCTTCCATGAGGCTGATGATATGCCTCCTCCTGGGCCAAGGGGTTATGAGTCACACACAGCCTTTCCTCCACTTTTCTCTGGTATCTGGCAGCAACTAGAAGACACATTTGAACTGTGTGCTGTGTCTTCAGAAATAGCTGAGCTCAGGGGTATGAGGGAAGAGGCTGCACAGCTGAAATCAAACAGGTCCTGTTTTCTGCACTATTAGTGGCAGAGATGGGGAATCAGAGCAATCAGATCTTTGCTGACTTGGCCCTAGGGTGGAAGGAAGGACACTCACAGTCATGCTGGGAGCACTCAATTCCCACAATGTTGTGGTTTACAACCAGGTGCAGCGATGGGGGATGATCAGTCATCCCCCTCCATTGAATTGCACCTGGGCTGAGAACAGATCTATTGGCAGTTGGGTGAGTTTTGGTGTCTAGGACACATTTTCTTGCCTTTTCCCTCCCTTTAATCTGCCTGCCTCTCCCCGTTACAGCCACCTGCCGGTGCACAGGTGATGCCAACCTTTACCACCATCAACATCAACCACATCATGCACTGGCCCCCAGAGATAGAGGAGGATGACGATGACGACCCTGGCTCCCCCTGCTTGGAAGGAAAGGAATGTGAGAGGTTCTTCTGCTGCATTGAGGACTGTCAGACAGGGATGTGGCGGGAGGGGAGGGTCCGCATCCACATCTCCCGCCTGGACTCCTACTCGCGTGTCTTCTTCCCCACTGCCTTCCTGCTCTTCAACATTGTCTACTGGATTGCCTATCTCTATCTCTAGCCCTTCTGTGTCCTCAGCTGGGATGGACTGGAAACCAGCAAGATGGGCTTCTCAAGGAGCATAAGAGAACAGCATCTCTTCTGTTGTAGTCAGCTGTCAGTCGGAACAATCCAACCTGGTGATTCCCTCTTCCTGCTCTCTCATCTCTTCTGAGAAGAACCAAACAGCTTTTTTTTAGCCTTCTAATGTATCTTTTTAGAGAATCTACCCTTCCCAAACAGCCTCATCTCCAATACCACCAGCACTGTACTCCTTGTAAGATTGCCAAAAACATCCTCTTCCCATCTCAAGCATTAGGGATTTTGCCAAAAACAAAAACCGTAATGCATTTCACTTTTCCATCCAATCCTACTCAAAAATTCCATGGGAAATGATGGCAAGAGGATTTTTCAGCACAGTTATTGAGACTTCAGAGGAAATAAAGATCTTACAACTTCTGCACCACTTCTACCAGAACAGACTTTGTGGAGTGCTAGAAACTTGGAAAGGTCTGAAGGAAATAGTGCTAAAAAGGGCAGCAGTACAGTTTTCCACGGTAACTGGGCTTGGCTAAAATGTTTTGAAGCTGCCCAGTCATCTGACAGTGACACTGACAAGAGACGGAGTAGCTGGAAGCCTCCACCAGCTCCCCACAGAATATCTATGAAGCATTCCTCATGGATCACTCCACTTGTACCAAGTGGCACCCAAGACATCCACCCACTGAGGCGTTGCTGATTCTCATCAGATGGTGCCAAAAAGCACTTCACAAGTTTGAAGGGCCCATCTGCCTTACTGGAGCAGACTCTTCAGGGCCCATGGTGACATTCTTTGCTTTGTGACTGGGACTTGGAGCAGGCTGTGCAGCTCACGTTGGTCATGGCCAAAAGTGGGGAAAGTCCATGTGCTACCAAGGCCAGAAGTCTCCTGAGCCTGATGTGTGGTTTCCTGTGGCCTGTCTCACAAGAGCTGGGCCCTACTGTGAAATGCAGCAGAGAAGGGCAGTGCTCTCCTGCACAGCAACACTTGTTGAAACCATCAGGTCTGCTGCACCTAGCAGTGGTGGGAAGAGAGCATTCCCCCAGCTCAGATGTGTTCCTTTAATTCTTGCTTTTTTTTTTCATAATTGCATAAAATGACAGTCTTCACTAAACCTGTATGACTCCTCCCAGTTGCCATCAATACTTGGCCCTTTTCCTCCCAAAATCAGGGAAAGGAGTGAGTTGTCCTTGATAGATTTCAAGGTTAGACATATTGAGATGGGTCCTTATGGTCCATCTTAAATGGATAGAGAACTCTATAATACAATTTCAACTGGAAAGAAACTCCATAATGTAGAAGAGGAAACTCAGGTCCAAGGTCCATAATGTGTAAACTGGCTGCCTCCCCATTTATGCCAATTGCTGATCTGGCCCACACCATGATTGTGAAAAACAGTGTGCCATTAATAGTTACTCACTGTGCAAATTAGAAACAAGATCTTTTTTAAAAAACAGCATGTTTTAGAAAAAAAAATAGCACTTAAAAGACTTGCCATGAGAAGAAAGCCAGCATGGCTGCAGAGAAAAGGTTAGGAAAGGCTGGCTCACAGGACAACTAACAGAGGCAGGAGGTTTTGCATATTCTTGGAGAGCAATTTGATCTGGTTTAAAGACGGATTTTGACACTGTTAAATCTGATCTGAATAATGAAGTGTCATGTTTAATTCATTCATAAATGCAGCCTTACCTTGGTTCCAGAGGAACAGCTAGAGCATCTTATTAAGTATACAATAGTACAACACTCAGCTAAGTATAACCTAATGGGGTCAGACCAGCAGAGCTCTGAAAGGGGAAATTGTGCCTGTCTAACCTGTTACAGTTCTTCTTTTAAAATACCAAGTAAGAGATAAAGGTTACCCAGAAGCATAATTTGCTTAGCTACTCCGACAGCTTTTGAAAGGATGGAAAGAAATTATGGCGGGCGGTTCTAACTGAGGAAATTGATTTAGCAAAAGAATTATTAAGGAGGTTCTAATTAGAGGAAATTAACTGAGGAGAGGGGGGAAAAAAAGAATTGTTAAGGAGGCTCTAATTAGAGGAAATTAATGTTTTGGACAGAAAGACACAGAGAGGGAGAAGTCTAAGAAAAGAATCAAAACAACTTCCAGACAAGGGGAGCTGCTGGGTGACAGTGCCGACTCCCAGCCAAGCACGCTGATGTTCTGCTCCCGATAGCAAAGCATTATTAGATGTAGCAGCAGAAAAGCCTCCTATGACTCAGCCCTACACCAACAGGGAGCTGGATTAAAGAGGGTCCTGTGATCTCTGTGGGGAGCCAAAAGGAAGGAGCATCCTAGATTAAAACTGGCTCACACGACAGACTCTGAGTGAAGCGTGTCTTCGCATTTCGGAAGGCGGCTGTTCGTGTGTGCGTGGGAGGGGACACCCTGTGGCAAAACAGGGCCCAGGCCAAAGATGCTCATTAACAGGAGGGTGGCTTGAAAGGTGTGCTGGCAATGTAGGCTGCAGTGAGCACAGGCAGCAAAATGTGCAAGGGATGCATCTGAGAAAGGGAGGGTCGAAGGAAAAATTTAACAGCCAAGTGCAAAGGAGTCCAAACATCTGCAATTTGCTGTAACCTCAGAGCTCTGGGGAGCCAGGATGGACACAGATGATTATCATGGGCACTGGAGCACAGACTTCAGCCTTGAGAGCAGCAACTTGTTGAAATGAGACCTTTTACAAAATCGTCCAGGAGAGAAACAGGGTGTTCAAGAAGCCTAAGAGAATGACAGGGACTCGGACAAAGTAGACTTGGAAAATTATAAGATTTCACCAAAAAAAGATAAGGCCAACACACACCTAGGTAATTTAATCAATGATGGAGGATTTGACAGAGGAAAATAGCCTAGCGTGGGCTGGAGCACAAGGGAGCTGATTACTAAGGCTGGGGAAGGAGGAGGGAGGGGGCTTTTTGGCTTAGGGAAATCTGTGCCCATCATAAATAGCTCAATAAATAAAGGCATGAACAAATTCAATCATGTTTTTAAGTTTCTATAGTGTCTCAAAAAAAAGGAAAGCTAAGAAAAGCCAAAAAGAAAAATCTGCCATTTTTTGCAATTACTGTGCAAAGCTCCAGTTTCCTGAAAAAAAGCTTTCCTTGCTGTAAGGAGGGATTTCAACACACAGAGACATCCAGTAGCCATGTGTTGCCCTGCTCAGCATGGCAGTGGCCCCTCCTAGACTGGCATAAACCACCTGCCTTTCCCTGCCATGCTGTACTTTCTGCCATCGTGCTGAAGTGGGTTATGGTACCCACAGTGTCTTTCAGCCCAGGACAGCTCTTGACTTTTCACCAATGTTTGATTAGCTCACTCCAAGGGACACAGCCCAAAAACACATGGCTGAGCTGTGCCACCCTGGGCAGGAGGGACAGAGGCACCAGGGGTGCTGCAAGACACCTGGGTGGCTTTGAACACCTGGGTGGCTGTGCTCCCTCCTCCTGTCAGGGAGGTTTCAACTTTCTTCTGCTCCTGGAAATGTGGTGAAGGGGCTGCACAGTCACCCTCACAGGCTGAGTTGGTGCTGGGTTTCCCTCACCTCCTGCCTCCCCTTTCCAGGGACCACAAGTGACATTCCCACCCCTGGTGCCTACATAGCCTCTGTCAGACAGCTACTTCCTGACAAGTTTCCTTGTTGGTGGACTGAAAGTGCCTGATGCTGGCTATAATGGCTGATCCCTGAAGTGTTCAAGGCCAGGCTGGTGCAGCAATGAGCAACCTGGTCTAGTGGAAGGTGTCGCTGCCCGTGACAGGGTTGGAATGAGATGGTCTTTAAGGTCCCTTTCAACCCAAATCATTCTGTGATCCTGTAGCAGAAGAACATGCATGCCAGGTCAGCAGGTTTTGCTGTGAATGTGGTCAGTTCCACCTCTTGTTGGACAATCATCCCTACAACTTCCAGGATGAAGTGGAGGATAAACTCATCTGCCATACCTGCATTTAGGACACCCTATGGACACCTGCTTTTACTGTTTCAAATACCTTGAAAACTTCATGCAGGTGTATAACTTTTGTCCTATAGATTGGAAAAAATCTCTCTTTCCAGCAGTGCCACAGGTCCAGCCCTCTAGCACAACACCTGCTGGATAAGCTGATTGTCTTCAATCCTTCCAAGCCACAGTGTCAGCAGATGTTGCAGTAGTGTGAACTAGAAGCTCATCTGCAGACCAGGTGTCCTGGTTTCAAGAAACACAAATCTGAACTACAGCAGAAAAAGAACACTATTTCCAAAGGGAAGAAAACTCCCCCTACCAATGTGGAGACAAACACATCCAAGGATACAGAGGTACTGAGTGGAGGATCATCCCTTGTGGCAGAAAGCTCTGCAGCTGCTGTGGTATCACCCGTGACTGCAGAGCCTGGAGTGGTTAATGCAGCTCTTGAGGATGCTGAAGAAGACCTTCCTCAAAGAGTTACTTACGGCTGCAATGAACACAACTGAAATTCACAATGAAGACCCAGAGGAAGAGTTGAGGATGAGGATAGCTGGGAGTAAAGACTCCCCACTAGGAAACACTGTTCAGGTAGTCTTGTTGGGGTTCTGTCATTGCCGCAGATGGAAGAACAGCACCTGGGGACTGTGTTCGTGATGTTAATGGTGTTAACAGCAGTGTGACTCTGCCAAATGTCTCCTTCCTGCACCACCCAGGGTGTTTAATATCAGGGGATCAAGTGCACCTCCGGTCAGTTTGCAGGTAACACCAGTTTGGGTGGAAGTGTTGATCTGCTGGAGGGCAGGAAGGCTCTGCAGAGGATCTGGACAGGCTGGATCCATGGGCTGAGGCCAGTTGTGTGAGGGTCAACAGGGCCAGCTTCTGAATCCTGCCCTTATGTCACAACAACCCCCTGCAGCTCCAGGCTGGGGCAGAGTGGCTGGAAAGTGCCCAGTGGGGAAGGACCTGGGGGTGCTGTTTGACAGCACTTGAACATGAGCCAGAGTGTGCCCAGGTGGGCAAGGAGGCCAAAGGCACCTGGCTTGTGTCAGCAATAGTGTGGCAGCAGGACCAGGGCAGTGACTGTCCCCTGTACTGGGCACTGGGGAGGCCACAACTCAGATCCTGGGTTCAGTTTTGGGCCCCTCATGACAAGAAAGACATCAGGGTGCTGGAGTGTGTCTAGAGAAGGAAATGGAGCTGGAGAATGGTCTGGGGTACAAATCTGATGAGGAGCAGCAGAGAGAGCAGGGAGTGTTCAATCTATAGAAAAGGAGGCTCAGGGGGGACCCTCTCACTGTACAACTCCCTGAACGGAGGTTGTGGTGAGGTGGGGATTGGCCTCTTCTCCTAAGGAACAAGATACAGTACAAATGGCCTCAAGTTGCATCAGGGGAGGTTTAGGTTGGATATTAGGGAAAATTTCTTCACTGGAAGGGTTGTCAGGCATTGGGACGGGCTGCCCAGGGCAATTACCATCCCTGGAGGTATTTAAAAGACGTGGAGACATGGCACTTGGGGACATGGTTTACTGGTGGACTTGGCAGTGTTAGGTTTATATTTGGACTCAATGACCTTAAAACGTTTTTTCCAGTTTCTACGATTCTGATTCTGTCATTCTATCATTCTAGCATCTGGCTAATGATGGGGACTGGAAATGATGATCTCACCATTTATGTGTTATAGCTTTTGTTTGAAAGATGAAAGGAAATCAGGAAAAAGGTTGATATTTCATTTATCTGCCTCCAATTCTTATTCTTCCCCTCCAAATTATGTCACATGAGGGACCATTTTTAGACTGTATGCTCTTCAGGGCAGAAACTTTGTTCCTGTGTGTCTGTACAGGGATTGGCACACTAGGGCTTGATCCTTAACTGAGATTTCTAGATGCTACTTATTATACATAATAAATAACATTATGGACTGCCCATCTTCAACACCACATTGTCTGTGCACACTTTGTAAGAAGCCTAATACGGTCCCCTGCCCCCCTCCTGAGGGGGTTACTGGAGCTGGTTATTTTTTTTCTATATCCCCACAGAAAACTGTCTTGTTGGAAAGTAGGGAAAAATGACAGTCTGATGTTTTGGGGGTGGGTGGGGAATATTTTTGCTGTATGTTTTTTTTTAAGAAGGCAGAAGTTGCTTCAAATCAACGCTGCTCAGAAGCAGCCTCTTTAAATGATTTAAAATCATTATTTGTAGTGTAAGAGAAGCCCTTGCTTGATCTCCTCATTCTGTTGCCATTGTAAAGAAAATACTGATGTTTCCCCAATGTTTTGGGGCAGAGGTGGTTTGGCAATGATACTTGGTGGACTTTATTTCAGCCTTTATATTCCCCATTGTAAAGACTTTTGTAGGGATCATAATCAAAAGGACAACCCCCAGCTCTGAAAAAGGCCTCCCTCAAGAGCCACTCAGCCTCTTGACCCAAAATCCTGCCATGGGCCCACACAGCCACATCTGTGACACTTTAACCTTCATTCCTTTGGAGAAGCATTCATTAGTCATGACTATGCACTAAGGAAGTTAATTGGCCTCTCGCTCTCACCCTAAAACACTGTCTCCCTCCCCACATCCTGCTGACACCATTCTCTTGGCCTTGAAGCTACCCAAAAATCTCCCCTAAACATCCAATTTACCTAGGGAAGGAGGAAAAGGAGAATTGTTGCTAATGAAAAAGCTCCCTCCCACCCATTAAACACCCCCAAGACCATCCTAACACATGAGGCATCACACGAGCCTGCTTGAGGATGGCCAGCTGCTCCTCACCTTTCCATCATCCACATGCACTTCATCAGACTTGCAGGGGTATGTGGCCCCATCATCATCCACCCTCACCTACAACACGGAGGACAGCTGAACCACATGCCCCTTTATGTCATCTCTTCTCCTTAATATATTTTTTGGGGGAGGCAGCTATTTTCTGGATTTCCTGCCCAGCCTGGGACAGCTTTTTCCATGCCTGTATAGAACAGGACCATGACAGCTCCCCATCACCACGGAAACCACTTTGTCCCCCTTTCTTGCCCCGCTTTTGAGTGCCCATGGAGGCATTGTTGCTTGTCTCTGAAGCGTGGGGAGGGTGCTGGTTTCCAAGGACTGCCAGTGCTGGAGTGCCCTGGGATAGAGGTCCCTGGCTTGGGGAGAAAAGTGCCCAGCAGGCACAGCTCACACCAGCCCACCCTCCCCTCTCTGGCACACTGTGTATCCCTCCAAGCTTTGACAGCTCCCAAAATGTTAAAAACATGAGGTGGTGAAGGAGGGGGGGGGAAGAGGGGGGAAGAAGAGAAAGTTATATTAAGTCATTACTTTTTATGTTCCTAAAATACATTCATTATAATTTGTCTTCCTCTTAATGCCTGAGATTTATAGGCCTTGGGGAGATTGAATTTAAGAGGAATGAGTGTGGCCAAAAATATTTCAAGCTGTGCACCACAGGGCAAGTGGGGGGACATAAACACTCCAGCCCAGTGTTCCCATCAGACTGGGAGACAAAACCCAGGTACTGGGGGGAAATGTTCTATTGCCTGCAGACCTTCAATAAAGAAGTGTGTTTGGGAAAAAAACTGATTTTTTTTTTTTTTAAGGATTGTGCAAAGGAACTTTGACTCCATTTTCTGTCAGAGGTGTCTCAGGTCTTTCAAGCTGGCCTTTTATTGTTGTTGTTGCTGTTGTCGATTCTTTATATTGCTGCCTGGCATGATTTTACCCCTCGGTCCGTGTTTCTTCCCCTTCTCCCTACAGCTTCTAGAAATGTAAATAATAGAGGCCAGGCCCTATCTGTTCCAACTACACTTCTGGCACCATCTGAGTCCATTTGACAATAACAACCACTCAGGATGGAATAGATCAACCAAAGCCTTAATAGTTGCTGTAAGCAGGTCGGCATAGCAACCTCTCCAGAGAGAGGTCTTCATCGGGTCATTTCTATTCACTTTACGGCCCACTTGGGCTGCTAAAGTGGTACAAAAGGGACGCAGAAAAGCTGTTAATTAGGATTAGCAGCTTCAGGAACATCAAGCCACAGTGCCCTAAGATGAGCCATTTATCTAAGTGAGCTCAAGCCTCTTGACTGCTTTCTGAAACAAGGCACCGATACCACATGTCAAAGCAGACAACTTTGAAATCAGGTGGCAGAGCCACTTGGTCATCTGTGAGAGAAGTGGCTTTGCTGAATGGAACTGCAGCACCTGTCTGGTGGCCAGACTACCCTCTGCTGGACTCAAGTGGTTGGCAGGTCCAAGATGCACCAGCCAGCTATACAGGAGCAGGGGCAAAGCCACAGACCCACCTTATTAGTGCAAGTTGCACATGGTATGAAATCCACAGGGACTGTGCTGGGTGCCCCTGGTTGAGGATTTTGGGTGACACATATGCCATCACATGTCTCTGTGTCTCCAAGAGGAAGCAACCACTGTGGACAGGAGATGGCAGCCATGGGTGTCAGCATGCTCTTTCAAGGCCAGACACAGACTCCATGGAAAAACAAGGCAGGGACTTCCACAGCTTGTAGGATATGACTTTTATTCTATTGCCATAAGCTTCCTGCCCCTTCATCAATCTGCTGCATGAGAGGCCTAATGAAGGTGATAAGTCCATAACAATGAAACCCATCTTTGGAGATGCTTTTTATCACACACATGGGCAAAACAGGCTGTAGGGAAAGGTTGAGTCATTGCCAGGCTGCCACTGGGCTGATTTGCATCTCTCGAGTGTTACTGACCCTGACAAACCTCCTAAGGCAACCTGACACCTCCCCTTTCCAAATATATGGTGAAACACAGATGTTTTCATTTCCTCAGGGTAAAACACTACCTGAATCAGAGCTGAGCTGAAGGCAAAGCTTCCCATCTGGGACTGGAGTACTAGTTTCCTTGTGTACATCGCTCTTGCTGGAGAAATTAGATCTGGTCAAGGAAATATCCTCGACAGCAATTCAGTCCTTCACACTGCAGTTTGTTTTTCAAGATCATGCAGTTCAGGGCTGCTGGCAGCCAAGGTCCTATTGGCAACTGGACCAGGTTCAGGCAGATCTGAATTACATTTGAAGGGCCTATACTCTACTCCCATTATAGCCACAGAAATTCCCAGTAGTCTCAAAGAATGTATATGGCAGCAGAAACTCATGGGGCCAGAAAAAATAGAAATCCCTACCCAAGAGCTTACAGTCAGCATCTTGAAGATGGTAAGTACCTGCTGTGGTCCTTGCCATGAGAATATTCTATTGCTCCTCTCCAGGAAGCATCCTTCACCAGTCAACCCAGACCTTCAGCCAACCCCCTGCAGCATCCAGCAGAGATGAATAGGTCAGGGAAATAAATCAAGACAAAGCATAAGAGGAAGAAGCTGTAGTAAGAATTAAGTAGGCTAGAAATATCACACCTCAAAATAACGTGTACAGTGTGAGGTGACTGAATGTCTGACTAAGAGCATATATATGGTGCTTTGGCCGAGCAGGTAGAATCATAGGGTTGCAGGATAGTTTGGGTTGGAAGGGACCTTTAAGGCCCATCTACTCCAACCCTCCTTCAATAACAGGGACATCTTCAGATCAGGTTACTCAGAGCCCAGTCCAACCTGACCTTGAAGGTTTCCACAGGTGGGGCATCTACCTGAATCTATCTGAATCTGCCATCTTTTAGTTTAAAACCATTACCCTGTCCTATTTTGGCACAAAAAGCACAACTCCTGTGAAACCATCTCAGAGCCCCTGCATGCCTCCTCTGCCCAACACAACTGGGATATTAAAGCCTAACAGCTGAGTGGAGGAACATGCTGAGCTCATTCAGGCATTTCTCATTAGTTTCTTGAGATTTCTCAAGATTCTGCTACTCAATATATTCATCTGGCAGCAAATGAGACATGAGAGAAAAGCCTCTCTCCCGAAGCCACCCAGAGAACACAAAGTGATAAAGCAAAGTCATAACAGACAGGGAAACTTCTTGTGAGTCATCGTATTCCCTCCTTCCCTTCTCCCTTTGCAGCGCTGCTGGTAGCCCCAGAAGGCCTGGAACCAGAAGGTACCTATTCCTGCTGCAGGCACAAATCATTTCACTCCGGAGGCAAAATGAGGATTTTTAAACCAGGCCAGATTTTTGGCTTCATTTTGCATAAGAAAAGGAAGAAAACATCAATTGCATCTATGTATCTCTCTGCTTTAGGTACCTTGTACATGCTCGTCTGAGCTTGATGGCCCAGATATGCCAAAAGCATGAAATGAAATAGCTATCCCCTTCTCAAAAACTCACCACAGTGCCCAAAAAGATCCCCCTTCCCACCCCATCAAAAAGAAAATAAAAATAACACCAACAACCGAACAAAATAAACGAAACAAGTGGATTCATGAGTGAGAACACAAGAGCAGTTGTGACCAGTGCAAAACAATGCAGGGTGGCTACGTATATAAAATGTCAAAAGAAAGGAAAATATTCTCATGTCTGTAGAACAGTGAATCAGTTGTTGTCAAACCTTCAGATCCCCATGTCCCAACTATGAGGCATTTTCAATGGCACTGATTTTGCTGTATCCTACCACGTATTTCAAATTATGGCTTGATCACCAACTTTCACTGCCCAAAAAAGGAAATTAAAAACTTGCTGTAGGCTGATATATTTTAAAGAACCGTTTCTGATTTCTTCGGCCAAATTTCCAGAACAAATACATTTGTCCTTGAGATAAGTTTTATTTGATCTGCATTGATATTCACAATGTAACCCACTTCTCCCTGGCTGAAAAGACTGAAATGTTTGCTACAGAGACTTGGGTTAAGCCATTAATAAATGTTGCTGGGTTTAGGGGTTGTAGGGTCAGCATTCCATGTGGATTATAGGTAGCCAACATTTCTACAGTGTTTAGGACCTGAATTTAAATTCACCATCAGGGTATATGTATATATTAGGGGAAAACTTGGCAAGTTGAAACCTACTTCAGCGTATTTTTAATGTGGTTTTCTCACTGTGTTTTTCATCTCCCAGGAAACCTCCGAATTTAGTTTAAGGGGAGATCCAAGTAGGACCAGCATACCTAATCTGAGGAAACTCTTCCATTTGCTGCAGAGACTTCAGGCTCATGTAAAAGAGATGCTTGTTTGCTCCCCCAGTTATTACAGTCCTTGGTCTTTAGGAATCAGAACCCAGCACATTTTATATTGGATTAATTTCAGCAGTGGGTCCGTGTGTTGGCTTGGACTTGGTAGAATGAGTCTCTATAGCCATAAAAAGCAAGACCACCAAGAATTGCCACTTCTGAAACTGAACTAGTGGCACAAAGTTCTGCTGCATGCTACAAAGATGCTTAACCATGTTTTGATTGATCTTATAGAATCACAGCTCACAGCATGCTACACACTGATCCCCATCTTTCATTAGCTAAAGCATCTGAAACATCTAGTTTGGAACCACTGGGATTCCAAAGTACAGAAAACCCAGCCCACATAGGCCATCCCACTTGTGAAAAGATAGATAAAAAGCAGTAAGGTCCAGGCATGGCACTTCAGAAAGAGAACTCCATGAACTCAGCTTGTCCCTGCTGTCTCCCACCTTCTTTCTGCTCTGCGATTCATTAAATTTAGGCTACTGCCCTTGCCAACAGGAGGTTGCTCACCCTGTTTCTTCCCTAAGCCACATACACACACAAAACCACACACTTTTTGACACCAACTACCTCCTGCAGTAGCAGCTTTCACCTGCCTGTTGTCCCAGCTCCTCTTCAGGGAAGAGTTTGTTGTGGTGACTCTTAAAAACACCAAGTGAGGAGGAGGAGAGACCTGTAGTACTGTGTGTGATGTTTGTCCAGCCTGGGGCACTGGGGTGTATGGGGTCTGCTGGCTTTTACCATTTCAGGCCAGCCATAGGTCCAGGCTCTCCAGGAACAAGGATTCCAAGGGAGCAGAAGTGCATTTGGCTGATACATGCATTTACAGGGAGAAAAAAAGAGAAGCAGAATATGAGTCTAGAAGTTTTGCTCCAAAAGGCAGGTGAATGCAGGTACGTGACCTGCTCTGACATGTAGCTCATGACTTTGGATGGAGCAAGCACAGGAAAAAAAGAAAAAAAAGAAAAAAGAAAAAAAATCCAAAAATAAAATAGATTTTCAGCCACCTAGAGATATGGATCAGAACAGAAACAATTTCTCACTGTGATCAGATTTGCGAGCAAAGCCAGAACTCTCCTCAGAAGGTCAGACTCTTTGTTGGCAACTTAAAACAGACTTTGTGAGGACAAAGCACAGGGATGTTGCTTTCAAGCAATTAAAAAGCCCACTGACCCCAAAGCACCCATACCAACTCACTTTAACATTTCCCAGACCCAAGCCAGGCCAG
Organism: Dendrocincla tyrannina; assembly: GCA_035047865.1. Lineage (NCBI taxonomy): Eukaryota > Metazoa > Chordata > Aves > Passeriformes > Dendrocolaptidae > Dendrocincla > Dendrocincla tyrannina. The sequence goes on along the minus strand of JAWWMP010000148.1, from coordinate 16,503,765 downwards.
AATAAGTCAGTGGCTCCTACTCAGTCTCACTGCATGAATGCAGCTGAAAATTGCTCCAGAGACCTCCTGCACCTGGAGCAGGTCTCCTTCCCTACCGCTCGCCCACACTGGGCCCCAGGAAATGACCTTATACCTTTGCTGCCTTCAGACATCCTGCTATAGAAGACCCCTAAAGGCTCTCAATTGAAGAGGAAATAACTAGCTTGAGTCACTGAAACCTTGCATTAGGTAGTTCAAGAATAGCATTAGCCCCTTCCTTCCTACAAATAGCCTCTAACTTCTCCAGGGCAGCCAGGACACAGCCAAGCTTTTCCTGGGCCCTGAGATGGGAGAGGATCCACAGCAGGACCTGCTCTGTGCCTCATCTTCTCATCTCAGGGACTGCTCATTGTAAGGGCAGATTGTTATACTGCAAAATTTATTTTAGCTGAAACTGGGAAAAGTAATCAAAGCAAATGCAACAGCTCAGAAGGAATCAGAGTAGGATTAGACATTTATGTGAATAAGAATAGCTTCTGCACTTCAACTTGCGGTGATAAAAATAATAAGAACCTCTGTTCTCATGCTCCAGGGCAGAAACCTGATATCTGAATGAGGTGTTAGAAATAAATCTCCTCTGCCAACAGTAGTCCCTAACTGTCCAGGCAACAGCACAGGGTTTGGTGATGTGTAGTAGCCATTGCTAGAGAAAAAGCTGGCTGGAAGCCTGTGGACTTGTTTGGGACCTGCTGCAGCCAGGTGGGACAGACGGGTTGCAGTGTCTCCGATGTAGATGAAAAAAGCCCATCACTTCCATTTCTCTTTGCATTTCCTTGCTCAATCTTAGTCCCTGACAGATCAGTGAGTTTGTGTACTGGAATCCCGGAGTCTCCTCACTTGCTCTGGTTTGTCTCTCTGCAGAGATGGATCACTGTCACCCCTTGCCTCCTCTGCCCCCCACAAGCTGAGCCTTTAAGCGATAATGTCCTTAGCCCCAGCTGATTAATAAACTGGCTTGAGACTGCTGATCTCTCTGGACCATTAAACCTTTCCCCAGCAACTAGTCATTAATCCCCCCCCAAAAGTCTTCCTAGATGAGGTTGTTGTTAGCTCCATCAATCCTTTTTAAGGCCTCAATTTGCAGCAGAAGGAGCAGAGAAGGGGGGGACAGTCTGAATTATCAGGCATTGCCATCTGTTCCCCCAGGTTACAGACAGCTAAACCAGCCCCTGCATGCCTGAGCTTAGTGCTTCCACCCAGGTGAGTGCTGTACCTGGGCAGCACAGACCATCCACTAAAGAGCAGGATAGCACTGCACCAGACATCTGGGGGATTAAGAAAGACCAGGAGAAAGAGCTGACATTTGTTTCCTTAATTGCAATGCCTTTGGCTGGAGACAGAAGGCACCTGCACATGCAGTTACCATTGGAATACCTGCCAATATCTGCAGAGATGCTTTCAAACAAACAGGTCTAGGACATGAATTACCCAGAGCATTGCTATCTATAGACCTGAGCAAGTGCTCTTGTCTTCTCAGCTTCTCTTTCCAATTCAAGTGTTTTCATTATTAAAACAGTCCACATTTTCTGCCAGAAGACTGGATTTGCCTTAATGTTGACTCTGGAAAGCAGAATTGCAGCCACCCGGTCCACAGCCTCCCCCCTTTCAGCCTCTTCCCCCATTGTCAACACACTAGCCCTGATTATCTTTCCTTAGCCCTTCTAGGATATTTCATATCCTTAAATCTCATTACCTTGAGCCATGTTTAGAGGTCTGGAAGGAGGATGGTGGCAGCAGAGGTGTCAAACTCTACCTGCCACTGATGGTGGCGGCATGGAAATCGTATCTGCAAAACCACAGTCCAGTGTTTCTGGATTTTAACCTCACAGCTCTTTTCTCCCCCCCATGTCTCTGAAAAGTTGCAGCTTTTTTGCTCAGGATTTTATGTCCATGTGAGCTTTTCAAACAAATGACTGGTGCATGGTTAAGATCAGGTTTTATAGATATGAGGTCTTACAAGCCTGTCAGCTGGAACAGAGCTACATTTGTAGCTGCACACGTTGCAAACTGCGTCCCAGTCTGAACTGTGCTCCTGTATATTGCAGTGCTGTTATTGGACTGCTGGAGCAGTCAGAAAAGGGAAGGGAGTGAGGGGTGGTGCTGGTACACAACTTATGCTATGGACAACAGCTTTCTTCTGCTGCTAGTTGTATGAAGGATGGCTGCTGTTGAAGCTCAGCGTTCAGGCAATAGCAGGAAAAACAGCTTCAAAGTTTAAATCAGTAGCTTGGCTTAACCATGATGCCACTGCTCCCACAGCATGTCCAGAAGTGGCAATGAGAGGGCAAACCTCTGGCACTAATATAGCTCAGAAGAGGACATCTCCATTCTTGGCCACAGAACTGGTCAGTGCTGTGCTTTTTTTCCCCACGTGTCTGTGCCAGCCTTGCTTTGTGTCTCTGTGCCTCAGTTGCCAGCTATAATTTGGAAATAACCGTGTCAGTTCTGTCCTTTCAGTGTGAGACTTCTTACACCCCAACAAGGCCACTCAGGAACTGTGGCAGACATTCCAGATCAACCTGGGGTTTCTACAAAAAATGTCCTACCATTAACTAGTAAATCTTCTATACATCCTCATCAGAGGTCCTGGTCATACTTCACTAACAGCACTGCCCATGACTTTCCTGGGTGCATCACCAGGTGAACACGAACATGAGTTTTCAGGAATCATTTTGGCTTTGGCAAGGGCTTGGTTGGTGCTGAGCACACCAAGTACAGTCAGCAACAGCTGGACTCCACAGGGAGTGGAGAAAAAAGAAAACAACCACACACACATGCAAAAATCATCAGTCAGGCTCCTTTTAAATGATTAATGCAGTGCACACTGAAAGGCTTTCCAGCTCGCAAATCTTCACATGATTATATAAACCTTAACTCATCCCAGCTACCAAAGACCTGTTTGTTTGTGGGCATTAACAGATGCTGTGGTGTTATAATTAGAGCAGAGAATGAGGAGTCCCATGGGGAAACAGAGGAAACCCCAAATTGCTCAAGTCATTTAAACATTCAGAGAGATAAAACACTGCAGAGAGGTTCTGGAGTGAGCAGTGCTTGAGGGAAGGAGGGGTTACAGCCACCACAAAAGTTGTTTCTGCTCTCTTGGGTCCATACAATTAATTATGGTTATTAATTATTTAGGATGCTACAGTAATAATTAGTGCAATAATCATCTTTGCAACTGAAATCATAGAATCACAGGAATGATTTGAGTTGGAAGGGACCTTAAAGGTCATCTAGTCCAACCCCCCTGCCATGGTCAAGGACACCTTCCGCTACATCAGATTGCTCCAATCCCCATCGAAACTGGCCTTGAACACTTCCAGCTTCACTGGGCAACCTGTGCCAGGGCCTCACCACCCTCACAGCAAGGAATTTCTTCCTCAGGTCTGATCTAAACCTGTCTTCTGTCAATTTAAAGCCATTACCCCTTGTCCCATCACCAAATGTCCTTGTCCAAAGTCCCTCTCCAGCTCTCTTGGAGTCCCTTTGGGCACTGGAAGGGGCTCTAAGGTCTCCCTGGAGCCTTCTCTTTTCCAGGCTGAACAATCCCAATTCTCTCAGTCTGTCTTCACAGGAGAGGTGCTTCAGCCCTCTCAACATCTTCATGATCTTCTCTATATTTGCTCCAACAGAAAATAGCCCCTTCAGGACCTCACAGATTCCCATACAGTCTCTTGACTCACTGTTTGTGCTCTTGGACTCCCTGCTGGGAAAGCAAAGGCTGGTGGTCCCAGCAGGGAGAACTGACCACCCCACCCTCCAGGCACATGAACAAGGGCCCAGGGTGGAGGGTAGTGGGAGCTGCTCTCACATGGAAGAGTAACAGGGAGCATGTGCTTTGGGTGTTATTTTCCTGGGAAGACTCTCTGGGTGCCAGCATGGAGTGGGAAGGGACCTGCTAAAACTCCAGGGGCAATGGGGATCTATGATGTGGTCCTGCTAGCCCTGTTCCCCAGCCCTCTCTTGGGCATTTGTCCAGGAAGAACTTGTAGATTCATCCCTCGAGAATGGCTTTCCCGAAATCCATCACCCTTTTTTGTGCTGATGACTCCCATAACCTGTCCCAGGAATGCTCACATTTGCAGCATGCTGCTGGGATTTCTCCCTCTGTTCACCCTGCCTGTGGACATCATGGGCCAAGAGACACCTGAGCACTGAGGACATTGAACTGAGGTTTCGCTTCACCTTAGGGACTCACAAGCAACTACGTTCCTCAGTGAGGAGCCAGCAGAGGTCACTTCCCATCCCACACATTCCAGGTGATCCCAGAGGACAGGAATGCCCCACCTCCCCTTCAGCCCTTCTCCTATCCATCACACCAAAGGGCACCTTATGCATAAGGATTTAACTCAACAAAAAAATAACATATTTTACAAAGTCCACACCCTGAAGAAACACCAGCAGACTCACACCATCAAAGAAATAACTCTGAAACCCAAGAATCAGCTCTTCTTCTCCACATCCAGCCTCTCCTTCGTCCCCTAAGCAAATCCTGGCAGCTGCTCACAACATCCAGGTCCTCATTGTGACCCATGAGGCCACATTGCCCAGCCTCCTGGGGGCTTGTGTAATGGGGAAGTGTCAGAGATTAGAGACGAGAGAGCAGCGACTGCAATATAAAAGCAAACTGAATAATTAAAGAGAGGAGCTGTTCCTTGCACAGAACAAAATGAAAGAGTTGTGTGATTTGAGCAGAAGTGACCTTTACACTTCATTACAAGGAGGTGGCGTCCTTATAGGGTTATTAATATTTCCAGCTGAATTAGCTTGGGTTAAAAATGGCTCAAAGGAATGAAGAAGGAGAGGGAGAGTGCACAAAAATACATCATTCTGTCTTTTTCTCCTCCTCTTTCTTTTTACCTTGTTTTTGTAATTTTTTAACTTGAAAGCAGAAGCGCTGAGTGTCCAGGAGGAACGAGGTTTCATTAGAAACCGTGAGAGCTGCAGAGTGACCTGGCTGCGGGATCTTCCCTCCACCCTGGCTGTGCTTCAGCAAGAAGCCTGAGTGTTGCCTCTGTGGCTGTTTCCCCATGTTCTCATCTGGGGCACAGGGTGAGTGTCATTCACCAAGCTACAAAGACACCATGGAACTGACGTCCAGGCAGGTCTGAGGCAGTAGTGGAGCTCTGCATTGCTGCTGCTGGGTCCACATGGAGTCACTTGGATCTCCTAGGGCATCACAGGTCTCACACATGCTCTTGTGGTTACTGTTCACCGATTCCCCCCCTTCCCACAAAATATCTTTCTACTAGAAATGGGGAAATGGCCAACTCTGCCCAGCACTCTTTGCCCCATCCAACTGTGGGGCAACAAGGGACAGACAGACATCCTTCCTCCCAAACAGAGACAAAGCCAAAGCCTTCACTAAGGTTATTTTAGCAGAGGACACACCATACAAATGCTGCAGAGAATAAAGCTGCTTCAGTTCTGTAGCTGACAGAAGTTCATACACACACAGACACTTTTTCTCCTCATGTGCACACAAAAAAGGACCTTCTCTTCTGCAGGTCCCAGCAGATACAGGCCCACACAGCCTTACAAAAGCATGACTGTTACTGGTGTCCCAAAGCACTGGGTGAATTAAATGAGCAAAGCTGAACTTGGCAATCTAAACCTAAATCCAAGCTGCAATTTTGCTGCTCAGAGCCTCGAGGTGTACACAGTTGTGCTTTTTGCTCAGATCACTCAGTCTCATATTATCCCATCACAGACTTTTTGGATGCCAAAGTGTCTGCTACCTTGATAACACATCCAGACACCTGGTTGCTTCCCCACAAGCCTGACCTAAACAATTTCTTTTAGTGCCCCTCTCTGCCCAGCAATAAGAAACACCAGGAAAACCAGCCATAGCAAACAGGGGAACAAAGAAACACAAAATCAGGTGCACATGGATAAGGAATGAAGGTGCTGTGGTGGATCCTTCGATCAGGCTCAGGGGCTGCATTGTTGCCACGGTGGCTCCTTCCACACCATCCTTCCCAGAGGCACAGCAGGTCGCCTTCCCCCTCTCCACTTGTGGAGGGGGCTCTTGCAAATTTAATGCAAGAACACAAATCTAGTAAAGAGTTTAGGCTTTTGGAGTGATCGTGAAATGGACATAGTGGCAGCTGCTTCTCCTCCAGTGGCTGCTGAATCACATCCCCTCACTTATTTATAGGCCTCCCCAGGGTGCTTGCAGTCGAGTCGATGACAAATGCCAATGAAGATCCACTCTCACCCCCACAAGGTGTTGTTATCCTGGCTGTAAGGGAGATGCAGAGCCATGAAATAACACACCCTCAGCTGTGCCAGACAGATGAAATGGAGGCAGGCAGAGGACCCAAGACACTTCACCAATCAGCCGGTGCCTCCAGGATCACCTGAGTGTTGTTCCCAGCAAATGCTCTCACCCTCCAAGACACAGCTCATGTCTGCTACTAAGCCCCACAGATTTTGATACCATCTTCATTTTGACCAAGACCTGGTTTTACCACAGCAAAGAGGACACTGGTGCACAGAGTAAGCCTAGGACTTACCTGGGTTCTGAACCGAGCAAGAGATGAGGTCAAAATGCTGGCTGACACTCCAGAGGGAGAAACAGAAGGAGACATTGAGACCCAAAAATCAGCCAAAATTTTCCCCTTATTTCTGGAGACTATTGCATATGGGCCAGACAGTGAGCAGTTCTGAGGGAGAAAATTCAGACTTCACCTAGATGTGGTGCTAGGAGAAGGCATGAACTTGAAGGAAGAGTAAGGGAAAGGCTGAACTTTTCCCAGACTAGGTCAGGGAGGTAGGAGTACCTTTCAGGGTCAGCAAAGGTGAACTGTACCACCTTGTTCTGTCCATAAGAGCACCCCTCCATCCCTCCCAGGGGATTCCACCTGGGCTGTGCTACAGAAGGGAGAGATCATTTCTCTTGCCATAGTGCCAGTGAGCCCTCTGGGTGCATCCACAAACTCTGGTGCTGTACAGCTGACAAAACCAGGAGTCAGCCTGCAGGGTCTCCATTACCAGGGATGATTCACAGGCCGTAGAGATCACAGCTTGCCTTGTAGATGTCACTGGGACCTGGCAGTCAAGGAGAAGCATCTTATTTATAAACTGGGATGAATTAAGACACTGGAATAGTCCACAGGGAGAGCTGCTGCCTGCTTTCCAGAACAGAATGACTCTTTAAATGATACATTTAAATAATACATGAGGCTGCAGGACCCTCCCTGCAGGGCTCTCTAGCTGGGAAAGCTCTAACTGGGCAGGTGTGCAGAGCCCTGTCTCTCACTGATGGCCAGGTCAGGGCTGGGTCTCTCTTTCATAAGCTTCCTGGTGTTAGTGACACTGTGCTGCTGTGGCTGGTTCTTTATTGAAGTCATAGATTAAATCTGAAGTGGCTGTTTGGAATAGACATGTTTTCTGTGAAAACTTTCACATGGGCTGAAAAAGCAATGGGATTTACAGGGAACACTCAAGGACTTGCTCCAGTGCAATTTCAGATGGACCCATGAAGTCAGTGAGTCAAGGGAAGCTTGGATCTCTGTGGAGCTTCTGGTTTGAAAAGCTCTGAGGCCTGGCTTAGTGTTGAGCTCACAGTGAGGCCAACAAGGCTACTGATAAAATATCTTCCCCAGCTCCTCCATTCCACGATATTTTTAAAGTACACAGTTCCTGATTTAGGTGGAATTAGCTGATGGCATAAATGTTATTGAAGCATGAACCAGAGTCAGAGAGAAAGGTCTTGTTTTCTTTGTTTCAACTTTTTTTTAGCCAACCCATGACTAATCTGAAAGGACTAGAGGCAGCAGCAGTCCCACACAACTGGCTGAGATCCACTGGGAAATGCAACTGTGGAACAGTGGGGAGAAAGAGAGAGGAGTTAGAAAGAGGAGATAAGAGGTGCAGAAGACTCCTTGCTAATCTCAACAACCAAGTCCCACTTTAACTCCGCTGACACAGAAAGCAGTAACAGCAGTAGCTCATAATTTGAAGACTGTGACATGAAATTTATCTTTTTTTCATTGCTTTCACAGCAATTTTGCACTGTGTTTGATAGCTGATGTGCATATCCAAATTCATGCAGCCCTGCCACCCCTCTCCCTCTGCCTACTCGAACTCACCCACGCTCTTCTGCGTGTGACTCAGGATGAAAAGGGATTTAGAAAGATGCAGGGAACGTTTACAAGCCACCCACCATTTCACCTTCAGCCTGGATGGCCACATTAGCACCTCCAGATGGCATTTCGAGGCAAATCCCTGGGACAGGCATTTCTTCTGTCCCCAGCGCAGACAGGCACAGAGCAAAGCTGCACGAGAGCTGCCTCAGTGTTTACTGTTGGCTGGGTGTTGCAAGGCTGGATTTGCTTTAAGGCAAGGCAAGTTTCCTGACTTCTTGCTCAGTGCCTTGTCCAAAAGCAGCACCAGTCCAAGAGCAGTCTCTGCAGCTCACTCAGAGACCTCCTGAATATGGTCTCACAATAAGGAGGTACCTTGGTCATCCTGGGCACTGTAGGACGGTGGGAGACATCTGCAAAACAGTCATAGCCTGTCCTGTTCAGGAGCACCAGTAAGGCCATGAGGGTGTGAAAGTATGTGGCTTTTTCTGGACTGGTTGTGTGAGGTGTGAAGGCTTCAGTCTGTGAACACTTCGGGAAAATTTCTGCAGCACAGGGGCACTGGTGCAGGTTTCACTAGCAAAAAAAGAGCAGAAAAAAAGCCTCAGCAGCAGCTGTCAGGGCTGACAGGGGACAAGCTAAACAGATTTGGGTGACAAACTAAAGACAGTCTCTCCCTTTAACACGGCTGCTGAGAAGCCATTTAGGAGAGTGTGTCACCACTAACATCATCCTGTTTCCATGGAGACCAGATTAACAGAACAGCCCAGAGAAGCTGCACTCCTAATCTCTCCCAGAGAAAAGAGCTTGCTGATACAAGAGACTTTTAAACATCTTTAATCCAAACTCAGGGTTTTCCTTTCCATGTTCTCTCTAATCCTTCTAGAGGTTACCAGCCTCTTCCAACCCCGAGCTCAGCACAATAGCATCAAGCAGTGCTGTCATCCACAGCTTCTGCAGGCCCTTGCTAAAATAAAATCTGCCATCTCTCTCCACAAAAGTTTGTCTGTTGAGAAAAATAGCAATTGCCCCAACCCATCATGTGTGAGGGGCCTGCAAAATGATGTCTGCATTGGTGCACTCAGCCTACCTACTTTCTGGAGATGGAACTAGACCCTGAGGACACAGATGGAGGCACCTTCCTCCATCAACAAAAAGCTCCAGCTCCTGCCTTCTGTACTGCATGAAACACTTTTCATTGACCTTTCTCCCTCTGAGTTATTGCCTTTCCTGTGTAGCATTCCAGATTAAGCAGATCCCAGGGGAGCACTGGATAGTTTGCCCAGTGGAAGGGTACACTGCAGTCATACACCTTAACCTAAGGATTTACAGGACCACAGAATGGTTTGGGTTGGAAGGAACCTTAAAGCCCATCTCATTCCACCCCCTGCCATGGGCAGGAACACTTTCCACGCAACCAGGTTGCTCCAAGCCCCATCCAATACGGCCTTGAACACTTCTATGCACATCCACAATGACTCTGGGCAAGCTGTGCCAGGGCCTCACCACTCTTACAGAAAAGAATGTCTTCCTAATATCTAATTGAAATCTATCCTACTTCAGCTTAAGATCATTCCCTGTCAAAAGTCCCTCTCCAACTCTTTTCCAGAGGGACCTCCAGACCCCAAATTTAATTCTAGTTTGGGAGATAGGAGCACAGTTACCACTTTCTCTAATTCCAGTAGCCCTGCAAGTTTAAGTACAGCAGAATGAGGTCAGCTTTCCCCTTCAGATCTTTCTGGCTTTGTCTGTCCTTTTACTGATGGACAATTCGTGTCTCCAAATGCTTCAAGAGTTCCCCCACCCTCCCTGCCCATCCAAGGCAGGCATCTGCACTGTCACACCTCAGGCAAGGTCTTTGCCAAACAGCTTTTGTAGATTCTTTTTATTCCAATGGGATTCATGCTGATTAAGCCTCATCTACTCCTCTAAGACTCCAGGCAGGTGGGACATCGCACACAGCCCTTTGTGCTTTCCATCAAGGGGCACACTGAACACCACAGATGTCTCTCATAGAGCGCTCCAGCTGTGCTGAGTCAGAGCCATTTGGAACAGCTCTGTCTGCAGAGCTGAACAAGACATCAAAGTCTCCGCCACCCTCTTGTTGCTTCCAGAAGTTAAAAGAAATTTGACTATTTGCTTTTTCTTGCTTTTAGCCCAAAAGCTTGTCAGGAGGTTCCTGACAAAGTTTGAGAGTGCCAGAATGATGAAGAAGGAATCAGTGCAACTGAAAAAGTTCAGTTCAATCTCAGTTTCATTCCTGCTATCCTTGCCAGAGGGGTTCCTGATGTTCTGAACATCTGAAGGCATAGATGTGGCTTTGCACAGCCTTGTCCCAGAGGGCTGGAGCTTACAAATCAGCTGGTAAACCACAAAGTCTACCTGAGTCAGCCCTCTGACCCTTCCCTGGGATCCTCTATGTGCTGAGATTTCTCTTGGCAGACAACACACATGCCAGCCTGAAGCTTCCCAAAACCTCTAACACAGGCACATCATGTATCTGGAAAGGGCTGGGCTGAGCCACATCTGTGTCCTACAGCTGTGGACAATGAAGGGTTAGTTTCCTCTCCGGGCTCTGAAAGCACATCTCTGAAGCACCGGACTATTTCTGTTCAGCATCCCTGGTTTCAGATGAGAGCTCTGCTGTGGGATAGAGCCGATGTGTGGCTTAAGAACAAAACTAAACACAGGATATTTCAGTGCAGGCTTTCCTACACCCGCTCCCACTGTCCTTTGACTGAAAGGTCCCTGCTGTTTAGTTCCTGGCTGGGCATGGTGGCTGGAGGTCAGCAGAAGCAGAAGGGAGGGGTAAGCTAAAAGCAGAGCACTGCAAAGGCTGTGTTTATTGCACCTGCAGCTACAGGAGATTGATTTTTTCCTGGTTTTGGTTGTTTGGTTGGCCAGATGAGCGGCTCCTGTGCTCTGCCTTGTATCCACAGCCACTCTGGGTCAAACAAACAATTTCATCTCCTCAATCTCACCCCTCTAGCTGATCTCTCTGAAAACATGATGCCCAGAACAGAAGATAAAACTGCAGAATATTTTTATTACTGGGTTTATTCTTAATGTTCGGTGCAAACAGGTTGTACTGTCATCACCAAGGCCATGTCTAGAAGCCCAGACACCACAACCAAGGACTTCCAGGAAGGAGGATCTGCAGCCTATAGGTGTCTGGCCAGCACCACCCTGGACCTGCCCCTCATTGAGTCACCCTGGGGCTGCCAGGGGAGCTTGGGTGAGAGGAAAGGTGGGGAAGGAGCTGTTCTGAGCACACCACACAGGTAGAGGAGATGGCCGATACCTTCCTCCCTGCAGCTTTCAGGCACGCATTTGTCCTGGCAGAGCCAGAGCAGCACAGGCAGGACAGCAGAGGCGATTGAGGTGCTCATGGTAATGGGGCACCTTGGATGTTCCCTCCCACACGTGGGCTGGATGCTGGGGGACAGCAAGAGGCACCAGCTTTGCTGACTCGGCCTCGGCTGTCGGCCCGACGTGTCTTCCTTCAGCAGGATCTGTCACACTCTGCCACTGTGACTTGTTTTTGCTGGCGGGCAAGAGCTCAGCAATGGACAGGCAACCAGGGGGAGGGGAGAGGGAAGAAGAGGGGGCAGATGAGATAAATAGGTAGTGTGAGGATAATAAAGGAGGACAGCTGGCCTAGAAAACTCAAAAGATAAATGGGCAAGAAATAAAAACCCTTAAACTAATTCCAAAGTGTGCGGTCCCTGCTGAGCACACAGGAGAGAAGCACCTCATAACATCCACTTCTACTGTCAGTCCTCAGTGCTGAACATTCCAGTGGCCAGCACCCAGCCATGGCTGGCAGCCTCCAGAGACCTTTAGATCAGGTGGTTTAGAGCCAAGGAAAAGCACGGTTCTCCCCACAAGCAGGAGACCTCTTTTGTGGGACAAGGGCAGCTGGTCAATCTGCAGTGCACCATGCTTGCAGCACAGACTCATCAGGCCGGGCCATGCCAAGCCTCTGCATCCTTGTGGGATGAAAACATGGCTAAGCAGATCAGCAGGAACTTGGTTTTGCCTCTTTACTCCAGTGTTTTCCCTACATTGTCATTATTTGAGACTCTCAACCCCAACAAAGGATCTGGACAAGAGTCTCCCTACTGCCTTAGTGCAATACTAAACCCCTCTCTGTGGAGGTCAGAGATGAGGGCTTGCCACCCTCTCAGTTGGGCCAGCATGTCTACATAAAGCACTGAAGCATACACCAAGTCATCAAAGCAACTGAGGCTAAAAAGATTTATTTATCATTCAGGTCCTCTGATGCACCACAGCACAAGGTGCAGGAACGTCATAAGCCTCCTCAGCAGCAAAGAAAGTGCACCCTATTGACCTGAGCAGGATCTCACAGGAGGTCCATGGCCCAGACAGAGTCAAACCAGTGTCTCAGCTGAGCATTTTTCCTGTGCAAATGAAGCCAGCACGTAAACACACAGCGCTGGCGCTTTCACAGATGGCATCAGCGGGCAAAGTTTTCCAAAGTCGTGAAGATGGAGGGAAAGTTAGAGCAGAACCAAACACGGGACCAGGGACCAGCCTTTGCTTTCCAGGTTGACAGAAAAAGCGAGGAGGGACTAAAAAAGAACACAGAGCGCAGTTTTTATTCCCTTCCAGCCACCCTATCCACAAGCCTTTCTCCCGGCACAGGAAAGGCAGCTCACACTTAATCCTCCCCACAGATATTCACAGCCCTCCCTTCAGCGCCTGGAGCCTGACTTGGAGAAGGGAAAACAGCCGCTACAAAGTCAAAGCTAAGTGGCAGCTTCCCATTTACCCAGCTCTAATTGCCAGCTGAGCAGACGGCTAATCTCCCCGAACGTGCTGTGATAAGGGTGTTGCTGAGTCCCTGTAATTGCTTAAGAGCTGCCATCGAGGATGTCGGGAATCGCCCAGTTATTCTCCCTAGTTTCTCCACACCCCACATTTCCCCCCCCTCCACCCTCTCCAAGTTTTGTGAATTAGCAAAGAGCCTTTTTTCATTTTTTATTTTATTTTATTTTCTGGAAAACAGCTGGCGCAGGATTTCTCAGCAGTTCAGAAGGGATGAAGAGATTATATCTGGGCTGGCTAATCCTGTGTGGGCAGGGAGAAGAAAATGTGGGGAGCTGCAGAGGGGATTCCACTGTCAGATGGACCTGCAGTGGGGAGGAGGGGGAGTAGGAAAAGAAGGAGAAGGAGAAAGAGGAGGAGGTCACGGTAAAACCCCTCACTCTGGAAGGGAAGGGGGGGAAGGCTGCACTCACCAGTGGTGCCTCGAACAGAATTCATCCCAGCAAGCCAGCACTGGCCCTGAGTACAAATCACATCCAATTTCCAGCTCCTCAATGGCTCTATTGAGTAATAAATCAGCTCTGCATCCAAGCAGCCTGAAACACTCACACAGTTACCTTATTCAGTGCTGGGAAGCTAAAGCCTCCTTGCCAAGGCCAGCAGGCTGGGGAGAGTAAAGCATCCAAATCTCCTCAGAGCTCAGCAGTGGAAAACAAAACAAAAAAAAAAGCCAAAAACCACAAGACAGAAAACAAGTCCCTGAACTGCAGATCACCTGCACATCTCCATTTGTTCAGCTATTTTTCTCCAGATGATGCAGGGGGCCAAATCTGGTATCATCAGCTAAGAGAGGCAAACAAGTCAAGCCTCTGTCTAATTCAATGCTGATCTGCACACAAAGGTAGCAGGGCTCAGCCCCCAGCCCTTGGTCACCTTTGCAGCTGTTTAAAGCCTGGATTCCTCTCTAGACACTTCATGACCATCTCTTAGATGCCACTTTTAAGCCCCAGAATAGCAGCTCTTCTTCAAATTGACCATGCAGGCAGAAGTCTTCAAAGACACCAGAAGGACTGGGGGACTCAAAATCTAGTCATTTTAATGGGATCAGGTTTGTTCCTCTGTAAAGAGTTCCTAGAAATTTGGATATAGACACATAGATGCAGCACCTTCTGCAGCACATCCAGTCTGCCTGAGCCACCTCCAGGTAGGTATAGGACATCCATGTGGGTTTGGGCTCTTTCTTGTTATCTGCACCAACTGCACATATCCTGCAAGCTGGAGTAACCACAGCAACCACGGCATCTCTGCCTCCGTCACCTCTGTAAATGTTTCTCCGTCTTGCAGCCCATTCCTCCCATTCCAGCCCTTGAAGACACCATGGAAATTGAATGTAATACCAGCTGCTGCACTGGTTTAGTGTTGGAAACCTCAGTGTCCCCCCCTCTCAGCTAAATGGGACTGAGGAGCTAACACTGACCCCAGAACACAAATCCACCCCATCCCACTCATGACGAGCTGGAAAGTGAGAAGAACAAACAGAGGATGCAGGATCTCAGCAAAGGAAAAAGATGGAGCAGAACAGGTGAAAAGATGACTTAAAATCCCACAGTGCATTGTCAACTCATTGAGTGACGACCACAGTTTTGCAGAAGAGTCAGAGATCACTCAGGCAGATCTGAGCTAGAAGTTAATTTATTGAGTAGGTAATAGGCTGGTAAATAAGATAATATCAGCTCTGCTGATCCTTTAATACTCACATGTTCACTCATAGCTATTATACATTGATATAAGCACTGTAATGTGACATATAAACAAAGGTATAACAATGAACACAGAGCTACAATGATTAACAAGACTACAGTTAGTTGTAACATCAAATTCAAGTCTCCAGATGCTGTTGGTGACTATCCAAGCAGATTTTCTCACCAGTGATAGTTTTCATCTTTCTTCACTCTCCGGGACACAGTGAACTGTGGAAGGAGCTAAACAGTTAAAGTTTCACCCCATAATTGTAGTGAAATTACAAATACAGATATTTGAGGCGTTGTGTATATATACAGTGGTGGTGTCTATAAATAGAGAACCACAAAGGGCTCTCATGCAAACACATCCATTCCCAACACACACAACTACAGTCTCAGAGGTCTCATTGGGATGTATTTCAAAATGACAAGCATTTTGTTCAGAGTCAAGACAAATGTCTTGGGTCTTAGCAGTATTACATTCACAAATAAATCCTTGTTGTTTCCACACAACACGTGTCAGCAGTAACAGTTTGCCATTTGTTTCCATTTTGCTGGGCCCATACTCCATGTCCTAAAGGACAGAGTACAGTTCCATGGTGATTCAATCCCAGCTCAATGACGGGGTAAACAGAATCCTTTTGCTTGGGAAAGACCTCTAAGGTCATCAAGTCCAACCAGCAAGCATTTCCTATGGCTAAAATAAAAGCTGTGGCTTTACTGCTGGATGGGATCATAAATGAAGTGTATTAGGTACCAGCAAAACTGGAAATATTTTTTGAATTAAGTCACATTTTCCCAAATTACTTTTTGAATCTCAGTGGGTAAAGTGCTCTCGCCACCTTCCCTTGTAACAATTGCTGTAGTGGATTGCACCCATAACTGAGCTTGGATACAGCTAAAAGCTATGGAAACATTATTCTGGGTGATGCCAAGTGTGACCACAATTAGGTGGGGGCCCTTTTCACTAATCCTTTGCCATTTAGATAATATATCAGCTAAGAGCCATTGACTAGTTCCTAATGCCAGCAAAGAAGATTGTAATGGTTGTTGTTTATACAAATCACTTGTTGCCAAGCAGAATTTATTTGCCAAAACTTCAGCATCTATGCTGTCTAATACTCCTAATCCTGTTCCCAGGATGCCAGTCACATCTCTCCTCACTCGTTTTGGAGAGGTGAGGGTTCACCACATAAACTTGTGAACAACCCAATATAGATGTATTTAGGAAGGGTAAGCAGAGATATTATTAACCTGCAGTGATAGATCCACTTGCTTGAGGCACCATGATGGATTAAGCAGAGCTTGTTGCTGGTCTATATATTTAATAGCATAGGGCCCAACTTCAGAAATGTGTGGGGATAAAGTTTCAACAGTCTCATCGGGGGTCTGAGAGGTAGTAGGATGCATTGTGGGGGTTAAGGTAGTTTTTGCTGTAAAATACAAGTGATCCTGGTTTCAATTCAATTATATCCCCAGGATAAATAGATAAATTATATCTCCAAGTGCATACTATTTCTCTTTCCATATGTTCTTCTAATGTAAGACTCATTGAGCAGCTATCAACCCAGTTAGACCTATAGTGCTTTTCAAAGGAACTATATTGAAATCTAAGTAAGTAAATTTCCCCTTCCTTGTTTGGGGGTTGTCTCTCACATATTACTCTTGCATTTCCCTTTGCCAAATTCGTGTTAATGGGTGGATTCCTAAATTTGTATGATTATAGCTTGCTTTGTTAGTGATTGTCATTGTAATGCACTCAGGCTTAAATGTGATTACAATCATTATCCTAATGATTTGTACAAATAAAAGACCTGCAGGTCTCCACCCCATGCATCAGGCTTGTTCATGTATAAACTAGATCTGGTTCATGTTGGAGATGAATATTTCTGCAGGAGGAATAAGTATTGATCCAGAGGTTGTTTGACCTCGTCTCCAGGGAAGGTGCTTTGGTACCTGTTGGGTTTTTGTGTTTTGATATAACCCAATATGGATCCTGGAAAGTGAAATAAGACAAGTCTTGCCAGGGAGACTCCAAATTGGTTACCCCTTCTAGTGAGTGACTAGAACATTAGTCCAACATGAATACAATGTTTAGCTTCCTTTGGTTACTCCCTTGGGGCCAAATGGAAATAGGGGCCACCTTAAACTCCAATTCATTTAACTCACTCTCTTCACTACTCTCATCCCTAAATTCCTGGTCAGGGTCCCCCCATATATCTCCATCCCAGTCTTCTGGGGATGAAATTAGCTAATGGATCTTTGTGGTGTCTGGGGGACTGGGGGCCCGAGTTATTATAAGTTCTAGTTTGTCCTCTACTCTTTTGCACTTTTCATTCCATTCCCCCCCGCCTTGTTTCTGCAATCGATCTATTCACAGAGATAACAGCATTTCTTGTTGCTTCCTTTGTTCAACCTCATCTTGCAACATTCTCATTTCCTTTTCTTTGTATTCCTTACAATGACACGCTGCTTCCGAACACGTTTACAACTTCTTGCATATTATTCCCTTTTCTTTACCATATTTCAGTTTCCTTCTCACAAGGTTTAACTGTTCCTTTATCTTCCTCCAATTACACCAATTTTTTGAACACTCAATCCTCAGAAAATCTTGGAGAAGGTCTAATTCCCTGCCTCCATAAATAGTCAGTAATTGAATCTGCCATCCTACCGACTGTGCCAATTTTGTCACAAGAGAAGAGTCAGAGATCACTCAGGTGGATCTGAGCTGGTATTTAGTTTATTGAGTTCTAATCAGCAGATTCAGGTATGTAAAATATTTAATATTTAATAAGTACAGATGAATTGGCTGTCAGCTCCCTACTATTTACTCAGAGTTAGTATGGGATGCAAAGATTGCTGCTAAGGTTATTAGACATATCTTAAATGTTAGAACATGTAAAAAACATCAATTACCAACCCATGGATGTCTGGTGTCAGGTATGGGATCTCTCAGCCTTGGGGGGAAACAGCTGCAGTGGAGCTCCAGATACAGTATAAAGTGGTTGATTTGGAGTCAGATTTTCTGCTTTGTTAATGCAGTTTCAGCCTCTCATCAGGCCAAACTGGGTTGGTTTTGTGGTTGGTGCTGAGTTCTCACTGGCAGCCTCACACAATAGGATTAATGTCAGTCAGGATGACCAGCTGAGCACCTGTCTGGCCCAAAGTTCAGTGCCTCAAAGAGGAGGACTGCAGCTGTCATGCCACAGTCCTGAAGCCAATATCACAGCAAATCGAGGAAGACTCCTTCTACAGCACTCCTGATTTCTAGTAGCATCCAAACATGCTACATGGACACTGCCAGACCTTCCAGGCAGTGGTCAGGGCAGGTCCACCCTGCCAGGGCTGGGCTCTGCTCTTATCCTTGAGACATTCCTCACAGCTCTGGAGGTGAAGCTGTGAGTGTCCAGGGCTCTTGGGCACATCTCCATCCTGCCTCCCATCTGTATGTGGCAGAGACAGCATCAATTGATGGACCATGAACACATCATCAAGTGACAGCCTTCCTACAGGAGGATTTTGTACTTGCCCCGCCAGACCTCTGCACTTGTAAAGCAGCAGCCTTTGGTCTCCCTCCGGGGGAGAAAATGGGGAGAAAACAGCAGGGGAAGAGGAGTGGAAAGGTGTGGAGGGCACCCATCCCAAGTAAAGAGCTGTCTTTACCCACAGCACACCTCTCATCTCTAGTCTCTGCACCCCCTCTCTGGCAGCCCTTTCCCCCCCCCCACATGCCCCAAGCACCCACAGCCCCCCGGGGGCTGCCCACTTCCACAACACACACAAGCTAATGCAACAGCTACAACCAGCCCTGATCCAGCACCTTCACCACCTAAAAAGCCCCAGAGACAATTTCCTTGCTACGAACAAAGTTTACTTGAGGAGGGAGAGGGCAGAACAAGAAAGTGACAACAAAAAGTCCTGTGCAACCCATTTACCCAAAAACTGGATTGTTTGTTCCTGCTGAGCTCTGCCTTGAAATAAAGGTTAGCCTCCTCTGTTTTCCTGCCTCCTGCTCAGGGAGGTGGTAGGATGAGGCTCAGAGAGACCAGGGCAGCCTCAGGCAGCCTCTTGCAGCATCACCAAGTCAAGGGGGGCCCAGCAGCATGCCAAGAAGGTGCTCAGGGAGACATCAGCGTGCACACTGCAGCCCAATTCCCGGGTGAGATAGTCGGGATGAACCAGCCAGGAGGGCACATTTGCCTTCTTTCCTCTCTAAAATCACACACCCTGTGAAGCAGGGGCTGCTCCTTTCTCCATCCACAACACTCATTATCACTCATCCTCATGCCAATACATGCACCCTTGCAGGTGAAACCCCAGCCCAGTGGTCAGTGCAACAACCCCAAGAAATCTTGCACCTGACAGCTGCCTTCAGCTCCCAGAGAGCCAAGTCCTACACGCCAGGGTCACTCAGACGGATACAGGGGCAGCGTTCTGCCTAGGATGAAAAGTTCACAGCACTTCCATTTTGTCACGAACACACAGCTGAGCCCAGCAGGATCCAAGACCTCCCTAAGCCCTCCCTGAGCCCTGTCTTTCTGTCCTGCTGCTGCCCCCCACCCCAGGGGCAGCTGCGTTTCTGCACCATTGCTCCTGGGCTGGGAGGAGAATGGCACTGGATCCTCTGTGATGCTCTGGAGAGCCGTCCCCATGCTCCCACTGCCTCCTCTTGCCACACAGTTATCTAATGCTTTTCCTTATGGATATTACACTTGGCTGACCCTGGGGAGATCCGCTAAGGCTTTCCACAGCTGCTCCTCATGCAGACGCCTGTGTATGGGGCAGCGTTAAGGCAGGAGACCATATGGTCCAGCACGGGGGACAATGAGCCACTCGCTGCGATGAGCACGGCTGCGACGAGCCATTGTCATGACTGATGGCACGAGGACTCTGGGGGAGTCGGGGAAGGGGAGCAGATTTTCACAGCAGATAAGCCCTAATGAACAGAGAAATAACTTCCCGTGATGCGGGAGATTTACAGAGTTCCAGCTGACACATCTGGTCCTGCAAGGAAGGAAACACTTCATTGCCAGCAAGGCCAGAGAGCAGAACCTGGGCAGCATAGCCAGCTGTGCCGAGAGAGTGCATCTTCCTGCTGGGCTTGGGAGTGGGGGAAGGAACAAACACTCTGTGGAGGAGGATTAGGAGCACAGAGGGAAGAGGCAGAGCAGAACAGGCTCATAGGGGAGCAGGCTGGGGACTGCAGGTCTTCCCCAGTGCTGCAGTCTCTCCTGCTGCAGAGAGAGCAAGAAAACTGTGCAGATAAAATGCATTCCCTGCAGCAACCAGAAGCCCTTGCAGAGGGGAAACTGAGGCACGGAGCCAAGGGTCATTCCTACAGAGCAGGACACCCCCACATTAGGAAGAAGAAAACTTTAAAACTCAATATTGGCCTTTGCACCTCATGAGTCGGTTCCCCTAAGGAAATTCTGTTGTCTGATACTGGTTTGAGCACATCCTACAGCTTTGCCCACTGCATGGGAGAAGCTTTGCCATAGGAACTGCTGCTGAGCCACCTTATATTAGAAGTTACTACAGCTCTGCCTGGAAGCCTGCCCCGTGCTTTCTATTTTTAGCTGCAGGCAGCCCTATTCATATCAGTCAGTGCTGAAACTCAGGTCCTTACACACAGATTTGGTGCAGTAATTCAGGAGCATGCAGGAGACCAGGTGCTCAGATTTGAATACAACTCACCAGGATAAATAATAAACCTATAAGCTGAGTGCTCACAAGGCTGGGGGGATACATGGGGGTGTGGGAGGGAACAGGAGCGTGCTTTGCTAAAGGCATTCCCATCACACACATTTATTCCACAGGATCACACTGCTGCTTATGTGCAGAGCAAGGCATGGGCTTGAATGTGATTTACCAGCTCAGGGCCATAAACTGCAAGGCCAGCAGGAGAAATGGGATGAGAGAGAGGAAGAAGGGTCCAGAAGTGTAAACAGCTTCATGAGGCTCTAAACTGGTGGTTGTTTTCCTGCTTGTTATTTTATCTTAAAATGCTTTTAGACGAGAAGCACTTCATTAGTGCTTAACACAGAGCAAGTAAAAAATGTCTGCTTTTACAGATAGTCACAGTGAACATAAGGAGAGTAAATCTCAGAGGTCTGCAATAACTCAGGGTTATTTGAGTAAACCAATGCAGCGGCAAGGTACATATGTTGGGTGATGGAGTTCCCAATCAGCCAGACCTTGTTCTAATGACGCTTTATCACACTTCCTCCTTTCCCAAGAGCGATAGCACTTGCCAGATCTACTCAGGTACCTGACAGTTTGAGAAATAAAAAGCCCTCAGCAGTGAGACTACACAACTCCCCCTCAAATGCACTGACATTGCCCAGCATCCTGCAAGTGAGGGGCTGCAGAGCCAACAACCAGGGAGAATTGTGGCACCCACGTCCCCCAGGGAAGAGGCAAAGCACTCCCTGCAAACTGTCCCTCTTTCTCCACCCATAATCTGCCTCTTCTGCACCTTGTCCCCAACCTGTGTGGGAGAGATGACACCCTCTGAGCCCACGGCTACATCACCTTGGGGAGGAGCACCAGGTCAAACAGGACGTGACCCCAGACCTTCCAGCGCAGACACCTTATATCAAGAATTCCTCAGGCGTGAAGCTGTGGATACTCATAACATCCTTATTCACAGTTAATGTCCTGGAGCTCTCAACAGGTCCAAAAGGCCTCTGCAGAGCCAAGAGCCCCCTGCCTGGGTGCTCAGGAGGAAAGTGGAGAAGCCCCATGAAGGTGAAGGGGGTGGCACTGATGCTGGACCCCGATATTTACAGTGGTGATTTCTCTGTAGCTGCTTTGCAGCTGGTTGCTAGCTGTTGGTTATCACTTTCTCTTCCCCATTGTGTTTCCAAGTGGCAAAGCAGAACATGTGAGTACTCCCATGAGCCTCCTAACTATCACTCAGTACTTGGGGGAATTTAATTGAGAAATCTTTTGTCTGATTTGATTCAAATTTAGTAGGTAATACTATGTGGAGCTCCACTAGCTATTTTGAAGCCAATACAGGCTGTCATCATCGCTACACTCCATGGCAGCTAAACTCAACCTTGACATAGGAAACTTGAGTACATATTCACCCCTGAGAAAGCTCATCCTCCTGCAGTGGGCTTGCAGGAGGAGAGCCACAGCCAAAAGCTGTCAGTCAAGCTGCCACTCATTTGTATGGTCATTATCTGTGGATTCAATCCCACCAGTTTTCACACGAAGGAAACACCACATTGAGCAGGTAACTGGGATTCATCCTTCCTGGCTGCAACACCCCTTCCCTCCTGTCTGTAGCAAGAAAGAAGCCTGAGGCTCTTCTGCTGCAGGGTGCTGCACTTAAAGAGCTGGCAGGAGGGTTTTCCACACTTGCACTCATTGCTGGTCCACAAGCACGGCCCTTGGTCACTCAGGATGGGACTTGCTGATGGCAGCCCCAGCCCTCCTGACCCAGGGTGTCAGCAGAGCAGATGCAACAAGTTGGCAAATGCTGTTTTCTCTCATCCACACATTTTCCAGGAGAGGCAGTGACAAATCAAGAGACAGAAAGAGCCCAAAACAAAACAACAGCTAGTGTGAGCATATTAAGTCCTTTTCCATCCCCAGTTTATGCTTCAGCTGCTACCTTGAGACTGGCATAGAAACCAATGTGCCGTTTGCTTCACACAGCTCCTGGGATCTCCGTGGCACAGTTTATGCTTGGGTAACTCAACTTCTGGAGGCCATTAGGCAGGGTAATTTCACCAGTTCCTAAGCAAATGCCTGGAGGGGTCCTTGCAAAGCCAGTTCAGCACAGCTGAAATATGGAGGAAATGTGTGTTTGAATCCTAAAGAGAAATGTAATGACTACTTTGTAGTAAAGCACATTCAAATCAGCCCCATTTTGGCTGATCAAGTCACAATCTAATCAGCACTCTCCAAGAAGACATACTTCTGATCCGGTAAGTGAGCATAACATCCTAGTGGAAGAGTTTTCATCAACTGACAACACCCATTTTGGGAGAAACTAGCTCACAGCATCACTCAGGTGCAGACTTTAAAAGCAAGTGCATTTTTTCCTATTTTTTCCCCTTTTTTCCATTTTTTTTTCCTTTTTCTGAAAAGGTACTTTCCATTTGATGGGCCCAGCTCCACTGAGATGCCAGCTGGCCAAACACATCAGCAAAGGTTTGCTCTGCGAAGGGCTATGACCTGTTTATTCATCAATGCATTGGTGAAACCAGGGCTCTGCAGAAGTTCTCTTGTGAGCAGCTTCTCCATCTGTTTGTGGATGCTGCGTTCTGACCAGGGTGGTTGGGAATGGTCTTGGTGGCAGGGGTCAGGAAGCTGGAACAAGCCCTTGAAAAGACTATAAGTAACAAGGTTCTGGGTTCATCCAAGTCCACCAATACAGCAAAAACATAGAGCAACCATGCTGGGAGCAATCATCCAGGGTAAGCATCACAGGTGCCAGCAGATCAGCAGCACCAGGAGGAGGAACTAAGTGAGAAATCCAAAGAAAACACTGTTCACTGACAGCTTGCAAAGCCGAGGAGAAAGAGTCCCTGGCGGGGTATCTGCACTGATATCCACAGAAGAATGAGAGTCTCCCCACAGACAGAGGAGGTAGGAGAGATGCTTCCCAACCCATGCTGGGTGGCAAAGTGGCTTTGGAAGGTGCAGTAGATGGGAATCTTTTGGATCTTACTGTTTCAAGGGGCATATTTGCAGGTTCTCCTCACAGTGCTTCACTCAGGGAATGGGTGTGCTACTCACCCTGCCTTAGAAATGGGTAAACAGATGCAGAGAGAGGAGCAGCAGTGGGAGAAAACAGCCAAGTTTCCCCCATGGCTGACTAAGCAGAGCCCATGCCTGCAGTCTGTGTCCTTGGGCTCCAAACCTGTTCCTCTGCCCTGCCAGGATCTGCACAGGCTGCTTTCCTCTTGTCCCCTCTCTCCTTTCAAACCCTGGCTTTGCCACCTGTGCCAAGCAGGACAGCAAGCAGGTGGCTTGTTAGAAACTGTCCCTCCAACATCCCAACTTGTGAATATGCAATGTGTGCTGCATTTTGGTAGATGTCTGGGGACTCAACAGAATTAATTAAAAGAGAGGGAGACATGATGACTACGTGAAAGGTGTTTGTGAAGAGCAGAGGGCCAGTGTTTTTCAGTGTGTATTAGCAAAGGTTATAGAGAGCTGTAGGAAGAAAACAGGGGGCTCTCGGTCCTCCCATGGCTGTCTTGATGGGGCACAGGCTGGTACTTGGCCTTGGCAGCTGTAAGCACTTGTCTGAGCTCATCTGTGTGTGTTCCTGTGTACAATCATACAGATGTTCCCCTAACAAGGAACTGTATATTAGCAAATTTGTGCCCTGAACCGTGCTCATGCTCATGCAGAAGCATATGCCAGTGGAGAGCAGGAAACAAACCCCAAGAAATCCAGTTTCTTCTGACTGTATGAAAATGTGCAGGACCAGCTCCTGCACGGGCAACTCATGGGACACAGCGGGTCTTTCCCAGCACCCTTGGCATGGCAAGGAGGAGAGGGACGAAGTGTCTCTGCAGAGGAACCTGTTCAGATGAAAGTATCAAGTATTCTGACAGCTGATGTCTTTGAACGAAGGACTCCACCAAAGAAAAACTACTCATGCAAGTTTGGGTGAAACTCAAAACCTCTGGTCTCCGCCAGAAAGGAGATTCTTTTGCTGGCTACCCCACAAGACTTAAACATCTGCCCACAAACAGTAAGTGAGGAAGAAGGATTTGACCCCTAATTTTGACCTCCTCTCCCAGGTATCCATGACTGTACTGTCCTTAGGGCAGAGGGGCTGCTGTTATCAGGAAGGGAGCTCAGCTCCCAGCTCCACGGAGAGTACAGTGCGTGATTTCCCTTTGGTAACTCCCACCTAGCTTCTCCCAATGTTTAAAGAAATGGGCTGCTTGATCTGCATGGGATTTTTTCATCTTTAGCACCAACAATCCTCTGATACTGCCTGTGCTTTTCTTTGGCTCTAAACAGAGCCCTGAAGTTGTTTCTCATATCGAATGCTCCCAGTCAATCTGATTTTTAGAAAACATAGCGCGTCTGGGGAGAAACCTGCAAAATATAGAACACATTTCCCATTTGCATCTGAATGTTGAAAAACCCCATCACTCCTCTATGGTGCATCATATCAGCACTACACCCGCCATGAAATATTCATGGCCATTTATTATGATGTTGTTTATTATCCTCATAAAACTTTCCAGCAATCAGTGTCTCTGTTTGCTCAGCCTCCAGCCTGGATGGGTGCTTTTGTGTCTCCCTCAGTGCTGGCAGTGTTTGAATTAATCCAGGTCTCCCATCACTGTAAGAACATCACCACTGCCCTCCAGGGCTCAGTCCATCCTGGGCTGCTTCCCTGGCATCAACAGAGCACTAACTGTGAACAGAAGGGTGACCATGACACACTCTGCCCGCATTAAGTTGCTGAAATGGAATGAAATTCAACCCAAGATTGACCTCCTGAGCCCAGCGTGACAGCACATGGAGCAGGAATTGAATGGTGTTGCCAGTCCTGCACAGGTTGGGAGGGCAATAGGACATGATGCTGGTCTCACCATCCATGCAATGTTAAAAAAGGCAAGGGAGGCATTCAGAGAGGACAGCTCCTGAATATGTTTTATGGCAAATGTCAGATTTTAATGTAAGCTGCTAAATGCTTTTCAAATGGGTAGTTCTCCATTTCCTCCTCAGCCCCTCTGAGGGTCTGGTGTAGGAAGAATGGATCTGGACGACCCCTGCAACCACCAAACTGCCCTCTTGGCAGAGAAGCAGAGGCAAGGGCTGGACCCAGAGGGAGGAGGGTGTGAGAAAGACAGAGGTAGTTTCTGGAACAGATACGGTTTCTGATTGAGAGCAGTCCTTTATAGCAGAACACTCTGTAAAGAGTGCCCATTCTGGAAACCTTTTATTCTTCCTGCAAGAGCTTGCAAGACCTGCCCTTTACGTGTGGAGGGGAGTTAAAAAAGATCTCCAAGGACAGAGAGAGCAAGAGCTCTCCTTTCACAGAGATTGCAAAGCTGAATCTCAGTGGAGTGACCTTGATATAACCTCTTGTTTCAAACACACAGCAAACATTTCTGCGTTGAACAAACTGCTGCAAGAGGATTCAGGCTCCTCACTTGCCAATGCACTGGTGCTGCTTCTCCCCAGAGCACAGTGTCTTCCAAAAGCAAACTGCATCAGCCTCAGAAAAATAAATAAATCTACTTTTCACATCATTTCATCTTCTGATAACAGTAATGAACTCAGTCTGAGGCATTACTGGGAATTAATGACTGCCTGCCTCCTGACTCACCAGCTCTTCCTAGGCTATCATAAATTCCCAGGAATACATTAACCGGTGAGCCGAAAATAAAACCATTGTCCAAAACCCTGGGATAAATATACAAAGTGTCAGTCCCACCTGGAAGCCTGGGAATTGAGATGAGCTCCCAGATAAATGCACTGCTCTGCCCTGATGGCTCACTGGGGCCAAGCAAAGGGAGCTGCTTCCTGGGGCTCCCTGCAGGATCCCAACAGTGGTTCTGCGTCACTTTTCCAAAATAAGTCTGGTTGAAAGCAGCACACATCACCCTTGGGGAACTGTTCCTCTGGATAATTAAACTCATATTGCATGCCATACCTTTAACCTTTTTCCTGGCTGACTCCTCAGTCTCACAGTGCTCTTGTCTGAGAGATTAAAGAGCCTCTCAGAAGCTGCTCCTGGATGTAGGAACTTCCAGACCATTATCACATCACCTCTAACCTACTCTTAATAAACTAAAAGAAGATGCTCCATTACTGAATTCAAGCTCTGCAGCTTGGTAGTTAGAAACCAGAGCACATCACATACGTGAGGCCTCTTCACCATTCTGCCTTTCAGATCACACAACTTTCAGTGGGGAGAAAAAGGCCAACAAAATTGGCAGACCTATATACTTATTTAAACACCTGGATTTCCTGCTCTCCCAGTTGCAAATGCAAATTTGTATGTAACTAGCTCCAGTAATTAGGGTTAATAATTAAAGAGCATTTGGAGATCGTGCAATTCATGAAGTTCTCCATCAGAAATGACAGATTATATTTGATGCTCTTTTTGAAAAATACAGATTTGCTGTCATCAGCTGTTCCTTGCACATGTCTATCTGGGCTGCTTGTCTCAGGAAATCTAACTAAATTAACATATTTAGTTAACATGTATTAAGTACATGCCATGCCCAGATTTTTATGAATCAGAGCATTCCACCAGTAGAACAGATAGAGGTATGGCAGATAGTGGAATATGTTTTAATTTGGAGAAAATATAGCTGCTACATTAACTCAAAAGGCTGAGCAGTTCCACTCCAGCCCATGCTGCATTCATTTCCTGTTGGGTCTCACTTTTGATGGAGTCATACATCCAAACTACTTAGTCTCCAAGGACAATTGCTGTGCAGTACAGGCCAGTGCAAGAGAGAGATTTGTCTCATGACAGATTATCCCCAGGGAGAACTAGCACAACACTCCAGGGACTTTGAGAAGAAGGGGACTGAAAAATAATCCTTCACTACAAATGTGTTCTTCTTCCCCTCTGCAAGTACCAGCCCTGTCCTTGGGCCCCTCAGGGCAGAGCTGGGCACACAGAGGGTCCTGGGCCAGCATTCATCTTACTTTGGTAGCCAGGCCATGGGTGCTGCAGAGGTATCTTTGGTTAGCCTGGGAGCTGTAGCTGTGTCCCTCCAGGTCTTTTAATTAAGGGAGCTTGGTCTTTCCAAGCAGTGGTGTGTGAAAGCAGCACCTCATAAAAACGTCCCAGTCCCAATAACACTTCTAAATCAGCTTCTTGGGATGCAGCCGTAACAAACCCCATGGAGAAGCTGTGGCAGCAAGGGGAAGGTTTTATTGGCTATTAATTATGGGCTTTGGCACAAGCTCTGCATCCACTTCTCTGGAAAACAGCAAGGAGGAGCGCTCCAGCACTGTGTCACCTCCACCAGCAGCTCCCCACTGCTCCCACACATGGGTGCAGACACTGCAACAACTGCATCCCATTTCTAACTCTCCAAAGACCTACAAGTCACCACTTTCTGCTCTTTCCCTTTGGAGGACCTCTGCTGTTTTTTGGTGGTGATCCGTGTACAATTGATTGAAGCTTTCTGACTTGCCAGCTGCGCTCAGGTTCCTTGTTGCAACCCTTTGAGAAAAGTCTCAGGGGTCCACAGGCCACAGGCTAAAAGCTGCTGAAATGAGCAAGTCCCTAGATGAGGAACCTCGTGATTAAGAGCTCTTTAACCTGCCTGAATCCCTGCCTGCAGGATCAAAGGCGGCGGCTGGAAGGCTTGATATGTTCAGAAAGGCGCAGTTAATTGTGAGAGCAATTAGCCTCTGCAAGAATTCACCAAGTACATGATGGATTCTCTGTGCCTGGAAGTGTTAAATCTCAGTGGAGATCCTTGGGATAGATAAGCTATTTGGCCAGGCTGGATGGGCTTAATACAGGAATAGCCCATTTTATGCAAGAAGAAATGAACAGAATGGTCTTTTGAGCTGGAAAAATGTCTGAAATCTATGAAACTATTAATAGAGAGTGAGACATTTCTTGTAGGTTTGACAGCTAGATGACAAATCTGTGTTAAATTCCACAGGATCCAAGAAACCACTCAGCCTCATTCTCTGATATCCTCCAAGGGGTTTCCCAGTGCGGGGAGTTTAGTTTTCCATTTTTTAGCTTTGAAATAATTTTCCAAATGGGAAAACTTCTCAACATCCCCTCCTCTCACCTCCCTCTGTTCCTCCATCCTCTTCTCTGTCTTGGAGAGTACATTCCAAGCTGTGTGTGGGTGAACCCCTGGGAGAGGTGGCAGCAGAGCCATCCCACGTGTGTGATGAACACAGAGCAGTGGGCAGAAGTAGGGGAGACAAAACGTTGCACTTTCCCACCTCAGAGCAACCTCAGAGCAACCTCAGAGCAACCTCAGAGCAACCTCAGAGCCTGGGCATAAACTCCTTGCAGAGCCTGGAGAAGCCCCATGGCACGAGAGGTGTGGGAGTCAGTGGGCTGAACACATTCTGCTGCTCCCAGAACAGCTTGGCTTATCAGTATTTCCCTTTTAACTCTGCTACGAAGCTTGATCCTCCCAAATTCATCAGGGCACAGCAGCTGTGGTTGGTTGTCTTCGGTGGAAAGCATCAATTAAAATGGAAGAAATGAATGAAAAGGTGGCCAGGCCCAATAAATAATAATAACAACAATAATATTAATATTTAGGACAATAAAAATAGAGGCAGTCTAAATTTTGGTGGGACTTCCTAACAGGCATGACAACAGTACCCTGTACTGGGAAAATCTGCTCTCTTATGAGGTTGCCAGTCCTTCCGAGAGCAAAAAGGTCAATGAAATAGAGGTAGAAAAGATTATGATGTTTCCTGCATTTTGTTGTAATTTAGATGTGTGCTAAGTACTGCATTCTTCCAGAAATCCCAAGTGGAAGAAGTAAAATAACAACCTCTTGAAGGATTGAACCCCTAAGTCTCCGATTTAATTCATATTTATAATAAAATTTGGTATAAACCTGGGGAAAAAATACAGAAGCACCAATCCCTGTTGAAACTGCTGGAAGGGGAATAATTTGCAGAAGGATCCAGGACTTCTTTCTCTTGCTTATGCCTTTTTAGGATGACACTCTCCCCTCTCATTAAGGGGCTTGTGATCATCCTCTGTGCACAATTCAACATGCCACAGAGCAGGGATGATGGAAAAGGGGGCCTGGTGACATGGAGCTGGATTTCAAAAGCGTGCTGACAAGGAAGATTAAGCCCAGGATCTGAGCACCGGCAAGATCTGGAATGATGTCCAAACAGAGCAGCAGGGTTCAGGTTTCTCAGACGGATCTCATCACTCCACTCCCTGGGAGAGCTCTCAGCACCTGCCACTCTTGGTTCCCATCCATCCTCATGATGCTCCCACCACTGCTCCAGTGCCTTTGGAGAAGGTGTCTTTTGCTCGTCCCACTTGCAGGCTGTAGCTGAGCATGTGTGGGTGGTGTCAGATCCCCAAGACACGCGTAAAAAGCCAACACCACTGAGCTGCTCTCTACCTGTCTAATGCACAGCAGCTCCACTGGATGGGTCCAAGCCTGTTCCCACCTCAGCTGCAATCCCTGGAGCTGCCCATCCTGGGAATCCAACACCACTGAGGTGATTTGTAGGTGCTTTTTTTTTCCTCCAGAGCCATGCTTTGCATGAACACCAGGTACAGTAGCATTAAATCAGTTTGCAAAAGCAGAGCTGAGCCTGGCAGCATAAGCAGGACCTAAGAGAGATGTGACTGGAGGAGAAAAGAGCCAGTTAATGCCTGAGTCTGAATCCAGATGCCAGAAGACTCTGCAGCCCTGCCTGTCTGGGACCAGCAGTCCGTCTGAACACCAGGAGGATCAGAACAAAAAAATTACAAAAGTATGATAGAAAGGTGCCCATACAGGCAGTCCCAGCTATTCAGGTACCTATATCCATATGGAGCCAGAAGCCCAAGATCCAGGTTTCATCCCTGGAAAGATGGGTCCTTTCACTTCCTGCAAAATCGCTTTCTCTGATCTCTGCACTGGCAGATAATTTGCCTTCTGTGGTCACTGTCCTCTGCCAGCTGTTATACCAGATGTTTCATAATGCAAGGACCATGTCATCCAGCCAGGAAAAGGCTGTGTAATGCTGTAACAGCCACACTTTTCTCCCCCTTTACTCCACCCTAAGGTAGTGCAAGGGATTGAACCCCGCTGGCTTTGCCTCTATTTCTATTTATGACCAAGGAAAATGTCCCTAGTGCTCTTCCTTGGTGCAGAACACATAGTTTTGCAGAAGCTGGATCTGCTTAAATCAAAACATGACTAAGGAAGGAGAATTCCATCCTAAGGCAGCTTCCCCAGACACCTCAGACCAAGCCCACTGCACTGGCAACCCAGCTAAGGCTGCAGCAATGAAAGCCTGATGTCTGGCTCCAAAGATCCTGCTGTTCTGTCTGCTTTACAAGTTCAGGGTGTTTGGTTGCCTCCCCAAGACCTCTCCCACTTGCTTTGCGCCCTGAGATCTGGTTAGCACATCTGTGACCACAAAACAGGTTTTCAAAGTACACAACAACAGCAGTGGCAGCTGTGGGTTTGGACTCTGTGCTCACATCTGCACAGAAGCTGCTCTTCCACTGCACTCCAAACACTGGGGGAGAAACTCCTCTCCCCTAACACCAGCTGCACACACAGAGGTGACTCTGGACAAGCCAGTCACCAGAGCTCCCCTTGCACCTGAAGGTGATCCAGGCCCTACAGTCTGTGCAGAGGAGTAATTTTCCAGATCCCCGTGCGTAGATACTCCTGCTGTAGGAGGGGATATTTCCTGTGCTCATCTCTTGATGGTACCAATCTGATCTCTAAGAAGTAGCCACAAGACAGCAGCTGTTAGATGAATCCTTTCAGTCCAGCTGCTCCAGGTTCACAGTAGAGTTTGGGGTTTTTTTCTAGAGAGGAGACAGTGCAAACACAAATCGGCACAACAGTATGCAAAAAGCATCTTTTCATCCCATCAACAAGGGCAGTGCAGTGATATATGTGTTATCCCAAGGCACTGTGCTGCTTTGCTGCTCCTGGCCCATCCCTTGCCAGCCCTGCTTCTCCTAAGCACCCCTCTGGTACAATTCCAACCCAGCCAGGATGGCAGGCAGCCTTGCAGGGAGCAGCCCCTCAGAGTATGCTGATCCCCAGTGCCAGTGGGAGTCACGGTCTGTCCCACCTCGCTCTGTCCCACCACCCTGCATCAAAGGCTCTGCCTTTTAATTAGCTTCTTTGATGCACAGCCTGAGCCTGTCCACACTCAGTGGGACTGAGCAGTCAAATCAGTCATGTTCAAAGCCCACTTTGCCCCACTAAGGGGAATGACACTCCAACATTCCTCTGTTCACATGATGAAATGCTTCAGAGACACCCATCACTAGGAGGAGCCCCTTTGCTCAGGGAGGAAAGGTGTTGGGGTACCTGTGACTGCAGCCACAGTCCCATCTGTGTGGAATCACATCAGCCCAGACCACAATGGGGAAGTCTGTGATGGATACTGAGCAAGGGAGGAGGATCTACTCAAGAAGGGACTAGTAAGGGCAGGAAGGCAGCCCAGCAATGAGCCTGCTGTAGCAAAGATGAGGGAAAAAGGCTGTGCAGCTTGCAGATGGGGTAGCTCTGGGCACCACTGTGGAAACAGGCTCATTGGGAATGCAGGAGTGAGCAGGCAATCCACAGGGGACACCAGGGCACATCAGCTGAAACACAGCTTCAGTGGCCATTAAAATCACCCCCTAACCTTTACACATATGTCTTGAGGCAACTTGTGGAGCAGCCCAAGGTTGGGCTGAGAGAGAGGTGGGAGGGGACCTCCTGCCATAAGAAGACTCTCCGTCATTGGAGATAGCCCCAAGGTTTCCTTGGCTCTCTCCTGGTGCCCTCTCTGTGCAGATACTCACCACCCAGAGGGTTGACCTGTCACTCCCCATCTCCTCTGCCTCCTCAGTCCTCTGCAAATGGCAAACGATGGAGCTGCCAGGCAGAAACTTGTCCTGCCTACTAGCAAAGCCAGCAGTGCTCTGGAAACTTTGCCTTCCCTCCTCAGGAGATGCATTTTGTCAGGGCACTGACACCAAGCAGCGCAGCCAGAGGTTCTCTTTCTTATTCCATGGAGTCTGATCCTGCCCCAAGGAGCAGCAGAGAGGAGAGATGAACATCAAGACACAGCAGTAGAGGAGTGAGGAAGTCACATGTACACACAGCTCCCGGAGAGGCTATCATGCTCAAACTGCAGCCAAGATCCTGGTTTGTCCCTTCTCAACACACTGTCCCCCCTTTCCACTCGCTGTTCTGACCCTGTCAGCCCTGTGAGATGCCCAGGTCCTAAGAGGTACAAACACCCTGGCTCTTCCCTGGAAATGCTGAGCTAATCAAATAAACCCTGGCTGTGCTTCTGCCTTTGCCCATAAAGATACTGGCTGATATTCACGGAGCTGCTCTCTTTTGTTGGAAAGCTTTTTTGTTTGCTGGTTTTTTGCTTCTCTTTTTCACTTGTGTCTTCTTGTCTGGTTCTTAGCTGGTACTGAGCACAATCAAGACTCTGAAGGAAGGGTCAGGCTACAATTGGTACACATCAACACAGCCTTGCTGATTCAGAGTGACCAAGCATCTGGTAGGAATCCTCCCAAATCAGTGACTCCTGGCAGTGCAGAAGTGAAAACCAATGCAGAAAGACCCTACCATCACATTTGACTTCTCATCCCTCTTCATCCAGCTTGAGCCCTGGAACCACAGTGACAGACAGCTTTGCCCTCCACTCTCAGCCACATAGAGGGTGAGGTTTGATTGAGCGGAGGGGATGGCAGATGTTGTGCCATCTCCCTCAGTGCTGGCATGAGCACAGTACCCTGTTTCAAAGACAGAAGGAGATTCGGGATCCTTCAGGTCACTCTGAAGGTGGCACTTACCTCCAGCTCAACTGGTCCTGCTGCATTAGCAATGGAGCACCGTAAGGTTTGTAGGGTACTTTCCCCTCAACAACTCAAGGCTTCACAGTTCTTCCTGTTCAGCTTCTCATGCCTGTTTGGAAGGTGTGTTAGCTTCACAGAAGCTGAATCATAAAAGCACCAACATCAACAGGAAAAAAGAGGTTCCTCCAGAATCCTTTAACAAGAGTTAACTCTCTAACTCTAGTCTTACAGAGAAGATTTCTTTTTTCCAGGGAAGACTATAGAAAACACTGGTGAAGGCTGTGTCCCTCTATCTATTGCTGTTCTTTGTCTATTATCTGCTCTTCCTTTTGTCCACTAGCTGTGAACAGCTTGCAAGAGAAAACATGCCTGAAAGGTCATGTATGCACATGACTCGTGGCTGCGAGAAACCTGTAAATCAGGGCTTTGCCCAGCAGATCCTCCTGGCCCTTCTTCTTCTTTTGCATGAGCAGAAGAGGATTGGTGGAGCTTTAAAGCCAGTGGACAGTAAATCCACATGGCATTCACCCCATTGTGTGAAGATTCATGGCTTTGTTCTCTGAAGGTCAGACTCGTCTGTTCTAGTCAATTAAGAATAATCCATGGCTTCTCCCTCTGCTCCCTCCCTGGCCGTATGCTCCTTGTCAGCAGGAGGCCATTGGTCAAATAAAAGTCAGAATTGGTCAGTGTCCCAGAGATATGCTGCAGGAAGAGCAGGAGGAGGCAGAGAGCTCTTCATCTCTTGATGGGCTCTCAGGGATCCTGCTCCTCTGAAAGGCTGAGCACTGGCAGAGGGGCACAGCCAGTGACAGCTCACAACTTCTAGCACAGCACCGTCCCCACAGCCCTCATGGGGATCCCTCTAACACCCATGTCCCTTTGCTCACTCCATCACTCCCATATGGCCATATCTCCTTCAGCCTCGAGTGTTGCATCATTGGATCACAGCCAGAAACATACAGTGCCTCACCTTCCCTGCCCACCCTGGTGCCTCTCTGTTACCTTCTGCTCATGGCCCCTGGAGCCTTCCTCAGAGGAAGGACTACTCCTTCCTGCCCTAGTCTCCCTCTGCTGCTTTGAGCATTTCTCTGTTTGTAGGCAGAGATAGGAGCAGGCCACATGCAATTCCCTCCTTTGAATGCTGGAGCTGGAGAAACTCAATGCAGGTTTTGGAGGTGGCAGGAGCCAAAGAAGGGCTGTTGTGCAGACACAGGGAGAGATTCCAGCCAGTTTGTGAGAGCTCCAGGTGCCAGCCACATTGAGTATACTAAGACCTGGATTCAGGAACTAACTTTGAGGTTTGAACTTTAAACACTTGACTTAAAGTCATTTTCTCATAGTTACTCACTTGGTGGCATCTCTAAATATGGCCATGGAACTGGTCTCTGTAGTCTGCAGAAGGAGTCAGAGAGCCTTGGGATCCCACCTCATTTATGCCACTGACACCAGTGTCAGAGACAGGACTGCAACACTGACCTGCTGACCCAGAGCTGGGACCAGAGTCCAAGAGTGCCCTTCCAGTGGCTTTGGGTTCTGGGATTGCAAAAGAAATATCTCAAAACAGCATATCCTGAAAATTAATTGATTTACAAGAGTTTTCTTTAAAAAGCAGCCCCAGGTGACATGGGCAGGTTTTCACAAGGGGCTGGAAGCAGGCCAGCACGGGGGCAGTGTTGACTCCCTGCTGGAGTCACTGGGGCAGGTGGAAGGATGAAGGGATGGGACAAACCAGGAAAGGGGACCTAAGCCATGCCCCAGAAACCTGTGCAACTGGCACAGCCTGTCTTCATGGACCCAGCAAGGACCAGGAACTGAGGCATGTTCTCCCTCTAAATTGTCTCTATGGGATGAGGAGGTGGATGAGTTTCAAGCCTCCCTGGTTCTGTCTCTCCTTGTTTGTCTGCTTTGCTTTTGAGCAGCCCTCAAGGCTGCATTTTGGAGAGAGGTTTCATCAGGCAAAAGAAAGGTACAAAGATGAGTTAATGAGAATGATTATTCAGTGACAGCTGCTGCTGCTCACCTTGTAACAAACATAAGGTACAGCCTTGCAGATACAAGGCTTTCTCTGCCGATTTTGTTTGTGAGATTAACTTAGGAAACTGCTTAAGACCTGCAGTGATCTTATTTGAAATCTAATCAATGAATAGGCAAGTGTAGGGGGGAAACCATACCTTTTATATTTGCTGGGAGCAGAGAGATCCTGGGGCTGGACTGGGGCAGACCAGATTTGCAGTCCTTGCTCTGCTGTCCCTGCGATACTCACCATTACCCTGGGGATGTGCAGCCAAAGGTGATGGCCCACCTGGGGCTCCGCAAGGCAAAGTCTGGCTGCAGAAGCCTTTTCTCACCCAGCTGCTGCAGTCCATAAATCAAATCCTCTGTCTCAAGCCCAAATAACCCAGGCCAAGGCTGGGGAGGAACTGGACTGTGAATTCCTGCAGGGAACACTGGTTTTCACTGCCGGTAGGCTCCTCTCTACAACTACAGTCAGCTTCGCTAATGGTTATCACTGTGTCCATGCCTGAGAACTGCTCATCACTGGCCTCTCCACACAGGGATGAGATGTCCAAGCTTGGCACGTGATGACTGCCATTTAATGTCCCCATCAAGCCACAGAGAAACCAAATGGACTGGAAAACTGGCCCAGGATCAGTGCTTTTCTTCCAAACTGGCACCCACAGAGTGCAGGACTCCTCTCTGTTTTCAGCCTGGCATCCCAACCAACCCCCTGCTCAGCTGGCAATGGTCAGGGAGAGCAGCAGTGCCAGATGGTGTTGTCTCTACCTGTGCTGCAGGTGGTGGGACGGGGTCTCCCTGCTGCCTCGTGGTCTGGCACAGCTGACTGGGCTGGGCCACCACATCCAGGGACGCAGCCCCGGCTGCTCCAGCACAGGCACAAAGCTCAGCTCCCTTTGGCACTGGCATCACAGCCCTGCCACTAGCTCAGACAGATGGTGAACAAGCCCAGATCCATCTCCTGTGGCTGTTTGGCTACAAATTACAGAGAGCTCTTCAGGCCAACCTGAAACTGGCTTGCAGGTCTCCAGCCCCCAAATGCAAATATTTTGGCAGGAGTGGCTGTGAGCCAAGTGGATGAGACTTTGTGTTTCCCATCGAGGCCAGGAAGATGAGTCTGCCTCACTACATCTCCTGGGATTTCCTCAGCTGGATGCACTGAGTCTGATGCTCAGCAGTTATTTCCTTCACTGGCCCCCATCCTCAGCTGCATTTCGGGCATCAGTGGCCCCACACTTTCTGCCAGGGCTGGTCTTGCTCCCAGGGCAGTATGCCAAAGTATTGGCCATAGCTCTCTGCATTTCCCCCACTGATCTCTCTTTGAAATTTGTGGCTGTTTCACCCCAGCTCCTCCCCCAGAGGATCCCTGAGCTCTGGAGTCCCACTATGGTCTGCAGCTATCAGCCGGTGCCAGTCGACCCCTGGCTGCCATCAGGAAGCTGTGGGTATTTGCTGCCTTTTTCTACTGTGCTGTCTTGCAATTTCACCCCTTCAGTGCCTCCTTCACCCCCTCCTTTAAATCTGGCAGGTCCTTGGATGGAGGAACACCCACAGGCTCAGCTAGGAGCCCATGGCCAGGCAGCTCTGCCCATCCTGTCCCATCACCAGAGCTAGCCATTAAAACTGGCTGCAAACTGGTGACCCACGTGCTCTGCTGGGGACAAGCTCCACAAGTGTATCAGAGGCAAGGGGTTCCACCACGCTATATGTCCTACAGAGTGTCCTGAGAGGGAAGGCCACCCCTCATGCACCCTCCCATCCTGCTCACAAAGCCAAGCAGTAGCTGAGATGCATCATCCCAAAGATCAGAGCTGCTTTACCAAAGCCAGCTGTTGGAAGGGCTGCAGGGGTTTTACTGCTACCTTTAAATCCCAAGGTCTAGAAACTGAAATCAGAGTCTTCCCCTGCACAAATCTGTAATACTCTTTGCACACAGTCAGTCCCTGTGGCAGTAAAACTCCCGTCACTAATTCATACTACTCCCCTTCCTAGAGAAAGAATGGACTGGGGTTACTATGCTCTCAAGGGATGATAAAACCATTATGGTCTTCTCTATATACCCAAAAGAAACCTTTATCAGCCTGTATTTAGGGACAGAGGTCTGCAAAAAGCAATGCTCTTAAAAAGGAAATAAGAATCCTTGAAATTTTATTTTTATTTGCTATTTCTGCTCACAGGCAATTAGAGGAGCAGGACATAAGGTCTGGTTTGTGTGAAGGCTCTCCTCTCCTCTCCTCTCCTCTCCTCTCCTCTCCTCTCCTCTCCTC
>JAWWMP010000148.1:16446961-16465265 GCA_035047865.1 Dendrocincla tyrannina | reverse complement strand
TCCTCTCCTCTCCTCTCCTCTCCTCTCCTCTCCTCTCCTCTCCTCTCCTCTCCTCTCCTCTCCTCTCCTCTCCTCCTCTGTTTTAATTGTGTAGCGCCTGTACCACAGAAATGTGTCTTGCATGAGAACTAAAGACAGAAAGAGCACTCACTCCATAAAACATCTTATCAATAACACTGGGCAGTCAAAGCCAAAAACATGCCAAAAGTTAGTTGGGAATTAAAAGAAAGTAACAGATGTCATTCAAAAGCTCAAGGCGTAATGAAGGGCTGAATCACACCCTGCCTGGCTAAACAGCCCCGGAAGGATGGGAGCCGTGAGACCAGGGAATTCTTTGGCATTGGACCTTAGATGCAAGAGTGGAGGAACAATGGAAAACCACAGGAGCAACAACAGGAAAAACTGCCCAGGTAGCCCTGGAGAGTTTGACCCTGTTGCAGGAGAAATGGGCGGGAGGGGCAAGATACTCAGTGCACAATAGTTAATGGTACATGGAAGTGGGGGACAGCAGGGATGTGGAAGGACCACAGAGCAAGGGGAGCAGGGGGAGGTTCCCCAGTGCTGGAGCCGGAGAGTGGCCACTGTGTGGGTGACGGCAGGAACCTGCCCAAAAGAGGATAACAGAAGGATTTATGAGCACAGCGATAATGAAAGCCAGTTATCCGTGACCATCTTAAATCTTGTCAGAGAGAGGATGAGAGGCACCATCGCCAGTGGACAGGTTGGAAGATTTAACGCCACCGTTCCGCAGCATAATCACAAAATGAGCCCCCCCACGCTGGCTGCTGCTCCGTGGGAAGGGGGCAGCCTCCTGACTGAGCTTCCAGGGCTGGTTAGGGCTGAGCCATCAGAGAGGGCCAGCTCTGAGCCAGCCACAGAGGGAGGGAGGTTAAATGACACAGGAGGCACTGCAAAGAGGCTCAGCATCTTTCCCAAAGCCCAAGGAGGGGCAGGATGCCACCAGCCTGCTGCAGCCCAAATGCAGGATGCACCAAAAGTCTCAGATACAAAGGGCACCACACTGGTCCTGTCCAGTGGCACAAACCAGCAGACCATAGGACCTTGCTCCCGCATCTTTGATTAACAGCACTGCATTTCCAGCTCAGCTGCTGCAGAGCCCCTTTTCCCAGCCGTGGAAAACAGGACACAGCCTCACGGCACCTTTCCCAGGGCTGAAGAGGGCCAGATCCTGAGAAGGTCCTTTCCTCACCCAGCACAAGGTGTACAGAACCTCTGCCCACGATCTGAGGCACTTAATCTCCCTCTGCATCGCGTGGGTCCTGCTGAGCAGAGCCCACACTGGGGTGCACACACACTCTGCTCTGCCTGCACCCCACACGTGTCCTCCCCTCCATCCCAACAGCCCTCAGGCCCTTGCACAGTTTGTGGACCAGCAGACATGCCCAAAGGGTAGAACTTTCGTGGCAAGGACTTGGGGAGAGTGAACTCAGCCAGCAAGAGAGCAAACCCAGGAGCCTCTCCTCAAGCTTGGGGAGATGGGTCACTGCCCACCTGCCACAGGCCAGCACCAACAGCAAGGAGGGAGGTCCCAGGGTCCTGCCAGGGACACTGGGGCACAAGGGGACAGGGGAAGGGCAGGCACAGCCACTGCAGCCTCCGTGTCTGCAGAGGGATGTCACGGGAGCTGCCTGCCTGCCTCCCCCTCTGCAACCAAGCAGCCGCAACACGCTCTCCCCAAGAGAGGAAGAAATCAGGTAAGCAATGTCTACAAGTCCATATGGAGGGGCTGGGATGCTGCCCAAGCTTCAGCTCAAAAAAAAGTGCACATTTTATGGTATAAATATTTTGGTTTGCCTCCTCCTCTCCAACCCACAAGCTCCGGCACTGAAACCACAACAGCAGCCCTTCTCACAGCCTTCTGGCAATCGGCTGATCCCCACAGGAAACGATGTGTGTGCCAACAAAAGCCCACTCACACTGACCTCGCTGGCTGGGCAGAACCCCTCAGCTCTGTGCTGCTCCTCCCTCTGCCTGCAAACACCCACATCCCTCCCAGGCACTGCCACGAAGGAGAGAGGCTTCTGGCAGAGTGGAGTGGCACTTTCAGCCCCTGGAAGGTGCTGTTTCCCAAAGGTCCTCACCTATTGCCACATTTAGGGCCAAGGAGATGCCAAGCTGCCTTGCAGCACCACCTGGCCCTCATGGAGCTGTTTGGTACCTTTTGTTCCTGTTATCTGCCATGAAAGGAAAGAGCTGACTCCGATTCCTCTCCTGCTAGCAGCCAAAAATCATAGAATGAATCACAGAATGGTTTGGGTTGGAAAGGACCTTAATGATCATCTTGTTCCAGCCCCGCTCCCATGAGCAGGGACACCTTCCTTTAGACCAGGTTGCTCCAAGCCCCATCCAGCCTGGCCTTGAACACTTCCTCACAGTAAACTAATTTTTTCCTAATATCTGATCTCTAAAAACTAATCCTTGCTCTGAAATTCGAACAATGGCTCCAAATGCAATGGGGAATCTGTGCACTCTGTCACAGCACTCCCAATATGAGCCCTTACAGCAGCAGTAGAGCATCTCCCTGGGACACAGCCCCACTGCTGTGGGTCCTATCCTTACCCCACACATCTGCCAGCTCACCCCAAGCCACAAATCACCCTACTATCCAGTCTGTTCCTCTTTTCCTCCCCTCGGTGCCCTGGGAGAAGCACTCAGCCACCTGAGCTGCTCTCTGCCATGGCAGGTGCAGGATCAGCACCGTGATGTGCCAGCAGTAGGGAAGAAGGGGATGTATTTTTCGTAACTGGCACCTGTGGCTTTGTGTTACCATTGTTGAATACAAAGAGGACAGAGCTGCCACCTCCCACAGGTACGTGTGATTTAGCCCAGGTGCCAGTCTCAAAACTTTCTCCAAATACTTGGGAAAATGTGGTAGGAATTTGGTGGTGGGAAAATGTATATGTTTGATTAAAATGGAGTGGAGAGGAAATCCATCAGGGCCTTTCTTCACTGAATCCTCTTGGAACAAGAATAAGAGAGGGAAAGAGAATTTGTCTAATAAAATTGTTAAAAGGAATTTTTCACTAGTGTATACTTTATGGCTTGTAATTCTTGAGAAATGAGATTGAGTCCTGTCTCCCCAAGCCCTCCTTTGGTTGTGAAAGCAGCCCAGTCCTTCACTCTGCTACATCAGCATGGCAGGTGCCCAGGGAGAGACCGGGAACAGCTCTCAGAGCTGCTGATTTGCCTTCAGACATCCAGGGCAGGACAATTAACCTCGCTCAGACAGTGCCTCCCTGTGTGTATGCTCCAAATGTACACACCCAGTGCAAAACCTGAGCTTGGGATCTGCACTTACCTGGGCAAACATTTGTTTTGTGCTCAAACAGCAAGGTGAGCACACTATTCCCCTGTGTAAACAGCCACTCTCCAGGCATAAGCACTTCTGAGCTGTGCTGCATTCCTCTCTTGAAACAGCCACTTTCTAGGTGAAATCTGCTGCATTCTCTTGTGTCAACAGAGTCAGTGCTTGAGTCTGTCCTGGACTCCTCTGAAACATCTCTTGTCTTGGGTGGGAACAGTCCAAAGATACTTGTTTATTTGTTTATAGGTGCACTCTGTTCCTTGTGCCATCTCAGCAGATGGGGCTGCAAAGCAGAACTAGGAAGAAAGGACAATCAACAGCATGGACACAAAAGAATAAGGGCTAAAATACTTTGGGAGTTTATCCTCCCAGGTTAATGTGGTAACTGTCATAAAATAGAAAGGCAAAGGTAATAAAGTATTCTCACCTCTCTGGTCTTAGTGCAGGAAGTAGAAGAACACAAAACCAGCCAAAACTGAGTTCTGGAATAGGAAGAATGAGTCTGGAGGGGAAGTACAACCAGAGCCCCCTGTAGTGCAGGTTTGTGACCCATACTAGTTTTTTCCTTTGTGACCTCATGCTGATGACACTGGATGCTGGTCCAAGGCCAAGAGGCAGCAGGAGCAGACCACCCAGCAGAGGACAGCTTGGAGCCCACTGGGAGAGGGAAGGAGGAGCACAGCATGCAGGGCTCCAGCTCGGGAGCATGGGGTTAGGAACAGCTGTTTGCAGTGCTCATCAAGGGCTCACCTGTTGGCAAGGGCCAAGGAAGAAAATTATCTAAGTCTATGAGTCCAGGAAAGCCTTGATAAACTATGAGTGTGATGGGACCCCAGAAGGGAGAAATGTAAGTCTGGGGGGAGATGTTACAATTCTGTTCCAAGCAGTCTATGGGGCACTGGATAGATCTTCCAGAAAACCCTTCAGCATCAAGTGCTGAAGGCTGTGGCATCAAATATGTTTCCAGCTGATGTTGTTTTCCCCGGAAAAATTTTTTGTCATGACTTTTCCCCTCAGTCTTAGGATCCTGTCACGATATGTTTGGTGATGTGTAGGTGAGCTATCACCATTCAGCCTGCTATGGATGCTCATTTGGATCACTCAGCTATCCTGAGCTGCCTGTAGTGGTCTGGGACAGGACTGATGTCCC
Organism: Dendrocincla tyrannina; assembly: GCA_035047865.1. Classification (NCBI taxonomy): domain Eukaryota; kingdom Metazoa; phylum Chordata; class Aves; order Passeriformes; family Dendrocolaptidae; genus Dendrocincla; species Dendrocincla tyrannina. The sequence continues at coordinate 16,460,790 of JAWWMP010000148.1, read as the reverse complement.
ATATCTCCTCTGTTTACGTTGAGATTTAAATTCACAGGATATTGAAATGAGCCCCCCTAAAGGACCCAGGCTGGGAAGGAGAAAGCTCCTATACCTCCTATAGTACCTAACTCACCCCATGCCACAGGATGGGTCACTGTCTCCTCTCTATAGGTAGGGAAGCCAAGGCAGGAAAAGTGAAATTACTTGCCCACTCACTCATCAGACAGCTATCCACATTCAGGAAGGTTACAAAGAGCAGAGAAGGGCACCTGAGTGAGCTGGTGAATGAAGGACACATGGTATAAAAGCAGTGTAGAAGAACAGAGGTTGCTCAGCCTCAATAAAGCAAACTGAAAGTGATGTGATTTTTTTTCTCTATAAATACATCTTGAGGCCAAACACCAGGGAGGGGGAAAAAAGCTATTTAGGCTGAAGGACAATAACAGCACAAGAAAACATCCATATTTATGTTTAAGGAAGTAAAAGAGAAAGTTATGGGGAGAAGGAAGGAAGGGAAGAATGAAGGTCCTGGAGGGAAGAGAGAGGAGATCCAGGTGGGACAAACCTCAGAGCTGCTGGGCAGAAGCCGAGTGGGAACTGCCTCTCCCAGAGGAGGATTCACGTAGGATCAATGCCCTTGCAGAGCTCAGGGTCCACACACTTTCTGCCTGACAAGGTTAAATGGAGAGGCAGAATTAGACAATCTTTGGCAGTATGGAGTGGGAGAAGGGGCTGGAGGGGAGGGCAGGAGCAGGGCTACAGAGGAGCACCTCTGAGAGCCAGAGATGTTCAGTGCAGGGCCTGAGCAGGGTGTGCAGGGAGCACTGGGGAAGAAGCTGACTGCCATCCTGCTCCCCAATGTGAGCAGCAGAAAAACAAATGCCTGGGACCACAGGAGAAGCTGATGTCTCCTCCCCTCATCCTCCCAGGCTTTCCGTACACACTGACAGGTGCTGGGAAGAGCCATTGTGTCCCTGGGTTGTGGATGGGCCAGCAAGATGTACAGATCCCCCCCAGATGTCACTGGCCACCACAGCATCCTCAGCACATCCCCTGTGCTTTGCTGTCCTCTTGATTCAGAAGCAGAGCCAGACATTGTTTTCTCAGCCCCCTCTTCCAGGAGCAAGCTGGGATTTCCATAGCTGTTAAAAACAAGCCTTTGTTATTAGCCCTGTGAATTATTTATTCTATCATAATTAATGCAGGACCGTTAACGGCCATGGCAAAGCTCCCCAGCTCGCCTGTCTGCAAACACCACTCCACCTCTGCTCACCATTTCAGCATTAAATATGCATTGGGGCTGATAAATGGCTCCATCACACTGATCACTGCGAGGCTGTTGAACAAAGCGCCCTGAGCATGGACACTTCCCTCGGGGAGGGCTGTGCTGTGGAAAACTGGAGGTGGCTGGGGAGGGAGGCAGCTCCCAGGAAGCACAGAATCATCCCCCTCTCACAGCTCCTCCCATCCCCTGCTCTTACCACTGAACAGAGGCACCTTCCTGGAGGTGGGATCTGAGCCATCCTGGGATAAATCCGTCCCCTCAGGCTGTGGTCTCCTGTCTGGCCCTCTCTGTTTTCAGATCAGGGTTTGGAGTGGATGATCCCCCCCACCATGTCCTCCTTGTTTTTCAGCCCTGTCAGGTTCGCAGAGATGCCAACTGGGGTGCAGGGCTCCATGGACAGTGATAGTGTGACATCGGCTTGTTCTGGGACGTGCGAAGCCTCCAATGGACAACGGGAACTGGAGACTGCGCCAAACTTTCCAAGCCTTGGCACTGAAGGACATGCAGCCATCTTCCTTTACCTCCCCCAGGCATCTCTGCAAACATTTCTTTGGCATGACAGAAGATTTTGGTAGCCTGTTGCCCCATCCCTTGTCACAGGGGACTCGGGTGCTCTTGGAGCAGCGCCAGTGATGGTGACTTGAGTATTTCTCACCCTCCCAGCCAGCTGCAGGGAGATGGAGTGAATCCCACCTCTGCAGAGCACGGCACTCTGTCACTTGTCCCCATCCATGGCCAGTCACTTGCCCAGCAGGGAGGCTGCAGGGCTGGAGGCTCTGAGTCTTCTGCTGTGGAGAAGATGGCTGAGAAAGGAGCCTGCAGAGACAGAGAAGATGCCCCCAACCCAGCCCCCAGAGGGGGATGCCCCCTCTGCCTCCCATAAAGGCATAAAGAGAAAGGGCTGGATTTCTGGCACCTTCAGTAGTTTTACAGGGTTTAATCCAATACCCAGAGAGGAGGGAGAGGGGGAGTAGCTTGCCTAATTAATAAAACAAAAGGAAATGAACAGCTGCTGTGAAGCTGCTGAACTCTTATGCTTCTTTCTCAGACCAGCCCTTAAGAAATAAAGCAATTCCAGAGTATAAGGATTTCTCAGACTTAGAAGGTTTTTAGGCAGAGAGCTGTGCTGGGAACCTGAGACACAGGATCCCTTAAGGACAGGTGTACAGGATGCCTCAGGAACTCCATAACAAGCTCGCTGGTTGTTAGATTGGTGAAAAACAAACCAACCCAGCCAAGTCCAGGCTCAGTGCAACAAGTCAGCCTGCCAGGGATCAACACCTGGAAGCTGTTATCCTTACCCCAAATCCCCTCCCATTAACATCCCTCTGTCAGGCTGCGTCCTCCAGGACAGCCGGTACCTCAATACCCCAATGCTGCTGCTCCTCACCTTTTTCCTTCTCCAAAACAGCCGCTTCTTCTATTTGGCAGAGGGAAAAAAAGAGAGAAAATCTGGTCTCAGTTGCAGCTAAGTTTGATTTAAATGTGGAATATGGGTATAGAGCACATAGATTTGATAAGAGCAGTAGTTACACAGCCTGACTCCAAGCAGCCTTTCCCTGGCTAAGCTGGTGCCTGACAAAGGATTACTGCAAAACATGCAATGATCTGACTCCAGCATGGAGGTGTGAACCCAGTAGTTGTGACTGGGGCTAGTGGAGCTGCTCCCATCCCACCACACAGAGGGTTCAAAACAAGGAGAGGAAAAAGGAAGCATGAAACGTGTATTGTCTGGGCTAATCCTGGCCCAGCAGTGAAGTGCACTTAAAATGACCCTTCTCTAAGCTTCATCTCTCTCATTTGATATTTCTCTTATTCGAGGATCTTTCTGGCTGCAACATCTATTTCTCTGTCAACAGCCCTCGGTGCTTCTCTCTTGCTATCTTTAGTTTCGGTTTATTGATCCCTCATTCCTATCTATCCATCTAATTCTTTTGTGCTTATTTCTGCCTGTCACTCGATTTACTGCAGTACACCTGTCCTGTTTTACAATGTGTAGCTCACATCAGTCCCTTTTTCCATGTTTCCCATTCCCTGGTGGGGAGGGGCACCAGGCAGGGGACTGCACAGCTGCTGGGCAGGGGCTGGGAGCTGAGCAGCCTGGCAGACAGAGCTGCTTTCTGTCAAGAAGAAACCCCCTTTGGCAGGGCTGGAGCCTCCCCTCGACTGTGCCTGGGAGGGAGTTAAATATAAATCGGGCAGCAGCCACCGGAGCTGTGATGTTGGACCTTCTGCCCTGCAACTCCTGCTGTGACACACCTTATCGGAGCAGATTAGTCAGAACCTCGATCCTAATGCTGCCTCTGAATCCAAAACACCAGCCATACCCTTGGAGATAAGGGCATCTGTGTCAGCGGCGTCAGCTCTCCACACTGGCTGCCGGATCAGGACAGAGCAAGGAACAGGGAAAAGCAGATGAATGGAGGGAAAAAAAAGACTGAGAAAAGGGGGAGGATGAAGGTGTGCCCTCAGAGCTGCTCTTGTTGTGTTTTCACCTTTCATGTCTCTAAAGGTGAACTGGGAAAAAGAGAGGCCAAGAACAAAGCCCTATCACTTACTCTGGCTTGTTAACTCATTATCCCTAATGTGTGCCATGCTGTGGCACGCAGAACAAGGTGAAGGAGAAGGATTTTCTGTCTCAGAGCAGGGAAATAAAGTCCCTCCCTATGCAGCAGACAGCCACTTTTCAGAGGGTTTAAGCTGATGGATGCCCAGATTGCCCAGACACTCCTCCCCAGGGCTGGGTAGGGCTGAAACTCTCACAAAGCATCTGGCCCATATTTTCATGATTTTCTGTGGGACCAAACACGCTGGAGGCCCCTTCTCTGGACATCACCAACGCCCACGTCTAGTGTGCACAGAGCGTATCAAGAGTGACACACAAAGCCACTGGGACATCCATCTGTCATGAAGGTTGGCAGCTGGAATCTGTCTTATCCTCTCCTGATGACCAGGCTTGGAGCATTTAGCACAGGCTCACACTAATCAACAGTCACCACAGCTACGTGTGGTGGGCAAGGTGGGGATGGAAACCCAGACCCTGGGCAGAAGTCAGGTCTGGAAACTCACTAAGTGTCCCTTGTGTCTATCACAGCTTTCCTAAGGATGGTTCCTAACTGTAAAGTGCCCTGCTCTTCAGGCAAAGCTAAGCAGGTACATATGCAGGGCATGGACTCACCTGGAAAGCCAGAAGAAAGACCAGTGCCCTTTCTGACTGGAACTGAGGTCTCCGAAAATCTCCTGGAATCCCCCAAGGGCTGTGAGGTGCTCCCAGGAGCACTGATAAAGGCTGAAGGGGAAACATGCAGCTCCATGAAAATATGGCCAAGGGAACTGCCAAACCTGACACCCCTCTCAGAAGTGGGGATGGAGAGATGTCATGGCAGTGATTTCTAGGAAAACTTAGGGATTCATACTGAAGACTGTTCTGTAGGATGGTATCCAGGAGGGCAAAGCACTGCAGATGTGACCTGAGTCACAAAGGCTCGTGCAGTACAAATCTTGGGGCTAAGCCTCATGGCCCAGAGCAATTCAGAGAAAAGCTGCAATCTCCATTTCTCTGCCTGAACAACTGAACAAGCTTGTTGCTTGGGCGAGCAACAAGCAAGACACTGATGCAGACACCATTTTTTTCCCTTCTGCCACAGGCACAAATGAGAGAGATGAGGAAACAACTACCAGTGGCAGACAGAGACTGAAGAAGATTCACACCCTCAATGTCTCTGCATTGTAATCCCAGCAATTTAGCTGAAAATTGTTTTCATAGAGAAAGGACAATACCAGGGAGGCTGCAAGGGCACATTCTTATTCAGAAAGTCCTGTTGTGTTCTTGGGAAGATCAGGAAGAAGGGGTAGGATGCATATGCTCTGGCTTCAGATACTCTAGTGTAAGGTCTCAGTCCAGGGCTTTAAAATCAGTGGCTCAAATTTCTCTTATGTTCTTTGCAAGCTGTTTGATTTTGAATGTGCATGCTTGCACTTCACGTGCAAGAGTTTCATGACAGCCCTGCTTGGTGCTCTCTGACAAGCTCCTGGGCAGGAAAACTGAAGTCAGGATGGGCAACAGTGACTGCACTCAATCATGGTCCCAGAGGGACAGGTTTCAGCAGACTACACAGCAATGGGCTCTCCCCAGCACCTCCATCAGGAGCCAGGAACTCACCAGATGCCTCTTCTCATATCTCCTTGCCCCATCTCCATCAGCAGAGCCAGGCAAGAGGAGCGAGATCCTGTCATGCACAAGTGCAGGCTCTCCTCCTCCCTCATCAGCCATCAAGCAGCCCGTTACTGTACTTTTCTCACTGTAAGCTTTTTGGCACTTCCAGGGCTGCCATGTGCTGGAGTGGAAGAGCTCTACAGCTTCAGGACATGAGTCTCACTTTCCCAGGCACATCTCACCTTCATTCTTCCCTCTCCTGCTGTCCAAGTTCAGACTGTGTTAAATGCCAACATTTTCACAAGTAACCTCCAACTCTACTGTACAAGCACAGCTCCCACAGGGTGGGGAAATCCTTCCAGGATTCCCCAGAAGTGCCAGCGATTGTCTGACCCAACAGCTGCAGCAGCCAGCAGCTGAAACAACCTTAAATCTCACCAGTGCAGAACCAGAAGCACAGAAATCTGTGGCTTTTTAACAGGTTCCAGGAGAAAAGTGGAATGGGAATAGGAACAGAGGAAGGAGGCACAGACACTTGCCCCATGCTCCCAGCCTCCAGCAAGTTGTGCCTTCAGGAACTTCTCAGGCTGACTTGTTTGGTTGAAAAGCTGCTCCAACAAGGGCCATGGCGAGTTCATGACCACCAGAATACCAAGGGACGTCCTTTGGGGACAGGGTGTTTTAGGGACCCAAATGCTCATGCACACTGCAGAAGGAAGAGGAGAGGAGGGGAGGGGAGGGAAGGGGAGATAATCAGCCTTAATTAGCCTCATCAAATATTCATCTGGTAATTTCTCTGAATTTACAGAGAACATTAGCAACATCAATACAATTCATTGGTTCTTTGAAGTTCTGCAGCATAAAGCCAATCCACTCCAAAAAGAGAGAACAGGCTGGGAAGGAAGGGCATGGGTTTAAGCAGGCAGTGAATTGCTGTGGGGATGGGAAGCCCCAGACACTGAGATTTCCTCATCAGGACCTTTGGACATGCTGAGCTTAACTCAGGGCCCTCCAGCTGGTATGACCCCCCTCATTCCCTGCATTCCAGCTGCAGCTGGCACATGAGGACATGGAGACAGGAGGACACAGGATCAAAGAGCACCTGGGGAGCACCCAGCATAACAAATGCTGCAGGACGAAGTCATGATGTGCCATGGTGGAAATCAATAAAGAATATCCTGTGCTGGAGCAAGTGGGTGAGTTCAGTGGGTGAGTGCACAGCAGTGCCACCAGCAGTTGGGTAGGTCGTGGCCAGAGCTGGGTTTAGAGGTGGCAGCTGAGAAACTTCCTGGGCTGTTGCTTGGCTCAGGAGACAACACAACATGTGCTGATGAGCAGCCAGGAAACACCTCAGCCTGAGGTCTGGCAGCAGCAGAGCCTCACTGGTCTGAGGCTGAGGCTGGAGAATGGAAAAAGCGTCAACAGCCAACAGCAAACAGGTCCATCAGTCTGGGTTCTCCCAGAAAGCACAAGCCTTTCTTGTCTGACAGAAAGCAATCAAGCCAAGGCCAACTTACAGGGAACCTTTGCCATTGCTTTGCAGTAGAAAGATTTCCAGAAGCTGCTGGTTTGGGTGTTTTTTTCATGAGACATTTTCTTTCAAATTGTCTTTCACTAAAGGTCACCCTTAAAGACAGCAGCCCACTGGCGCCCATCAGTCAGAGGTTCTAGCAAGTCAAAGGATCTGTCAGACCACAGTTTGCCTCAAGGTTTTACATTCAATACTTTCTATTTTCCTAATGGAGTTTTCCCTTCAAGGCCAGCATGGCATCATAAACCAGGGAGCACCAGCACAAGGCAGAACTTGGCATAGGAGAAGCCTTACGATCCGTGTTACTGCCAGGGAGATGTAGGAAGTCTCAAAGCAGACATTAGCAAAATATAATCCCAAATTTAGGAGCATCCAGATAATGGTGAGCTATGCAGGGGTCACAGGGGGTTGAATAACAATCCCTCTGTCCCAGGTGAGCAGACAGGGGAAAGCATCAGGAGATGGCAGGGCTCCTGAAGCCCTGTCTGAAGGAGGGCATGCCTACTGCAGGGCTGGCAGCAGAGCCTTGTCACTGGGTGTGGGGTCTTCCTCCAGCCCTGAGCATGGCGAAGAAACTCCTGGAGGACAGCACGTGAGCAGGGACCACAGCTGGATAACCCTGACCACAAACTGTGCATGTGCTAGCATCACTGGGGTCAAGCTCCAAGAAGAGCTGGTATCAGCACACGATATTAAGAGTAATCATTTACCCTTCCCTTCCATTCAGAGGGCTGGAAGGCAGACACAAGCCATGTCAGCCAGATTCGTGAGTTAACTGAGGGTGCAAGGGGTGACCCGGGAAGATCTGTTTAGGACAGCCACCTGGGGACCCCACATACAAACTAAAACCAGGTAAAAGGGAGAAGGAAGCACCGGGGAGCAAAGAAGGCTCACTGTGGAATATTGCACCACATAGTTGTTCATAGTTGTGACACAGATAAATGATTTAAAAGTTGAGGTAGGGTGAGCTACCTAAGGATGAAGAATAAGCTGCAGAAGCAGAATTATGAGCCTGAGCCTTGAAGATGTGGGTACAGATGATGTGGGACCCCCCCCCACACCTCATGGATGGCAATGCAAACCTGGGAGCTGAGCAAAATCCCCATCAGGGGTAACAGAAGCATCAGACAGGAGCTGTCCCATGGATGTGCAAGGTAAGAGATTTAGTCAGGTCAGCTGCAATGTGACCTCACAGACCTGTGAAGAGCGAGCTGAGCATGAGGTCTGTTGGAAAATACATAAAACCAGCCACAAGTGGACTCCAAGAGGAAGAGGAAACCCCCATGGTGAATGGCACAGCTCCTGGCAGAGAGATGAGGAGGGTGATAGTTCCTTGCCCCCACTGCCTGCACCCCGAGGCACCAGGGGGAGCCCAGCACTAGAGCACAGGGGAAATATGGGCTGTGACTTGCACAGCAGCTTTAACTGCTGCACTGCTAATGGCATTTGTTAGATATTGATTGCACAATCGATAGGCTGTCAGTGCTAGCGGTGTTTTAACTGGACTAATAATAAAAACAACTGTTCACTGCATTTTTTGTTATATTGTTAATTTTTTTAATTAAGCAAACAATACATTTTGGGGGTTGGCATAAGAAGGTGTACTTGGCTTTTGGTAGGTAACACCCTCCAGTTCAGCCAACACATCTCTGTCCTGCCCCACCTCTTAGGGTGGGTGGGATACAGGGAGCTGCCATGCCCTGGTAGCTCAACACCACCCTTTCATAGTGACCCTTCTCAGGGCAAAGGCAGAGCTACCACCTCTCAGCTCTTTCCCCTGCCAAACATTTGTGGGTCAGGGCACAAACTCACCTCCTCCACCTTGCACAGCTGCCCATCGTGGCTGTGTGAGTTCTGAAAGCCCCTTCAGCAGCCCATCCCTGCCTTGCATCAAAGCCCTTGGCATGCCAAGGCAGAGTGGAAAAGCACAGAGCTTTGATCTCAGTCTGCTGCTGATACCACTGCAAAGGCGGGCTAAGGGGACAGCAGGGGCTGGCTCACATCAGGTAGCTGAGCCACATCTCCAGGAGCAGCTCAGGTCAGAAGCAGCAAAGAGAGGCTTTAAACCTCTGTGAAGGACCAGTCTGCCCACAGGAAACACATCCATAGCCACGCAGACAGCAGTATGGTACCAGTTCATATAAGCACCTGAGGGTATCACACCATGCTGAGCCCCTGTAGCAGCAGGGAGCCCTTTGCTCCTGTGCATGGAGATCAACAGGATCCCTTCTTGGGACAGAGGACATGCCCCTGTGGCTGCTGGGCCTTCCCATCTACATCTGACCACAGCATAACCTGGCTTTGAGCAGGGCTGGAAGGATGCTGTGGGGCTGAGAAAGCACTGAGTTCAGGATATTCACCCATGAGCAAGAGCTCAGCCCCACACCAACCTCAAGCAAGGTCCATCCCTGTTTGCTTCACCTCCTGCAGCCTTCCCCAGGATGTTTCTGAAGACGTAACAGGTGCAATTCTGAAGACTTGCATGGGCCTGACAGCCCCCCAGATTCTGCCCCAGCATGGGGCTGCTCAGCCCTGGCAAAACCCCTCTGTGTACCCATGCCAGCGGCACCTTCTCAGAATTTCTCCACCATGAAAACCAGGCGGAGGGATATAGAGAAGTTTGGCCACCTAGCAGAGAGCTGGATAGCCCCAGATCCCTCATTTCAAGCAGAGACACTTTGCCCAGCTTCCCCCAGCACCCCAAATAAGTCAGGCATTTCTCCATCTCCTTTATACTCTCCCCTCTGCAACTTTTCTCAGCCTCTGTTCCTATGCTTGGCAGCATCTTAGTCCTCCCAGGGGTAAGAAACAGCCTGTCCTTACAACCCACCCAGGGTAACATTTCACCACAACAGGCTCACTTTTAATTTGCTTACCCAAGCAATAAAGCAGAAATGAGAAATGGCAGCTAATTAAAAGTATTGATTCCTGTGGCATTCTAGACTATCCAGACCAAGTCAGGGGGGAAAAGAGGCATGAGGAGCCTGGAAGAAGAACAAGGGACAGTAAGACTGCAGTGCTGCAGACATGTCTGCAGCAAATAACAGCAGCTCTAACAACCCTTATCGTACAACACACTGTCCCTAAGACACCAGTTCTTTTCTTTACCAGAGCCATCTCCAAGATTCCCATTATATCAGCTCCATGTGAAGCCTTGTTTGACATGCCCCTTTTATTTTCAAGACTAGCTGATGGTAGGCAGACAAAAATCCTGAAATGGGGGGAAAGCACAGCCGGGATGTGTTTCTACAGCAAAGGCACAGCACACTCAAAGGTTACCGCTTGCAGAGCCCTCTGACCTTCACATCTGCGAAGCCATATGCAAACACACAGAAGATGTTGTCTTTGTGACTCAGGTACACACAGGACTCAAAGGGTGCCCGGGGCCAGCAAATCCAGACAACTTCCAGCTCATCTGCTCTGCACACCACTGAGCCCTCCCTGCTGCAGGATGGCTTTTAAAACCAGTCAGTGTTTATCTCTCGCATGGGGATGGGAATGGGGGAGATGGAGACCATCAGGGGGGGCCTCGGGTCTCTGCCGTGGCCAGGTTTCTCTCAGTAGAAACACACAGTTCGTGGGAAAGCATTCAAACTGAAAGAGAGTAGGTTTAGACTGGAAATTAGGAAGAAATTTTTCCTGTGAGGGTGGTGAGGCACTGGCACCAGAGAAGCTGTGGATGTGTTCAAGACGAGGTGGGATAGAGCTCTGAGCAACCTGGTCTAGTGAAAGGCACCCCTGTACATGGCAGGGGGTTAGAACTAAATAATCTTTAAGATCCCTTCCACCCCAGGCCACTCTATGATTCTATACAGATGAGGAAGTTGCTCATGACAAGACAGGAGCTGGGGTTGCCTGTGCCTGGCCAGTCTGGAGGGGAAGGTGGCAGCTGCATCCTCACTTCTCAACACGGGTGAAAACTTTGTGTCTCAAGAGACAAGTGAAGAGCATGTGGACAGCACTCTGACTGAGACAGAGCTGTGAATAGACTCAAGAGCACCCACAGCCATCCATGAGGGGAGAAACTGCTGCTCTCTTGCTCTGCACTACCCATGCCATCATCTACCCACCCTCTGTCTTGTATAGCTCCTGACAGCTGTCCTCATGGGACCCAAAAAGAGCCAGAAACTGTGCCTGAAAACTTGCTCCCCATCCTTCTGATCTCACACACCAAGCAAATGACACCATGCCCAAGAATACAAAGGGAACAGGGTACCCACCTGCAGCGTGCCCCACATGAGAATTCAGAAGCAGGAAAGGACTTTTGCTCTGAATATGCTCCAGAAGCTTCACAGAGAAGTGCCAGAGTACCTTCAAATTTTATTACATTCAAAACTGCCCTCATAGCCTCCTCAGCAAGGTTTGCACCCTCCTCATGGGGAGGTCTTCACCTACTGCCTGGTGTTATCACCAGGGGAGACTGCAGACACACACTTAGGCTTTTTCTCCTCACTTCTTCCAGCCTATCCTGTTTTACCCAGAGAGCAGCCTGCTCTGCCCAAGCTATTGCAGGCCATCCCACCTATCCAAGCACCCAGGCAGACACAGAGGGGGCCAGTGGCCACTTCACCAGCACCCCTATGCCCCCATCCCACATCACACACAGGGATCACAGTGCTGGAGGGCATCAAAGGTCCTGCTATAACTGCAGGTAATCCATCCAGGCAAGCAGGCAAAGGGATTCACTCTCTGTAACAGACTTTATCTGGCTCCAAGAGCTTGACCCTTTCCCCCATTGCCCACCAGCCTGAGGAGATTCTCTTGGATGACCACCTGCAATTCTGGGTTGAGAAGGGCTCCAAGGAGAGCCCCATGATGGGACAAGGAAGCCTTCACTCTCAGGAGCCCCAAACCATTGGGTCAGGGGGAGAAAGCATGTTGAGAAGGCATCCAGAATCTTCCATCCAGCCCTCCAAGGGAGATGGTTGAGATGGCTTCACTTCCTGCTCACCATCACCCTGAGCTGCTGTCATGGCAACACACACTTGGATTCAGGAATCCAAGTACTTCGAACTGGGAACTTCTACTTGTTTAGCCGAAGAGGAAGCAGCATCCTGATATTCTGAAGAGGAAGGAAGGGGAGCAAATCAGACAGCCAGCATGGGAGTTCCCAGACAGGCTGACCTGGACCTGCATCATGTGCAGGTCTCCAGCCTCCTGCTACCTACAAGAGGGATGCATCCATCCACTTTGGTTCTGCTCCTCATGGCTGGTAAACATGCTTATGGGGATGGTAATACAGCCTCCACTCTACACTGAGACCCCACATGAAGACAGGGTGATAGAGGGCTTCAGCTGCACAGGACAAAACTGGGACTGAACACCCACCAGTAAGTGTGGTGTGCAGGGTGCTCAGCACCGACCTTCCCCTCCAAAGGGCAGATCACACCTCAGAAAGGTCCTCAGGTGCTCATCAGGGGCTACAAAGGAAACACACATTGCCCAGCACCACCAAACCCCCTCTGGTAGTAGCTCCTGTGTGGGTGGGTAGGGGCTGCCCTCTCCAGCCATTTCCCAGGACATCAGCCCCAGGACACAGCACATCCAGCATCATCCCTGGACCGTGAGAACAACGTGAACAGAGAAACTTTTCTTTGGAATCCCACTCATACCTGCAGGAGAAGCAGGCAGTGCTTTGATTTCAGAGCTATTGAATCCAAATGAGCATGAGCAAGCCATTCTCCCTTCAGAAAACAGCTGCATGGGAGGCTGGTGACCTTCTACACCACCTCCACACCCCGGGCTCTGGAGAACAGGTGGAATCTCACTTGCACCAGCCCTCTGCGTTCAATGCCTCACTTTTGGGATGGCAGCACCAGCACCACTAGCAGTTGTCATCTCTCCAGGGTGTGGAGGAGGCAGGAGCTGGGGGAGGAAAAGCCATCTAGGGAGCTCTCGAAGAGGCCCAAGCTGTAGAGCTTGGAGTTGCCTCCAAATTTTCCTGATTTTCAAGAGACTTCAGTCCAGCTAGCCCATAGGAGAGATACAGTGTGGTCAGGAAGACAGAGAAAGACCAGAACTTGCCCACTGCTTTGCACTGCTGAGGACAGTCAGAATCCATCTGCAGAAGAACTATCACAGTGGCACACCATCACCAAGTCCAGCAGCAGCACCACGAACAGTTGTGCTGCTCATCCTGCCACATAACACATCAGAACCACAGGGATCTGTGGTCCTGGTGAGCCATGAGCCACCCATCCCCACAGCCCCTGCTGATTTCACACCATTCCCCCAGCACTGCACACACCACAGCAGATCTCACCAGGCTGAGCCTGCTGTGCTGCAGGACTCAGAGGCTTCAAGGCTTCAGGCCAGACCCTGGGTCAAAGACACTCTGTAATCCCAAAATCCACTGGTCCAAACTCACACAAACCTTGCTTGCAGCTTGCTGACCTAACTTACCTCTGGAGAATGAGGAAAGCCAGGTGGTCTTCCATGCTGCAGTGTCCAGCCCTGCTGTGCACAGCCTAAGAAGAGGTTATTTTGGGACTTGCCCACTACCACCGAAATGGCCTGTTCATGAACATCTTAAGAAAAAAAACCAAAAAGCAGGCAGCTGTGAGGCAGGAGTTATCACTGTTGTGTCCTGGCAAGTTCTCTCCATTTTCACCAGCTGTGAAATGGGTACTTGCTCTTCCCAGAGGTCGATAAGAGAGCTTTTTTTGGGTATCATCCAGGATGACTGTTTCATTCCTAGAACTGATGATGCTCAGAGGGGAGGGAAATCCAGTATCACACCACATATTTATGATTGATTCCCTGGAGCATCTCAGCCCTTTTTCTGCAGCTCTGGTAGAGGCACCCTTTGGTAGCAGAAAACTTCTGCTACAGAAGTCAGAGGCCATACCTTATTTGATGGCACTGGATGGGTGGCT
>JAWWMP010000148.1:16435849-16446861 GCA_035047865.1 Dendrocincla tyrannina | reverse complement strand
GCACCCTTTGGTAGCAGAAAACTTCTGCTACAGAAGTCAGAGGCCATACCTTATTTGATGGCACTGGATGGGTGGCTGCCTGGTGAGGCACATGTTTCCCCTTGGTATGACCTCTCTGAAAATCAGTATATTTGCTCCATATTTGACATTGCCCATCCACAACCCACAGCTGAGAAAGCTTCCGTTTTACAGAGGTTTATTTATTAATTAATAATATATGGACAAAGCAGTTCTACATTGTGGCACAGGGACAAGTCACTGCAGGGTGCAGAGCAGACCTTTACAGTGGGCATCCTTGAGTTTTCCTGCTCCCCGAGGAGCAGCTTTTGGCAGCCCTCTGCTCCCCATCTCCAGGAGAGCCTTAGCAGGGAAAGGAACGTATAAAACCACCTGTAAAATGGGTGGCAGCCAAAGCTGTATCTGTTGAGCCCCGTGTCCGCTCTGCCGGGAATTTAGGCAGCCTGCAAGTGCAGCTGTGCTATTGTGTGCTTCCCTTCAGCATCTGCCTGTCCCGCTCACTGAAAAAATCATGGAGCTGCTGCTAATTTCATTAGCAGGCCTGTCAAGCGGTTCATCAATCCATGATTTCCTGGCTTGCCGCCGTGAGGAAACAAGCGGGATCTGCTCTGAATTCACAAAGCCATCCCCTGGGGTCATTTGTCTGAAGGCTTAAAATTTCCCGAGTGCATTATTATCTCGGATTAAAACTGTGGGAGGGAGAGAGTTGGATTCCTTTTCCACCCTGTCCCCAAGAATAAGCCAGACGGCCCTAAGCTGCCAGAAGCTCCCGACACGGGTCAGGAGCTGCCCTGTCCGAGGCCGCGCAGGAGCGCAGGATCCGCAGTCCCCGCGGCCAGCCCCGCTCCGCCCCGCAAGGGCAGCAAAGCCCCCGGAGCGGGGCGCAGCTGCGGGGCGGAGAGCGATGGAAGAGGCATCAGGAAACACTCAGGGTCGCGCTGCCAAAAGCTCGGCTCCTGCACCGACAGGCTGCGAGCCCGCCGCCCGCACGGAGGGTCCCGCATGGAGGGTCCCACAAGAAGGGTCCCGCATGTCCGTACTGTCCCCCCTCTCACATGGAGGATCCCGCACGCCGAGTCCCGCACAGAGGGTCCTGTACAGAGGGTCCCGCCGCCCACCCGGAGGGTTCCGCACAGGGAGTGCCACCCGGAGTGTCCCGCACAGCCCACAGAGGGTCCCGCACACCCGCACGGTCCTGCACAACCGCAGGGTCCCGCACACCCGCAGGGTCCCTCACAATCCAGAGGGTCCCGCACACCCGCAGGGTCCCGCACACCCGCACGGTCCCGCACACCTGCACGGTCCCGCACAATCCAGAGGGTCCCGCACGCCCAGAGGGTCCCGCACACCCAGAGGGTCCCGCACACCCGCACGGTCCCGCACAGCCCCGCACACTTGCAGGGTCCCGCACACCCGCACGGTCCCGCACACCCAGAGGGTCCCGCACACCCGCACGGTCCCGCACAGCCGCGGCCGTTCCGCGGGCCACAGCGCACTCTGCCGGCTGCTGCCGCCTCCGCTCCCTGCAGCGCGGGGCTGGGGGTGCGGGGGGAAACGGGGGGTCCTGGGGGGCTCTGCAAAGAGCCAGAGGCAAATTCAGGGGCGATAACGCCCAGGAAAAGGGGGAGCTGCGAGCCAGGGCTCGTGCTGTTAAACGGAAAAGCAGAACTGAAACCACCTCGACTTCAATGAAAAGCATCTTGGTAATGGAAGGGAAAAAAACCAAAACACAGAAAATCTACAATTTAATTTAGAGATGACAAAGAAACATTTTTATCTTACCCCAAATTCTAATTTTGGTAATGTAACCGTTTCTACCCCACCAATTCCAAAAAGCAAGGCCATTATTTTTAAATGGAAGGTGTTCATGTGTAATTAAGAGAGGCAGTCTTACACTGGAGGCAAAAGAAAGGACAAAGGAAATAACCTCAGTTTTTCACTATGAACCTTTCTGGGTTGATGCTTCCCCATGTGTCATTGCAGAAATTTAGCCAAAATCTTGGCTTGATTTGAACCAGAATGTGAGTTCCTTTCTCCACCAAACATCCTCCTGACTGGAAATCAGCCCTAGCCCACCCCACAGATGCAGTGGGCCCACACGCCAACACATGGCTCGGAAGCAAGAAAAGAGGTTGCATCCTCCAGTCCCAGAACCCACCCTGTACCCTGAGGCATGAGTGGCACTGCTGCTTGTGCTGAGGTTGCTGCTGCTTGCAGGTTTTTGGGGGCTGTTCCTGCACTGCACCCCTCATCCTCAAGCTGCTCACACCGTGGAGCCCACAGGGCTGCAGCACCGCCTGGCAAAGCTTTGATGGCATAAGCAGTGGTGCCACGTTTCCACCCTCACACGTGTCCCCATGGCTCTGCCACTCATTTCTCCTGCAGGAGGCAACTGCCGTGCAAAGCCCCAAAACTCCCACTGAGTACAAGAAAACCTCCTGCCTAAGAAAATAAATGTGTTCTGCACTCTCTCTGAGCTACCCACAGCAAAGCCAATATGGGCACAGTTGGCTCCCACCATGGCTTTATTCCTTAAAAACATGGCATTTCAGTCAAAACCTTCCTGGCACATCTGGCTGTCATCAGGTGGAGGGGAGAGATACTCTGTCTTTCCCCTGCACAGAGCACAACCTGCACTGTACCTCTGTATTGCACTTATCCTCCAAGACATCCACAGTCCAAACAGGACTCACACTGCCTCCACAGTGGGAGGGCTTGGGAACAGCATCCCCAGGGAGGTGCAGTGCTCAGGGTACCAAACCACCTGCACCAGGTGCCATGTGAAAGCACCAAATACAGCAGAAGGGAAAAGAAAGGCATCAAGAGGCAGCAGCTGCAGGCCCTGACAGCTCAAAGTCCAGCCTCAGCAAGGCTGGTGGGGATGGCCTGGGTAGTGACAGTGACCCAGACAAGTCTCTTCATTTACAGACATAAGAGGCACAGTTCGGCCTCTCTTAGCTGAGTTTTGGTATCTTAAAGGTAAGGAGTCTCTTGGTGCAGACTGGGCAGTTGCAGACACTCAGTGGGGACTAATTACCTAAAGTGAGTTATGAAGGCTGAACACAAAATGCGCTTGTAAATGCTTGTGTTTTGGTCACTCCATCCAGGTACCTCTCCACACCAGGTTCATGTCCCACATTCTATAAGGCAAACATGAGGAAGGAGGTGTGATGGGCACAGACCCTTTGCAGGAAGTCTAGAAGGAACATTTCTGGAAGGGAATGTTAACTGTGGCATTGGCCATTCTCCCCGTTTTAGTGACCCAAGTCCAAGGTGTCAGATCAAGGCAATGAGAAAAGTGACGGGCTGGAGGAGGAGCCAGGACAATCCCCTGATTTGGAGCCATCTAAGGAGCTGCCATCAAGGCAGTGGCAGCAGAAACACTAGGGACCTGAGAGAAGTCCTTGGCGAGGCAGCCACAGGATCTGCCCATGAAATAGCAAACATGGTCCTAGTGCAAGGTCAGACATGATCCAGCTGACCTCTGCTCCCCCTCAGTGCATCCCACCAGGTGAAGCTTTCTCTTCATCCTCAAGCAGACTGTCTGAGCTATCAGAGAAGAAGTCCTCCAGTTCCTGCTCTCTCACCTTGGACTCCAGAGCACTGATGCGCTGCTTGAGCTTCATCTGGGCATCATTATACTCTGTCAGGAGCCGGCCAAAGCGGGTGTCCAGTGTGTCCAGGTTCAGGGCCACCCTGTCCAGCCTCTCCTCCATGCTCCTCCCCTCTGTGCTTTCCTCTGCAGCTGACTCATCCAGCAGCCCTTCCTTGATCAGTATCTCCCGGCCACGCTCCTCCAAGATCTTTCTGGCATCAGGATACTCTGTGACTGCTTCCATAAGATCTTCCTTTGACAGGCAGAAGAGATCAGAGTAGCCCAAGCTACGGATGTTGGCTGTGCGCCTGTTGCCCATTTTGCTCCCTTTGATGTTGAGGATGCTGATCTCACCAAAGCAGCCTCCTGCAGTGAGCAGAGCATACTGTGTCACTCCATCATCCGCCACCACAGCTAGCTTCCCCTCCTTGATGATGTACATCTCTTTCCCAATGTCCCCTTTCCGGCAAACATAATCCCCTGGGCTGAACACCTGAGGGTGAAGCTTCAGCACCAGCTCCACCAGCAGTCCTGCCTCACAGTCCTGGAAAATCCTCACCTTCTTCAGTGTCTCCAGGTGAACATTGATGGCAATCTCTGCTCTTAGCTTATCAGGGAGATTCTTGAGGACTTCCCGTTCATCTACTGCCTTCTGGTTGGTCCACAGGTAGTCAAACCACTTGATGACTTTGGTTTCCAAGTCTTTGCTCACCTTGCGGAACTGCATGTAGTGCTTGATGGCATCAATTTTGGCCTGGAACTCTGCCCTGGTGGCATTCATATTGGATATCATGGAGCCCACGTTTCCCACAATGGTGGCAAAGATGAGGACACCGATGAGGAAGTCAAAGATCACAAAGAGGTATTCTTCATCCCGCACAGGGGGAGGGGTCTCTCCGATGGTAGTCAAAGTCAGTGTAGACCAGTAAAGACAGTAGACATACTCCCGGGTCAAATGCCCATATTCAGGGTCTGTGACATTGGGATAGACCCAGGTGTCCTCTCCAAACCCTATGGCCTTGGAGATGGCATAATAAATGCATGCATTCCAGTGGATGATGACCAGGATGTAAAGAACCAAGTTGCTGATGCGGAAGATGTTGGGGTGGCTGGTTCTGGTCTCAGTCCTATCAAAGAACTCAAACATACGTGAGAAGTGCAGCAGCCTGTTGAAACGTAATTCAGGGCAGTGCAATCCCAGGACAAAGTATGCCAGGTCTGTGGGCAGGATGGAGGCAACATCCAGCTTGAACTGTAGGGTGTGGATGTAGTTATCCCGTAACTTCTTCAGCTCCTTAACCAGGAGGCCCTGTTCCAAAAACCCTAAAGAAAAGCAAGTGATATAGTGGCTTATGTTTGACTCTTCTGCAGGCTTTGTAAGCACCTGAGCAACATTTCATGGTAGGGCATAAATACACAGGGTCATCCAAATATTATCAGCTCCACCTTCTCTACTCAATTTACAAACTTTTGTTATCACTAAAGCCCTTCATCTGGAAAGCCACGTAAAGATATCGCAGGGATTTAGTCTGTTGCCATGAAGAAACGAGGACACAAAGGTTTCCATCTTTCAGACCATGAATTATTGCAGTTCCAACAAAAAACGTACAGCCAACAGCCACATCCTGAGAACATTAAATTCTACCATTTTTCCACGTAGATAATTCATTAGCTGCACTGATGCAAAATCAGAGATACAGACCTTCCAACTATGCTCGAATACTAATAGTAATGCAGGTAATTTTGTACAATTACTCAAAGGTGAAGTTGAAAGCTGGGATGATTAATCTTTCATTCTGAAACTTACTCCATTTCTCAGATCTTTTAATTAGATTCTTTCTCTGGAGACTGCTTCGTACCAGTGAGTGCCAAGGTAGACAAAATCCTTCCTCTAATGGAACTGTATATTAGGCCTCTCCCTTGCAGCCCATCTCCACTTTTAAGGGATGAAAGTGAAGCACTCACAAGTCAGGATGCTGTGAGTTACCTGTGCTTACCTGTGCGCAGGCGGATCACTATGTCCCCAAGGTAGAGAGCATCTGAGATGTAATCTAACCCCAGCCACAGGACAATGTAGGTCTTTTGCAGGTCAGTGAAACAAGCCCTGGAGGAAGGTCATAAAACAGGCTTCAAGACCAAAAAGTCTCCACAGTATCTCTAAATGTTACAGCTGAATATAGGCTGATTCTGAGGCACTTAACTCTGCAACAGAGCTTGGCCCTAGCCACACCTCTTCCAGAAATTAAAACTCCCTTCTCTCAAAAACCTGAAAAAGAAGGTAAAGCACCATCCTAAAACAACCTCCCAAATGCACCCTAGCTTTACCCTGAAATCATGGTCCTTTTCCAACCAGGGCCAGAGGATGGAGGCTCTGCCTTTGCACCGCACAGCTCACAATGATAGTGGAGGGTCCCTTTCCTTTTTGTTCCCATCAGCTCCACCACCACCATGGTCAGTTGTCTGACCCTGCTTGAGCCATTACAACCAGGTGAACAGGAAGGTTAGGCAAGGCAGGGCCCCCCATCTCACCTGGCTACAAGCAAGCACCAGTTATAGAGGACAGGAACTGCAATCACGGCCAGCCAACGGTAGTACCAGTCCCCAGCAGGGTCCACTACAAAGAACTGCCATTTCCTCCTGGAAGAAGAGAGAAGCCAGAGCTGGCAGTGTATGAATAAAGGGCTAAACATAGAAAACAGGGTTGGAAGGAACCATCTGAGCCATGTCCTTCATCCTTTGCACTATGCTGGCTCAAACATTGCTGCAGCTTCAGTGCCAGTCTGTAAGCTAAAACCAAACCCAGCAGTGCTGAACAAAAATGCCCAGCACTGTTTAAGCTCCTTTATCCCTAAATCTGGACTCAGTAACGGACCAGAAGAGGAAACTGTAAGGCAAAGCAGGCAGCCTACATGACATAGCACCCCAGTGGCAGAGCCAGGAACAGATGTACAAAAGAGGGTGATCAGAAAACTTCTCTGACATGACATTGCCTCTCCCAGATGAGGTTTGGACTGGTGCCAGACAGATCTTAGGGGAAGATTAATTAAAGCAGGAAGGAAAGTGTGCTGCACAACAGTGGCAGCACCAGGAGGGGATGCCCAAGCCCCAGAGCAGCAGCCCTGTGGGCAGCTGGCATGGTGAGACTGCCATCCCCAAGCCTGCAGTCTGTACAGCCTTGGGTCCAGCCTTTGAACTGCTCCCAAGTGTTTGATCCTGCTCGTCTTGGGACTGGGAGATAAGATGTGTGTGCTCCAGTTGCCAGATCTCATGGAAAAGCCAGGGAAGAGAAACTCTGATAGGCATAGCTGCTGCAGCCTGGGAGGGCAAAACACCCTGCCCCACTCCCTCCTTCCCAGCTTTTGAACACACAAAACTCCCTCCAGTGATAGGAAAAAAACAAACCACTTGCCAACAGATCCCCATGCCCACCCCATGGCTTCTGACAGCTTCAAAGGCAAAACCTCTGCCTTGAAGTCTCCTTGCCCAGCAGCACAGGCAGCAACACCCACGGTGCCTGGAGTATGGGGACAGCAGTGATCCTTCACATTCACCTTGCCTACAGCCACAGATCAGCAGGTGGTCCAGCTTTCCCATTAAAAGTGCTTATATTTTGGTAAGAAAGTGTGCCTTAAATATTTGAGAAAGTGACTCTGCTCCCTAGGACGTACAGCACTGGCCCAGGGGAAGCACCAACTCACCTGCAGCCAGCCTGAACAGTTGTAGCACCCACAAGCACTAATAACCTCAATAACCTTGTTAATTACACAATTTCAGCTTTAAAGCACCAGTGCTGCCCACCATGACAGGTGGCCAGAGTCACTGACATGCTGGCAGCAGGGCCAGGGCTGGAAAACCAGGGCTCTGGGTTGACCAGGAAGAGGGAATAATCTGCCTCTTCCCAAGGGCTTTGCACTGAGCCCTCCAGCCATGGAGCCCACTACATCCATGAACAGCAGCTCACATTTGGGGCTACCACATTTGGGGCTCTTCTTACCTGTGCTGCTGAAGACCTGGAAAAGTGCTGAGGTTCCCATCCTGTCACCAAGACTCACTGGCACTGAGCAGCCCTTTCATGCTTCAGCTCCTTCTGGTTATTAACAACCTCCCCTTAACCCCACAGGGCAGAACATTTTTTTCTTCCATTACTAGTAAAGACCCAGATACAAGGCTCAGATATTTTTCTCCTACAGAAAACAATTATTTCTTGGTGTTTTAATTACCATGTATAATGGTAGGGTCTAAAGTAGTCCGTGAGCTTTGCCCTCTAATTAGTCAGCAGAAGAAAAGCCAGGTTATTGCTTTTCACCAGGAGTGTGAGCTGAGGAGATGAAAGGGCTGGATTTGAAAGAGCCTTCTCAGAAAGCTGCTCTTGGAGAGGGCACGGGCAGCAAACACATTCCCTTCATCTCCTTTCGTCCTGCAGATGATGAATGAGACTGGCAAATCCCACATGTTTGTGGCTCCTGGGTGGGATTGCTGTGATTGCTGGGTGGAGACCCTGCACCCTCTGGATTGTGTCCAGCTCCTCATATGCACAAATGCCTCCTTACAGACCCAGGGCTGGCTCCAAACACAACCCTAGTGTTGAAGTGCTCTGAAACTGGGGAGGTCTGCTACCTGCCACATGCCATGCAAGGTGTGTTTCCTACCAGGGCATGGACCAGGGGACAGAAGACCCCACAGGTGAGGGATAGGCCAGGTCTTTTCCACAGGGACAGACCACCAGGTCCTGTGTGCCAGCAAAATAGGCCAGCAAAGTCAGGCTGGCTGCCAAGCTGGAAAGAGCAGGAATTACTCTTCCCACCACTGCCACCCACATCCCCCTTTCCCATCCCCATCCACCTCCATCAGCCTTCACCACTGCCATTCACAGCTGATCTCCAGCCAAGCAGGGCTGGGGCCATAGGAAAGGGACCCTACTTTTTGTGTAACTCCTCAGTCTCCCCATCTTCTTGTTCACCATCAGCACCTGCAGCCACTGTCAGGAGCTCAGGGCCTTGGAAGCGCTCGAGGAAGGGGTCTGGCCTTTGCTGCTCCTCGTGCAAGCTCTTGTTGGCCCAGTCCCTCAACACCAGCACCAGCCGGACTATCCTGGACAGGGGAGAGAGGCAGTCAGGAGTTGTCTATGGAACAAGGAGAAAACAAAACCTTGAGAGACATCAGCAGGGGATACAGCCTCGCTCTCAAGCCCCAAATTTATTTATTCCCCCTTGTAGTGATGATGTGGGACCAAGAATATATGAGTAAGAGGGACCACCCTGGTAAACTTCCATGGTTTCTCCCCAAATCCTGATGCCATTCTACATGAGTATGAGGTGTCTGTGGGAGACTGGGGCAGAGGGAGGCTGCCTGGTAGGGAAAGAGCCCCTGAGCTCTCCTGGGGCACCAGTGGGGCTGAAGATGTCCCCTACCACAATATTCTGCATGGGTACTGGGGCACAGAGCAGCATTCACAGACACTGGCCCCTGCAATCCATGAGTGCCATGCAGCAGGAGAGGATCCCAACCCCATGCAAGGACCAAGAATGAAAGCCAGACACAAAAGGCTCAGGTTCACCCCAGGCCAGGGGCACACACACAGATACCTGGCCAAGGCTCCCCGGCCTTGGAAGGCAGAGGCAGCTGCCTGCTCCTTCCCATCTAGGGGAGCTCCTCTCCACAGCTCTGAGGAGGTGTCATCCTGGGTTGAGCAGGTCCTGCAGTGGGGAAAAGGTGGGGGAAGGGGGTCGTCACATCCATACTGTGCCACCAGGACAGCTGTCGCAGCCAAGCGAACTGGAGGGAGCTGGCAGCTGAGGTTGGGCATTACAGCCCTGCCCATACCAGGTCTCAGGAGACACACGGAGCTGGCCTTCCCTTCCCCTGCCCCACCACTGCTTCCCTCAAGCAAAGCAGGGACCAGCCTGACCTCCTGGTGCTGAGCCCTGTCGCCTCCATATCACCCTCTGCTCGGGCTTGGGCTGGTGGGCAGGGGTGGTGGTTGGCTGGTGAGCTATGCAAGCCATTACTCTTCTCTGTCATCATCAGTGTGAGGATACCACAGGGACCTGCAAAAAGCAGATAATATACACACGACATACAGGACACGTCACGTGGTTTGAACACAGAGATACAGAATGGCATGGGAAGAGAGAGCCACATGCCATGGAATGTGCCCTCACCATGTTTCCTACCACTGGCCATGGCTGATGCTGCAGTAGGAGTCCTGCAGAGCATTTTGCTCTTCCCAAGAGATCCCATATCTGCCCGTGGCCCATGAAAGTTGCTGTCCTCATCATTTAGGCTCCTGATCCATTGCCAGAGGAACATCTCTTGTTCCTTGCCTTGCCATGACTTGCCTCCCCTTTCATTACCTTGCCTTGCCTACTTCCCTTGCCTTCCCACACCTCCTTTTTCCTGCCTTGCCTACACCTCCAGTACCTCCCATTCCCTACTCTGCCCTAGCCTTGCATTCCCTCCTCCTCCCTTGCCTTGCCTACCCATCCCCTTCCCATTCCTTGCCTTACTAGCCTTGTGTACCCCTCCCTTTCCTTTCCTTGCCGTGCTTTCCCCTCCCTTGCCTTCCCTACCCCTCCCCATGTCTTGCATTTACTTGCCTTGCCCAACCTGCCCCTTCCTTGCCTTGCCTTTCTTACCTCTTGCTTTGCCCTTGCCTTGCCTACCCATCCTTCTCCTTGCCTTGTCTTCCCTGCATCCTCCTCCCTTTCCTTGCCCCCTGCCCTTCCCATGCCTTACCTTCCCCTCCCTTTCCTTGCCTACCCCTGCCTTGCCTACCCCATCCCTCCCTTGCCTCTCCTTCCCTTCCTTGACTACTCCTCCCTTTCTTTGTATCCCCACCCCTTGACTTCCCTATCCCTACCCTTCTTCACCTCCCTGGGGCATCAGTGCCACTGCCAAGAGCCACCACTATCCACTTACGATCCTGGCGTCCGCCGAAGCCTTCAACGCTGTGCTGCTGCCTCCGGTGGGCTAGCAGGGATGGCTGGGGAGCATCCCTCCCCCAGGAGCATCCCGGGCTGCCTCCAGAGCGCTCAGGCTTTCCAAACACACGTCGGGCTGCAAAGCCAAGCCAGCAGGAGCAGAGCTGCCCGAACTCCTGCACAGGCAGAAAGGCAGGCGAGGTGGCTGTGCAGCACCCCGGCTGTGCACGGGGAGGGTGCACACGCACATGTGCACGCCTCCCATCCCTCCAGCACACCCATCCCCTGAGAATCCTTGACGCCCTGAGCAGTTCAGAGGAGTTAACAGCAGCCTTGTGTCTGGGGATGAAAGGGGAGGAGGGAAGTGTGCTGCTCGGAGATGCTCCATTCTCCTACCCTGCGTTCCCTTCTGCCCGCACCCGTCACCTCCTCGGTGGCTGGAGGGACCCCAGACCACTCCCAGGGCAGAGTTCGCAGCC
>JAWWMP010000148.1:16412224-16435749 GCA_035047865.1 Dendrocincla tyrannina | reverse complement strand
TTCCCTTCTGCCCGCACCCGTCACCTCCTCGGTGGCTGGAGGGACCCCAGACCACTCCCAGGGCAGAGTTCGCAGCCATCCTGAGCAGCTCTGTGTCCAGTGACTCCCGAGGCCTCAGAAAACCGTGGTGAAGGGTCACTGCCCTGCCCGGGACAGGTACAGCCGGCAGACCCCCAGATGAGCTCAGGTCCCGCCACACAAGGGGATGCACCTGGAATGCTTCCCAGGCAGCCTGTGTCTGTTCCTGTCCCCCTCCCAGCCCTCTGCCCTAGGGAAAAACAAGGATGGAGACTGTTTTCCTGCTTCAGAGGCTGTGCCACAGCTACTCCTGTGACAGAAAATTGGCAGAAGTAGCCTCATTTTTACACCCTCGCATCCTCTTACCTCTTCTCATGCTCAGGGAGCAGGAGACCAAAAGTGCTGCTCTGGAGTCCCATCAAAGGGAGCTGCAGAGTTTGAAGGTGATAGTGAAATTCATCTTTCACCAATTTCTGACCTCTTATTTTGCTGAAAAAGCCATTCTAACAACCAGTTAGCAAAAATCTCGTATCCCCAAGGCAATAAGGAAGAGGTCCATTTTTACTCTCTTCCTCCAGGATCTAACCACTTGCAGTGGCCAAGGCTGGATCCATCCCTGACATGCACATGGAGTGCTGCACCTTGTGCCAGGCTGATCTGAAAGCACCAGCACTGGGAGTCTCTTTTCTCTTTGCTGTCAAAGCTTTACCTTTTCTTTTTCCTTCAAAGCCTTAAATCCCACTGGTTCTGATCTCACTGAACACCCAGACAGCAGGGAGTCCAAAGAAAGCAACGATTTCTCAGCCGTGGGTGGTTCCTGGGTGAGCACCCAGCAGCAAGGGCCATGTCACCCTGCTCTTGAACCCACTTCACAGACCCCAGCCCTGCAGACAGCTCACCAGGAGCACCAGCACATGTCCCCCTTCCAACTTTCCTTTTGCTCCCTGCCCACAGTTGCCTTCAAAAGGCACACAGGAACTCCAGGAGCTGCTCCCTCACAGCTCCCTCGAGCTCCATCTTGCTCAAGAGAGTTTATTTGCTGTGCACATCGTTGTGGCAGTGATCCCTGAAGACACCCAGTCCTGCCACGTGTGCTGCCCTGGGACAAAGCCAGGAGGAGGAGGCAAAGAAGAGAGAAAGGAAATAAAAGCATCACACCCCAATGCAGACATTAACCAGAAGTTCCTCTCCTCCAGATCCTTCCCCAGCCAGGGCAGCTGGGGCTGAGACATCCAGCACCACATCACAGTTTTGCTGCCAAGGAAATAAACACTCACTGTTCCCATCCCCTAGGATACTGGGATCAGACTCCATGGCTGGTAAAAGAAACATGTCCAGAACACGCAGAGTTTATTAAAACATGCATTTTGTGGTCAGTGTTTCCAGATTTACAGCAGAATTTATGCCTTACATAAAAGTCACATTGCATCTCTCTGCAACTTGCCAATAATTAACCTGTGAGAACACATACAGTTTGACCACCTCTCCTCCAAACATCTTCAAGCCATACTTTGAAGGTGGTGTGCCCTCCCAAAGGGTCAGTCACCCTAAAATACAGCTTAAAAAAAACCCCAAACTCAAACTTCCTCCAAAGCATGTTCACACCTCTCAAAGAAGAGAAACCAGACAAACAACTTACCCAATTTCTTGGCACGATTCACAGAGGAGTAGCCCCCTTATATAATATACCTGTTGTGTAAGGTCCTCTGGTGACCATGACCACATCCCTGAGCCACCAGTGGTCCTGTCCCTTACATACCCCCTGCCACAGCACAGCACATGCCAAGGCCACCACACCACCGTGGCTCTCATGTGCAGTAAATCCCAGCACTCTCCTCAGCTCAGCAATCAGCCACAGGTCCAGACCTGCAATTACTTGTGGGACAGTTATTTACTAGTCAGTGTCCAGCTGCCAGATTTACAGTCACAGATGCTTGATGCAGTTTCAAGCAGAAAACAGCCAAGCATCCATGTCTGTAAATAAGCTATTGGGACATCTGGATGACCTGTAGATCCAGCTATAATTACTTATTGGTGGCACAGACAGGTCCTGTTAAGCCTTGCTAAAACCTGCCCCCAGAGCCTGCAGGCACAACTCCAGCAGATGTGCTGGATGAACAACTGAAAGCATTTCAAAGTCACCTCAGATTCGAGTGTTACTAAACTCCATAGAAGGAAAGAAATGGCAAAGATGTTGAACTGAGCTTGTTTATATCTGAAAAACATCTGGGTCAGGAATTTCCCTCACCCGTATTCTTGCACTATCACTGAAGTTACAGCTTGGGAGCAGACCTGGGAGAGATCCTTCCCTCTGGCACTGGAAACCTAAAATATATCTTCTGTTGCCCACATGGGTGATTTTCCATGACCTGTCTGGTGCTATCACTGTTGGTATGAGGTCTTATAATCCACAGAGTCACTATGGGGATTTTCCCATGTAAATCTCTCTGGGAAAGAGCCAAGCTCCTGGATAAGCCCAGACGTCAGCAACACTCTCACAGTCACTCTGGACCCGAACATCTGCAAACCCACTGCTGAACTGCCTCCAGCAACATGGGAGCTGCCAAGGGTGGTGGCACAGCAGCAGCTGCAGGGATGGGAGCTCCTGCTCCATTCCTCCCAGAGCAGGGGCTGTGGCACAGGAGACCTGGCAGTACTACCTCCACCAAGCAGCAGTTTTGCAAGGAAGAAAAGAAAACCCCAAAGCAGTCTAGAAACACTCAATCACTCTACAGAAGATGAGGAGCAGACCACAGCAGTTGGCTGAGAGCTTTTATGGGGTCAGAGCTCAGTTACCCAAGGTGGGATGTGGTCAGGGACTGGGCTGTGGCACGACGTGCTACAGCTATAAGAGGACCCCATGTCTACCAACACCAACACCTTGGGTTTGTGACTTCTCTGGCAGACAGCCCAAGGGCAGAGGGTCTCCCCTTGCTTTGCACAAGGACAGCAGTTTCTTAGGAGGCCTCAGCTCTTCACAGCAGCTTCCTACACAAGCACTGACCCCACTGAACATACAGGCTGGCTGCTGATGTTCACAGAGCCTGGGACTGCACCTACTGGGCCATAAACCCTAGACCCCACCTCCCAGCTGCTGGGGCATGAGGTCCAGCTTCAGCATCTCCCTCACCCACCTCTGACACTAGAGAGGGATGGCACCTTCATTGTCATCAAGGCCTAAAGGACCTCAAGGACCCAGAGTGCAAAAAGCAGGTCAAGTTAAGAACAAACACGTAGTTTTACTGCTGGCAAGTACACGAGAAAGGATCCTCTCCCTGCCCTCACCCACCCTGCCAGGGTGAGCAGAGGAGGCTGAGCACGGGCAGTCATCTTCTCAGCCAGAGCCACGTGTTGATGAGGCAGGCAGAGATCATCACAGAGTAGACCAGGGCCTCCTTCTGTTGCCAGGCGTGGCACTGCTCCTCTAGCACACGGAGCCTCCCCGAGATCCTCGCCAGCTGCAAGGGAAGCAGTGGGGTCACTGTCAGCAAAGCACGGGACAATGCCTGCACCCCAAAAGCATGGGACAGCATGGGATGGAGGGATGGGAGCTGCTGTGTCGTTCAGGTCCCCCCTTTCTAGATCAGAAACTGTCTTTGTGTGGGAGAATGGGCAGCAGTGCCTCAGGTCTGCAGCAGATGCTTCAGGAAAAGGTTCTTCCTGTTGGAAGAGTATCTGAGCCCCTCTCACTGCCCACAGACTGAGAGGTCTGGCTGTCTCCTGCAGCTCCCTGAGGGAAGAGCTCAATGGGTCAACACACAGGTCCTCTCCTGCTTCTCCATTTGGTAGGACCAGCCTGGCAGCACCAGCCCATCAGAGCTAAGGAACAGATCCCTGGAGCCTCCTCACCCACCATCCTATGGCTTTCCCAGGAAACACCAGCAGCCCTCCACCCCCATCTCACCTGCTTTCTCATCGCTGCCACCTCAGTCACCCCGACCTCATCCAAGGTGCTCTCTGTGGCTGAACCAGCCTCTTGGGAGCTAGGAAAGGAAAACAGAGATGTAGGTGGACAAGCACTGCTCGAAGGGTGCAACCGTCCCCCCACAGGCACTGTCACAGGGAGCCAAGTCATGCAGGCAGAGTGTGTGTGCTCAGGCTCTGCTGTCTGGATACAGGACCAGAAGAAAGCAAACAGCACCTGCAGAGCATCTACTCATCTCTTCTTAACCCCCCATCATGCGTATTCACACCGCTCCACTATGCACCCAAAGTGATCACAACAAACAGACAGCACATGCCATGACAGGTAACACAGAAAACACATGCTTGTATTTCTTTAGAAGTCCAACAGAGAGAAAACTTATCTACCAAGTATCCATTCTCTACAGTCCCAGGAATTCACTGAGGGTTGGATCTTAGAGCCATCTGTGGAGCCAGGTAAATATGTATGACAGGGATGATCTCATTTACAGCAGCAGGTGAGGATCCCATGGGTGGGAAGCTGTCATCAGCTGGAGGGAACTAACACTTTCTGCTCTTATAGCAAACTTTACCTGCAACTTGAAACATAAACAAGCAACCCAAACATTCATCACTTTCTTCCATCCCTGGAAACACAGGAGCTACCACTGGGATTAGCTGCTGCACTGGCATTCCCTGGAGACACATCTCACTGCAGCACAGCACTGAGCCACAGTGAGAAAAATAAAAACCCATGTGCAGTCTGTTGTCCCTATCATCATAGGCTAGCCCAAAATCAGCTGTTCTATAACCAAAACTCCCCTGTGCACCAGGAACACACAGGCACTCACTGATCCCATAAGGATTACCAAGCATCTAACCCTGCTCCTTGGAGACCCTGGGGAGGAGAGGGTGTTTATTCCTGTTTGCAACATGATGTTGACCTCACTGAAGGCAAGCCAGAAGAGCATGTGGAGATTCAGTGAATCTCTGACTAAAAATGCATTTGTGCAATAATACCTCCATAAAATGCAGCTCCTGTGTAAAATGAAAGTCACAACAAAAAGGAAATACAATTTCTCTCAGCACAGAATCATGGAAAAAGGACACATCCTGCAGCTTTTGACTCAAAATCCCAGCTGATACAGGTGAACACCTTTTAGAATAGAAACTAGAAATTACCTTCTGATGACTCATACCCTTCAAGAGGTCACTGACACGCAAATTTTCCAGTCTCTCTTTGAGACCAGACTTTTCTTTACTGAAATTTGAGGACAAAGAATCTGCACCAACAGTCTTTTTTTTATTATTATTGTTGTATAGAAGCAAAAAGTTGACATATCGAAGAGAAATTGTCTGCATCTGAAGGGATGAACAGTACCAAGAAGAGGTGTTTGAAGGTGGCTGGTCTCAAAGGGAGACCGAGATGTGGGGAGAGGCCTGGGAGTCACCCCACTGCATTACAGCAGTTCCTCAGGCTAGCATGGCCTAAATGTCCTCCACTGCTGATGGAAGGAGACAGAAGGTCTTACGTAGCCACTAACCAGATCTGTTGGCGTGCCCAAACTTCATTAAGAAATTAAAGAGATGTTTGAAGACAGCCTCAGCCTGCTGTGTTTAAGAGCAGGAACACCACTTTGCATCATTGGCAAGCAGCAGCCAGCTGGGGAGGGAAGGCAGGATGTGCCACTGATGATGGATGCAATGATGGATGCTCGCTCTCCTCCCTTTCTGCCTGGAGGCTTTACTCAAGGAGAATTAGAAGTACTTAGAATTAGAAGATATTTCTCCAGGTGCTGAGCTGTCTTAGAGCAGTGGGGACACCTTAAGGCTGCAAGGATGTCTTTGAACATGTTAGGTTTACTGCACTGGCACAGGTAAGTTGGTGGAGGTTGTTACTCCAGGACATCTGGAGGGATTGAGGTCACTGCACACCTGCTCCAGTGAGCACAAAGGCACAGCACACCCTGGCCAGGGGCCCTGGCTGTGGGATGAATAACTCTGTGAAGCCAGTTCGTGGAAAGGCTAATTAAGAGTGACCAAGATATAGACAAGGGTGTTAGGAGCCTGCAGGAGAGGCTGTCTCAGGGATAGTGACTGGGTCAGGCCGTTCTGGATTTTGATTCCTCTCACATGTTTCTCTCCATCAAGCTATCAAGGCATACAGAAAAAATAGCACTTGCTCAGCAGTGAAGAGAACTCCCAGCAATGTCACAGGTAGTGTTAAATCACTCAGGATACCCAGGGGACTGATGTTAAGCTCGGCAGGAGCCACAAGCCTGGCTGGGTTAGTGGGGTACACCCAGGCTCAGCACCCAGAGCTGGCAGACAGGACAAGCAAGAAGGAGAGTCTGAATCAGCCACGCAGAACCAGCCTGCCCCATGCAGCCTGCAGCTCCCAGAGCTCATGCCTGGATCACGTCTCAGCCAGGCAAAGGCCAGTCCTTGCAGAAGGATGGGGAGTTGGCTCAGGACAAGCCAAAGTCACCTGGGTGGCGCTGGGCCTTGCAGAGAGTCCCGGACACGGTGGAAGAGCACCTGGCCCAGGAGGTACATGGTCTGGAAGATGTTCTGCATGGAGTAGATCCTGCCCACCTCCGTGAAGAGGGGGAGCGGTGCACTGCGAGTGGGCAGGGGGCCCGTGTCTGGCCTGGGGTGCACACAGAATCACTCCTGTTACTCCCTGCCCTTGTGCAACAGGGCACAGCCTGGCATTAGGCACTGCTCTTCACCCCTTCAGCAGCTCCAGACATTTCTGGGTGATGCCATCAGCACCCAGACCCCAATGTCAGCAGGTGGGAGACCCCTCTCCAGCAGCACCCAGATGCAGTGGCAGCTGCCTGATTCCTCCAAAGCCAGCCATGGCTGTGTGCCATGCTGTTCTCACATGGGTTGCAGAAGGCAGCTCTCTTGCCACCCAGGACAAACCTGTATTTCTAGTGGGAAAGTTGGCTCTGCTCTGGGATTAGCTTAGAGTCCATTTCTCCACCGGAGAGGCTGCGGAGCCCAAGGCCATGAGCAGAGGATCACTGTCATTGTGCTCCTACTCACAAGCAAGTTTGCTCTTAGCCCACCCTGTCTGCAGGGCACTGCAAGTTTCATTAACCCCTGCAGAAACCTGGTTAGGCCCTGATGTCCCAGTTCCAGTGGTCACCTGCCCCTAGCCCCCAGCACTCTGCTATGCTGGTGCTGGTGCTGGAGCAAGAGAGCACATTGCAAGGCACAAGAGGAAAATGGGCACAGCCAGAGAGACCAGGACAAGGCAGAGTGGGCAGTGAGGTCCTCTTTGCCCCGTGGCAAAGACCAACAGCCTCCTTTGAAAAGGGACATGCTGTCCCACGTGCATCTCAGCAGAGAGCTCATCACCCTGGGGACCCGCACAGCTGCCTTCAACGCTGCTTTGCACAAACCTCTTTGACATGACAGGCCATGTTTCTCCTATGCAAGAGTAGGACTTGCCAGGCATTGCCTTGCTCTGATCTGTATCCTCCCTCTCCCCTTAGGACACCAACATCAGAGACCTCCAAAGCAGCACAGTGGCAGGAGATGCCAATCTCCACCCACCCCTGGATGACTCTGGGCTCACGCTCACCATTCTTGGTGCTGTGCTGGGCTGTGCAAGGCCAGCTGGGCACAGTCACTTGGGGCCCTGTCCCGCCGTGACCTGCTGCCATGATGACCCTGTTGGAATCAAACACAGCCACGTTAGCACAGAGACCTGCACAGCTGAGTCCCCAGTGCCCTCCCTGGCTGCAGGGCCAGGGGCCCACCAGCATGGGGAGAGGACTCAGTGGTGGGGGCACTACATGAGCCCCAACCAATGCTGGTACAGATGAGAAGACATGCTTGAAGCAGCGGGAGGGTCACCAGCAGGGAGCCTGCTGGTCTGAACTCTCTGAAGATCAAAAATCCTGCACCTAACACATCTGGGAGTAGCTCTTGAATTTCAAGGAGGTGAAAGCCCTGAAGAAGGCAAAGCAGCAGCTCCAGAAGACAAACCAAGCCTTTGTCTGCCCATGCCAGTCACTTCTCTTTGAATTAGTTTCCCACAAGGTTAAAATCTGCTTTCAGCTCTGACTCCAGAACCTTTTACACTGAAATGATGAACCAGCTACAGCTAGTACTTCACTGTGGAGAAAAAGAGGCTGAAAGGGAACTTAAGAGTAGCAGAAGGTTGTGGAGGGACTGCACCTACCCCAGCCTACCTCCTGCTCACAAAATGCAGCAGAAGGTCTGGCTAAATCAATGCCCTAGCACGCAGGTTTGTACTGGCAATGGGACAGAGAGAGATGCCACCATCCCTACACCCTCATTCCTGGGACCTCCAGGGAGGAGGTAGCACTCTGGAAGATGAATTCTGGCTTGGGGTGGTAACAGACCCCTGGAGAAACCCAAAGGTGGGGTTGCTCCCATTTCCCACCAGAGGCAGCCCCGCTCTCTGTCAGTACAGTACCGATCGTTTGCGTCTCTGGGCGCTCGACCTGCTGGCTGTTTGCAGGAAAGGGAGCTCCCCGAGGGGGCTGGGCTGCCCACAGGGGTCCGGGGACACGTGCACCACAACAGAGGGAACCTTCCTTTGCTGCTTCAACAGGACTGGCCTCAAACTGGCATCTGATATTTCTACAGAAATGAGAGAAAGAGAGAAAGAATTAAGCCAAGCTGAACGGCTTCAGGAGAGGAGAGAGATCCACCCACCGTAGGTGAGCCAAGCCTGTGTCTAGTATCAGATATACAAAAATCATGTCCTGCAGCTGTGAGCAGCAGGACAGCCCAGAGAGGCAGGCCCAACACTTCAGGACAGCAAGGTTTCAGTGCTGGTTTTCAAAGACAGGGTCACATGTCCTGCATCCCAAAGCAGGGAGCTTACCAGAGGCCAAGAGGGAACTGTAAGACATGTGGAGGAAGATGCCTCCACATTTTGCTCCTCACCTTTTGGAACTGAGACCCTTCCTGCCTTCCACTGATCACCTTTGCCCACCTCTTCCTGAGAACCCCTCCACCACCCCGTCCTGCCTTCCTGAAGAAAGCTGACTGTATTACACGCCCCTGTCCTCTCCTCTTGCAAAGCAAATGACAGAGGCTTTATAAAGGGATCCTACTCCCTAGGATGTTGTAGTGCCCCACCAACCTCCAGCCACCCCAAAAACAGACAACCCAGGACTTTACCTGCGAGAGAAATCCTATCAGGGATGTGCATCCGATAGGAAGGAGGGACATCTTCTGTCACTGGCTCCTTGTCCACAGGGCTGCAGCTCTCTGCTACCTTCAGCCTGTTGGGAACCTGCATCCTTTGATTGATGGCTTCTGTGAAGAGCAGGTCACAGCGGACTCGGTTCAGGTCCAGTCCCCACAATGGCCACATCTTTGCTGATTTCCTCAGATGCCTTGAGCACCCTGGAGTATCACACAGAGGGGGAGAAATCTGAGCAAAAGTGGAAACAGTGGCAGCTCTTCCAAACTGGCACCTTTGCAGGGACAACACATGCTTATAAGACAGTTAAAATATAGGCAGAAACAACCCAAACGACAGTCACTGTAGGAAGAACAGGGTGTCCCATGAAGCCCAGCTGGTGGGGACAAGGCTGCAGGGCCACTGCAGGTGTCCTGGGAGCCAAGTATGAACTTAGCACCTACTGCCTCAACTGATAGCAAGGAAAGGGGTCAGCACACCTGTGGGAGAGGAGCAGTTCAGTATACCCTAAAAACTAGTGAAAAAAAATACTTTCCATCCAGAAGGAAAGATTTTTGGAGGGCCAGGATCACATTTTCACTTTCACCTACCTTTGAGGAAAAATTAAGCTTTCTAAAAGCAAAACACACATTTGGGTGATGAGCTTCCAGGTTACCACAGGAAAGACTGAGCACTAAACTCTCTGCACACACATTCACTGCAGCATCACCGGGGCCATACCCCATTCCCCCCACGATCCAGCACCCATCTCCTTGGGTGACTCACATCAGCTAAGCAGGATGGATTTGCCCTAAGCAGAGCTGTCACAAGCTGAACTATCCTCCCAGAGGGGAAGGGAAAGCACACATCACCTTCCCCAGCTTGGAGAGCAGTCCCACAGCTCGGCTCACCTCCAGAAGGGGTGCAGCACTGAGGACGGACAGATTCCCCAGTTCTCACTGCTCCTAGGAGCAGCTGACAGCAGGACCAGGACACTCTTTGGGCTTTTGCAGCTGCTCAGGACACACAAATGCCCCGTGCCTCAGCTTCCCCTTTGCCAAGTCCCAGAGCTTTGTGGCCAAGGGGCCACAAAGTTCCAACACTTTCACAGAGCGATGCAAGCAGAGAGCAATCAATGGATGCTTCTGGGAGAGGAGCCCCAAAAAACACCTTCCTGACTCCCAGCATATGCACTCTTTATTCTTTCCCAAAAAGCTACAGCCAAGGAGACAATCCCAAGCGAGGGCTGGTGAGGCTGGCAGACCCCAGCCTGACCTCAGTGCTACGCTGGTGTTCCAGACATGCCACATGCGTACACAGCACCCCCGCACCCCCCTTGCTATCACTCACTGAGCTCACCATGCCCCAAAATGTCCCCCTTTGCTTCTAGGTCAAAATCTCGGCCATGTGCCTGCTCCAGCACAGCCCAAACAGCTGGAGGAAGGAGAGGTTTCACTCTCCAGAGCCAAATGGGGTGAAGCTCGATGAGAGTGAGGTACAGGAGGGTGGCAGAACCAGCTCCAGACCTGCAATAACCAGCACTTCCAGTGATCACTTGCCTTGTTCTTCTCTCTCCTCCTGTCATTAAAAACCTTTTCATTACATACAGACATTTGCCCAGCATCAGTGGCAGTGATTTCCTGCTTCCAGCCATGCAGACACTACATCCCTGTCCCTGCATTGGGTCTGCTCCAGAGGCACTGCTGGAGACACAGTGTGTGGGGGCCCAGCAGCCCATGGCTGCCCCACACCTTCCCTAACACTGCCATGGGTTAGACCAACCCATGGGTGTCATAACACACACACCCTGCTTCTCCCCAAAACCTCAAAGAAAGGGGATTTTTGCAGGAGATCCTCGCTCAGGAACAGGACAGTAACTCCTGGGCTGGCCCCAGATGGGTGTCAGTCCCATATGGGACACCCAGCCCATGGTCCACAGCCATGGGGGCTTCTCCTACACATTTTTGGTGTTTCAGAGCAGTGAACACCCTGTGTTGCTCTCTCAGCCTGCTCTCCGGGAAACCAGCATATATTAATAACAGTAAATCTGGAGAGGGCAGATCGGTTTATTTTCTAATTACCTGTGAAAGTGCTGCAGCTCCCAAGGAGCAGAGGAATGGGACGGGGGGACAAGCAGGCTCTGAGAGACTAAGCTATTAAGAAAAGGGAAAAAAAATTAGCTGTCAAAACCCATAAGAACAAAATGCTTAAGTGGCTGGATTTCCTCCTTTAACTTTCTTTAGGGCTTTTTCCAGCTCTTGCCAAGCACCCTCCCCTCTCACCGGCAGAGGCTCAGTCTGTGCCTTGGCACTTCTCCTTGGATTTGCAGTGACAGGGATTTCCGGCTCACTAAGCCTGCGTAGGTTTAAGTACTGAAAGCCACGAAAACCTGCCCTGGGGAAGGAACCTCCACAACCTCCCTCCCTCTGTCCCTCCCCAGCCAAGGACACCCAAAAAAAAGGCAGGTGGGGGTACCAGCCTGGTGCAGTCCCCCCTTCACCTCTCGGGAGGGGTGCAGGGGGGAGCAATGGGCTTGCTCTCAGCTCAGCCCGTCGGGGATGCACCTTGTCCCGGCAAAGGGGGGCTCACCGGGAGGGGAAGGATTCCTCAGCCGGCTGGGGGTGAGCCCTCTGATCCCCGGGATGGGCTCCGGGCACCGCGGGGGCTGCGGAGCTCGGGACATGCGGGACATCCCGCTCCCTCCCGACGGGACATCCCGGCTGCGGCCCCCGCCGGCTTTGGGGGGTACAAAGGGGACAGTGCGGGGCGGGGGGGGGGGGCACTTACTTTTTTTCGCAGACCAACGCAACTTTGTCGGACCTGTAAATAAACAGCCCCGCCCGCTGACGGGACGGGGCGGTACCGCGGGGGCAGCCCGGCCCCCTCGGTAACCAACCCGCCCCGGTATAACCAGCCCGGCCCCCTCGGTAACCAACCCGGCCCCCTATAGCCAGCCCGGCCCCCTCGGTAACCAACCCGGCCCCCTATAGCCAGCCCGGCCCCCTCGGTAACCAGCCCGGCCTCCTCGGTAACCAACCCGCCTCCCTATACCCAACCCACCCCACTGTAACCAGCCCGCCCCTCCGTACTTAAAGCCGCAGCCGGTAATTAACGAGCTGCGGCTCATCCTGGTGTCGCCTCCCCCGGGGACAGTGAGTCCCCCCCTGTCCCGGACCCTCTCTGTCCCCCCCTATCCCCCGCACAGCTCAGCCGTGTGCTGGGGGGGTGGGATTGCTCTTGCCAGGGGCAGAAGCAAAACCAGGACCTTCACCACGTCCCCATCCCCACGCACACGCAGCCCCCCCAAATGTTTGGGGGCAAACCCTCGCCCGGGCTGTGCCGAGCTGTGCCAGAGCTAATCTCTGCCTCTCCGAAGCGATAAAATGATCCGTTTGGGATTAACGACAGTTTTAAACACTTCTGAATGGGGACAGGGTCCAAGACCTGACCGTAAAATCTGGGTTTGAAAGGACTTAAAATAAATCCCCCGCTGCCCTAGTCTTGCTATTTAAAGGGGATTATCTAAGGGGTTTAGGAGCACACAGAGGAACAGCAGGACAACCTGTGCACCTCAATCCCTTCCAAAGACCACAGGAAAACCCCCTGCACCTCACCGGCAGGGGCTCATAGGACACCCTCCAGCTTTCACTCAGAGGAGCACCAGGTGCCGAGGGAAGTCCCAAAGCTCCGGCTGGGCATGTGCGGTTCATTCTCAGCCCCACAACAGCACACACTTCTCCTCCAGAGGCGTTCCCATGCTCACTGGGGACTGTCCTGTGGCCGCGTGGAGGGAATTGGTGTTACCATCCCACAGCTGCCACCATCGCCTTACAGAGCTGAGCCACAGAACCCCCATGAGATGGAAATCCAGCTGTGCCCAGTGAGACATTCCCCCTGTACTAGGGAAGGAAGGGGGGATGTTTGGAGTGATGACGTTTGTCTTTCCAAGTTGCAGTTGTGTGTGATGGAGCCCTGATGTCCTGGGAGTGACTGAGCACCTGCCTGCCCATGGGAGGTGGTGAATGAATTCCTTTTTCTGCTTTCTTTGCGTGCAGAGCTTTACTCACTAAACTGTTTTTATCCCAACCTACGAGTTTTCTCACTTTTACTCTTCTGATTCTCTCCCCCATCCCACTGAGGGGGGACTGTGTGGGTGTGTGGAGCTGAGTTGCCAGCTGGGGTTAAAGCAAGACACCCTTTGTGGGAAGAAGCCAACCTGTGCCGTTAAGACAGTGAGGGTTTTTTAATAAATACCTTTTTTTTTTTTTTGCACAGAAATATACCAAGTTTTACAGAATACAAACTGCAGGAATAATGACTGAGCATCAAAGACAGAGGATGCAGAGCGCCCTGCTGTCTCCCTCCGGTCTTTTCCAGGCTCTGGTCTCCCCATAACCTTGATTTGCTAAGGCTGGGGAGGGCACAAACAAGGTGCCAGCATGTCCTGCCCCAGGAACAACCATGCTGGGTAAGCCTCAGCTCTGGGCTGAGGGCACCTGCTGCAAGAGCATCGCTGGGACCAAGCAGGATGCAGGCCACCTATGGATGGACAATAGCCTTTTGGTGCTGGTGGAGAGACTGGTGCTGGGATGAACACCAAGTGGTGGCAGTGCTGGGAATCTCTGGGGGGTTGGTGAGTGCAACCCCCCTTTTAATCCATCAGACATGACTGGGAAAGGACAGCTCTGTTGCTTGGATCCCAAAGGCAGCTGCCCAGGAAAAAGGGATACTCTGGTCCCACAGCAAAACACCTGGCTCTGCCTTGCCCTGGTTCCACAGTCACCCAGTTAGGGCTTGGTCCTGCTCCCGACTGGCATGGCCAGGTTGAGGCATGGTCACATGGCCCCCACCCCTTTCAGCAATCCCCCCATGCCATAGCCCTGGCCACCAAACACTCTGCCCACCAGAGGGGCCAGGAGAGTGAGGTCTCATATTCCCCTTTACCTGCTTTGGAAAAGAAAGAACCCCAAAGAGAGGAGTCAGGCAGGGCGGAGTGGTTTGGGGTAGGGAGAGGGGAGGTTTGGCCTGTCTGCAGACTCCCTGTGCCAGAATCCCACCTCTGGGGCAGACACCAGGCAGGCCACACTCCAGAAGAGAGGAACATCCTCACCACTTAAAGCCATGGGACTATGTTTGGCTCGGGGTCAGAGATGACCCTCTTGGCCAGTTCTGCTGCAACCAGACCTCCAGCTGCCCAGCACCCTAGAGGGGGAAAGCAGAGAGCATCAGAAGACTCTGCTACTCCAAAGTCACTTACCTCAGGTACAAGACCACCATTAGCCTTTCCCCCTTTCCAAAGGGATCTAGGAGAGCACCTCCCTGATCTCCAGACAGCAAATATTGCTACAGCCACCACAGTATGGACAAGCCTCCGCACTCCCACTTGGCAATAAGTCCACACAGGGGAACCACCACTTCACCAAACACAGAGTGTGGACACCAACTGTAGTTAGCCACACTAATCTTGCATCCCCAACTCCTAATCAGAGACGTGAGCAGGAGAACAGGACCCAGTGGGGATATGGGGGGAGGCTGAGCAGTGGCCCAGGGAGGCAGCGAGGCTGTTCTAATCATGGGAAATGTTATGTCTACTTGAGGGGGAAATGAGGGAATCAAATGCACCATGAGGAGACCCCTGTGTTAAGCCAGGAACGAGGTGCTGCTCTGCTCTGGCTGCTACAGCACTTACGTGAGTGGGGAGTGAGGGGCAGGAGATGGCTGGCTGGCTCCAGAGCCACCCCCACAGCCCTGCCCCACCCCACCTGGGGACAGATATTTTTGGTTAGGAGGGTAAGGCTATTGTGTGATGGCACCAGCTTGTACAGGTGAGACGGAGGCCCGATGGACACCAGAAGGGGGTCCTAGGCACAGTGAAGGGAGGGTGGGTGGGTGAGTGTGAGTGTGTGAAGAGGCAGGAGGGAGGCAGACCCGCTATTTGCCCGCAGCAGGGGCAGCGGCCACGATCTCTTCATACTTGGGTGGTGGGTCATTGTAGGAGACACTGGTCTCTTCACCACTGCTGCTCTCTGGGTGGCCTGTCACCTCCTCATAGGAAGGCGGAGGGGTGGCACTGGACAGTCTGGAGAGGACGGAGACTGAGTGCTCTGGCGGGTGGAGGGTGTTGTCTTGCTGGGGGGTGCCACCAGCTCTGCTGTCTCCAGCCCCCCGGTTGCTCGCTTCCCGCTGGTACTGGGTTTCCCCTTGGCTCTGGGACCGCTCCCGGTACACCATGACCCTGGGCAGGCTGCGTCCCGTCCGGCTGGCCAGGTAACGGTTCTGGGCATAGGAAGGGCGGTGGCGGGTGGCCTTTTGAAGCTGGCACCTCCAGATGATGAAGAGGGCGATAACTATCAGAAGAGCCACTCCCAAGAGGGGCACCACCACATACATGGCGTCAGAGCGCTCCGTGCTGTGCCCAGGGTCCTTGACAGAGTAGACAGAATTGGTGTAGCCCTTCCAAAACTCCATCTGTGGCAGGAGCAGAGAAACAACCATCATGTGCTGCAGGTGAGAGAAGCACACCCTGACCACCATCAGCAATAATCACTGCCTTCTCTAGGCCCACACAAAGGGCAGCTTTTCAGATTTCCCCCACCACTTTCACCTGAAGCACCATGGGAACCAACACAAAAGATCATGGGAACATCCCACAACAATGGCCAACAGCTCCTACACCAAGCAGGGAGAAATTTAGCTCACACCAACCCCAGCCTGGAGAGTCAGGGACAACACCACAGATTTCCCAGCTGCCATGGGAGTGCCAGCTCGACCTGCAGCTGTAGGCAGGGTGTCATGGCACAACCAAGGCAATGGCCTGGGAAGCAAAAGCCATGCTGGAAAGTGAGGCCACAGCATGCTACTTGCAGACAGAAGAGGACAAAGGGAACTGGAGAGGCTGTTCCCCCTGTGCTTTCCTTTTGTCTCCAGCTTGCTGAGGCATGAACCCTCACACATGCACTGGGGAGCAGGGCAGGACAAACTCACCGTCTTCTCCTTGTTCTCAAACACCTCCTTGACCTCCTCATAGCTGCAGACCTCCTCGATGCACTCCCGCTCAATGGTGCCCTGACGGATCTCCTCCAGGAAGCCATTGGCTCTGGGAAAGCGTTTCAGGACCGAGTGGGCATTCCTGGCCCCCAAGAACACTGCAACACACAAGGCAGAGACATGCTGAGCAGGGACAGCCCCACACCTGGCTTCAGCCCAGCCAGGCTTTCCCACCAGGCTTCCTGGTGCTACCGGCATTCCCAACACCAAAAGCCCAGGGCTACAAATCAGGTGGCATAGCAGAGTGCCCACTGTGGGAAAGCACACCCAGAGGGGCACAGGGTTCTTGGGGTCTGCCCAGAGATGTATGGCACCAGGAGCCCTTCCATCAGGGTGGAGATATTAGAGACATTGGAAATGGCAGCTGCAGCTACACAGGGTCGCTGGAGACAGAAGTCTCCAAAAATAACTGTTTTCAGCCTCCTGCCCTTGATGAATTTCACCTT
The DNA here is from genome assembly GCA_035047865.1 of Dendrocincla tyrannina. NCBI lineage: Eukaryota > Metazoa > Chordata > Aves > Passeriformes > Dendrocolaptidae > Dendrocincla > Dendrocincla tyrannina. The sequence goes on along the minus strand of JAWWMP010000148.1, from coordinate 16,419,165 downwards.
TCTGCCTCTTTGCTGCAGGGCAAGGGAGATCCCACCAGGTAAGTGAGACCCTGCAAGGCTGGGATGGAGAGCCAGGGCTCTGCCAAGGCACGAGAGGGACTCACAGCACACAGTACACTGCACGGCAGTCTGCTGGGAGCTGCTCTCCCTGCTGCCAGCTGCTGAGGGGTCATGCAAGCTCAGGGGGCTTCAAGGACTCTGTTCAGGTCCTAGAGAAACCACCATGTCTTCTCCTTTGTGTTAGGGCAAACATCCCTACCACATGGGGACAGAACAGGGGGTCATGACTTGGGTACTGTAAGGGGCCTGTGCAACCTCTCCTCACATGGCATCACATTCTCATCCCTACTGTGTTTTGGGCAGAGGCCTCACAAACCTTCCTCTGCTCCCAAAGCCTGGGAGACTCCTCAGGTGTTCCCATGCAATGAGGAAGCCAGAGTGAGCAAGAACAGCACCCTCCTGCCTGCAAGAGAGACACGAGAGCCTCTCCCCCCATATTCTGCAGGAATTCTGCGCCTCCATGGGGTGCAGGAGGCAAGCACCTACCAGGACCTGCAGCAGCACAGGAGGCAAACAAGCTGTTGCCCAGAAAGCAGAAAATTCACACAAAACATGATCCTTCCAGGATCCAAAAATCCCATGCACGCATTTCATGAGTGTTTCCACAATGCAGCTCAACACACTCAGCTGTAGGCTGACTCCATCTCTTCCCACCAAGCCACAAAATCATGCTGCTTCCCTTGAGGAAGATGAATCGGTTCAGCTGGCTGATCCACAGGAACCTATTTACCTTCTTCACCCTCAGGCTCAGTCTTCCATTGGATCAACAAGGTGAACCAATTCACAGAGCAGCAGAATCAAAGATGCAGGACAAGGAGGCAGGGGAACACACAGTCTCCCACGTGACCAGCTCGGTGCTAACACAGAAATACTCCTTCAACAAGGAGCTTGGTGAAGATCAACATAAGTGTCACTGAAAAGCTACCAACTTCTTTCCTTAGGAGCCTTTAGCCAGGGAAAAAAGGCAGGTTTCCTTCTGCTTTACTTTCCATGTATCCTGCTCCTAAAACAATACAGCAAGGTATTTATGAGAATATTTGTAAATATCGACAGGGACAAGACCATGATGTGAGAAGCAACTATTACTGCACCACACCATTCTGGGTTTGGAGGCACTGTGCTCCTTTTGTCTGTGTAGGTGCATTTTCCCCCTGTGATTTATTAATGCCTTGCTTCACTGAGAGAGTTTGCAGAAGGCTGAACCACTGAGGTGTGAATGAAGAGCAGCATGAATGATGTGAGTCACAGATCTTCCCTCAGAATCGACTTTATTATGCAAACCTTTTGGGTTTTTTTTACAAGGATAACCGAAAAAGCATTTTCAAGAGGCACAGAAGGCATCTTGCAGAAGGGCAGGGATCAGCTTGCCTTGGCTTTCACAGTTGAGGAGGGTTATCCTGGCTGGAGACGGAGCAGGCTGGCAGGCCTACCTTCTCTTGAGACTTTTCTGAAGATGAAATTTTACAAATAAACTATCCATTCTGCAAATGTCCCATCCTTTGCTGGAGAAGTCTGGCTTCATCTCCTTTGCCTCCCACCTTGATCAGACTGCAGTAGCAACTCTCCCCTCCTCAGCACTTGAGCCTGAGACTCTTTCCAACTTCCTCAGCACACCTTGGAGAAACAAGCTTGGCCGCAGGTCTCACTGTCAGGGTTTTCCATCCCTGCAGACACCGGTCACTTGACCCCTTCCCTGCTTTGCTGTGCTGAACTGGCCACTATGGTGGGAAATAAAAACAGACACACAGGCAGGCAGGTATCACAAGCAGTGTCCCAGTTGCAAGAGGTGGGTGCCTCTCCCCACATGCAATTTCCTAGAAATGGCAGGAGAGCAGAAACTAAGTCACTGCTCCCTCCCCTCTCTTACACAGAAAGTGCAAAGAGCTCCCATGTGCCTGGGGACCAGAGCAGGAAAACCACTGGCCTTCAAGAAACAAGAGCCTCTCATCTACAACTGACATAAAGAAGAAACAGCCAAGCAAGTCCTGCCCCCAAAGCCCAGGGATGAGGGAACTGCCCAAGGCCCAGTAGCCCCAGTACTGATCCCCTGTGCCTCTCCAAGTCTTCCCACACCAGCTTGAGAACCGGTGCTCAGGAAGGAACAGAGTTTTAGGCAGGGGAAGTAGGAGCGAGGGCTGGGTTCACCCCATCCTTGCTGGTTTTCCTGGCGTGCTGATGGCCCCTGGTGGACACCACCCCCTGTCTCAGCTGCCCAGCTTGGGGGACCCCCAGGGCTAGAGGGACAGATGGGGCTGCTCTCTGTTGGAGAGTGTGTGATGGCAAACAGCTCATCACCGCATCTCCCTCCTGCACAGCCGGTCACCATCAAGGGGACTGCTTGGCAGGGGACACTGCCACTACAGGGGACACCTTCCACAACTAGGAAATGCTGGTGAGCCAGCACTTGAGCCCTGGGAGGGAGAAAAGGCAGCAGTGAAAGAAGGCAGGGACACAGCTGGGCATCTTCCTCATTAACTGGAGATTAAAACAGCCTTTTGAAAAAACACTGCCTGAAGGTCTCTGCTTCCTCCCCCACCCAGCACAGCACAGATAGTGAAAGAAGGCATACCTGTTATCCCTGGGGTCCTCCTCCTCCCCAGCGTCGACACTGCCTCCACCTTCACAGCTGGTTCTGGCGACACTCCAAGCAAATCTCGAGATCCCAGACAGATCTCTGTGTCTCTCCATTCACTACTGCTGTGTTCCTTAAGCTCCCAGCACACCGCTGCACGCAGCCTCCGCACAGGCTGCCCAGAAGAGCGAGGAGGGAGGGTTGAGCCCAGCTCTGAACACACCACACGCCATCCTCCACCCTGCACCCTCGCCAGCCTCAGCCCCGTTGGCCGGGCACTCCTTTGGGTATGCCACGGGGAGCTCCTGGTGGGGCTGAGCTTGGCAGCTGCCTGTCCACAGGAACACAGAGCCCCAGTGCCACCAACCACGCAGGCCCCGGGGCAGTGTGGCCCCTGGGATGGGCACTGGTGGGGTGCCAGTTGTGGGCCGTGAGAAGCACTGTTGATGGGAGATGTCAGCGCAGACCGGCAGCCCCTGTGGAGGGACCGGTCAGCCCAAAGAGCCTCAGGGAGGACTGTCCTGCATGGCAAGCACCACACAAAGAAAGAAATGCTGTGGCCTTTGGGTAGTCCCAGAGAGGTCAGACCTTCAGCACCTCCTCTCGACTCCCACCTTGCGGAGGGGAGAGAGAAGCACAAGTCAGGCCGGACCTCAGACCTCACCCAGGGGTAACAGCTGATGGCATGAGCTCCCCATAGAGGATAAGAGCCCCCAAAAAGCACAGACAGCCCTCCATTGAGAGATGGCTGCCAAACATGCCCCTTCTCTCCTCCAGCACCACCACCACCTCTCCGTCTTGCCTGGGGAGCACTTACTTGCCATGCTGCCTCACTCGGCCACGTGGGGGCTCCTGCCTACCTGCAGGGAAGAAAACAGGAGAGTCACTGACAGCTTAAATCACCCCCTGAAGCCCAAGACCTCCATCACCCAGAGTCAGGTTCATGCAGAAGGCAGGGCGCTAACTGGTGAACCCACGACAGATCCCAGCCAAGCAGTGCCTCTGCAGAGAGCCAAGGACTCCAGCTGCCTCACTGAATGGCTGGAGGGGGTCAGGGACCCTCAGCCACCAGAGTGCTGGGGCAGGTCCCAGGCCAGGGAGAACGAGGGCCCTGCCCAAGTAGCCCAGTGCAGACAAGCAAAGTAGGAAGGGAAGAACTGGACAAAGGAGACACCACATTTCTCATCACCAGATAAGACGACCTGTGTGTCAGAAGCTGTGGGAAGCAGCCTGATCCTCTTCCCTTCCACAAGAGATTGATGGGAACAGGTATATCAGTCATCCTGTTTTAGAGCAACTTCACAGCCATGCCAGTTCTCACTTCTGCAACTCCTACCCACAATCTGCAATAAATGGAGCCATACAGTTTGCTCCACTGCCACACAGCAGGAAAAAAAAGGACATGCATCTCCAAAAGGTTGTTGGGCCAAGCTAAGGGCAGCAGCAAGAATGAGAGAGCTCCCTGCACACCCAGGACGCAGCTCTCCAGCTGGAAAAGCACCTTTTGTGCTTAAAGAACAAAACAATAGTAAACAAAACCCCACAAGAGTGAAGCAAAGCCCTGCAGAAGCAGAGGATATCCTTCTCTGATTGAAGGAGGGGCTTCATGCACTTTTTTTTCATGTTTTGCCTTCTCCCCGTGCTCAATTCCCCAGGGATCAGACTACCCTGGGCTAACTCTCACTGGCAAAACCACAACTCTGTCAGGAGACAGAGAGGACAGGACTACCCAGCTCCTACAGTGATCTATTGCGGATGAAGGAGCAAACACAGTTAGAAACAGCAGGAACCAAACCACATGGTGGTCTCAGGTCCAGGACTTCAGATACTCAGTTATTCTGAAAACACTCAGCTGGAGCGAGGTCAGGGACAGCGCAGAGCCAGCCAATCAGGGGGTCAGCAGGGCTTGAAACACAGTTCTCCTTCTACATAAAAGGAAGGCACCCAGACACACAGAGGGGCTGGTGCCACACACTATCACAGCAGGCACCACCTCACACCAGTCACCTTCCAGTAAATCGAGCATCTCTCCCTGCCAACATCAGGTTTCCTGTGGTTTCCAAGGTTCCTACACCATAAGAGGAAGGAAGGCAAGCAAGCCTGGACCTGTATCCAGAGGGAGAAAGCAGTTTCCTTCCAACAGTTTACAAAGCTCAGATTGCAAACCTCAGTCTGGAGTTGAATCAAGAACAAGGGAGGGAAAGCAGCAGAGCACAAGAACTGCTTAGGAGGGATCTGCTGCTTCCTGTGCCACACAGCCCAACCCTGCTTCTCTGAGCCCTTCTGGGGCATGTGAGAGGCCTCCAGATCCATGCATTCTCCCACTGCCCTCTGGATCCATGCGTTCCCTCATGGCCTTCCAGATCCATGCATTCCCTGACAGGCTGTGTCAGCTCTCAGCAAGGACCAGCTGACACGCTTTTGCTGTCATCAGTTTTTACAAAGAGATCCAAACTCTCAGGATAAAAGAAAGCACAGCACGGAGAACTTGCCAGAGTTCCCACACAAACCCTCTGTATCACTCGTTGTTACAGGCACTCCCCTCTCTTTGATGGACAGGAGAAGAGAGACACAGAAATAAGGATATTCAAGACTGGATTTGTCAGGTAACACGTAACCCACATCATTCATCAGGCAATAAATTTAATGTTGTTTAATTTAATTTATAGTCTTTCAGTTTTTTCCAAGTATCTGTGTCAATGCTTCCAGTGTCAGAGCTCAGAGGTGGTTTATTCCAGCACAACCAATAAGGCAGGTCCACACAAGCCTAGAAGCACGAGTGATGCCGTTGAGAAGGGCAGACATCCCAGACACTTATTTTTATTTCCACGTGCACATTCCTCAACCACCTCCCCTGGCTCCTGTGAGCAGGAAAAGCTGGAGCACCACACACACTGACGCCAAGGGGAGCAGCATCCCTCCCACCCCCACACAGCCACGCAAGCTGAGAGAAGCCTGAAGCTGGAGGCTGACCCAGCAGACGCCCACCCATTCCCGGTCCCCCCCTCCGGCTTCCCATCCTCTATAAATACCCCATCGATAGGAGGTTGCCAAGGCAACCGTGAAGAGGCGCGGGGGATGCAGCCATGGGAGTGAGGATGCAGCAGTCGCACATTCGTGTCTCCCCCAGGCTCCCCCGTCTCCGCCCCCGCTCCGTTCACCGACGCCAGAGGAGGAAACCGCACTGGGAAAACACGGTGCACGCGTGGCGCCGATTCCTCGGCGGGCCTGGGGGTCCACAGTGGGAAAAGGCAGCTCCTTGCCAGGCTGGGGGGGGGGCACAGGTACAGGGCAGGGGGACCCACAGCCCCCCGCGACACGCCGGGGCATGCAGGGAGGGTGCTGACTCTGCCGGCATCACGTAGCCGCGGTGCCAGCGGCTCGGCTGGATCCGGCGCTGGGGCTTTTCCGTGCCGAGATGCACCGTGAGAAGACGCTACACCAGCTACACCAGGGAGGGACCGCGGGATCCCCGCGGGAAGGCTCGCCCTCCCAAAAACAGAACCCGGGTCCCACCGCAGACCCCCACGCTGCCCCGGCCCCTCCGTGCCCAAACCCAACTCCGAATCACTCCCGTCTCCCTCAGCCTACAGAGCCACCCCACAACAAGGACGCCCAGCTCAGCTGTCACCCCACAACGAAGACCCCCAGCTCCCCTGTCACCCCACAATAAGGACCCCCAACTTAGCTGTCACCCCATGGCAGGGACCCCCAGCTCCCCTGTCACCCCACAATAAGGACCCCCAACTTAGCTGTCACCCCATGGCAGGGACCCCCAGCTCAGCTGTCACCCACAGCGAGGACCCCCAGCTCCCCTGTCAACCCATGGCAGGGACCCTCGGCTCAGCTGTCACCCACAGCGAGGACCCCCAGCTCCCCTGTCAACCCATGGCAGGGACCCTCGGCTCAGCTGTCACCCACAGCGAGGACCCCCAGCTCCCCTGTCACCCCACAACAAGGACCGCCAGCTCACCCGCCCAGCTTCGCGGGGGCTCTGCAGTCCCCCTGAGCTTCCAGAGCCACCCCACGGCAGGGCCCCCCATCTCACCTGTCACCCCACAGATGGGACCCCCATCTCCCTTGCCCGGCCTTCTATTCCCGGCCGAGCCCCTGCCCCACCACACGCCCCCTGCCCCACTGGCCCGTCCCCGCCGCTCTGCTCTACGCCGAGCGCCCAGGGACCCTGCGCCAGGCTCAGCCCCTTCCCTGCCGCCCCTGTCCCTGGTGCCCCAGCCCCGGTGCCCCAGTCCCGGTCCCTGTCCCGATCCCCCCAGTCCCGGTCCCCCCCGCCCCATCCCCGGTGCCCCCG
>JAWWMP010000148.1:16392636-16412124 GCA_035047865.1 Dendrocincla tyrannina | reverse complement strand
CGGGGAGGGCAGGCCACGCCCCCGACGAGCCCCCCGACGCCTCTCGGCCAATCGCGTCCCTCCGCAGCGCGCGCGCCCCGCCCTCCTCCAGCAATGGGATCGAGGGGCGGGCAGTGGGGCGGGGCCACGCGCTCCTCCCCCGGCCCCCTCCGCAATGGCAGCCAATCAGGGCGGGCCGCGGCCGGCGGGCGGAGCCGCGGGGGCTGCTGGGAGTTGTAGTCCCGCTTGGTCCCCGCGCGGTGCCGGGGACGGCAGAGACCCCCGGGGACCCTCGGAGACCCCCGGGCGGGGTCTGTGCCCGCTCCGCTCGCAGCAGCGCCTGCCTGCCCGGCCCTGCCCGCCGCCTCACGCCGGCCTGCCGGAGCCGGGACTGCCAGCCTGCAGCGGGCGACCCGCTGTCACATCCCCTGCCTCCTCTTCCTCCTCCTCTTCTTCTTCCTCCTCCTCCTCCTCATCCTCGCTGCCCGAGTCCTCGTAAAAGCAAAGCGTGGCCTGCACCGGGAAGTTCTCCAGCAGCTTCTCCCCGACGCCGTACAGGTGGTCAAAGGCCTTGGACTTGGGCCAGAGGAGCCTGTGCGGGCAGAGCCGGGCTGAGCCCCGCGACCCCCGGGGACACCGCCACCCCCGGGGACACCGAGACCCCCGGGGACATCGCCACCCCCGGGGACACCGAGACCCCCGGGGACACCGAGACCCCGGGGAACACCGAGACCCCCGGGGACACCGCCACCCCCGGGGACACCGCCACCCCCGGGGACACCGAGACCCCTGGGGACACCGCCACCCCTGGGGACACCGCCACCCCTGGGGACACCGCGACCCGCAGGACACATACCTGACCGGGTGCCGGAATAAAGACAGCGCTTTGTCGGGGCCACCATCGCTGGCTGCGTCCCGAGCCTGAGGAGACACAGGCGGGTGGTCCCTGTCCGGGGACCCTTCTGTCCCCAACCCCGCTGGCACCAGGGGCAGGGCTGGTGTCCCACAGACCCGGCAGGTCCCCCCTCCTCTGCCCCGGAGCCGAGGCGCTCGCACCCCCGCAGAGGAAGCTGGCACCGACCTCCCCCACCCCCGACGGGCTCCGTGCCAGGGTAATCTCCCCCCCGTGCTCACAAGTCCGTGCCCAGGCATCCCGCTAACCCCCTGAGGAATGCCCGCCCGGCCGGGGAATAGGCGGCCCTTTCAGGCTGCTGCGGGGGCTGTGCTGGCCGTGGTGCCCCCGGGGGATCAGCCTGGGCTGTCGGGGGGCACAGGGGTGATGCACTGGGGCAGGTGGGCACGGTGCCACCGTGCAGAGACTTTGAGGGGAAGGATTCTGGGGCGAGAGGCTGGTTTTGTGCCAAACAGGGACCCCAACCTGCGAGACATGGGGACAGACACAGCAGGGCGTGTCAAACTCACAGGGTCCGTGTGGTCCGGTCGCGTCTCGCGTCCCTCCTGGGCTCGGGGCAGCCACGGTCTCCAGAGAGGAAGGGGTCTAGGAGAGACAGTAGGTTCAGCACGACAGCCACCCGCCCTGGCCCGTTTTCCCTTTGCCTTCTCCCCCCGCAGCTCAACCCCATCTCGCCCACCCGCCTGATCAGCCCATGCCCGAGTGCCACCACCCTCTGTCCCACCTGTGCCCGCTGGGATCAGAGGGGGTGCCCCACCAGAGCAGCCTTCACCCGAACCCAGCGGGAACCTTCCCCATCCCACCTTCCACATGACCCCTGCTCTCCCACCCCTCCGGACGGCGCAGCACCCAGTACCTTCCTCCTTGCTCCAGCCTTAGGGCTGGGCAAGCACTGACCACAGGCACTCGGAGCCCGTGGGGAGGCAGGCAGCAGGCAGCAGCTTGCATGGTGGCAGGTGACACTGTCCCTTCTGACGCTGCAGACCCTTGGTGAGGACACATTTATAGCCCTGCCTCAGCCGTGACTCACAAATTCTTTGGGGCAGGGGAGCAAAGGACTGGGGATGTGGGGACAGCAGTCCCTGCGGTGTGAAATTTGTCCCAGTTGTGTAAATAGAGGGCTAGGGGGGGCTGGGGGCGGAGGGGCTGCGATCTCTGGTGGAAAAGCAAAACACAGAAGGGAAAAGTTAGACACCATTTGTGAGAAAATCCCCAGGGGGGAACAAGGGAGGGCAGAGACAATTAACAAGGATGATTAAGTGTTCTTTGTAGCCATTTACATAAGGGAAGGGGGATGTGAGGAAGGGATGGGGAGTGTTGGGGCGGTATGATGGGCATGAGATTGGGATGGTGCAGTGGGCATGGGTTGGGACTGCATGTTGGGTATGCTATGGGGACAATGTGGTGGACTTGCAATAGGGACAGCACAATGGACATGATGAGGACAGTGTGATGGGCTGCATTGGTGGCAAGCAAAGAGCAACCGGGAGGCAGGAGATGGCATAATCAAGAGAGGACAGGGAGGGAAGACAGGTGGCAGGCCTGGACCCCAGGCACAGGCAGGGCCCTGTTCGGGCATCCATGGCCCATTGTCCCATGGAGCTGCTAGGTCCCATTCCCACATTGCTGGCAGCGGGGGAAGCACATACTTGCCCGTTCTGCCTGCCCTCTCCTTTGGCTTTTTGAGACCACCCCAGGCGATACAAAAAGCTTCTCCACATGAGGGTGCAAGGATGATGCCCCCCAACTCCCACGCCCCCAGCACTGCCACACATCCCCTCCCAGCCCACTGCTCCTGCCCAAGTGCTCAAGGCAAAGTGCCACTGGCAGATGGGTCACCTCCTGCTCCCAGGAGTGTTTCAGTTTGGGACAAGGAAAGAAAATAGCAAATGGTCCCTGCTGTAGCTCTGCTATCAGCATCCAAACACCGCTGTCCAAACACCTGCTGGACCCTGCTCAGCTCTAAGCACAATTTGTCACCAGGGGCCCTCCCTGCCCCTCTCCATCTGTGGCAGCCAGTGAGCAGGAGGGGGCACGGGGCCAGCACAGCCCTCATTACCTTCTCCATTTGCTCCTCATTTGGGCCAGTAGTCTTACAACAACAAACCCCGTGGAGGACAAGCAGGGCCAGGAAGAGTGAACCAACAGCCCAGGCTTGCTTTGCAGGCATGGGGAGTTCAACCTGTTGATGTTTCACTGCCTGATCCCAACACAGGCAGTGTAGCCCAGAGTGGACACACAGATGGTGCCACACAGTCACCTGCCAGGCACTGTGGCTGGCCAGAACGGTGACAGCAAGCCTCAATCCCTAGCCAATTAGTCAAACCTACCTTGGTAATTCATAGACAACAAGTAAAACAAGGCATCCCAGCTCCCCAGTCCTTCCCGACACCAAAAGGGTTTAATTCTGATCTGCAATAAGCCTCTGATCCAGGCGGAGATTTGCAGGTGGATTTTGCAAAGCTGTAGCTAAACAACTTGCAGCCCCTGATCCCCCAGTCCGGGGCCTCGGCGGCTCACCCTGCCCGGACCGACCGCCTCCAGTCCTGGGTGACCCCCGGCTGCTGCCACCCTCGCTCCTGCACTGCTCCTCCAGCACCTCCGTAAGTACCACAGAGCTCTGGCACCACCCTCACGGGCCTTTTTGCCAGCACCCTGAGCACCCCAGGTGTTTCTTTTCCAGCAACATCCCTGAGACAGCATGGGAGGTCTTGGTTAGTGCACAGGAGAGGAGGCAGAAAGTTGGGAAACTTTGGTGCCAAGCATTTGAGGTGGCAGCCAGGGGACAGGGAGCAGAGCTGAGGCCCTGAGGGGTGGCAGCACGCTCAGTCAGGAGCATTCCCGGGGTAACAGAGAGGCCACTGGCTGCAGGGCAGGGGCAGCGTGGGCTCAGTCTGGTTTTGCAAGACAACATAGGAGGGGGAATTTTGAAACAAAGCAGCGGGAAAACAAGCCAACCCACTCCACTGCCTCTGCCAACCCCCCACGCCTGCATGTAGGGCTGCGAGCAGATGGCATAGGCAGAAAAAACCCAGTGGGCTCACCCCTCCGTGGGACAGTCCCCCCCTCAGCTGGGGTGCTTCCTGGCAGCATCCCCGAGGTGATCCAAGCCTGCTTTGCCTGATGTGATTCTGCCCTTGGTGAACCTCCAGGTTGTCCTGGGGATGCAGGTGTCACTGTCATGTGCGTGCCTCTCCATCGTTGTCCCCAGCAGCACAGAGAGGCTGATATCCATGGTTCGACCTCAGACGGGCACATCCCGTTTTCCCAGTGGATCCTCAGCAGCTTGGGATGGGTTGTGGGTGACTGCAGATGCCTTGGGTGAGCCCTGTGCAGGATGGATGAGGTGCCATCCTCCTTCCTCAGCTGAGGAAGCCTCAGGGTCACCACCTGAAAGCATCTCCAGCAGGTCCCAAATAACATGGTGCAGCCATAACTTTTTGGCTTCTCGGCTCAGGACATCACAGGAGACAAGGGATCTCCAAGAAGGCGGTGGGCACTTTCCCCCCCACCAGCAGCTGGCTCTCCATCCCTGCCCGCAGCGTCAGCGCAGGGGAGGGCTTTGGCGTCCTTCCTGGGCAGCGCTGCTCTGCCTCTGAAGCCTGGCTGGGGAGATAGCGAAGGTGAAAGGGCGCTTGGCGCTCCTCCACGGGCTTGGGTCAATCGTTAATCGGGGAGGGATTGCTTTCCACTCTTGCAGGTATCCTCCCGCGGCTCCCACCCTGCACAAAACCCGCACCCCGGGAGCGGGGCGGAGCTGCAGCGCTGCGAGCGGAGCTCCTCGCAGAGCCATGGGAACGTGAGCACACCGGAGGGAGCTGGGTGAGAAGCTGCGAGCCCTGGGCAGGTGACACCCTGGGTGAGAAGCTGCGAGCCCTGGGCAGGTGACACCCGACCCCCACCATGGTGTCCATGGGGCTGCAGCTGCTGGGCTATGCCGTGGCCTTTCTGGGCTACCTCGGCACGCTGACGGCCACGCTGCTGCCCAGCTGGAAGGTCAGCTCCTACATCGGCTCCAGCATCGTGACAGCCGTGAGCTTCACCAAGGGGCTGTGGATGGAGTGTGCCACGTACAGCACGGGCATCACCCAGTGCGACATCTACAGCTCCCTGCTCAATCTGCCCGCCGATGTCCAGGCAGCCCAAGCCCTGATGGTGAGCTCCTGTGCCGTCTCCTCTCTCGCCTGCCTCATCACCGTCGTGGGCATGAGGTGCACCGTCTTCAACCAGGGCTCGCCGGGCAAGGACCGGGTGGCGGTGGCGGGCGGCGCAGTCTTCGTCCTCGGGGGGCTGCTCTGCTTCATCCCGCTGGTGTGGAACATCCATGTGGTGCTGCGGGATTTCCGCAACCCCGTGGTTCCCGACAGCATGAAGTTCGAGCTCGGGGAGGCTCTTTACCTGGGCATCATCTCCTCCCTCCTCTCCCTCATCGGCGGCTTCATCCTCTGCACCTCCTGTCCTGCCCGGGACCCTGCAACCAGCTACACCTACCAGCCTCAGCTGCTGGCAAGCAAGAGCCCCCAGCCCTCTGTCAGCCAGATGCAGAAGACCAAGAGTGAGGTCAACTCCTACAACCTGACGGGATATGTGTAGCAGCTGCAGGTGGGAACCAGGCTGGCACCTCTCCCGGCTCCCCAGAGCACCTAGGCTGGCACCAAGGGAACGCGGTAAGAGGAGAGGACACGGTGGCATCACCTGTGCTCAGCCCTCTCACATGCTTGGGGGGTTGACCCTGCTCTCTCCCTGGGGATCCTGCGAGCCTTGTGACTGCTTGAAGATCCCAGCTGGTGGCTTACATTTTTGAAGGACCCTGAATCCGTTTTCTGTTTCCTACTCCATGCTGCCAGCCTGCAGCCCCAATGAACCGATCTGGATTGAGGGGTGGGCTTGTGACCCCAGGGACCAGCCTGCTGGCCATGGAGGCATCACAGCAGGGTCAAGGACATCATGGAGTCACTGCTGGGAGGGTTGAGTGCTGGTTGCAAACCGATGTCGCAATAAATTTGTCTTTCTAGCCAGACTGCATCTGAGCTTTCCTCTGGCATGGAGGGGTCCTGGCAGGTCCACCAGCAGGATGAACTGCAGTGGGGGCCACGCTCCCCTGCCTGGTACTCCTGACCCTTGCTCTGGCCTGCCTCCCCCCATCCCACACCTCAAGAATTTGCCACACAGGCACTCAGGCAGGTGGGAGCACTGTTGGGAGAGAGAAGAGTCACTCCCCTGCACAATTTGTCCCTGGGCACCACACTGGGACTTTGCCACATGCCACTGCTGTGAGGGTGCCAGCAGGGGGAAGCAGGGCTCCCCAGGGGCTAATGGCAGGCAACACCTTCCCCCTGCCCCACTGCTCTTCTTGCTTCTGAGGGTGCAGGTGTGACTGGGACTGAGGTGCCCACAGTGGTATTCACTGCCCCTGGAAAGTTGTGGTGCTTCAGGAGGTGGGGAGAATCCTGGCATCCCCAGGACACAAGCACAATGTCAAGCACCAGAGGCAGCTGCTGGCCATGGCGGAGGCTCAGCACCCTAACACAGCAGCAGAAGGGTCTCTTAGACAGGTCCTGAGCCCTGAGATCCTTCCAGGGGCTGTTTTGGTAGGAAAAATGCCACCTGTGAGATATCAGAAAGCCACAAGGGATGGGCAGGCAGGAGCCAAGGCAGCTCCACACAACCCTTGGGCAGCGGTGGGACATGGTGTGTGGCTGCAGCCAGGCACAGGGGCAGCAGCATGGCAGTTCACACAGGCTCCCAGTGACACTGGGGGATGCTGGGCATGTGCCAGGGCATGGCAGGAGGAGAGGAGGTGCAGGAAGCCCAGCCCCACAGCCCACCAAGGGGCAAGTACATTTTAACACATCTGAGGTACCCCTGCCAGATGCAAGAGAACCCCCTGCTCTTCTGTGCCACACCAGGGACCCCCTTGCCCTGACTCCTTGTCCCCTATGGAGCAGGAGGCTTCGGTATACCTGATGACCTCTCATAAAGCAATTTAGATTAGGTCCCAGAGAGGAAGAGACCATGTTCCCCACTCAAACGTCACCACTGTTACCCTTGCACCAGGGAAATTGTGTTTGCTGTGGGGTTAACATACTTCTGATAATGATGGGTCATGCTTTCTCCCTTCTCCAGCAAGCAAGGAGCCACATGGGGACCTGTCCCTGGTGGTGACACTTGCTTGAGGGGACCAGGCTGGACCTCAAAGCAAAGGCCAGTCACCCCATTTCCATTGCCAAGGGACAAAGGAGAGTCTCAGTCCTGGGCCAGCTGAGTTGTTTATTGCTGCCCTGGGGAAAAGAGAGCCCTGGGGCATGCAAGGGGCTTAACCTGCTGGCTGCAGCCCTTCATGAGATGTTGCAAGTTCTAAGGGTCCTTCATCCATAAATATTTTATTTCTGGACAACTGGTGCAGGGAGGAGGCAAGAAAATATTCGGTACAAGGGGTCACACTTTGAAGAGGAGGAATTCTTGGGCACTGTGTCCTTGCCCCTCGCCTCCCACCGCAGTCTGGCTCTGTCTGCAGGCAGAGGCTGCGCTAATTAAACAAAGGGGCATTTGAAACGCTCTGTTCAGATCTTGATTGGTGCTGGGTTTATTAACACTTTAATTCAAGCAGCAGAAGGGAAGATTTCTGGTTTCAAAGGAGTCACACAGCTTCCCCTGAAGAAGAAAGGCAGCTGGCACAGGCAGTCAGGCAGAGCTCAGAGCTTGGGTACATAAAAAGATGAGTGCAGGGCAATGCCCCCAACAGCCCCTCAGATTTCTTTCTCAATTGTGCAATGCCAGACCCCTGTTCCGTGGGTGCAGTATGCCAGCTTCAGCTGTGGCACAGCAGGAGAGGAGCTGAGGAGCATCCCACTGAATCTGGGATGAGCCTTTCCCCAGGTCTCTGTGCTGCCAGCCCTGCCAAGAGGCAGCCCCTACATTAAGCATGGGTGGGCTCAGGGAGAGGAACGTCTCTGCCCTCCAGCTTTCCTGGCCTTCAATGTGAATGCACTCAAAGATGTGAACCTTGGCTACAGGGCAAGGCAGGCTGACAAGGATTTTCCACTTCTTTAAGCAGCACGAGCAGAGGATGAGGAAGGGAAGGGAAGGACACAGGGTGCACAGATGCAGTGGCAGTGGTTATCTCTGCCTCACGCAATAGCCACGTTCCCTGTTATCGATAAACCAGGTCCTTGAGGGCAGATTGGATGTGGCCCAGCCCAGGGCCAGAGAGGACAGGAGCCCAGACTGCCCCTGGAGCCAGCTCCGAGCCCAGCAGTGTGCAACAGAGCCAGCCCCTCAGATTGCCTCTTGCCCCTCACCAGCTTAGAAGGAAAAGCTGAGGTTGCTCCAGAATCTCCTGCAGGAAAGCTACAGAGGAGCACAGCCCACCTCAGGACAGGAGCAGGATGCAAGGAGAAGGGGCAGCCAGGGGGAAGCAGGGTGGGAAGAGGGCTGGATGGGGAAGAACTGTGTCAAGACCCCGGGTGAGAGCCCTTGCCTCGTAGGATGGCATGGTGGAGCAAGGAGTCTTGTAGCCCCTCACCAGAGGCCAGGCTGCAGTGACTGTCATAAGGAAACAAGTCCTTCCTCTCTCTTCTTCTCACTCTGGATGATGCCTCGGATGAAGAAAGGGGGCAATAAAATACTAATGTGCCCTTATCTTCAAAAGTAATAGAGGCACTATAAATGCACAGTACACCCCAGCTCTGGGTCAGGGCCTTACAACCTCATCAGCTGGTCATGAGGAACATGCAAAAAATCACGACTCCTTCTTCTGAAGAGGCAATGACACAGCCCATCACCAATGCCTTGCCCACCAAGTGCTCCCCAAAAGCACCCCTGGCCCAGCAGAGACTGGTCACTGCCCTGTGCAAGCAGAGCCTCTTCTTGTGCAGAGCATTGTAAAGGGATACCCAGGTTTGTCCCAGACCCACCAGGATCACACACCTCTTGCCTCCCTGAAGCACTCCAGCCAAGCAGGGCGCAGCTCCTTCTGGCATCCCCAACCTGTTTTTTGTTTCTGCCTAGCATAGCTGACCCAAAGCAGCAAAAAAGAATCTGTGCAAGCTCTCTGAGGAGTATCTGACCAGGTGCTGGGAGAGCCTGTCTCTGCCCACAGCCCACAGGAATTGCTCAGATAGGAGAGACAGGAGGGGGAAGAAAATTCAGGCCAAGTTCCTGATGGGCTGAGACACTTGGAAAGGGCCTGCACATTCCTCCGCTCTGTCCCCAGCTGCAGCACACTCCCAGCTGCCTCCCACGCCCCATTAGAGCCTCCTGGCCCCTCAGCAAGCCAGGGCTGGCGTGGAAAACTGCCCATGGCCTCATAGCAGCTTTTTCAGGAGCAGCACAAGATGCACTATGGAGAGGGACTGCTCTCAGACACTTCAAACCCTAAATCCCAGGCTGGGCTTCAGTCACACGCTGGTGGGAATGGGAGATGCACTCCCTGCCCCAGCCATGCTCCAGCCATGCCCCAGGCCCCACCTGATATTGCCGCTGGTGGCCACGCTCTAGCCCAGGAAACATCCTCATGGTTTCACTTCAGGGCATCTGTGGTGGCTCAGCTGGCAACTGCACTCACATTTTACCTCCAAAGTCTTCCTGCCCTCCTGAATCCATGGGATGGCACTGCCTGGAGTCAGGGCAGGCAGCACGCTGCCATGAGACTGTCGGTACCTGGCTCTTCTGGTCCTAACAGGAGATGTTGCAATGGAGCTGAGGGGTGGTGAGAAAACGAGCTCCTCTTCAGAAAACACCTACAATCAGAGGAGAAGCTGGTGCACAGACTCATGGCTTTCCACAGCCTCCTGGAAGAGACCTGTTTAAAGGCATGTTAAAGGATCTTTTGGTCTTTAAAGAAAGATACGAGGAAAACAGGGTGGAATGAACTCCATGGCACCGCAGGGGACAGAGGCCTTTGGGTGCACCACAGGAGATTGCTGGAAAGCACCTTCCTCTTTGAACAACAGCTCAGAAATCTATCAGAAGGGTTATAAAAGGTGTTTATCTCAGAAAACCTGATACCCGTTGAAGAGGACATGGAGGTTTGATCTTCCAGGCATTACATTAACATTACAATCAGATTGTTCCATAATTTGAATCTAATCTCTACTGGAGGAGGTTCCAGTTAGTGATTTTAGCAAATCTCAAGTACATGCAAGCTGTAGAAGCAAGAGCAGCTTTGTGGTAGAACCCACACCAAATCAGTGAGCAAAAT
This sequence comes from Dendrocincla tyrannina, assembly GCA_035047865.1. NCBI lineage: Eukaryota > Metazoa > Chordata > Aves > Passeriformes > Dendrocolaptidae > Dendrocincla > Dendrocincla tyrannina. Next base: position 16,402,030 of record JAWWMP010000148.1, on the reverse strand, counting down.
AAGCTTTATGAGCAAGACACACTTTTATAATGATATAACATAAGCCCTTCCAGGGATTTTACAGAAGTATTGGTAAAAACAGACTTGATCTCTAGCTAAAATCTGCCTTGGAGAACTGGCCTAGAGAACTGCAGAGAAATTGTCCTGCACCCTCAGCAGCTCCACTGCCAACTGATGGTTAGACAGCACTATGCTGGACAGTAGGGAGGAAGACCAGAGGAATCCAAGCACCTTTACATGAACAAACGGAGCAGAAACCACAACAGTCAGTCTACAGAGTTACCCCAAGAAATTCTATCTGCCAGCCTATCATCTTCATACTTCAGGTGCACTTGGAGGCACCAAGATTTTGGCAGCTGCTAACCTAGGGTCATACCTAGAAGACACTCAGATACCAGACAAGCCAAGCCCCTTCAAGCTCTCTGCAGTCTGGAAGAAACAAGTCACCCCCTAAGCAGAGAAACCAGGGGTTTCACCAGCTCTGGGGTTGCCTCTTTGCTCAGGATTTCAGGGTGTGCTTTGATTGAAGCTTTTCCCACCAGGAAAAATAATCTTTCCTCAAGGCAGGTGCCTTTTTTCACAGAACTTGCAACACCCTTTATTTCTGAGATGTCCAGCCTACTAGAAAAGGCTGAAAGCAGGACAAGACCCACGTCACAAATAGCATGATTGCCTCGAACTTGCTTTCCCAGAAAAGCTGTCTCTCTAGATTTCTTAGGTCACTGGAGCAAAGTCCCACTACCAGCACTACCCAGCAGGTGCTCTCAAGATTGCTCCAACAGATGTATTCTCATTACCCAAAGTTTTAGCCCTTTCCTTTTGAGGGGGTGGGCACAATTCCAGTCTTCAGGATTTTTCAAGATGTAGAAAAGCCCAGGGAGTCTGCAGGCATTACAGAGCTAAGGACAGCCTGCAGCCATCACTGGCTCCAAGGCAGTGATGCTCCTGTGCCATTTGAGCTATTCCAGTACACTTGTACAGGAGTGAGGGCTGGGCTCCTTGCCTTTGGATTTCCCCCAGCTGCTGCAGAAGCCAGGCACACATCTCACAGAGCACAGGGAACTTCTGATCCCACCTGTGACTGAATGCCTTCTCATTAGCCTTCTGCTCTTCCCAAACACACATCTTTTTAATGGTGTTTCCAGATTGTGAACTGGCAGGTTGTTTCACCCCAGGTCTGGCTGCTGGCCAGAGCAAGGCTGCTCACTCCACATCCGTGCAGGCACAGACTGCCCGGGAGAGGCATCAGGGAAGAGACATCAGGGGCAAAAACAATCAGTTCCTTGTTTTCAAGGCAAGGAGAGCAGGCGCTTCAGGACCAAGGACATCCTCGGCAAGGGAAGGTACCCCTCTGCTGCAAAGCAAAGTCCCTGGAAGGGGAAAGCAGCTCCCGGCACAAAGCCCCCGTAGCCCAGCCCAGGGAGCTCCCAGGAGCCTGCTAATACACATTAAATTTCCACCTCCCCGGGCAGACCAGTCCCTGTACCTGACACCTCAGGGTCTGCTCACTTACAAGTCTTGCTGTGAGTTATGGCCTCCTTCCCAATCCTGAAACATCCCATCTCCCAGATGTGCTCGGGTGACTAGCATCCCGCATAAGTCCCACAGGCTGATTTGTGCCTTGTCATTCTGCAGTTGAAAATAGGTAAGTTTTACCACACAGGTCACAGGCAGATGCAGCTAATCCACCCAACTTCAGTACTGAGTAAAAGCCTCATGGGGAAGGAGAAGAAATAACCAGAGCAAAACACAGTGTAAAGGCAGCCCAGTCTTACGTGAAGAGACAAGTTTATCCTCAGCTGTCCCTGAGTGCAGCTGCCCTTTCCCATGGGAGATCTTTGCAAAGCAGAGAGAGGCTGCCCACAAAATGCAGGACTAAAGCTTCCAGCTCACTGGTGGGATCAAGAGAACTACACTGCCTTTGGCAGCATGAGCTGAGCAGGAACACAATGTGGCTCTTCCCTGGCTCCTGACTCTGCAGCCTGCTCCTGCACACCCCTCACAAAGTGCTGGGACCAAGGGCAGGACAGGCTACATTCCCCACCAAGCCTTGCCAGGGCCGCTGGCTACAGCCCCAGGACTTCATGGGGCACAGCATGGTACTGGCAGGGTGGACACGGAATGCTCTGGGAGAAGAAAGCTTTGCCAAACAGCCTTATCTCTGAAGATGCTTTTCTGACCTCCTCACCTGCAATAAGTGTTTATCTCCACTACACAGCTTAATGCCCCCCCCAAACTAGTCTGCCAGCAACCTTCTGGCATGGGCACTGTTGAGAGAGCTTGGAAAGAGGCTGGAGAGAAGTGCCAGGTTTCGAAACCAGGTCCTCTGATACCAGCTTATCTAAGGAAAATTAATAACTGCAGTTTGCCAAGCTACATCCATTTAGGAAATGCTCCATCACAGAACTGCTTTGTGCATTATTTCCTCACACTGAGGAAAACAAATCAGCACAAAAAATGCCAGAAGACCCATGTATTGCTGTAAGGAATATATATTTTTGTCTTGCTGGTGATGTCAGACACAGAGAGGTGAGAATATGAAGCCTGCTAACTGTTCACAGGCTGTTGAATGCTTCCATAGGTTCTCGGATCTGTGGTGATAAATGCTTGCATCAAAGCTGCCCTTTGCTCACCACCTCCTCATTCAGCAAAGCCCATTCCTGTCACTAACGTCTGAGTGTCTGTTTTCTGTACATCACTCTGCTGGGTTTGGCTGGTGGGGAGTTAATTTTCTTCACAGCAGCTCATATGAGGCTGTGTTTTGGCTTTGTGTTGGAAACAGGGTAGATAACACAGTAGATAACACTGAGCAGGGCTTACACAAAGCCCAGTCCTTTTCTGCTTCTCACCCCTTCAGTGAGGAGGCTGTGGGGGCACAAGGAGTTGGGCGGGACACAGCCAGGACAGCTGACCCCAACTGACCCAGGGGATATCCCAGAACACATAGAATCATGTTCAGCATACAAAGATCAGGGAGAGGGAAGAGGGGGACGTTTGGAGTGGTGGTGTTTGTCTTCCCAAGTCACTGCTACACCATGGAGGCCATGGGAATGCCTGGGCACCTGCCTGTCCGTGGGAAGCAGTGGATGAATTCCTGGTGTTGCTTTGCTTGCATGCGTGGCTTTTGCTTTATTTATTAAACTGGCTTTATCTCTACCCACGAGTTTTCTCACTTTTACTTTTCCAGCTCTCTCTTCCATGCCACTGGTGGGGAGAGAGTGAGGGGCCGTGTGGGGCTGAGTTGCTGGCTGGGGTTAAACCATGACAAGCACACAAACACAATCTCCTTTCCCTGAGTGGCACAAATAAACCAGAAGGAGCTCTGAGTTGTACAGGTTATGCCATAGCTCCCTCACAGAGGCAGGTTCTAGCCCAAGGGCTCTACACATGCTATGAAAAACATTAGGGATGTCTGTGAATAACCTAAAAAAGTAAGGTAAAGTATATTAGGGATAAAGTTCCGATCCCAGAGCTAGTTAGAATATCTAACTAGCTATTATAGGTAGACTAGCTATATTATAGCTATAGCTATCTAGAATAGCTAACTAGAATAGCTAATAGGGAATAAACAAGGTGCAAAGAGGAGGAGGAGCAGCAGCTAAGATTACTGGCTCAACACATATGTGCCGTGAAGAACACTGAGATCAAGTCTGAAGGAGGTGTGGACATTTCTTGCTTTGGAAGCAGCTTTGGGGGAGAAAATAAAGGTCTGTCTCTTCACCCACCCAGGGTAGATACTTCAAAGCATGACTGGCTTTTGAGATAAAACTTCCTAGAATGATCAGAAGCGTGGCTGCTCCTCAAGGTTGCTGGCTATTTTGTACTTCAGAAACCATATTTCATGCAATTATAAAAACCAATGCAAGCATATAGGAATAAAGGAAAACTTGGCTCATTGTGGTCTTCTGGTACAGATTCAATCTCCTCAACAGCTCTATTGAAAATTAAATATGATGGGGGGTAGGCCTGTGGTTTGAGGACCAGCTGGAGAGATGTCAAAAGCAAGAAAACAAAGATAAATGAAGATAAGTAATGCTACTTTCAAACAATGAATGGGGGGAGATAAAGGAGCTAGTTCCTAGCTCAAGTCTTACCACCTGCAGCACTGACCTAAAAACAGCACAATCTGAAAATGTCAAGAGAGGTCACAGAAACAGCTCTGAGATCTAGAAACATGAGCTGAAAATGAAACACGATTCAATCAGACAGGACATCAGGAACGGTAGACACATATACAGCACCTACAGATTGCAGAAAAAAAACCCCTGTTGTAGAGACATGTCCTTTCTACCTTTACTAGCAACAGTGAAAGTCACTTCTGCAGCAACATGTGTAGGTGCAGCCCTGGGGGAAATGATGTGGCAAAGTCCCCACCACGCAGGATGAGGCACTCTCTGTCCACATTGCTGTGTTGCTGAACTCTGACTCTCAGGCAACACATTTGGTGATACCACCTAAGCACTAGTTTCTGTCCTGTGCTTTTCCAGGTAAAATGAAGTGTTTGAGTCAAAGGAACAGCACTGCGCTGGCCACCTACGCACCTTCTCCTCCACACCCACGACCTGGACAAGGGAATGTGCTTCAGGAAGGACAGGGAATGTGTGACTGTAAAGGCAGGTTCCCCTTGGCTTCTTTGAGCCAGAAAGTCATTTTATACCTGTAGGAAATCAGGTTTGATTCAAGATGCCTCTTCACTGGAAATAAGCCCAGGCTTGAACAATACTGAACTACTTGCACTTGTCCTTAGTTTCTTCCCAGGAACCATATACTGCAGGCAGCACAGGGAGCTGCAGCATCCTTTGAGTGTAACTGCTCCCCTGCGTCACGTCTGGCTGCTCTTGAACACCTCATCTTCCTCCAAACCCCCATAAACCTCAATATTTCCCTGGTTAAAAGCATAGTCATGCCGCTGGCTGAAGAAAATTCTAAGAAAACAAGCCTAAAGACAGAGCTGCCAGGCAGGGCAGCTCAGCCAGGCTAACCCAGAGCCTTGCAGCAGATCTGACTGCAAGCCCCAGCGTCACCACACCACTGGCTGTTCCCATAGCTACACGGGAAGATAAATTGAGTTCAAGGAACCTCGTGTCGCTACATTATTTAACAAACAGACAGACATGCTCAAGAGGAAAACACAGACAGGGACCCAGTTTAGCTGCTGCGTGGGCTGATCAGACCAATGGATGCCAGGCTGCCTCACAGAGTGAAAGGGCCCAAATCCTCATCCTCAGCACCACGGTGCTCTAGCCCCAGCCAGGCAGTGTGTTATTCGTAAGAAGACTCCTGTGTGGCCACAGAAGAGCCATGCTGGTCCTACAAGACCAGAAGGGGGTAAGGAGAACCCCCTGCCCCACCAGAATGATGACCTAGAGCACAAGTAAAGAAAGCAGAGCTTTATTAATGATCCCTGCCAAATGATCCCACAGTGTTGGGACAGAGGGGACTACTCTAACATGTTTGTCTCCTCCAGTATGATTTGCAAGATCTGCTCCACCTGGTCCAACCCAAAGTTAACATTCTGGAGCTCCAAATGGGAGAGGCTGAATGAGAGAAGCTAGCCCACATTCGTACCAAAGTTTTTAAATTTCTCCATAACACTATGGGTAAGAGGGCAAAAACCACCAGGAGAGGCAGTGAGTGACAAAAGCTGGGATCTGATACCTCCTGTCGTACACTCAGCTCTTATCCTGCTTCCTACCATTATCCCCCTTCCTACATTGAGTACCACATGCACTGGGGTTCCTTCCTTCATCCCACTCCTATCTCCATTACAGACCCAATGCTGTGTGAGGGATCCAGCAACAAGGTGCCACAGTATAGGAGAGACCTAGTATGGGCAAGTCTCCTTTCTGCTGGAGGTGCTGTGGAGAGTTTGTTTGGAAAGAGTGGTTCAGCATGGCAGCAGTGAGGAGAAACAAGAGGGGTCTGGGAAGGAGCCAAGGCAAGGAAAACAAGTGATGTTTGGCCCACCATCATAATGAGAGAAGACAGCTTTGAGAATGACTGCCTTAGCCAGCGAGGGGTGAGCAGGACTGTTCTTATCACATGATGTTTTCAATGCTGCTGTAACCCATCATCCTTCTCCTTCCCCAAGATCCTGCAAGGAGGAACAGAAAGTCACCCAGATCGGGTGTAGAGGGCACAGAGAGAGAGATGGCAAGGTCCACTGGCCTGTTCCCACGAGAGCCCAGCAGCCTCACTGCGGACCCTTCCCTAGCAGGCAGCAGGGACATGCAGGACACAGCCAGGCCAGCAGTGCCACCATGTGGGAGCAGGTCACCTCGCTCTCTCAGGACACGGGCAGCAAGGGTTTCTGGAGGGTGAAAGAGCAGCTGGAAATATAAAAACAAACAAACAAATAAATCATATCTCAAATTCCCCCCTTTCCACTTGAATGTGAGACTTATCCAGAGGAATTCCCTCAGCCAGAAACCTGCTTCCTGGCTGGAAGCTGAAAGAATGTGTTGTGTCTCAATAATTTTCAATAATACCCAGAAAAATAACTCTCCATCATTTACCAGGCACTGAAGTGAGACTGACAGGCCTATAATTACCAGGGTCTTCCTTCTTATCCTTCTTGAAAGCTAGGACATTTGCCAGCTTCCAGTCATGTGGGACCTCTCCAGACTCCCAAGACTTGATAAATAATGGAGAAAGGTCCTGTGATGACATCAGCTAGCTTCTTCAGTACCCTGGGGTGAATCCCATTGTGCCCCATGGATTCATGTGCATCCAGCTGGAGCAGCAAGTCTCAAACAAGTTCAGGTTTGCCTGGGAGTTTATCATCCCTCCAGTGACAGTTCTCCAACACAGAGTTCTGGGGGTCCCAGGGCCCATCACTGATGTTGAAGACAGAGGCAAAGAAGACATTAAACATCTCTGCTTTGTCTATGTCCCTATTTGTGAGATGACAAACCTCCTCAAGTGTGGACCAATGTTATCTCTGATCCTCCTTTTGTTGTTAACACATTTTAAAAAGTCCTTTTTGCTGTCCTTTACTGGCCAGCTTGAACACTAATCAAGCTTTGGACACACAGATTTTCTCCTTATAATGACAAACAGCATCTCTCTGGTCTTCCTGTGCCATCTGTCCTTGCTTCCAATGTCCATACACTATCCTTTTGCACTTAAGTTCTGGAAGAATATCCCTGCTTGTTCAAGGCAGGTTTGCTTGACAACTGACACTTTGGAATTGCCTGCTCCTGTCCTCTGAAGAGGTGGCTCTTAAAACATGATCAGCATTTATGAACCCCAATACCTACAACAGCAGATTCCTTGAGGATCTTACGAGTGAGTTGGCATTTTGGACCTTCTGTTCCCCTAGGAAGAGAGTCTCCTATGACAATAACCTGTCCTTTTTCCCTCCATGGAAGTGATTTTGATGTGAGGTGCAGGCCAAATTGACCTTGGTGACACCTCCAACATGGATGGACCATCATCCTCAATACTGGTTCTCCTTGCAGATCATTGTATCCATGATCCCGGGGCACCTGAGAAGGTAGGGTAGTCACAAAAGAGACAGACTGGGCAGGAATTTCTTGCCATTCCTCCACATCCCTTAAGTCACTGTGTTCTGCCAGGTGGAGAGAGGACAAGGAATCCCCCGTATCCCATGTCCTGCCTGCCCTTCCTGCACACCCTGCTGCGCCAGCAACATTTTTGAATCCTAAAATGGCTTAGATGAAATGAGGTACAAACCGTGAGACAGAGCTCAGCAGACACACATCATGCCAGTCCTCCCCCTGAGCCGGCAGAGCAATGCAGTGCAAACCCGTGTGTGCAGCACAGACCTCTAATAACAGCTGCTTCCAGGGGAAGGAGCTGGCACAGTCAGGAGTTACACGGAAACAGCCTGTGGGCACCACGGTACATTTGCAGTGATGTCCTGAAGCGTGAGATCTGGGATGCAGAGGTGTAAAACAGAAATGTAACTATTATTCTTCTGGCAGCCACAAGTATTGCACAGGTGTTTCCACTGAACTGTCCAACATATTCTTAGGTTTCCACCCTCAGGCAATACTGCAAACTTAAGAAATTCTCTTTAAATAGAGGCAGTCCTGTATTAGCTCCCTCCTCTGTTGAAAAGTGCCTTTATTATCTAGTTTCTAGGTTATCAAAACTTACTTCTCAGCCTTCAGAGCCAGCTGATTTCCTTTCTAATTTATGATAAGGTCTTATCTTATCTGTATTTGTGAAACGCTGCACTTCAAGAGATAACAGCAATCCAGCTGCATGAACCGGTTGCACCCTGGAATTTCTTGATTGGAGAAAAGAATTTCCCTTCAGAAACATCCAGATAATTGGTCTTAGTCCCAGCTCTTCCTGTTCTTTCTGAGTACAATTTGAGCTAAAATCTTCAATAAGGAAGTAAAGCTTTTTTATTCTCCAAGAGGTCAGGACCTATAGCCGAGAAACTGTATTTTATTAACACCTTTGCCACTAGATTTTAATTCAATCAATATATTTAAATAAAGCATGTTTAACTAAAACCCACCCAGAAAAGCTCTTAATTTAAATGCACAGATTCCTCGAGAATCAAAGGCTGCTACTTTAAAGCCAACAGGGGGAAAAAAAAAGAGGTCAAGAAGTGAACAAAGCAGGCAGGACCCGAAACATGCTCTTAATTTAAATGGCCTGGTTGGAGGATTTCCGCCATGAACGAGACGCCTCACCGCGTCCCCGTTCCCATAGCAACGGCCCGCCCCCTGCCGCCCCATCAGCCAATCGGAGCCGCGGAACCGCGACTGGCGGCCGGACCGACCAATGGCAGCCGAGGGCGGGAAGGCGCGGGGCCCACAGGGGGCGGGGGCGCGCCGGGCGGTGACGACATCGCCGCGCGCGAAGGGAGCGCGCACGGGGCCGGGGCCGCGCCCGCCCGGAGCCCGCGGGGCGCTCCGGCTGCGCTTCGGCTCTTTGCCTGTTTCCCTCTTTTCCCATTTCCCCCTTTTCCCTCTTTTCCCACATTTCCCTCTTTTCCCCCTTTCCCCCATTTCCCTCTCCCGCCGCGCCATGAGCCAGTTCAGCTTCGGCGCGGCCGCGCCGGGCGGCGCCTTCAGCCTGGGCGCGCCCAAAGCGGCCGCCACGACGGCCACGAGCGGCTTCTCCTTCTCGGCCCCCGCGGCCGCCGCCTCGGGCGGGTTCAGCTTCGGCAGCGCGGCCGCGGCGGCGCCGGGCGGCAGCCAGCCCGCCGGGCCCTTCTCCTTCAGCAGGCCGGGCCCCGCCGCCCAGCCCGGCTTCAGCTTCGGCGCGGCCCCCGCGGCCGCCGCCTCGGGCGGGTTCAGCTTCGGCAGCGCGGCCGCGGCGGCGCCGGGTGGCAGCCAGCCCGCCGGGCCCTTCTTCATCAGGCCGGGCCCCGCCGCCCAGCCCGGCTTCAGCTTCGGCGCGGCCCCCGCGGCCG
>JAWWMP010000148.1:16356249-16369280 GCA_035047865.1 Dendrocincla tyrannina | reverse complement strand
CTCGGCTGCCATTGGTCGATCCGGCCGCCAGTCGCGGTTCCGCGGTTCCGATTGGCTGGTGCGGCGGCAGGGGGCGGGGCGTTGCTATGGGAACGGGGACGCGGTGACACGGGGCCCTCGGTGCCAGCGGCCCTGGGGGTCCCTCCGCCCGCTGCCGGGCCTGGAGCTGGGCCGGGCCGGGCCGAAGCCTGGTGGGTGGGCAGAGATCCTGCGAGGAGTTTTGCCGGGTTACGTGTGACGCGAGGTCTGCTGCAAAGCCTGAGCTGTACCAGCAGAGCAAAAGAGACCACAGTCTGTGCACAGAGAGGGGAGGTTGGTTATCACTCCCTTGGGTTCACAGGACTCGGAGGAATGGCATGAAGCTGAGTCAGGAGAGATTAAAGTTGGATAGCAGGAAAAGGTTCTCCCCCGGAGGGTGGTTGGTCACTGAACAAGCTCTCCAGGCCAGGGGTCACAGCCCCAAACCCGACAGAGCTCAAGGATTTTTGAACAACCCCCCCAGGGATGTGGTGGGAGTCTTGGGCTGTCCTGTGCAGGGCCAGGAGATGATCCTGATGGGTCCTTTCCAACTCAGCATGTTCTGTGATTCTGTGTTCCATTGTACATGTATTGTCATCACACATGCAACAATCTGACTAAACTTACCCTTTGAGAGCACACAGCATGGAAATTGTGCTTTACAGACTCTAGAAAACATGCTTGGTTCTTTCTTCATCTGTCACTTGTGTTTTTCCTGCATAGGTGAGCAGTGAATATGGATATGGACAGTGTTTCTTTGGGCTCTTCTCTGGAGTGTCTTGCCAAACTGCTACGTAATGCTCAAGAAGAGGATGATGATGATGATGTGGTGAGCCTTTCATAAGAACTGCTGCTTCTGACCATGTTATCTGAGAAGCAAATCTCTTCTCAGAGTGATTAAAAAGAGAATGAAAACCTTAGAAGGTTTTGGACTGACTGAAACATCTAGAAGATACTTTTAGCGTAGGAAGCTCTTGAGAGATAGGAAAAGAAAGATGCCCCAGGAAAACAAGGACAGATTGTGAGCACAAAATATGAGGCGTGTTCAATTTTTCAGCCTGAAGGAAATGAGAACATGTAGTTGAAAGAGCTGTAGATACTTTAGACTTTCCCCCTACTTTTCCCTGAAGTCCGCTGGAGATGAAGGCAATTACAGCTAAATGCTGTAAAAAAAGTTGCTGCTCAGCTTCTGAATAAAGACTAAAATATCCAGAGGCAACTGAGTGTACTAATTGTGTTTGTCAGGCATTGAAGAACTGCAGAGATAATGATCACCAAAGTACAATAGATATTTTGGTAGTTGTAGAATAGGGAAAGGTGAATAATCATTTTAAGATGAATAATCTGAATGAATAATGAGAGACATTTCTGTCCATTCTTCTATATCAATTCATCTCAGGACAAGATGAAAATCACAGCTTCTGGAAAAAATCCATTGTTCCTGCAGCTTGCCTCTGTGCTGGGGACAAATATTCCCAGAAGCCCCACAGGTGCCAATGATGTAGAAGTCCTCTGTGAAGGCTCAAAACTCTGCCAAGTTTCTTGGCATTTTGAACAAGTCATGTTATGTCATGGGTGACAAAAATGGCAAATTCCTCAGTGTTCCTCCAAATCACTCCTCAACGAAGACCCAGCTGGCTGGCCCGGCAGTTGTGCCCCAGTAGTGGCACTGGGAGTAATATTTGGGATAAAAGAGCTGCATATCCCCTGAAATTTCCTTTCAGTAGAGTATAGATGTTGTCCTTTGCACTCCAACTACCCTCCAGCTGTTTAATGCCTGGCTTTTAAAACTACCATTATTGCTGTACATCTCTGCAGTAAACATCCTGATTCTAAAAGAATTTGTTTACATCTTATTAATAAAATGAATGGCACTTCAGAGACAGAAATGGAAAATTGCCACGAGGGATGTCAATTAAGTCTGAGTCAATCTGGGTAAATTGAAATCTTTATTTTGATTTAATTTAATGCTCTGTGCATATGAGGCACTTTTATCGAACCAAGGAATCTTCATATACAGAGAAATGCCTCACATTGGCCTATTAGCACTAAATTGATTCATAATTAGAGGAAAATGTTGTTGCCTCATATGATCTCTACTGTCTAAAGGAATCCAAATGCTGGGATGAGGTTTTCATGTGGAACCCTTGGTTTCCTGTAGTATTTTCATGGCAGGCAAAGCATGGAAATTTTGCCAAAATGCCATGGAAACTAAAACTCAAAAAGCACATCTGTCTGTATTACTGGGCTTCTGGGAGTCCTGCTTAAGCCCAGCATGTCAAGGTCACTTTCTGCTGTGTGAGAGTGAAGAAAAAAATAGCCGGTGATTCAGTCATGAAACTGTTGGATGACATTTTTTGGATTCTAGCAGAGGTTTGTCTGACCTCAGATAGCGTTTTCTATGTACTGACATTATGGTTGTAACTGAGCTTGGCTCTATCAGACTTGGTTGATCCATGTGCCTTTTCTGCAGTCACGCTCCTCTGTTGGTGCCATGACTCCTGGGAGTATTGGACCTGTAAAGAAAGAGACCACTGGTAAGGAGAAGTGTTTGTGTGTTTTAGCATTCAGTCCCAAGCCAGCAGATTTTAGCCGGTGTAGTAAGTTACCCCTGAAGAGTTTGCTTCAATAAAAGAGTGGTCATCCACCTTTGAGACAGACTTTGCATTACAGTTTTACAATTACACTGTAAAATTATTCTTTTTGTGAAAGCTTAACTGTAAAATATGCAAAGAGAAGCAGAAAGGGTAACTCCAGTGGAGATGATAACCATGCAGAGCACAGCCAGGTCAGGTGCTGCAGGGATCATGACTGAGCAGCAAAAGCTCCATAGAAATACTCTCATGGAATTGTTAATGCTCACTTAGAGCCAACAAGGAAGATGGACTAAGTACTCACTTGCAAGGATCTTCATGCAGTAAACTGTGTGGAACTGAGCCTAAGCCTATGAGGAGGAAGAGCTATGAAGTTTGCTGTGAAAGCAGTCATATCATATTCCCTCCTCCCAAAAGTTTCACGAACTTATTCAGGCCATGCATGGGGAGAAACAGAAGCTTTGTTCAGTGCTGTCCTCAGACTGAGAGACATAGTTCAGTTATTCTCCTTCCAACACCTATTTCACTGCCTGACAGCCCCAGACAATTACATGCTTTACCTGGCTTCAGGTGTTCTGACATCAGGTAGAAAGGCAGACTCTCAGACAATGAGAACAAATACCTTCAGAGTTCCTACATTGTGTCAACACCGTGAATTGTACTCAGGAAAGAAAGGACGACAGTTTGGGCAAAGTCTTGGCAAAGGTAGTGTAAAGTTCTTCCTGAAGTTAATGCTTGGGCAGCTTTGTTATGAGCTCTAAGAAAGACCAACAGGGACCAGGATGAGTGTAGCAGGAAAGGAACTGTGGCAAATAGAACAGATTATTTTTGCTTGGGATTCCAACAATAACCAGAGATTCTACTCTAGAAACCTTAAAGTTTTAAAATTGCCAGCTTACTAGAAAAAATATTTTCCCATGCAGGGCAGGCATAAACCATACTCTTCTGCCCATAAACTTTCTTCAGCACCTTGTCTGGACTGTGCCCAATAATTAGTGGGAAGAACTGGATTTCTGCGTGTGAGGATTCTTGTGAATCTCTTCTCACTGAAAAATCTTATGTCAGCTGGCCTGGGGAAGATTAGTATTTCATCCTTCTACACTTTACCCGTTTAGAAGCACTAGGTATTTTATGCCAGAAAGAAGGATTTCCTGGACATAGAGGTTGTGTAAAGAAGATTTAAGTGAAAGGAAAACATCCTCCCTCTGCAAATCCTCATTCATAAGAAACTGAGGTAAAGGAGTCTGTAATCACCTAGAATGCTTTTATTGCAAAGATTTTTCTAAAGCCTAGAAATATTTTCTAGGCTATAGAAATGGCGCTTTTTTTCTTTTTCTTCTTTTTAAATTCTAGAGCAATATTCTAAGTTTTCAGCAAACCTGGAGGAACAGAGACAATGCAAAAGGTGACAGTGGGATTTTTCTGATCCCTTACAGGTACTTTTCAAGGGAAATCTGAAAACAGAAAATATATTTGGAATACAGAGGAGGTCCCAGAAGGATCTGAATTTGATGATACCTGGGACCCTAGAGAAGAGCCAGAGTAAGTGAGCTGAGACTGCCTGCATGGGCTTTACATAGCATTGAATTTAATGGGATTTAAACAGCATCCACTGCACGGGAGTGAAACAGCCTTCTGAAAAGCTTGTGTTGTGGAAGAATAAAAGAAGGATATCCGTGTTGCACCTAAAACAACATGTGAAGAGTGATTTTAACCCTTCTCTCGAAACCTTCTGATCTTATAACAGAAACATGGTGTTGATTTTTCCCATCATAAGTTCATGTGCAGCATCAGTTACTTGTATAAAGTGGGATTAGGAGAGGAAGTAGGTCAGCAAAATGATTTACTAGCTTTAAAATATGCGATTTATGTGAAATACCTGTTTTTTTCCTGCTTCAACCAAGATGCATCCATTTTTCCATACTCATAAATTCATAAAGTACTCCAACTTATATTTGCATTTCAAAGATTTAAGCTCTTTAGAGACAAATAGTACTGCAGGAAGGAAAGCTGTAGGCAGTTTTGAGCTTTTAAATCTTGTCATCTTGGTCTGTCAAAGGGACAATCTAAAACCAGAGGTTTTTCTCTTGCTCATAGAAAAATAATAACAAAAATGTTCTTGAAATGGGTACAATCAGGCATGTTATATGTAGTTTGTAGAGGTCAGAAAGCCCTCAGGGTCAAGCCATAGAGCAGCTTTTGGATTTCTAATCACTGTGTTCCAATGCCATATCCTGTAGTGTATAATGTTGGAGCACATGGACTGTAGCCCATGAAGTTGCACACTGTACACTGATTTGTAGTCAAAAACCTTCATTTTTTTCTTTGCATAAATCATGATGTGAGGGGTTCAGTTTCCTGATCTAAGCACAGGACTGAGACCACTCTGAACTTGTACTCAGAATTTCTGAAAATGAATTGGCATCCACCCTCACACCCAGCTGTTTTTGAGATGGTCACCTGCGAGGTGACCTCACACCTCTTTGTATTGTGAGCACAGCAGAAGCTTTTCCTGTGCCATTTTCTGACCATTCCCCTCTGCAGTGCTTCTCTAGTCTCAAACAATTGTGATTCATGTTGCACAGATGAAGAGAGAATGTAACAGTTCATCAAATGAAGCAAGGAAAAAGTCCCACAAGGAAAACAGATGGCTACAGAGGTGCATCCTTAGCTATTAGACACAGTTGTCATTGACTTAGGAATCATTACATATGCAGATGCCCACTGCAGATGTTTAAGACTTTCCATACATTCTTTCTAACAGCTTAGACAAGTGATCCACCCCACTTATTTTGCTGAATTTAGTAGGAGTAACATATGTTATAAATACAAATTTAGTTTGTATTTTCTCATTCATTAATTATCAAGGGCAAGGGAGTATGTGATTGTACATTTTATAGATGTGAAGGAGAAGAAAATAAATGTTGGCTGAATGCAAAATAATTACAATCTTACTAAAGAGTGTTATGCTCAGGCTGCAAGAATATGTTGAAGGACAGAACAGAACATGTGTAATTGTGACATCCTCCCTTTCAAATCCATTTCCCAAGAGTTTGTGGTGTTTGAGTAGTCGATAAGTATCATATTCATTTATGATGCCTTTCCTGATCCCACAAAGCCTGGTTAGTGAAACAGAGGAGCATGGTGAGTGCCTTGGAAGGTGGAGTGAAGGATATTCACCTGTCTTCTACCTACTTCAGCCATGACTGAACAGAAACCCAGTGCAGATGGACTGAAGCCTTGAAGGGAGACTGAAAAGGAGGAGAGACAACATGACAAGGATATTTACAGCCCTCTGGGAATTCCAACCTCCTTTAGTCTTCTGCCCCTTCTCTGGTGTTCTTAAGCAATGACTTCTCTTTTTCAGGTATGAGATTTTATTCAAACAGTGTGTGGGAACAGAGGATGTCTTCTTTGGGATGAGTGGGAAAGACCCCTCCACTGCTTGCTGTGAGGATATAGTGGTGAGCTGAGCCTGGATCTCCAATCCCTTCTTTGTGCTTTTTCTCTGCCCTTTTCCATCTTCCTAACTGCTTGAGGGATAGAAGGTAAACAGCAAACTGTACTGCTGCCTTTGGCCTCCTGTAGCATTTCATTGTAGTTCTTCAAGCATTTGTAGATGATATTTACAATTGCTAACCTGAGGAACTTGTGTATCTCCTCAAGGAGCAAGTGTACTCAAGGGAATCTGTGCAAATGCATGTGCCATATATGAACTTAAGGGAAACAAAATGTAGCTCTAAGAAGAAGTTTCACCTTGGATACAGTTTTGGAGGGGAGAGGGGCTGGGAAGGAGATTGTTTTCATCTGCCTGCACTTTTCACAAGGTATGAATTAGCAGAATGCTACAATACTGACTGTCTTTAAAGTTACAGGTGTCAGGTCCTGTCCCATCATTATAAAAGCAAAGACCTCCCTGGTTTCTGAACTTCAGGATGGGTGGAACTGCTGTGTTATTCATCTACTAGAAGCAAACTGTCCTTTCAATACACAAAGCTAGAGGTTTTTGCTGGATATAGAATATCTCTCAAGTACATTAGCAGCTCAGGATTTTTAAGAAAATAGGATGTCAATACACACCACTAAGCTACTGAAAGCAATGGTTGTGACCACCATATTTTCTCTGATACAAATTACCTACTCAAAATGTTGCTCTTTGGCACTAGCATCAAAATATTCATGAAGATGAGATCTTTTATGGCTTATAACGCTACATATGTAATCACAGCTTTGCATCTGCCCGTCATTTCAGATTAAAATCAAGCTGCCAGAAACAAAGTACTCAGACATCACATTAGATATCCAGGACAAGGTTCTTGACCTTCGAACTCCCAAAAAGTAAGTGTAACACAATTGATAGAAATACAGTTAATATCTTGTTTGAAATGTGGTTAAACCAAACCTTCAACTGAAGGCTGTGCGGAAAGTGAAGTTAAAGATGAAGATCAGATTACTAATTGTACATGAGAAATAGGTACAGACAAAGCCATCAGTAGTCCATCTGTAGGTGTGCAGTGTGCTGGCTTTGAATCTGTGATACTGTCTAGTAAAAAACAGCTTTAAGACAGATTTTGGCTAGTTAAATAACAAGGCTTCAAAGGCCCAAAACATCTGGCAAAAAGCTGCCCAGATTCTTGAGGGACTTCCTGTCTAGTACTTCTAAATAGTAATCTGTGATAATATATTACTGAAGATGGTAAAAAATGTGCAGATATATTTTCAGAAGCTGAAAGCCAAATTGTGGACATTTCCAGGCATGGGTGCAGAGATGGAAATGTTACAAGGTTTCCCTAAAGCGATGTCCTCCAAGTTCCTTTTCCATAGGGCTATTTCAAAGCTACAAAGGTAATCCACTGACTCTTGGACTTCTCAGTCTTCCTCCATCTTTCCCTCAGCGTGCAATTGGCCTGCCTGAGATTTCCAGATAATTCCCATGTCTGTTTTGCTTGAAATCCTTTCTCACAAAGAATGCTTTCATAAGAAAGCGTAATCCTCTGGGCTGACTTGCTGCACTGAATGGGATGTGGGAAGATCTATATGTGAATAGCTTTCTGCAAATAAGTTCAAGGTGCAGGCCATGGATTAAGGCCGAAATTAATTCTGTCTCTAGTAGACAAGAAACCATTTTTCTCACAGCCAAAATGAGGCAAAGTCAGTTACCTCGAGCTTAGTTTTAACCCAAAGATGCAACAGAAGCAGAAGAAGGTTTGGAAGTGCTAGCTCTGAAATGGGAAGTTGTGAGGAATAAGTATTCAACTAATGACTTGCAGAATCTATGGGCAGTAAAAAAGGTAGTTTAATGCAATACTGCAGATGTAGGAAAACCTCAGCATCGTTTTTCTTTTGCAATTCTATCTTTTTGGTGACTCAGATCTGCCATTATCTTCTCAGTGCCCAGCTGTCTCTAGTCACAAGCCTGGCAAATAAACTGTTTGCCATAAATCTAATGGTTGCTTGGGTACAGCCTGAACCAGTGCTGCTTTCACAATTATAAGTGCAAGTCTGCTCAGTATGAGAGGAACAACTAGCATTTCAAGTTCTACTTGCTGAAAAACACTGTTCTCCTACAGATGGGTAGGAAGACTTGAAGGAACTGCTCCCAGCTCTGTAGTCCTGTGGCTGCTTCCCCATCTATGCTACCATGTTATTTTGTTGGGCTCTACAGAGTTTGCCTGAGCAGATCTCTTGATTCCCTATCTCTTGATACAGTGTTCTGTATTCTCTTTGCACTGTCTATAGGGTGAGATTCTAAGACTGGGCCATCATTCATATTGCTAGTATGTAATCGTGGGGTAAGAGGAAATAGAGTTCAGACTCTGCATGAGCAAGTAAGTTTGAACTGTTAACAGTGGGAGGAGTTGAGTGAGGCTGGACTGAGACATCCTTGGGAGGACATAAACCGGAAGGTCTGTCAGCCATTCCAGGGAAAGTTGTCCCTGACATACTAATGGACTGTGGAATAGTTCCTGAGTCCAAGACCCACTCTTTCTTTATTTGTATTATGTAGCCGTGCCACAGGCAGAGGGGGATCACTGAATTAATCTTCCATGTAGGATAAAATCCCAGCAACTTCGTCACTGTAAGTCCATTCCCATACCTGGACTATGCTTTACAGTGCATTTTCAGTGCAGCTCCTCCTTGCTCTGCATTTATGCAGCACTGCAAAAGCAAGAGCAGTGGTGAGCCTGCAATGCATCATTGGAAATCACTGTCATAGCCACAGCCAAAAGGAAGGAAAAGTTTTGGAAATATTTCCAGAACCATTGCAGGAACCCCACAACTTGGCACAAGAACGAGATATACTTGAACATTCTTTGGGATGCTGACTGGAGAATTGCAGGAGTAACTTGCAATGAAATCTCAATTGCTCTTGTGGTCTGAGACACTGAAATTCACTGTGTCCTCTTTTACAGGAAGCTGCTGCTGCATCTCCCCTACCCTGTCGACAGCAAGGAGGGTAAAGCTCGTTTTCTCTCTGAAGAGGAGATCTTGGAAGTCACCTTGAGAGTATCAAGGAAGTTTGATTTCATAAATTTTGCTGATGGATAGAGAGACAGAGAAAGTTTGCAAAAATAATCTTCTAGTGTGAAGTCTTCTTGAAACCAAACTTGTCTTGAAATAGATTGTTTCCTTTGAACAGTCCAGGGGGAGTATCTCTGGGGAAATAAGTCAGGAAGAACACAGCACCCACAGGTACTAAAAGCTGATGTTGTCTGGCTCTTGTGCTGCTCTGGTTAACTTTCTGGTTCCTTCAGTCTGCTACAGGCTCTGTGAAACAGAAAGTAGGAGATTACAGATCTGTAAGCCAGAGAAAGCCCTTTCTGTGGTTATGGCTGAGAAGTAGCACAGTGAGTCTCTGGTCAGTGAGTCTGGTGCTTAGGCACTATTTCAAGACTTGCAAGTGTTAATATCCTTGCTTGGTCTCTGGTGCTGTGACTGGGGCCAGTTCAGAATCTCCTTCTACGTTTGGTGAGAAGATCAAAGCTCTTCAGGGATCCATATTCACATCTGAGGCTCCTTTACACTGGCAGAACAAGTTAACCAGCTAAAGCTGCATGGTTGAACATCTCAGCTCTTTTGAATAATTTTTGACAATGTATGGTTCAGTGTCTTCTATTCACCTGCTGTCCCTTCAGCTATTTTTCTGATCTTTCTTGATTAATAAAACACTATGTTCTAAGGAACAGTTCCAGTTACCTTTGACTCTGCCTTCTCTATATTGTCTCGAGAGACCTCCTAAAAGTTGAGATAAGAGAAACTTTGCATAACAAAGCATTACTCAAAGGGCTGAAAGGCTGCAAAATGTGTTCTTTGGCCTACAGGTCCAATCTAGAGCTACAGAAATGGGTAACCAAGATATTTCTCTCACCAGCTGCTGGGCAAATATATTCTTTTAACATTGTTAGTCCTGCAGGAAACAAAGGAACTTGCTCAGTGATCAAAGTGGAGAGGACAAGCAGGCCCTGGCATGTTAATGGTACACTTAACCAAAACCTTGAAAGCACTTTCAGAGCAAAATGGTTCAGAGTCCTGCATTCTTCTGGTGTAGAATTAGAAGATAATTGACCATCTAGGTTGCAGACAGCACCCATGCAGCTAAACTTGTGGCAGGCTGTAATGAGGAGATGGATACTCCATGATGGATTGAAGACACTAATAGTGAATTTAAAGGTGTGTTTTCTGTTTTGTCAGGAATTTTCAGAATTCATGGTATCTTTGTAATACAGTACTTTATAACTAGGAAAAATTAAGCTGGTGTCTGGACATTTCAACCACTTCCCTGAAAAGTGCACCCATTGCTTGGGTCAGAATAATTCAAAACAACTTCTGCTTTAGCCTTAATGCACTGGAAAGCAGATGCCTCAGTTATGATTCATCAGAAGCTATTAAATATGCTGATAACACTCAGGAGCTACTCCAATTTGTGTTTTCCATAAATTACACTTGAATGTCTCTTATTCCAAAGCTGTGGTTGAAGGGAACAATGTCGATGTACAAAAAGGCTGAGATCATTCCTCCTGACTCAGTTTTTCCCTCCTGTGCTTGCCAAACAAGCTGTTTCTTGGAAAAAGGTTATCTTTGTGGCCCCTAGACAATATGCTGCTTCTTTTTTGCATTTCTTATACAAAAGTGAAAGATTGACTGATATTTATACACATCTGAAGGTGACATTTGTCCAAATTAATTCAGTACATCCATAGCAAAGCAGAGTACAACTCTGCTCTTCTGAGCCCTATTCCAGTGCTCTATCCACAAGGTTATGTTAGTTTTATAGTTGGCAGCAATAATTTACTAATCAAGCTCTGCTTAATTTAATGTCAGTGTTTGATACTGAAAACAAGGATGATTTTGGCTCATTGTGCCTCTCTTCCCTGTTTTAATTTCTTATGCAAATGAGCATATGCCACACTGGTATCCATATCACAATTTCTCTCCAAATATTTTTTAACCTGGGGGCATTTTATCAGCATTCAAGAGGCAAAAACCTGAGGTAAGTGTGTTTTATAAGAAAGTCAGCTGCTAAATAGAAAAGGGAAATACAAATTTGTACTGCCTAAGGGGGAAGTTCTAGTGTGAGTTCTTGTACCTGCTGGCCACTCACTCTCTGCACCCATACTCCAGGATACTGTAGATCATCCACACCACTCCACGAAGGGAAGATGGCAAGCTGGTGACACAGCAGGAAAGGGAAAGGAGATTTGCTGGCAGGGGGAAGCTGAAATCACAGTGTGAGGATATATGGACATGTGACAAACTCATAGGCAGCCAGGCTTCGTGTGTTCCACTGCTCCAAAGGACATTCCAGTAGAGTAGAAACACTGTTCTGGTGCTGGGCAGTTTGCTGTGCTGGTCAGGGCCATAGTTGAATGCACCATCATCACCTGGAGACCCTCTCACATTCTTACTTTCTTCCTATCAAGGACACAGAGGTGGCCCTAGGCAAAGATTGAGTTTAGGGTTTTGGGGTTTTTTCCGTGTATCATCCTAAGAGGAAACTGATCAAAAGGATATGAAGGTTGTCAAACTTCTCAGAAATCTGCGGGCTAGTGAGAGCTATAAGTTTCCTTTTTCGCAAGGGCTTGAGGACAGCTTTGCTTTGCTGAACTAGCACTGGCAGAAATCCTTTAGAAGGGGATACAGAGCCCCCTTTGCCTCTGAACATCGAGGCTGTTGCCTAAGTACCACTCCAACACCTGCAAGCATCTTAATTAATCAAAATTATGAGGCCAGTTAAACAACCCAGCCATTAAGCCCCAACCATTAAGCATCATCAAGCTTTATTTGGTTCCCTAAGAAACAACTTGATTAAATGTATTGCAGTTAAGTGGAGGGTACTGGGGATGTGGAAATGAGATAGAGGCTTGTTTGCAGTAGTATCCCAATAGCATGCAGGTTGTCATCTCTCCTTGTTCCCGCATTCTGTCCTCCAGTTGGGGTTGCAGAGCCACCATGCCCCTTTTGACTTGTTCCTGCCTTCTCTCAGAGCTGTGGTGGTGTGCTGAAGCACATGGCCCATCTTGCTCTCTGAGTTTCAGCTCTCTTCATGTTCCTCTTAGTCCACACATTGACCAGGGGCCAGGGTAGTTGCCTTATTCTAGAGCTTGAGAAAGAGAAAACCCTTGAGTTTTACTCTATATGAACACCTGAGATAGTGCAAGAACTTAAATTTAGATCTTTTCCTTAAAGCTTCACGCTTCTGGCCTGCTTTCATTCCCACCTTCCTCCAGGTCTGTTGTTATCATCATATACCCCATCATATACTTGTTTTAAAAGGAAGATTACTTCATTTTTTGTGCTGTTCAGGTTAAATTTTGCACCCAAAACTTCTATATACTTCTTCCATTGTGTGAAACACTGCTTTATGGGTATGTGCCTCCCTCCAAATAAAGTTTACTAAAATAACTAAGCTGTATCTGTACGTACAGAAAGATCTCTCCCCTCGTGCTGCAGTGGCTGCCTTTAAACCTGCTGCTGTTGGCAGGCCTTTACCCTCTGCACTACAGCACCTGCAGCTTGGAATCATCATTGTTTTGTGGGATCCCCTTCAAGAACTGATGCCACAGACAGTCAGTCATTGTTTTCTGCTGATGGTCTTGGCTCCAGGGAAGATGCCTGGAATATGCTGGGGGTTGGTAGTTATTTGTTTCATATAATCTTCACAAACAGGAGAGGATTTCTCTCTTTGTGTTTCTATTTGCTCCCTTTGTGTCTCTGTTCACTCTCTGTCTTCACATCTGGGTAGAATTCACTTTCAGATTGTGATGAATTCAGTGGATTGAACAGCATTCCTGTTTTCCCTTTTCCCTCCCGATTGTTTGTTCTGTGCTCCTTTCAAGGAACTTTGATCTCTTCTCTTCTCTTCTCTTCTCTTCTCTTCTCTTCTCTTCTCTTCTCTTCTCTTCTCTTCTCTTCTCTTCT